>JAJNMT010000023.1:0-600000 GCA_025685495.1 Huntiella abstrusa
GGGGGGAGAGTTGTCGGGATCGGTGCTCGGGAAAATGCGTGTATAGCCCTCGTGTCTCAATGACTGGCGCTTTCCATCCTTGTCCTTCCATGTATGCGGTTCCTGCACACAAATCACATGTACGCCCTCGTCGACAGCTGTCTTGAAGATTTCTCTCATGGCGATGGATCTGTGGTGGTGGTTATGTTGAAGTATTGAGAATCCATGAGTGTCTTGAATCATTAATTCAAATACGGGACGATTCTGGTTCTCACAGCTGAGAGGTACATAGTTGTGTGCAGGCACCTGTCGGCTTCGCTGGGGTCACACACAGCAAAGACTACTGAGCCTGCAGTCTTGTCGGGTGAGGGTTGTACGAGCCATCTCGGGAAGCCTCTGACGTTGATGTTGTTGTATTTGGCGAAGTCTTGGTTGAAGAAGGGGAAATCCTCCTTGCTTACCCCATGGGCCACTAATTTGACCCACGACTCCTGCATGGTTACTCGGGACCACCCATATGGTTTGAGCCGAGAGATCCAAGTGGACCTGTTTAAGTATAAATGGGCTCTCGCCCCTTCCGATGCGCAAGTGACAGCGAGTTTGCCCTTGGCGGTGGTTTTAACAGCTATAGCGTGTGGGACTCCCTGGTAGTTAATCAGGTCCCGCAGCTGTCTGGGAGATGCGTCTTTGGTGGCACCATTGCTCGTAATGATGAGGACAGGAGGAGGGCCTTGCTTGGGGGCAGGTCTCCTACCCGCTGTCGTTCATCCCTCTTGGGACACTCTGGCGGACTGGGTAGCGGCTCTAGAGTGAGAAGACGCCATGCGCTGGGCCTGAGTGGGAGGGGCGGTTGTGGTTGACGTAGTTGGGGGGACGGAGGCTCCTGTACGGTCAGCTTTTCTTTTGGCCTTTCTAGCGGCCTTCTGGCGGCCAGTCTTGGTCTGAGTAGGGCGGTCGACAGGAGTGGTTTCTTTGTCGGTAGTGGTGGGAGTGGCATTGGTTGGAGTGGCAGCGGGTGTAGTGGTGGTGGTAGTGGCGACGGGTTCCTGGGAGAACGGGGTCTCGCCTAGTAATTTCTGGACATAGGCGGCGGCTTCGGCACACTTGGGAAAGCGTGCCCCCAGAATGTTGAAGTACTCCAGGGCCAAGTCAAGAGTTTCTTGGTGGAATGCCATGGACTGTTCCCCGGATTGGGATTCTTCGAGGACAGTCAGGTCTAGCAACGTCTGTCGGCGGGATTTACGGTCTACCGGCGACGCGTCGGGTGTGGTGGGTGTGGCGGTGATGGGGTTGGCAACTTCCGCGTATGTTTTGTTTACAATGGTCTCGGGGAGCGGCGGCGCGTCCTCCTCGGCAACCGGCGCGACGTGCGGGCTGGGCGGGGGGGAGCGTCTCATGGCTCTAGTTGGCTTGAAGATTGTCTCTTCCGCTTGGGCACTGGTAGCCCTCGTTTCTGAGACGGCGCGCGCCATTTCTGACGTCGGCTGGTGGTGATGGTGGTCGTGTGTATAGATCTCTACTACGAAATACTCGACGCTGATTGGTCAGAGCACGGACGCAGGAAAAAAGAAGGAAGAAGTTTTTTTTTTATGATGAAGGTTGAAGTCGCCTAAAAGTAGTGTTGGAAGAGTAAGGTTTTCTAGTTTCTCCGTGAGTTCCATCCTTTGCATAGAAGAACAGTGCGCGGGAGAGGGCGTTGACCTAGCTGGTTCCATGGGGTGGTATTGGCTCACCTTTCCATTATACAAATTGCATAAGTAGAAGGGTTGCTTGTCATTTGGTAAGATTTTCAGAATTTGGGCATCCGTTTCCGTAGGTCCAAGAGTCACATAGTCGGAGACAAACTCAATGTCTGACCTCACAAATGTTAGTACTCTAGGGGGGGGGAGAGTTGTCAGGATCGGTGCTCGGGAAAATGCGTGTATAGCCCTCGTGTCTTGATGACTGGCGTTTTCCATCCTCATCCTTCCATGTATGCGGTTCCTGCACACAAATCACATGTACGCCTTCGTCCACAGCTGTCTTGAAGATTTCTCTCATGGCGATGGATCTGTGGTGGTGGTTATGTTGAAGTATTGAGAATCCATGAGTGTCTTGAATCATTAATTCAAATACGGGACGATTCTGGTTCTCACAGCTGAGAGGTACATAGTTGTGTGCAGACACCTGCCGGTTTCGCTGAGGTCGCATACCGCAAAGACTAGCGAGCCTGCGGTCTTGTCGGGTGAAGGCTCCACTAGCCATCTCGGGAGGCCTCCGGCGTTGGTGTTGTTGTATTTAGAGAAGTCGTGGTTGAAGAAGGGGAAACCCTCCTTTCTTACCCCATGGGCCACTAACTTGACACACGACTCCTGCACGGTTACTCGGGACCACCCATATGGTTAGAGCCGAGCGATCCAAGGGGACTTGTTTGAGTATAGATGGGCTCTTGCTCCTTGCGATGCATAGGTTATGGCGAGCTTGCCCTTGGCGGTGGTTTTGACAGCTATGACACGTGGGACTCACTGGTAGTTAATCAGATCTCGTAGCTGCCTGGGACACGCGTCCTTGGTGGTACCGTTGCTGGTAATGATGATGACCGGAGGGCGGCCTTGCTTGGGGGCAGGTCTCTTACCCGCTGTCGTTCATCCCTCTTGGGACACTCTGGCGGACTGGGTAGCGGCTCTAGAGTGAAAAGACGCCATGCGCTGGGCCTGAGTAGGCGGGGCGGGGCGGTCGACAGGAGTGGTGTCTTTGTCGGCAGCGGTGGGAGTGGTAGTAGGAGTGGTGGTGGTGGGTTCTTGGGAGAACGGGGTCTCACCTAGCATTTTTTGGACATAGGTGGCGGCTTCAGCACATTTGAGAAACCGCGCCCCGAGTATGTTGGGACACTCCATGGCCATTTCTAAGGTCTCGTGGCACCAGTCCATGGGCTGTTCCTCGATTTGAAACTCAGCGAGGACGGTGAGGTCAAGCAACGTCTGTCTGCGCGTTTTGCAATCCATCGGCAGCGTGTCGGGGAGCTGTGGTGCGTCCTCCTCGGCAGCCGGCGTGACGCGCGGGCTGGGCGGGGGAGCGTCTCGTGGCTCTGGTAGGTTTGAAGATGGTTTCTTCCGCTTGCACATTAGTAACTCCCCCTTCGGACACGGCGCGCGCCATTTCTGGCGTTGGCGGGTTGTGATAATAGTCGTATGTATAGGTTTCTACTACGGAATACTCAACGCTAATTGGTCAGAGCACGGGCAGGAAGAAGAAGGAAGAAGTTTTGATACGTTTGCTTGTTTAGTAGCAATCGGGTTACCACGGCGTAAGTCTTAGTTGTGGTCAGGTTGATCGATATGATGGCTGTCCACATCTCATTTTCACTATCAACTCTTCTCCTTTGCTTGGGGCCTCGAATTCCCCTTCTCATCTTTAACTTTTTTGATCTGGGTTAATTTCAATGCCAGGCATATCATATCTGCGGACCTACCAGTCACCAGTTTTGGTACAATTGGCTGCCACTCGAGTTTATGGTACACTGTTGTGATCGCTAGGTTAGTATGGCCTCACAGCCACACCTACCCAACGCCACAACGACCCACTCTCATGTGGGTCTGGGCATGACGGCAGACTCTGCATATGTGCAGGTCGCCGTGGATGGTCACCATCCCTAGATAGTCTAATACATCATCTCACATATCCACAACATACACAACATACACACATTTCTCTCCACGGAGTTTCCCTCCGGGTGATATCTTGCTTGTACCACCTTGTTGATAGTCTCTACAGCAAACAAGCGAAAGGCTCTAGGTTCCCGCGTCTACGTGTGGATAGCTTGCCTGCAACAACCACTTTTCAAGATCAAAAAGGGTTGTAGCTACACGCATACTGTTGTATGATTGTCCTCACATCAGTCGGAGCCTACGGGAACGTTACTATCACTGAAAACAATCAACCGCCAAGAAAGAAACATAGACAGTTTCGGAATACATCGTGATACACAACCCAAATGATGTAAGACATCACATAAAGAACCATTAGCTCAAAGCCCAAGATAAACAACTGTCAACGTAACGATTGAGAACTTTCAGAAACTCCGGGTGTCAAAGTGTGGTTATCGTTGTGAACATCGGAGTATGGAGAATGGGTCAAGATAGTGGTATTCGTTGTTGTTTAGTTACTGTCGGACCAGTTGTTTCACTAGAAGAAAGAGAGAAAGAGGGAGAGGGGAAGAGATTATATCCCCAAAACATCAAACGCCCGTCTATCCCCATAGTCGGGCAATGTTAGGGTTTACAACCAGATTAGGCTTTGCCTTTGACACTATCGTCACTTGCCGCACTGGAAGCATTTGTCATCATTTGTCAGATGTTACGAAGCGATCAGCGTTAGCAAGATGACCAAGGGTCTAACCGGAGATCACTAGCTACCGAGTGGTTAGCTGTCACAAGGGGTCCAACCGTGAACAAGCACACATAAAAGGTGCCACCAGCCCGACTCAGTCATTGAGTACGTTCTTGCTTCTTTATCGAACTCCGTGTTACCTGTCTTTCTTGTCCGGTTTCTAGTGTGGGCGTACTGGCCCCGACATAGTGATCAGCGGTTACCAGGTAATTGTCGGTCACCAGACGGTCAACAGTGAGCACCGCACATAAAAGGTGCCATCAGCTCGACCCAGTCATTGAGTGGATTCCGTCTCTTCATCGAATTCTCTGTTTCCTGTGTATACCGTTCGATTTTTGTGTGACTTAACTGACCCTGACAGGCAAAAGGCCGGAGCGTTATCTTCCAAAGCTGGCCAATCACCAGCAATGGTGTGCAGGAGCTACTCTTGTGACGTCACCATGCTAACACATCTCCATACCCCATTGATACCGGGAATGGTACATAAAATAAGGCGAATCTTCCTCCTCGGTAGACATACTTTTAGACTGATAGCAACAGAAAACATACTACTCGATCTAGTTTCTATCTTTCTCTTTCTTTGTTACCACTGCGTATTATCTCGCCTGTTAAATTGAGAGCGGAGTCGGAGGTACCAGGAGGTTCTGTGGAGTCGTAGTAGAACCGAAAGTAGGGCACAAGTGGGGCGTGAGTGGAGCCATTCTAGGGGTATAAATAGGAAGTAAACCCGCCGGAATGAAGTACAAAATACAAGACAATTGAGCAAATTTTAACATCACAGAACGTAAAAAGTGAATCGTAAAACCCAGCATCTCTTCCATGTTAGGGCTAACCGCTGAAGGGACGTTAAATGCGGGATAACAGAGACTTCGTTAGAGAAGAAAAGGAAAGACACAAAGACTCTACAGAGTGGGGGCTACTTGCTATTTATACCGGGTACTGGGTAAAGCCTAGAGGGTTGCAAACCCTAACATCTCAAACCCCATAGACTTAATGTCTCTTTATCTTCCACTCCTCCACAGTAAAATTGTTCAGCGAATCCCACACAAACACATTGTTTTGAGAGCACTCACTTACGTCCGACCTACAACTTGATATCACATCCGCACGCATTTTTTTTCTCGAATTATATTCTCCACCGCTATCTTGGTTCCGTCATTTCGTAACAAATCTAGGTTCATACACAAAAGTGACCGGAGCATTATTGCCCTTGCTCCTATAGAAAGCAAGTTATAATATGGAACGTAAAACTCCCAGTCAGTACAAGTGTTCTTATTCATTAATTAGATTGGGGACTTTCGAGTACGGCATAGTTGAGTATGTGGACAGCTCGTCTTTAGTCGATAACGGTTGTACGTTAGGGCTTACAACTTAGTTAGGCTTTGCCTTTGACACTATCGTCACTTGCCACGCCGAAACATTGTCATAGCTTGTTAGATGATATAATGTGATCAGCAGTCACAAGGTGAGTGTGGGTCACATGATGGTTAACGGCCAGCACCATACATAAAGGGTGTCATCAGCTCGGCCCGGCTATTGAGTGTATTATGTTTCTCTGTCGAACCCCTTGTTACCTGTGCTTACTGTCCGATTTTAGTGTGACCCCATTGACTCGTTACATCGTGAGGTTGTAGGCCTTGATTTTATGTTTCCCCGCCAAACGTTGTATATGGCCTACATTGGTACGGCTCCTCTCCGGTTTTCTTTGTTGGCGTTTCCTTGGCTGTCAAGTCTGTAGCCTTGATGTGATTGATATTATTGTGGTGGAGACCGTAGGCCATTATAATAACTGAGGTTTGGTTGTAAGCCTTGTTTTCAAGCGTAGTAGTTTTGGCCACGGAATTTCTGAGCTACAGTTTCCAAATCAAGAAAAGTGAACTTGTTGACCGTCTTGTTTGAGGAAACAATACTAGTTGTATCATGTCACAACATCTACCATCGGTGGTTTACATTCAACTGCCAAAGACAATCTAGCTTTGGTATCAGCACCACGCTAGAAAATACGGGCTCTTGTCGCCTTCCTCTGAACCATTAGTAAGGACGATCTGAGTACTATCCTGCTCCATGACTTGTATTATAGTTCAATAGATAGAAGCCTTTCACTCTTTTCTTCCTTGGCATACTTGGAGGTATAAATCTTTGGGTAGACACCGCAAGGCCAACCACTCAATTTTGGTCTATGCTATGAATATAGCCATCCCTTCCAAGAGTTTGTATTCAGAATGAAAGTGCACGTCATATCAGAATGGTTTTGGAAGATCAATTCTAAACATGATCCGTTCTAGGAGAGATGAACTCCGACGCCCTTTAAAACGTAGGTGACATCAAAGTTACCTGTGGTAGTGAATTTGATGTCTCATACATGTGGAAATATTTAATAATTATTAAAAGAAGGATAAAAAAGAAGTGAAGTCTATATAATGACCTGCATTACACAATCTGTTGCTGTCAGGAGTTTTGAATATTACGAGCGAACTGCCAATGAGGACCCGTCGTTGTTCAGCCTGTTGAATTTCTTCGAGAAAGGGAAATGATGCGTGAAATGACTTGTGGCTAACGGAAAAAGAGATAAGGGGCCGCCGAGGTGATTCAAGTTGTTTTCGGGATCTTGACGTCTCACAGGCACCTCGGCCGTGCACTCCTGTCTGTTGATTCTCCTCAAAGATGACCCCTTGGACTTGAGAGACTTTTCCTGGGTGGCTTCTGACAAAAGTAGAGCCACACAAGTCTTTGCGTACTGTTTGCGTCTGGCCTTTCAATAACTCCGGTCATGTTTAATAGTCTCCTTCGATCTCTACGGAGTTTTCACAAGCCAGTTCTTGTGAACTAGAAACTCGCTGCACTTGATTGAGGTATGGCTTCCCCCATCATAATAACAGTACTTGTGTTGGCAATGGGAAGTTCCGCGGTCGCTGGTGCAAGCATCACAGTAGAGATTCTTTCCCTTCCTGGACCATCTTGAAGATATCCTTAGCCGAGATGTTGCTGAGAGAATTGAGTCCGCGATACCCGACCGCAGTTGCCTTTAGTTCGACTAAGTGCGGATAGTAACCGGTACTTCATACTAATTGTACATCATGTGAGCTTCCAATTGCCTCAGCCCCCTGGGTGCCCGGGAAGGCTTTCCTACCTGTTATGCCTGATTTTCTGTGGCGAAAACATCTCCGTGCAAAGAAATTAGGAACCTTTGTCCCAATGAGTCCCGTTCCATGTACCCCATCGTGACCCACATCGAAGCGGCCGTTCTCATATGTGCACCTGAAGTTGTTTCCTGTGCCTTCATGATAACATCTCACATCCTAACTGACGGCATCAGCGGAAGAACTAATTTGCCCACCAAGACCCTCACCACGTTCGCACACCTTCTTGATGGTGTTGACGGAACGTACCCATCGCTTGTCTCGTTGTACACCGCGACTGCCTTCCGTTTGTAAAAAGCCTTATAGGCACCTACTCTCCTCCTCTATGTAACGCTAACCTTCACTGATGGGGTGATCTCTATGGGAGCGGCAAAATATAGAAAGTACCATGCCGAATTCAAGCCAAGAAAAAACTAATTCAATCTACCGGGGCGTACACCGAACCATCGATCACTCTGGATGTTACATCGGCCTCCCAAAGGAAAATAGTAGTAGCACCTAAGCTGGCTCACTATAATAACGGTAGAGTTTTCAACCATTTAGGCTTTGCCTGGCACCTAGTATAAATTCTCGGCAGCTTTTACTGTGCAGAGTTTTCGTTTCTTTCCTTTTTTTGTCTAAAAAGTCTCTGTTTCCCGCATTTAACGTCCCATTCGTGACTAGCCCTTGAAATTATATATTACCATGAATAAGGTTAGGTGCCACCAGTATTTACTCTTTGGGAACCTGGTGCAACGTATAGGGTGGTGTATGGTTTTGCGTGGTTCCCGCCGTAATTGGATAGCTTTCCTTTCCTTTCCTTTAATTTCTCACGTTACTTCCTATCTTTTGCCGCTCCCTTATAGATCACTGTATCATTATATTTATAGCCATACACAAGATGCGCAAGTCCGCCAATTGGGCGAAGCTAAGGTGAAGGTGCCCGGCAAATGACACTGGCTTACGTTATCAATGCCTGTAGTTCCTGGCATCCAAGGCTTAGGCTATCGCATGAAAAGCTTATATTCAGACACGTGACGCCATAACCCAGATTGTTTGCGCTGACCTTAAATTCATGCATTCTTTTAAAACAGTGTCTGAGTCACTTCTATGGGACATAAAAGCTCACTGGTATAACGGCGTCGTGTTGGTAATGTTAGGGTTTGCAACCCCAAGAGGCTTTGCCTGTGACATCATCGTTCCTCGTGACGCCGAAGTACCAGTCGTCACATCTTTCCTCGCCACACCGAAGACCATCACATCGTTCTTGCCACGCTGAGGTATCAGCTGGTCATCATTCGCCACCACAAGTCCTTTGACGTCATCATCAAAGTATTTAGGAAATGACGCAGTGTGTTGGAGTGCAAGAAATCGTAGTATAAAGAGCCATTACCGGTTCTACTTGGTTGATTAGTTTAGTCTGCTTCTCTATCGAACTCTCTGTTACCTGTCTTTACTGTCCGATTCTGTGTGACCATATTGACCCCTCACAGGTAACAGGCGAGAGTCGCTCTATTTGTGCACTTACCGGGTTCGGATCCCTGTATTTTGAATTCGCAAATGATTATAGTTGGCAACTTAGAGCATACGTCGGTTCATGTATAATGTATGTCCGGTTTTGCACAGGAGGTGTGACTTCGATCTCCAGTCCACCTACGCACCCAGTTGCCATTCATCGCCGAGGGAATGATGAATCAGTATTTCTGGAAGCAGTATATCGGAGTATGCTACCCGGTGCCCACCGAATGTTCTCCCAGCCGCCCTCCGGATGTCCTCCAGGCACTGTTGGGTAGTCAGTTATGGTAGCTGAGATTACATTGGATTATCTTCCGATTCGGACTTTGAATTACGTTATACCCACAGATAAATCTACGACCTCACGATCATGGTACAATTCGTATAGCTGGCCCCAACCAAATTGTGTATAAAGTCACTCCCACTGTGTAAGACCAGATACTCACTATACGTTCTCAGCCGCACACCATGAATGACCAGGTTCAATCATCTCCGACCCGAAATGCAGGAATCTGAATCCTGTGAGTGCAGAAATACGTCGACTCGCAGGTCATGGTAGCAAATGGACTGCCAAGATAGGATGCCCAAGCTCGTGACAGACTTAATTTGTCACCATGAAAAGAGTCTAGGTACCACTAGTCTTTCCTCTTTGGAAGACTGGCATAATGTCTAGGGTATTATATGGATTCGCATGCTCCTAGCCATAATTAGATAACCTTTTCTTTCCTTTGATTTTTCACGCTACTTTTTATCGTATTACCGTTGCCTGGAATGTCACTGTATGATAATTGGTAATGTAGGTGAAAGTAGAGTTTCTAATGGTTTCTGGGGACATACCTAGGCGTTACGTCTGTTCTTTTGTCGAACGTCAGATAGATCGAGTTATTTGGACGTAGGGAAACCATAAATGCTATTAGAATCATTAGTCACAAAAGGCCATATTTAGTTACACGGCTATGGTCAGAGAGCACAAAATGTGAGGGGTCAATGGAGTCACACAGAATCGGACAGTAAGGACAGGTAACAAAGAGTTCGATAGAGAAGCAGACTAAACTAATCAATCAAGTAGAGCCGGTAATGGCTCTTTATACTACGATTTCTTGCACTCCAACACACTGCGTCATTTCCTAAATACTTTGATGATGACGTCAAAGGACTTGTGGTGGCGAATGATGACCAGCTGATGCCTCAGCGTGGCAAAGAACGATGTGATGGTCTTCGGTGTGTCGAGGAAAGATGTGACGACTGGTACTTCAGCGTCACGAGGAACGATGATGTCACAGGCAAAGCCTCTTGGGGTTGCAAACCCTAACACAAAATGCCAAGGTCAGTTGAGTCACATAAACATCGGACAGTATAGACAGGTAACAGAGAGTTTGATGAAGAGACAGAATTCACTCAATGGCTGGGTCGAGCTCATAGCATCTTTTATGTGCGGTATTCACTGTTAACCGCCTTGTGACTCCCAGCCACCTGGTGACCGCCGATCACTGTGTAACATGTGACAGATATGTACCCTATCTGATACTTATAGCGTGGGAGTATCGTTACTCCAAGCCTCGGATTTGCTACGTAAGACAACGACGTGGTAATCACTCGAGGGGCCAGATGCTACATCTCTGTATATAGAGAATACCATGAGACATTTGCCATACCAATCCAAGTGAGGACACCGTGCGTAACACTTTATTTTTCTCTATCTCACGAGACATTCGCCACGTATGCAAGGTAACAATGGGCATCAAAAGGAACGACCACAACATAATGAAACCAGACACCTGACTCGGTACTTTTACGTGACCCCGTGAGTGGGGGGTCCTAGTAGCAACTGCCGAAAACCAATGAGATGCCTTTGAGGTGACTACGCTCAATAACTCTTTGTCAGTTTTAGTAACCGATGGGTTTAACTAAGGGCACTTTCACACAGCACTGTCTCTCGAGATACAACTATTCAAAGCTGCGAGAATGGATCCCGGCTAATACAAGACTTGGATCTATCACGATTCTCCACATGAAAACTCTCGTTGCTCTTACCATACTGCTTTTGGAGGGGGTGGCCATGTGTTAGATCTTTATTTGTATAAAGTCATAGATGTTTATTATCCTAGCTAGGGACGTGCCGTACTCACTTTAAGATGCGGCGGGCTATTTCATCTATACACGGGACCTTGGAGTTTTCTGTTTTATGTAGATAAGGGAAAATTGGGTTATGATTTGGTATTCAGTGGTGTTGTCTGCTTGGTTTGAGCGAGGGTAGCCAAGCATGGCCTCCAGGCTGACTACAGGTGGGTGTTCTCCGGAAGCAGGAACTTGGGTGCTGCTGTCTGAGTTGGTGCTAGAAACTGGGGGAATACACGAGAGGGTGACAATGGAGGTTGGTGGCCACTTGCAGGTACCGAACCATGTGTTCTTGATAAATTTCATCATTGCTATTTTCCCTTGATCGAAGCAGAAGAGTTTGGGCATAGTGAATAATTCACCCAGATCCGGTCGTAGATAGTGTTGTGGAGAAAGGAAGACGGGCAAAGAGTAGCTTGACATGCTCAACCGACTCGTTCGCTTCACTGCAATGCCTAAACATTTGGGAGTTGATTTTCTTCGCTTTGAATAAGGCTAGAGACTGCATCCTTTGTCCATGAAGAGGTGGTAGAAGGCCTTGGTCAGGTTGCTCTTGCCTTGCAACGGCTTCTGTATCTCCGTGCAGTGGTTCGGCTTATCGAGCCTGTGTATGGCTACATAACTGTCGACAAAGATGTGTATGGTGGAGGTGAGGTTTGGGAGTTAATGGGCTTAGGAAATGGCGGGTAGGAGAGCGAAGAACTCGTAATCAGAAAGTTTCATGGACTCGTTCAGGGCTGGACATTCAGTCATAACGGTGGTTTGGCCCCTGAAGTCAACTAGGGAGTATGCGGATTTTTTTTCTTCTTTCGAGCCGTCGATGTAGATGATCTCACAGCCTTCTAGAGACATTATCTCAAGTTACTTGCATAGATCCAGGTGCGCTTCGGCAGCAATTACCTTCGACAAGTTAGGAATGCTGTAGGTTAGCAGGTTAGGTTCGTGTCATGAAGCTTCCACTTTGATCTTATTTCGCAGAATTGCCGTATTGTGAGGTATAAAGCTACGCAAGATGGGGGCGGGGCACTGGACCGGACCTACTGACGAGACTGGAGTGCGACTACTGTGGATTTAGTTGTTTTCTGAGTTCAATGTGTCATGGTGCGGCTGTATGTGGCGGCGAATAGGGTGGTGCATAGGGAAATCTAGGACTCGGATAGTGTACATCATGTTCTTTAGGGCTGGGGTATGTGGCATCGGCAGTACCCCTGTTTTCAGTTCTGCTGCTCTTTTGGGTGTGCTACGGCTGGTGCCCAAGATTTGCTTGGAGACGGTGTACTGAAGGCTGTCGAGCTTTCTTATAAGCCCTACAGTCTTTTTGACTGCCCACCTTAGTTCCCGCCCATACGTGGCTATGGGCATGATGACAGTTTGGTGGAGTTGTCGAATGGCGTTGGCAGAGAGATCATACCGTTGGCTGGTGGGGCGGATGATTCCTTTTGAATACAGCATCGACTTTACGGACGCGTTCTTTGGCATGCTGATTGAAACATAGCTGGGGGTCTACCACAACCCCAAGATATTTCACTGTTTCACTTAGCGGTATATCAAGGCCGCTTACTTTGACGCAGGCGGTTTTAGCTTTGGCAAACTTCGTGCAGTGCATGAGTTCCAGTTTTGAGGGTTCGAACTCGATGCCTTCTTTAAGGGTGGTCTCCCTGAGGTGTTGAACATGGCGGTTCAGTGCTTGGCAGTTGGTTTGATGGACTTAGAGACGACAGCAACTGTGGTGTCGTCGATATATGCAAGGAATGGAGACCATGAAAAGAGTTTTATGGGTGTTGGCGGTTGGAGTCTCAAGGAGTTTGCGTAAACCAGGAACAGTATCAGCGAGATAGGGCTGCTGTAACGATATGGGATTGAACAAGTCCTGAAATCGCTATAGAAGTGTAGGTGTTAATACGATGACAGGGGTGTGCTGACGTCACAAGAGCGATCCCCGCAAAGAATTGTGCAGGATTGATCAGCTGTAAAGATACGATATTGAGCAAAAACGTAGGGTCAAAGAAGAATAGGTGAACTGTAATAATATAATAGATGCTCGACTCTTCCAAGTTCAATGTACGCGCATTCTCTTCACGAGAATTCTATCTACGCCTCACTGTCAACCTTCACGCTATCTTATGCCTCTTTGACAACTTTAACCTAATGGCCTGGTGTCAACTACTTACGACGAATCCAGCTCAAACTGTGATAGCTACCCTGAGCTACTCCATTATCTGTGAGGTCATGAACCCACATTATGTCGATCTCACCAACCTTACCACGGTGACACAGAAATAATCAAGACCATAGTTACCCATGTACGCAGTTGTTCTACTACTCCTGTTTAATTATAATTAAGCCTAGAGTAGTTTGCCAACAGCCTTGTTATACTTTTTTACACATTGTACAGTGAAGCTGGGAGTAATCTGTAGAGGTCAGTAGGACTTTCCTTCCTTTTTTTGCCTCGCAGCCTGCATTGTCCTATCAGAGCGTGTAGTTGAATGAAAGGCTTGATTCAATCGTCACGATGGAGAAGAAGAAGTCAACCTCCAAGAATTTAGTCAAGGCTAATCGGAATAATGTCCCAGCCGCTGTTAAGGGCAAAGGGATTGCTGGCCAAGGAGAGGCCTTTTTCGGGGATTCACCGGTATCCAGCATCGTGGGGTTGACAAGCCCTTGGAATAAGGAGATCGTAAAGAGATATTTGGCGTCGGAGCCCATGTTGGCGGAGTTGGGGAAGAAGGGTAGTGAGATTGTGGGCCACGTTGCAGCCCGATTTAGGGAGTACGAGACGTTGCCGGGGTTTGAGCCGACGCAGGCAGAGACGGTGAGAGTCAACGGGGCGCGGAGGAGGAGAGCGAGAGTGCATAAGCGATACAGTTTACTATAAGGAGGCGGCAAAAGATAGGAAGTAACGTGAGAAATTAAGAGAAAGGAAAACTACCTAATTCTAGCGGAGAGTACGCCCACACATAGACCACCCTGGAAGTTACACCAGTTTCCCAAAGAGGAAAGACTGGTGGCAGCTAAGCTTGCTCATAGTAACAGGAGTCTTGAACGCACACTCCGCATGTTGGGGTGAAGAGTATACAAGAACAGATGCGTACAGCAGGCGTCTTCGAGATTAGCTCATAGATGAAGGCGCTCAAGTTGTTACAACACCAGACGTGATCGCATGGTCTTGGTACTACCATAGATTTCATGATTACCCAAGGTGTGCAGTCGTCTTTCGACGGTGGCGTGGATCTACCCGATTTGGATCACAAAGCACTTTTGGGGACAGTCTTGGTTATGGACTCAGGGGAGCCTCCTCGCTACCCGAGACTGGAGAAATGTTAGCAGCTTGTTGTCTGGTCGAGATTATCTTACCGGAGGCACACATGGGGACATACCCACGCTGGAAGAGTTAGATCCCGCCACCGATACATGAGTCACCAGACTCATTGTTGCCGCAGACGAACTGGCGCCGCCAAGGAGGGTTTATAATGGGCCTAAGGGCTGGTGGTCGGAGAACATACGAGCAGCCTATACTCAGTAGAGGGAATTGTACTCCGAACTCTAGAAACGTACGAGGCAGCACTAGTATTGCCTCTTTGGATGACTGGTGTAACCTCTGGGGTGGCGTATAGGTTGGCTTGCTCCTCGCCATTATTAGATAGCTTTCCTTTCCTTTCAATATTTCACGTTACTTCCTATCTTTTTTCGCTCCCTTATAGATCACTGTATCACCCCGCCACCTGTGACTTTGGACAGCAGGCATTGCTGGGACATCGACACAGTCGTTATTGCAGATCATGCAGCCAGCGCCCTTCGAGATACTGGTTCGTGAAGAGCCCCCGGACCGGACGGGATACCAACAGGATTTGTCACCGACGTGGGGGAGGCCGCTCACGCCTGATTTGCGAAGATGGCAACAGCGTCCCTGAGACTTCATCACTGGTCAAGGCCCTTTAGGTATGCATAAAAGGGTGCCCCAGAGAGGCTTCCGCGGTGGTTTCAGAGTTAGCTCTGTGACCGAGAAGTTTCTCTTGTGTTAACCAGATCTGACACATGCAGACGGTCAGTTCAAACCGGCGTTGTTAGGGTTTGCAACCCCAATAGGCTTTGCTTGTGACATCATCGTTCCTCGTGACGCTGAAGTACCAGTCGTCACATCTTTCCTCGACACACCGAAGACCATCACATCGTTCTTTGCCACGCTGAGGCATCAGCTAGTCATCATTTGCCACCACAAGTCCTTTGACGTCATCATCAAAGTATTTAGGAAATGATACAGTGTGTTTGAGTGCAAGAAATCGTAGTATAAAGAGCCATTACCGGCTCTACTTGATTGATTAGTTTAGTCTGCTTCTCTATCGAACTCCTTGTTACCTGTCTTTACTGTCCGATCCTGTGTGACTACATTGACCCCTCACAGGCGTGCCTCAAGGGTCCCCACTCTCTCTACTCCTGTTTATCACTTTCATTACAAGTCTGCATGAACTAGTGGCGTCGTGTCACCCGAATGCTACGTGTATAGGGCTTGCATTCGCTACTAACTTGCTCGTTCGAGGTGATTCCTAGGAACAGGTCAGTGCCGTTCTGCAAACGGTGTTTAGTACGGCGAAGAAATGGACGGTTAGGAAGGGAGTTGTTTTTGACCTGAGCAAGAGTGTTCTCATGGCCCTTAGAATTTACACAGCGAATCAGTAAAACGGCAAAGTTTCCACGTTGAGCGGACAAGAGTTATCGGTAGTTTCAAATTTACGTTTTTTGGGTAGTTGGATTAACTCCCAAGGAGCTGGTACAGCATACTACAATGCTCTGCTCGCTAAGATTGGAAACAAGATCAACCTCCTCGCCGTCTTACCGAGAGCTGACCAGGCCGGTTGGGCTGCTCAGAATGATCTGGATGGTCTGTCACTGACCGTGTTTGACTTATGCTCTGGGAGCCCTCGCTTTTGTGGGACCTTCCCAGACACAGGTATCGAAGCCAGAGACATTTGAACCTCGGGGACTTCGTGTCTGTACAGGAGCATACAAGTCCACCTCTTTGCCCCGTCTCTGAGCTGAGGCGGCGTGCGAGCCACTGCAGAAGTACCTTGTACACTTGGGTGCCCGCTCCGAGGCAAGAATCCAGGAGTTACCTGTTTGGATTGCCATGAAGGGTGGAGTTGCGCAGGCCAGGCGTACGGGCCCGCAAATTGAATACCCTAGATCAGAATACCAACGAAGTATAACGTTCTCAGACATCGAGGAAAAGAGCAGAAATGGATTTGGATGCGCGCAGGGTAATTGGGAGGAGTGGGTAGGGTGAGGGTGTCACGGGAAGACCCCGGGAGAGAATTGTGGACGGATCACTCATGGCGGGCCATGTCAAAGATTAGACACAGGTTGTCGATGAGTGAGAACAGGTTTCTCTCGTGGTCAAGAACCGGCCATGGAAACTCTGCAGCGTGGCGTCAAGCCGCTGGTCTTCAGGTCTTATTGTCCAGCTGTCATTGTGGGTGGGTGCTGCAAACCATCACTCACCTTGTCCTTGGGTGCCCGTTTACGTCGAGCGGAGCACAACATTGGAAGTGATCACCGGGTTGATTCGCAGATGAAATTCGTCAGCACCCGGTGACGACAGTTAAGTTACTCAAAGCACGATACTACGACTGTCTTGCATACTCTATCGCAAGGGGCACAAGTCAACTTCGACAAGCCATGGACACGGCCGGCCGCTTGTATCAATCAGATATCACTGCCGGTATACCTCCGCAGCCGACTCCACCATCATCCCGACGACCCCTTACCTCTATTTCACCGTCTCCAATACAAAGTGCTTCCAACGACCATCAGATCTTCTCTCCTCTTTTCAGAGACGTTTTTACTTTCCTGCTCCATGAGATAATCTAATCTCCCCATTTTCTTTTGTTCGCGCACAAGTCATTTGTCCACGATGGGGGTGTTTTTTTTATTGGCGTGCCATTTTTCCATTCATTATGGTTCAGACCATTACATCCCACATATCTTTAGGGTCAGCATACACGCGGGTTTTCCAGTTGCCGCCGAGCTATGTTACGAGCAGTGTATTTTATAGGCTTAATTTGTTTTCTTTCTTTCTTTTTCTTAGTAGTCAATGCAGAAACCTCCCGCCATTTATATGGAATGTAGGCCCACGAATACTTGTAGTGTTCGTGCAAACGTGACATACATATATGACAGGTATGGCAATACAATGTGTGTACCGATACTCCAAAAAGAAAATAAAACTATCATAGCGAGCAGCGTTCAGCAAAATATTCATACGGCGGGTGAACAAAATTCTCGATCTTTATAAGCCTGACACAGACCGTGTTCTTTAGTCAGTTGTTAGATGGGGACTGACCTCACAACTATGCGGATCACCCATGGAGCACATTCTTCATCGTGATGTACATTGAATACATCAGGCTTATCATAGGCAAACCCCCCAAAGAACAAACAACATACAAAGCTACCAGATATGGCATCGTGCGAATAAACATTCTACACGGATTAAAGACTATGTTGTCTGAAAAACTGTAATCAATGTTTGGTAGTGGAGACTAAATATGTAGTACAACACAAAGATACTGTAACACAGTGTAATGTCTTATGCGACAGAGCAACTATTGCTAATATCGTAGTATATTCACCAGAATCTACAAAGGTCTTCTGATAAATGTGATGCTGACTGCTATTATCTTTATGATGTCAACATAAATAGCAGATTTCGAAATCCGGACCACGGGAAAAACCGACGTATCGGCCAAGATAAAGTTGGTTGAGAATAAATGTAAATATCCCAGAAGGGTAAACCGTCTAAGAACGGAAGACTGGAACTACACCGGAATAATTAACTGCTATTTGTCGAAGCTACAAATTTCATTGCAACTTGGGACATAGATAGAACAAGAGTGGAATGGCTTTTCCCGTGGCAAGCCCCATTAGATTTAGCCATGCAGATCCACAACGGAACCAAAGAAGGAGTGGCTGCAAGCCAACCCAAACCCAGTGAAACTACTGGAACGAGATGGTGCGCAAACTGTCTACATGGACAGTTTCAAAAAAGGCAACAAAAGCTTGCGGGCTTTCTCCCGCCGCAATTCTGGCATGAGAGCTAGTAATGTTTTGAAAAGCCAACTGGAGATCGCTGATCATGAATGCTCGGTTATCATCCAAGTAGTTCAATTTCTATAAACTACCCAAGGTCACAAGTTCGTTTTTGTCGATTCGTAAGCTGCTATTCAAAGATTCTGCGGCATCAACTACTACCCTCAAAGACCTAGATTTCTATAGACCAAAGTCATCGTAATTATATGGTGTCCAAGTCACAATGACGGTGGAGAAAATGAGACGGTGGATTTGGTGGCCAAGGTTGCCCTACTGAAAACACCACCAGGCAGGGGCTTTACCTCTTTAAGTCATATAAAGCGTTTGGTGAATGAGCACAGCATCAAGAAGTGGGGTGCCCTACTCGGTAAAAATTAGAAAGAAGCTGTCAGGCAGACACTACTCTGCGGTAGTGCGGACCCGGTCAAAGTTGAGTACCAAGGGCAACCTGTGAAATGGTACGAAGGCACTAAGCTCAACCTATTCCTAGCTAAAGCTGGGGAAAGGCTTCTAACTACCCTTTCTGAGAAATGCGAGGAAGAGGAACGATGCCGCCCGTAGAGTATTCGGAAGAGAGGAAGAGGAGTAGGATGAACGGGGGGAAGGGGAGAAAGAGAGAACAATGATGAGTTAAGAATTTCTTTTGGTTTTGTTTTGTTTTAGGCTATTGTTACCATGGATGGAAAATCTCTCCATAGGCTTGAGCTAGTATAACAGTAATGACAAAAAGGAAGAGATTTGTTTCTGACAAGGTCACACAAGACTTCCCAAAAGGGCAATATTAAGAACTACTCACACAGGCTCTGGCACTGGGAGATTGAGTACTCCACAAGTCCTTGCCGGCCAACAACGGTGACTTTCCCAATATACAAATACTTCGGATCATTCCAGCACTAGGCACCCATCGAGATATCGTCTGCAGATATGGCCTCGATGCCACCGAAATAACATGATTTGATCTTTAGCATAGTGGCGTTGGAGGAGATAGAAATCATGCAAACAATATTTCCAGTTTTCTCAAGTCTTTTGTACACCATCAAACGAGAAGGTTATTACATTATTTAGATTTTCGAATGCTTCGCCTCTAAAGAAGGAGCGTGAATTATTTTAGTCTACCTTGTTCCATGATTTCACCATCTAATGAGACAGCTCAAGCAAGTGCACGAGCTGCCAATGGCGAGAATTTCAAAGTTATTTCGACTCCCTATAAAGACCAGTTTCTTAAGCAATAAGAAAAACTAAGACCTATATGGTCTCTATGCTTGAGTAAACCACCTGATTCATTCATGGCTCGTATGATTTTTGCAGTTAAGTCTTTCCACGTAGACATTGTTAACAGTTCTGAGAGACATAAACTTAACTCCTCGAAACTATACAAAGTGCATATTAGGGGTTTCGGTGGAAGTGGAACATTGCGGTAATGCGGTATTGGTTGTGCGAGATAGACACGTGTTTTCCGGCGTTTGCTGGTGACGGTCACGTGATTTCATTAACTTCACTGATTCAATCGCCAACTTTCATTAGTTCCATGTGACAATTTCGTGATTGTTAGAGGGCTATCCGATGCAGCATTGCCTACTAGTAGCCATTCCTTTACGCCTACTTTCGCGGAACATTTGTGATTGGACAACACAACATATTAGAAAGGGTGACACGCAAGCTGTCCAAGGTAATAAAGATTATACGGCCTTAATTTCCCATAGATACAAAATAAATAGAGGCTCCCGCGGATTTATCAAGCTTGCATTGACGTATTTTTATTCATATCTACCAAGCCTAACCTTGCATTATATATTATGTAGCTTGGTAAACCACTTAAGCTAGATATATTATCTTTGAATAAGGGAATATATGTAAACCGCATGTGGGATCTGAATTGCAACGTGGATTTGGTAGAGGCACTGCAAGTATTTGTGGCCACGTCTTAATAGTTTGGATTGGTAGGTGCATATCCGCAGGTTTCATTTGCATTCGAGAGTAAAAGTAGTGGGGTGTGGCATATTTTACTTGATTCGTCCGTTGTATGAGAACGCTAGTCCCTATAGCACCACGCAAGCCTGTGGTGTATTATGCGTATGAGTTTGTGACGACCATGAGGTTCTAATTCTAGCATATACCTAGCTGATAAGTTTTATTGCATCTTAGTTGCCTTTATGTTGAATCCCTAGGTATAGCTCCACGGCATGAAATACGTTGAGGCCTTTGTAGATGACTCATCTTGAAGCGCCTTTCTAAACTTATCAAACCGGTATATCTTTCGAAGAGTGTTTATTTAAACATCCTTTCTTCACATTGTGCACATTTATGAACTTCAGATTTGGTTGTAGCTTACATAAAGCACGGTATAGCCCACCGCAGTTGTCCATTGGATTTGATAGTCTACCAGGAAGACTACAAATACCGGTAGATTGTGTTATAGGGTAGGCATGTAGTTCTCTTCGCCGATTGACTGATAGTTTTTGCTTGTCTAAGTACATTTCGTACATGACAAGTACTCACCATACCGCTAGACTTGCCACGATAATGCGCTAATGCGCTCTTGTGTACATGTTACAATTTATACATTTACTAGTAGCTTTTGTAAGACATAGTGTAGATTAGCAACGTTCTATTCGTTATATTCAGTACTGTCAGTTACAAAAGGTGTCAGAAGCAACAATAAGTTTTGACAACTTACAGAGCTACCGACTCAAATCATTTGAGGCACTGCTATTGATACAGTCTTTTGATTCAGTTGATACCGATAGCGACTATGAACTGAATTTATACTATAGTAAACCTTATTCCGTGCTCAGACAAGTATCTCAAATAGATATTAAAGTAGCTTTGGGTTGTATCAATCCAAGTGTCGTATTTTGAATGTCCCTCTAGAGCTTTCAAATGAGTACTTACGAAGGCACAGTTCTTAGCCTCCGTGTTGAAATAGCACCGTCTTCAAGATATACTACTCTATCAACGTAACTATCGTTTTTGGTACATACACATGTATGTATGTATATGAAGCGTCATAGACTTGTCATAGAAGGGACTAACCATAGACATGACGTCATAATCTGGGACAAATATCTCATATGACATACTAATTTTCCATCGCCTAAGTGCACTAACATTTCGTTCTCAAAGATACATTGTTTTTTTGGACATGCTACAAATTCGGAAGTAATGAATCTTAATGTCCATTGTACAATCTACTGCAAGCTCAAGTTTTACCCATTGCGGTGCCTCGATAATGGCCAATTCGTTGATCCTTATGGTGTCATGAATGTCGACGGAATTCCGCCATGGTCAATGCGATGGTGGGCGTCACGATCCACAATCAACCGTAAAATATGACCCGGAAGAGAAAGGGCTGAGTATGTACATATGTTGCGGCAGCTTCTACATTATCGTGTGTTTCTGCGCAATTTTGTAGGGTTAGTGAATACAGGATCTCGTATTATTTTTGTCATCTTCCTACCAAACCTGTTGTGCACAAACACTCAATGCTGTAATTCACTCACGTCTTTGATTTCCATGGAAGATATCCTTGAATCGTAAACTGTGCCGCTTTTAAAAACATGGTCTATCAATCCTGTTCATGCTTCTCATAGTAAAAAATTTAGCATCGTATATGCATGCGTGATGACTCATGTTGTGTCAACACCTGTCTACATATATATCTACATCAGAACAATTTTGACACGACAAGAGCGATCCTTTAAGTTGTCTTACACTTGACTAAATATCACGCATACATATGTACGTTTGTTTATCATGGAGTTCTCAAGCTACGAATCCAGTCTTTGCATCCTTGCACCGGAGACAAACTGGTCCAATATCAACCATCTACGCACTCTATACGATCGTGCAGCGGAAAAATGGCCACCTCATATCAATCTTATTTATCCTTTTGTTTCGCCTGATCAATTATCTTCTGTTGCAACGACTCTTGCCAATTCTTTGGCCGCCAACACTCCCACTATTCCTCATATTGTGCTGAATGATGTAGGCACATTTCATCAGAAGGCAGGGCCTCTGTTCTATCTCAAAGACAACGATAGTAGCCGCACTGCTGCACTTTCTGCTTTACAACAGACCATATGCTCACTCTTGAAAACATCTCCGACCTCAAAATCATATACTCCACACATGACAGTCGCTCAGTGTGATGAAACGTCAGGATTCCTCAAAGATGTCATCTGTCACAAAGTAGGATTGCTCCCCGTTGTCGAATGGACCCCCACTGCATTGGCCTTCATGGTTCGGGATCCTTCAACCAAATGCATGAAGTTATGGGGTTTGTTGGATTTAAGCTCATTCACTGTGGAGACTACTATTCCTGCTGAGTTAAATCCCGTGAGTTGGCAGGAGCTGTCAACGTCAACTTCAGACCAAATTGCTTACGCATACGACCAAGATTCTGGGCTTTGGACTGTACCTCCTTCTGGTCAACCCGTATTTTCAACACTTGTTTCGGGGAAACTTATTGTAGCTAGCTATAATGTCCTTGCGGAATTCAAGTGGCCGGAGACTAGCACCAGATACTCTGACATCATCAGTCAGCTACTATGTAACCAAGCACAATCTGACATCACCGTGCTACAAGAAGTGACAGATGACTTCGCATCAGCATTGGCTGCATCCCCAGAAATTCGCGAAAAGTTCACTTACATATCACATCAACCTCCTGCACAAGCTGGCGCGCGGCCGTTATTAAATCATCTCAACATCATTGTACTCTCTCGCGTTCCATTCACCTCTCGGGTACTTCCCCTTCAGCGTCAGAACAAGTCTGCTCTTGTGGTCACTGTTCCACGTGAAAATGCTCCCGATATCATTGTCGCGTGCTGCCATCTAAGCCAGGGTCTTACTGAGTCTAGCATCAAGGCGAAGCATGCTGAACTCAAAACTATCGTCGACTATCTTGCCGCCAATCACAATAACCAGCCATGGATTCTAGCTGGTGACTTTAATCTCACTACTTCGACCTTTACTATTGATCAAGCTATCAAGAATGGTACAGCTTCAGCACGTACAGCGGTGACCCTTCGTTCAATCGATCACATGTTGAGCGAGGCAGGTTTTGTTGATTGTTGGTTATCTTCACGGTTGAGCATTGGAGAGTCCCTTGATTCTAGTCGATTAGCATCTGAGTCAACCGTTGTTTACGAGGGTGAGCAAGGCGCTACCTTCGATCCCACCCGCAATGTGCTTGCTGAACAATCAGCTGGAACTGGTAATGGAGGTCGCCCGCAGCGATACGACCGTATATATGTCAGGAATGACGGGTCTTTCCGCCCTGAGGGCTTCAATATGTTTGGATTCCCCTCAGGTGAAGAACCTGGTAACTCTCCGCCTAGTGATCACTGGGGAATCCGTACTTTATTGTCTATTCCTGTGCCAGGTGTTGGTGGCCATCAGTCATCGATTACATCCCCGGAAGTCACTTTCACTCCAGCGTCGGGTGAAATTCAATCAACTGATAGTTTGGTTGCATTTTTGTCGAAGTCAGATTGTTTTCCTACAGATAATGCTGTACAGATTCGCGCGGATGCCCTAGCTTTGATTAAGTCCTTGGCATTGGAGGCTTTCGAAATCAACGCCAGTATACCAGCCTCAACTTCTGGAGATATAGTTCCATTTGTTATGGTACCAGTTGGTTCATATGCTCTTGGGGTATGGGGGGATAACTCTGATATAGACTTGATTTGCATCGGTCCTTTCAGTTCAAAGGTGTTCTTCTCCGTATTCTTGCAACAAATTACCAGGTCTGCACCTGACGGATTTTGTGTTCTCCGCAAAGTCAAAGCAAATGCCGGAACGATGCTGGAGTTGCAGTACAAGGGGGTCCTCATCGACTTACATTACTGCCAGGCGCGTGGCATTGCTGAATCGTAAGAAATTATTATACTCTACACCCGTTAACATATACTAACCTGCATGATAGCTGGGAAACAATTTCCAAAAAACCCACCCAAGACCCCATCTGGAATCTTCCCGCAGCAACGCTAGCAAAACTAAAACCGGCCCGAGACTCCCTATACTTGCTCCGGTCCATCCCAGATATCTCTGTGTTCCGAACAGCATGTATCTTTATCAAGGCTTGGGCCAAGAAACGGGGAATCTATGCTTCCAAGTTCGGATATCTCGGAGGGATTCATATCTGCGCACTTCTGGTACCAGTTTGCAAGAAACTGTCTCATCAAGGGGTAACTCCTACCGCCCCTGATCTCTTATTCACGTTTTTCAATCACTATGCTGAGAGAGATTGGAAAAATGACATCATATTCGACCCGTATTTCCACACCAACTTAAGATATATGCGCAGCTTCCGTGAAGCCTTGTGTCTTCTTGGTTGGCATACACCTATTCTTAACACGGCAGCGATAGCCTCTGTCCCAACTGTCGCGGTGCTAGCTGTTGAAATTGCCCGAGCTCGGGATATCTTGGCATCTAATCCTGAGTCTTGGGACACATTTTTAGGCTCCGGTGGAGCAGGTGAATTCATTGGCAATTATGATTCTTACATAAGAATCGATGCCAACTACTGGGGCCAGACCGTGGGGGCTGGTGACTTGTTTGCCGGGTGGATCGAGTCTCGAATGGCTCTCCTTCTTGTTGGTAAGTAACAACAATGTATTGCATATTGATGAAGTCTTTTACTAACTAACAGTCGCAGAACTTGCACGTAAACTCCCAAACTTGTTTGCTCGTGTCTGGCCAGGCCGCTTCATTGCGCCCACTTCTGAAGCCGCCAACTCAGGAGAAGTACAGACATTCTTCTTAATTGGTCTTTCATCGCCGCCTGTCGAGGAAGATGAACGTTCAAACCAAGCCGCCATTCTCGAAACCGTGTTGAGAAAGTTCGAGGAACAGATCAAAACCAACGAGCGCTACTATGACTCCAAGGTTTGCTGGATGTCCGCAAGCATTGTCACAGCAGCGGAAATTTCCGGTTCTGTTTTGGACGAGCGTCCAAAGGTTGGCACGACAGCCTGGGACGTAGACGCCGACTCTGACTATGAAGATGAACTCGAAGACGAGCCCGAACATCGCGCCCCACCCCCAGCACAATCACGTAATGTGAAGGTTCCAAAGAAGGCTGGAAGCGGAAAGTTCCGTACTGCTACCGACGTTCTTAGTCGGATCAAATGGGATGATTCCCTCAACAGCGATGATTTTCTTGTTGGTTACGAAGATCGATTCCTTGGCGACATGGAAAGACCAGTGAATGCCTGGAAAAGCGAACAAACAGACGAGGAATTTATCCCTCAGCATCGCATCATCTACTTCAAGCGACGGGATACGGGCCAAGTTGTTTGGGACCGAAGATCTCGTATCGATACCATCTTCGGGAGTGGCAACTAGAAAACAGCGGAAATGGAATAAAGTGTATATAGTAATTATGATTATTTCAATTTAAAGTCATGACATCATCAGTTTATTCGCTACTAACTTCCCCTCATGTGTATAAGCTATCAAAGGTTCTCGCGATTGCAGCTTTATCATACTTGACATGCTTGCCCTTGCCTTTATCAATCTCGTGATATCTATCCCAGAACCGGATGTACAAAGGCTCGAGAAATTGCTGGATAGACTTGGCCATCATTTGACGGACCTGCGGGTCCATGTTGTATGCTCTGTGTCTAGCGACCATGTCATCAAAGCTTGAGTTAAACCCAGCAAACTTGGATTTAATGCTGTCCTTGTCCTTGGTTGACAAGCCCTTGACGGCCGAAGCCGAGTCTGATGGACCAGAAGTGGGCCGACGACTAGTATGAATGACATCTAGAAGGTACATGGAGACCTCCTTGTATGAGTCGCCATACATTTGCACAGCCTTCTTGCGTTGTTGTTCGAAATGAGCCATACGACTGTCCAATAGAGAAAGTAATCCAGACTCGCGAATGCCTCTATCAATGGCAACAATACAGTTTGCGAGGAAAACAGCTTGTGTGGCCTTCACCTTTAGAGTTGCTTGACTCTTGGCATTAAGCGCCTTCATCAAAGTCTCAAACGTGTCCATGCAGTAATTAGCAAATATCTCACGACCATCAGCACTAATGTCAAACGAGGCCAAACTCGTGGGTTGCGCGGCACTAGGTTTCCACCCGCCGTCACCCAAAGACCTCATTATTCCACTCAGCGGCTCAATAAACTCGAGCATGGTTTGCAGGCGCTGAATGGTCTCGGAAACCAGAGGGACCAATCCACCATCTGATGGCAATGCAGGAATCGCTGCAGCTTTCCGCTTCGTGTCTTCCAGCAACTCGGCCAATGAATTCTTGGCTGTATCACGTACTGGTTTCAAAGCCGCGGCCAATGATGATTTAATAACGTCGCCAGTTCTTTCCTCCAGCGTCGAAGTCAAGGTCGCCATAATACCTGTAACTTCATAGGCCAAGAAACAGTCCGTCGCGAGATACGACTTGATGTGAGTATTGAGACTTTGGATTGTGCGAGCGAGTTCAGCCAATGCCGGTTGACAGACAGCTTGGAAAAGTGCGTCCCAATCATCTCTTGGAAACAAGTTGCAAATGTTATCGTATTCAGCCAAAAACATGCCTTCCAAAGCTTTGGCATATGATCCGATGGCATTGTCGCCGGCCCTGTAGACAGCATCCGCGTTTTGTTTCTTGGCAGTATTTACACTAGCCATGGCCAAGTTAGATAAACTTGACGTGAGATACAAGCTGCGGGTGTCCACGAAGATACGCCCGACAGAGGCTTCCTGTGGTGCTGAAGGTACACTGGCAAGTTGTCGTTGCGCTGACATGTAATCGGTCATCAGCCCTAAACGGGCCATGCTTTCTTGTGGCAACAAAGGGAACGGTCGGTTCTTGGTTATCATTTGGAGAGGTTCGATGGCAGAAGGGGTGTCGGCTTGTAACAGTTTCCGGAAGTAGGATTCGAGCATAGTGTTGCCGAAATTAACAAGTCTCGAGAGATCTGACATGGTCTGTTGGTTGGTCCGCATATTCGAAGACTGCATCTCGGCGACCGATTGCGACAGGCGCTTGATGGAAGCGAGGTATGAAGACAGTCCGACCTTTTCAGGACCGGACCGAATCAAAGCTTCCTCATCGTTCTTGCTGTCGACGGGTTGGCGAAGGCGCTCAATGGCAGAGATCATTCCATCAATGTCTATAGAAGTCAATACAGGGTTCCAGGTGAAATCGAGGGGCAGCAAAGGTTCGTACTATTATCGAGAATCTGGAGTTTGCGGGTCTCCCCGCTTAATGGTCCAGCCACATCTCGGACGCTTTTGCCAGTAGCTTCGAGACGTCCAAGACAAGCCTGAATCTTCTTGGTAAGTTGCGCCGTCTTCTCGAGTCTGGAGTTGAGGACATCGACTTCGGCGCGAGCTTCCTCATCAGCTGCATTGCGCGCAGTATTCAAGCCGACTGCCATGGCAGGGGTAATATGGTTGTTTTGTAGTTAATGGTGCGATTGTTGAGAATTACGTGTACCAGTAGAAACGACTCGGGACTTAAAGGTAGGTAATTCAATTGTAGGTTTCGGCGCAAGCATGTACATAGAAGTTGTGTCTAGCAATGCATTGAAGGCGCAATCCTGGCAGTGAGCTTGTCGGTGTTGTAACGTCATGGTAAACCCTCTCGGTAATAACCCTACCATTCATCATAATTATACTTTTTTTGAGGTGAAGGCGGTGATAAACAAAAACATATCGAACCTTAGTCAAGAATGTCTGGGCAAAAATAGAAGAAATAAACATGTGAATTTCGTAAATATTTACATATTGACGCGGATTTTAAACGTCGACAAGAAAAACATTTCTTGAAACTACAAATTTTGTTACATTACACTACTTGAATGATTGCTCGTGATTGAATGAATTTTGAGTAAATATAATACATACGGACAT
The DNA here is from genome assembly GCA_025685495.1 of Huntiella abstrusa. Lineage (NCBI taxonomy): Eukaryota > Fungi > Ascomycota > Sordariomycetes > Microascales > Ceratocystidaceae > Huntiella > Huntiella abstrusa. The sequence continues at coordinate 28,048 of JAJNMT010000023.1, forward strand.
ACACACATTACTTTCTGATGGTTTGGCGACATAAGCGCGCTACACATAGATTAAGCGCATCTAAGCGATGCACTCAGGAACTAGGAGAAAGGTACTTTCGAAGGACCTGCTGGAACTCCAACGCAACTCGAGTGGTGCTCAATTGTTTGGTGACTACCCTGGACACTAGCACCAGGGCAACGTGAATCCTTACACCACTTAAGTAAATAAACACCAGAGATATACGCAACCACAACAGCACCGATATATGCATAAACGCAAAAGATCAGTCAAAACGCAAAACGCTACTTGTTGTTTATTGGCCAATTTCATCCCCACCACTTAACGCGCGACGCGCTATGATCACTCGAGTAGACTTCACCAATATTATTGTTGCCCCTCCTTTTTCTGTGACTTTTGAATTTGGAAACAACAGTTGCGCTTGAGCGTTGGAATCGACAGGCATTCCCCTCACTTTTGGCCACCCTTGTGTCTATTTTTTACTTGTTGCTCAAGTCGAGTTGGTGATATCACATTTGTTTGTATCTTTGGCCACTCAGAGGCCAACTTGTCTCGATTTTTCAAGAAATTTGTCGAATTTACACATTTATAATTAACCATGGACTCTTTTGACTTGAAAGATGCGGCCGTCATTGACCGTGTGCGCCAGGCGCAGGAGTTTCTGGATCGTGAGTCTTGCTCAACATCATATTCGTCAATGGCCTAATAGCTAACCCCTCAAATCGGGCCCTAGACAACAATCCTGCCCTGAGCTACCGGTCCGAGATTGCTCTGATGCTGAAAAATGATCAACGCCGCCTTGTTGTTAGCATTGATCGTGTCCGGGACCACAACCCACTTCTCGCCGAAGGACTCTTGGAACAACCGTTTGATTACACTATGGCTTTCAACCATGCTTTGAAACAAATCGTCCAGACTATTGCCCAAACCCGGCCAGACCAAACCGACCCAGATACTATGTACTACTGTGCGTGGAGTGGCAGTTTTGGTCTTAACTCATGCAATCCAAGAACACTCTCTTCTCGCCATCTGAACAAGATGGTTTCATTGGAGGGTATCGTAACGAGATGTTCGCTTATTAGACCCAAGGTGGTTAAAAGTGTGCATTACAACGAGAACAAGAACACATTCCATTTCCGCGAGTACCAGGATCAAACTATGACCAATGGTCCTGCCACAACTAGTGTCTACCCGCGTGAGGATGAGGATGGAAACCCATTGATCACGGAGTACGGTTACTCTGTATACCGTGACCACCAGACCATCTCCATTCAAGAGATGCCCGAACGTGCACCTGCCGGTCAACTTCCTCGTAGTATTGATGTCATCCTTGATGATGATCTCGTTGACAAGGTTAAGCCCGGTGACAGAATCCAGTTAGTTGGTACTTACCGAACCCTCGGTAACCGTAACACCAACCACAACAGTGCCCTATTCAAGACGCTCATTCTCGCCAACCATATTGTGCTCTTGTCATCTAAGTCTACTGGTGGTGTTGCGACGGCCACTATTACCGATACTGATGTGCGGTTTATTACCAAAATCTCCAAAAAGAAGAACTTGCTTGACCTTCTTTCACAGTCATTGGCCCCTTCAATTTACGGTCACGCTCACATCAAAAAGGCGATTCTCCTGATGCTTCTGGGTGGTGTAGAGAAGAACCTCGAGAACGGAACCCATCTGAGAGGTGACATCAACGTACTAATGGTCGGTGATCCATCCACTGCCAAGTCACAAATTCTGCGTTTCGTCCTAAACACTGCTCCACTGGCTATTGCCACCACTGGTAGAGGATCTTCCGGTGTTGGTCTGACGGCAGCTGTTACCACAGATAAGGAGACTGGAGAGAGAAGACTCGAAGCTGGTGCCATGGTTATGGCCGATCGTGGTGTCGTGTGTATTGATGAATTCGACAAGATGTCAGACATTGATCGTGTAGCCATCCACGAAGTTATGGAACAGCAGACTGTCACCATTGCCAAGGCTGGTATTCACACTTCGCTCAATGCTCGCTGCAGTGTTGTTGCTGCTGCCAACCCTATTTTTGGTCAATACGATACTCACAAGGATCCCCACAAGAACATTGCTCTTCCCGATTCGCTCCTGTCTCGTTTTGATTTGCTCTTTGTTGTCACGGATGATATCGAAGATACTCGTGATCGTCAAGTTTCCGAGCACGTGCTTCGCATGCACCGTTATCGGGCACCGGGTCTTGAAGAAGGCGCGCCTGTCCGTGAGCAAACGGCGCAGTCTCTTGCTGTCGGTGTCGAGAAGGATACGAACAACAACCAACCCACCGACGTTTTCGAGAAGTATGACCCTATGCTTCACGCTGGTGTGCCTGTCCCCCGCGGTAGAGGCAACCGCAAGCCCGAGATTCTTAGCATTCCTTTTATGAAGAAGTACATTCAGTACGCCAAGTCTCGTAAGCCCGTTCTCACCCAGGAAGCATCGGCGCGCATCGGTGACATTTATGTCGGGTTGAGAAACGACGACTTGGAGGGCAATCAGCGTCGCACCAGTCCCTTGACTGTCCGTACTTTGGAAACTCTTATTCGTTTAGCTACCGCTCACGCCAAGTCTCGCTTGTCAATGAGAGTCGAAGAGGAAGATGCTATCGCTGCTGAATCTATTCTTCGTTTCGCTCTGTTCAAGGAAGTCCTGGAGGATGATAGCCGCAAGAAGAGACGTAGAGTCAACAACACGCAAGTTGTGTCCTCAGATGAGGACGATGATGCTTCTTCTGATGATGAAGGTATCCCGCAATCGACTGGCCGGTCTGGGTCTATGGCCTCGAGCCGCGTGACCCGCGGAAATACTCGTATGCCGAGTGCCGCGCCATCAAACGCCGTCCCGGATCTTTCACAGGTTCCCGAATTTATGGCTCAACAAGAAGTCCATATGGGCGGACAGTCGAGCGATCCCCACATGTCATTTGCTTCATCAATGCCATCATCACAAATGGCAGTGGAATCACAAAGTACTGCTGCGCTCGCGGCGTCTACCGCTTCTATGGCAATTTCTCAACCACCCCCAACTATTACAGCCGCTCGTCTCAACGTCTTCCGGCAAAACCTTGGTCGGTTGCTCATGGGACCGTTGTTCAGTGCAGATGACACAGCCAAGGTGGCCGACATTATGGCTGCTATCAACGTGAATGTTTCGTCCAGCGTTGGCGGACCCTTCAGCAGCGGCGAAACTGAGCTTGCCCTGCAGCAGCTTAGTGACATTGGTCTGATTATGTATGTAGCCCCCTTCATTCACGCATTTGCAAGAATCTCCATACTAACTTTAACGATAGGTACATCCCCGACCAACAAGAGGTCATCAAGATGTAAAGAAGTATCACGGATTAAGAGAGGAATTGCGGAGATTTACATGTATGGGCGTTTATTTTGTTGGGTTATGAATAGCACGATTTTTCTTCATCTAGATAATGTTTCATATAACGTACTAAAAAGATGTAATTGTGTACATCCTACACTTTTGCGCGAACCCGTAACTCCTGTAATCTTTCTTGGGCACTTGTTAAGTTCCAAAGCTCGTTTCCACTGCTGTCTTGTGATATGCTTGGAACTCCGATTTGTTCTATAGCATAACTGGCAGCCACAGAACCCCATAGTGCGGCCTCAGTAAGTGTATGGCCTCGGGCCAGACCGACAGCTAGACCTCCCAGGAAGGTGTTTCCACCACCAGTGGGATCGACAACTTTGGCTGCATCTGTGTGGTATGCTGGAATCCATGTAGATAGCCGAGTAGTGGGTGCCTTTTGACTGGGATTTTCCGTGATATAGCAGCCTTTGTGACCAGCGCGGACAACAATAGAACATCCCAAATTAGGTGCCATTGCCAGAAGTGCGGCACTGTTCTTCTCAACTTGCTCCTCAGAAATATCACCGTTGACATCAAGCCCATTACCCCCAAAGTACGCAGCGAGCTCTGCATGGTTGGGACTACACACGTCAACATAGCTCAATGTCTGGATACAGTCAAGAAGTTCAGCATCGGTGCATAGATCCGGGACTGGCTCCCAAACAAAGACTGGCGTGGACCAGGTACCTTCGGGTGAGAGATCTTTCCGCATTTTAAGGACCTCGGAAACAAGTTGACGACACCGTGCGGCAGAGCAGACCATATGGATAGACTTAGACATGACCATTTCTGGAGTAAGATCTTCTCCCGTCAGGCGCTTCTTGGGAGTCAGATACTTGAAGGCACGGTGTTCGGCCTCTCCATAGCCGTTCCACCCACGGGTTGTCAAACGAGAGTCATCTTGGCGATAGAGAACAGCACTTTTCCAAGAGTCGATGGTTTCTTGCAGTGACTCTGGGAAGTCGTGACCTTTATCAACGATCCAAGCTACAGTCTTGTTGTATTTTGGGGCTGGCGACATGATGCGAGCTCCGAGAGCTGCAAAGGCTCCGGCGCCACCAAGTGCGTCATGGACTGGAGGCTTCGGTGGGGGGAACTCAATTTCATCTTATCTTGAAGTTAGTATGATATGGCAATATCCTAGGGTTGACTACGTACCGATGATGAACATGCCAAATGTGACAAAATCTATGGCTTGCTTTTGTCCATCATTTTCGATGGCGGGTGAGGTGGCGACAGACATGGTACCAAACTTGAGGTGGCGTATATTGTCTACTGTATAAAAAGATATATAATTCAAGACAGACTGTCTCACGATAAGAGATTACATCACCGTGATAGGATTACTACTACCAAAGGATCCATATAAGCCACCACGATACTGGGTTCGTAGGCGTGAGAAGGAAGGAGATGACGTTGAAACTAGGGTTGATGCGTTTCACAGATTCCGACATGTGAGAAAGAGTACAGCGGAAAACTACGTATTCACGCTTGATACGATCCCATAAATCTTTTACATGATCATTTTCCAGCCCCTCGGGTTGACTTTCTCGTGATACTATTGCCAGCTCGCACAACTTCTTCGATTCGGATCATCCATTTAGTGCTGTTAGAAACTCCCGAGCCCCACCATACCGCCATGAGCTCCCCCACCACACCCCTGAAGTGAAGTTTGTTATGCGCATGATCAAGTCAATGCACTGTAACAATAGCGCCTTCTGCGGCCCACAGAATCGCATTTCATTGGGAGAAAGCCAGAGGGAGCGAATCGCAAGTGCCGTTCGACACCAGAAGCTTTAGGTAGTTGATTGTAGCTTGGTGCCTGGTAGCCCAACTGTAAGCGAATATCTGGCGGAGCTATAACGAGGTCTCCTGATGTCTGGCATCGTCATCGCCAACTTTCCATTTGATACTGCGACGTGCTTTTTTAACTTATAACTTGTCCTTTCATCGTCGCCTGGCGCAGACCCAGTTATAGATACACCAGGGGCCTTTTCTAAATACACACAGCCTTTTCTTTGAACTAAACATCCCAAAGCGCTAGTCGCATTACCGTGTCTCTCTGACTTGGATCTCTTCGCCTTGTCTCTTGCTCAGTAACCATTTTCGAGTTATAAAATCATCGTCAAACCCATTGCCCACCATGGCCAACTCTATGCATAACCTGACAACCCTCATCAAGCGGTAATTTGCCCCGACACCTAGCTACAAACGCCCATTTTGCCAAATACCCTGCCTCGACGGATTTCCAATTCAGTGGCGCATATCTTGCTAACGATGCGCTTTTTCTACATACAGGCTCGAGGCTGCTACTATGCGCCTGGAAGATATTGCTGAATCGACCATTCATCTTTCGCCCCAACATACTGGCGGTGCCGAGCCTCTTACTGCCATCCCGCCAATCACCCAGACTTCCTCGGCTGCCCAGTCGTACCAGAGTCCCGTAGTCCCGGTCGTTTCTGCCCCGCCTGCCGCGGCTGTGGCGCGTGCCCCACCACCTCCCCCCGCTCCCGCTCCCGCTCCCGCCCCTGCTCCGGTCGAGGAATTGCCCGAGTCTGTGGAAGCTTTTGACGCTTTCATTAAGGATTCGGTTGAGAACTATGTGAAGCTTAGTAAAGAGGTTGGCGGCTTGGTGGCCGATCAGTCTGTTAAGGTCTTGAATGGATTCAAAGCCCAGCGCCAATTCCTCTTGATGGCTAGCAAGTCTAAGAAGCCCGACATGTTCGGGGCGGAAGCCGCCTTGTACCAAGACCTTCTCAAGCCTATCAACGACCAATTGATGGCTACCGTCGAATTCAAGGAGGCCAACCGTGGCTCGACTTTCTTCACTGATCTCAGCACTGTTGGAGAAGGTATTATGCTTTTGGCTTGGGTGACAGTCGAAAACAAGCCATGGAAGCATGTAGAGGAGTGCCTCGGATCCGCCCAGTTCTTCGGAAACCGCGTGTTGAGCAACAAGTATGTCTTTAATTCTCTACAGCTAATATGGCGACAGCTCACTAACACACATGACATAGGGATCCCAAGCAATGCGACTGGGTCAGATCTTTCTACAAGGTCTTCCGCGATCTTATCGAGTTCATCAAGCAGTACTACCAAAGTGGTATCACCTGGAACCCCAAGGGCAAGAATGCTAAGGAGGTCATGGCCGAGCTCTCTGCTAGCTCTGCCCCTGCCGCGGGTGGTGCTCCTCCACCACCACCTCCTCCCCCACCCCCAGGCCCTGCGCCCATCTTGAACATCGAGTCTGAGCCTACACCCAAGGCGTCTGGTGGTACCGGCTTCGGCGCCGTCTTCTCCGAGTTGAACCAGGGTGCTGATATCACCAAGGGTCTCAAGAAGGTTGATAAGTCTCAAATGACACACAAGAACCCTTCATTGAGAGCTGCTGCTACTGTCATCGATGGTAGCCCTACCAGAGGAAAGAGCCCCGCGCCCGGTAAGAAGCCCAAGCCAGAAAGCATGCGGGCTAAGAAGCCCGCGCGCAAGGCTCTCGAGGGCAACAAATGGATCATTGAGAACTACGAAAAGGAGGCCCAGCCAATCATCATTGAAGCCTCTAACTCGCACTCTATCCTCATTAGCAAGTGTTCTCACACTACCATTATCGTCAAGGGGAAGGCCAACGCCATTACTGTCGAGTCCACTACTCGTCTCAGTTTGGTCGTTGATGATCTTATTTCCACTGTTGATGTGGTCAAGTCCAACAACTTCGCTCTCCAGGTTATGGGATCCATTCCTACTGTCCTCATGGACCAGATTGATGGTGCGGAGCTCTACCTCAGTGCGGAAAGCTGTGAGACTCGCGTCTTTAGCAGCAAGTCTGCCAACATCAACATTGTCGTGCCCCAGGCTGAGGATGATGACTATAAGGAGCTGCCAATTCCCAGCCAGATTTGCAGTTACTTTGACAAGGAAAAGAACATGCTGGTCAACGAGATTGTCAAGCATGATGGTTAATGCTGGGGAGTTTTAGCATGTTTGGTATATTTAGGTGTTTGTGGGTGTCACTCCAGATTCTGTTCATGTTGTTATAACTGTAACTTTAACGTATTGTTTCATTTCATTTTATACATTCTTGTTGCCTATGAAAGGCCTTAAACTTGATACTTGTACCCAAAAATGTGAATTAAAGCTTGGCCTTGACGGGCTCAGTGATAGTAGGCACGAGGAGCGCACGCATGTCATCGGCTGCTTCTCCAAGATAATATCTCATCTTGTCACTTCCCAGCTTCTTGGAAACAACGTTAAAGTTGAGACTACGATGGTTAGTTAGCATGTTGTTTAGGGGCGGGATTAAGAATTAGATGACTTACCTGTCTTGGTTGACCATGTACGCGATACCAAAGCCCTCATCAATTACCTGACTCCACCCGTAACCATTGAAGTACTCAGAACTCAACTGAGAAGTTGACAAGTACCAAGAGCTAGAGTACGTGTATGCGGGGTCCTTGAAGATAGCGGGAACCTCTTGTCCTGGCTCGAGCAGCAACTTAAGTCCAAGAAGGTGGCGATCAACACCCTTTCCTTGGGTGGCAGATCCAATATACTCTACCTGTGCATTATGAGCCGCACGGAACAACTTGACTTTCTCATCATTAGATACGTTGGGATCCCCCATGGCTTTACACCAAGCAACCGATTCTTCAGAGACAGTACGGCATGTCTCGGTCCGACCTTGTTGGAAACGACGAGTAGTGGCAGATTCATAAGTGGGTCTGTTGACACCGTACATTTTGTAATAAGCCAGCTGGATGACCATCTGCACGAAGGCGTCAGGTGAAGACTTGAACTTCTTGATCAGGTTCTTTCCGTATCCCTTGTAGGCCTGGACAGCAAGCTCATGTTTATCGATAACGTCGTGGAAGTCAGTCACGGCACGATCAATTTCAGTCTTGACAGCCTCGTTAACTACAAACTTGATAAGCTCGGGTGGCGCCAAAGTTGACCGGACGTTCGTGTTGGAAAGGTCAAGCTTCTTGGTGAAGATGACATGGTTAACGTAGTCATTGAGACGATGAGTGGGAGTTCCATCCATCATTGAATGTTCACCCATAAAACCAGAAGTGCCGTTGTCATTGACAATGAACTGCAGTGGCTTGTCATACCACCTGTTAGCGCCATCGCCGTGCCAAAACTGATGCGCGCGCTCCTCATAAGTAACCGGGGATGCATCATCCAGGCAAACCAAGAACGCCGAAGACTCGATAGTTTCCAAGGCAGCAGCATTACCCGAATCAGCAGAGAGAAGGGTCGCCCGCGCATCTGTCCAAATATCACGATTCTCCGACGTCAAAGCACCGACTGGAGGAATGGCTTCCGTCGCTACCTCGTAGATGCGCTCAAACTGTTTTTCAAGCTCATTGGCCGTCAATTGCTGGCCATCAACTTCATAAGGAACCTTGAAGAATTGGTTCTTCCGGACAACAACGATGTGCTTGTTCTGGTCGGCTGGGAACTTTATTGGATAATCAGCAGGCTTTGCGGCGACTCGACTGCAGTTGAACATCCATTTGAAGCTGTCCATACACATGGGGAACTTTCCCAAGTAATCTGGCTCTAGAGTTCCAGATTCGAGTTGCTGCTTGAATTCCAAAGCACCCGTGACAAGCTCCGCGGCTCTTCTCGCAGGTTTTTGGTGTGTGTCCCGGTGTGCGTAAAAGTAGCTGACGTAGGGAACGACAGGGTCGCGGTACTTCAGGTAAGCCAAATCATTCCACCATTCATAGAGCCAATTGTTCACATTTGGATCATTTCGTCGAGCCAAAAGCTTCTTTTGAAGTTTCTCGCCAACACCTCCGGGCTTAACGAATTCAGCGACCGCCGCCTTACTCTTTTCGAACTCGGCATTGGAGAGAATAGGTTTCAAAGATTTGATGTACCGAGCGGCGGTTTCCTCAAGCGTGGGTACTGGTAAACGAGGTAACGAATCTTGAAATCTCAAGGTCGCGCCTTTAGACTTGTCTTCAACATATCCAGCGGGCAAGCTCGAGTTTGCACGTCTGGATGCGGGCGCCATGGTGGCAATGATGGGAATGGATGTCTATCACAAAGAGTGTCAGTTAACTATGCCTAGCAATAACACATGTAGTTGCATACCTTTAAAGAACGGTGGGGTGCAGCAGTCAGTGTAGAAAGTCGGGAACGAGATAGTGACAAAGATGGCTTCGCAGAAACTTTAAAGGCATTCCACATGGCGAGGTATGATGAGTAAGAGACTAGGATATCGTAGTAAACAAATGAGGTTTAAAGCATTAGCCCACAATGTAAAAGGCTAGTATCGGCCAAGTCCCTAGAGATTCAATAGCAGATGGAGATATGTACGTGCAACTTAAACTGAAGATGAGTGTTTTCGTGAAGAGTACATGAGAAATGGCGCAAGCTATACGTATTAAATCAAAATTCCGGTCCACTTGTCTTATGTAGTTGTATGTAACATGTGACCAACCGACATCCGAATTAGTCTCCATTCAACATGCCGAAAATCATGATCATACCCACGCCACCAGCTTCCAAAAATCAACAACCACTGACAGCAACTGCGCGCAATTGTACATATACATCTCCAATAAGTCATCCTTGCGATCAAGTGCCAGCCGAGGCATGGCTGTACTCTAAAACATGCGCCATAAGTTGCGCAAACTGGCTCCCACGTGAGCTATCCGGATTGGGGTAACCTGCAACCGGGCCTAAATTGGAGAACAACACACACATTTCCCCGGAAGAGCGGCGGAAATCATAACTGTTCTGGGCCCTGTTAAGGTTTTTTCATGTCTGACATGCCGAATAAGCCGCGCATCACAGAACAAAGAGCCCTATTCAATCCATAGTGTACAAAGGTTGACATATATCAACGTCCCTGATGAATCCATGGTAAACTTAAAAAGGTTACTAAGCTATCAACGCGATAAAATGGCAATTACCCTCTGCTTCCTCCCGTGTCTAAACATTGGCTATTAAACATGAAATGACGTCTTTCTATTGGTTAACCCCACACAATTAATCCTATCTTTCTACATGTGATGGCCGATCCGAGGCACAGACATTGGGAAATCAGAGGGAACATATTACAGTTACACTGAAAATCCGACCACCCCCTCCAACAGAAATCAGACCAATAATCTGATTCCCCAAACATTCACTATCACGGCGGAAAGAAGAAGATTTCAAAAAACATAAAATGAATAAACAACAAAATACACAGAATCCAGAGTTTAACCCCCACATACGCCAAAAGCCAGCCGGCATTAAGAACATTGACAATGACAAGACCGTCCCAACACAACCTGATGTGTCAGGAAGTGACCGGCACATTGAGAAGAAGTCCATGAATATCCCCACAATATGTGCCAGTCAAAGCACGAAACACACAAACACAGCAACTGACCCACCAACTTACACCTCAACCGCCTTGCCGTCCGTTGGTGGCGCCAAGTTGCCCGCGTTAGCGTCGAACGTGTACTGGTCTCCTTGGCCAACGGCCTCCATCGCCATTCTCATGCCGGCGTCACCGCCCACAGAAGCAGCCTGTTGCAACGCCTGTTGGGTGTCGCGCACGCGGCGCTTGAAAGCCAACCGGTCAAGCACGAGCTGCTGGCGGCCGCGCTCAAGTTCGCGCTTTTCTGACTGAAGAACCGTCTCCATCTCACTGAAGTACTTCAGCTTGAGCTCAAGCTTTTGAAGTGTGACGTTCGCCGCAGCCGAAACCAGGCGCATCATCTCACGTTCCTCATATGAAGCCAGACCAGCGGCACGAGCACCCATTGACGCGAGAGCAATCGAGCTACCAGCTTGCTCCTTGGAAGCGGCATCCACCTCCATGTCATCCTCCTTATCTTCCTTGGCCTCGCCGCCAGAAATCTTGGCACGGAGCTGCTTCTTCAATTGGTCTGCAGACTTGTGCGCAGCCAAAGCAGTGCTGGCTGGGTCGGCTAGACCGGCAAGGAAGCTGACAACCGACATAATTGGGTTTTCGGCCTGGTTGAAGGGAAGCTGGGTACCTGAGGGTCCGAGAATAGAGACACCGGGGGCACTAGCACCGAGCACCTCAGACTCCAAGTACTTATCCTCAATACCAAGCTGCAAGAATTGCAGCACGCACTCCTGGCGAGTGCGTGTACCGACATGCTCTGCAATAGAGTTCCAATCCTCGTCAAACCGCTCCAGACCTTCCAAAAGACGGAGAACCTCGGCGTCACTCCATGGCGCATCGCGATCTGGAACTGTGGTGTACTCGGGGTTCTCGACGCGAGTGTATTGGCTTGAGTCGTGGTTACCAGGAATGCGGTCTTCCAAGAAGCAAGTGGGGCAAACATTGAGACGGGTCTTCGTGTTGGCCTCAGCCTGCGCGTTGTGGTAGTGGACTCTGGTGCAATCAACACCGCACTGGTGGCAGTTGACTTTAACGATAGCCGCCTTGCTCACCGCCTCGTCGATCCCATTGGGTCCAGATCCCTCGCCGGTTTTGTTAACCTTTGTGCCCTTGGCAGATGCTTCGTAGATGTTGCGGCCCAATTCAAGGTTAAGGTCGGTTTTTGAGGGGGCAGATGCACCAGCCTTGATCTCGGTATCGCGGTTGCGCTTGCCCTCTTGTACCACCGAATCAGCAGCTGGTTGCCACGGTTGGAGGCCACGGGGAGTGTCGCAGATGATTCTGAAGTGGCCAGTAAATGGGGGGCCGATAGGTGCGGGACGCTGTTCGGCATCAACCTATGATACGAAATGGTAATTAGAAAAATGACCCCAAAATGGTGTCTAAATGCAAGTTCCTTCCTTACCTGGTAATTGATGAGACCCCACTGTTCCAAGAAAGCGTGAACACGCATGATGGCGCAAACATCACCAGCCAAATTTCTGCGGCAGGCAGTGACGGTGAGATACTCGGCGGGGTTAAGGCGGTAGGTGTTGACCATGAAATCTCTGTAGTCCTTGTAAACAATTGGGGTCTTGCTGCGGTTTCTGTTGTTGAAGAACTCAGCCATGGCCTTCTTTTCGATGTCGTGAATGGTGTTCATGTCAAACCAAGTGCTGTAACTTGGGATGATGACAGCATGGTTCTGAGCCACAATGTGTCCGCGAACAGCAGCCTCAAGTGCCTCCTTGCTTTGAGCCTCCTTGTCGTCACTGTCCTCTTGATCCATCTTCGCATCGCTGTTTTGGCCGTGAGCATCGTCTTCGGTTTTCGCGTCGGCGGGCGCATCGCCCATTTGCACATCTGAACAAAAAAGCTTGTTAATGGATATCATTGGACTAAACCCTCCATGATGCAAACATACCTCCGTTATCCTCCATGCTTGCGTCCACAGTAGCAAGCTTCGAGCCGTCGAGCACGGCGCTAGGCGACGCGGGCACATTAGAGTCCGCCATGGCAATTCGTGAAGTAGATTCCAGATGTGTATTTTGTTATTTGCGCCGTCAAAACAGAGCTGAGGGCGGCGGCGTCAATGACAGTGATAGACTGTCAATTATAGTGCTTGATTATGACAACAAGCACAGTCGTAAGTAGGCGGAAATTTCCAATGCGGGATGTGTGAAAACGTGAGATGACAAACGTCAAATAATTAGTCGACAGGCTCCTTGACTCTCGGTGAATGCACAGCAAATGATCAATTGGACGGCCAAAACTAATGTTCTCTGTGCTTGATGCTTGTTTGGCTGGGGGCAAGGCTGGGTTCGTCGCGTACGCTGCTGGAAGGAATCCTTTCTGGGAAAAAATAGTGGAGCCGTCCTGTGGTTGGCGCGACAGGACTTAAAGTTACAATTCGCTATGGTTGTGATTTAGATATTTGGGGTTGCATTCCGTATTGGAGTATGACGGCCAGATGCAGGGGTTGTTGCCAGGGCGTCGGAGGGGCACTCAGGTGCTGACGGCATAGCTTTACTGGGTCACTACAGGCGTCATGAAGGCAAGTCCAAGTTCCTACATCGGCCTACGGAGGCCAAAGCTTGCATGCCGATTCCAGCATATTAGTCGTGACCTCACTACTACATTTGGTTTTTATTGGAGACGAAAAGATCCCCAAAGTCAAACCAACTCCAAGACCCGGACTTCTTGCATATGTAATTTGGTCAAACGCTCGCTTTCATTACAACACACCAAACAAATACTCGACAATGTTGTCCCGCACCATGAGACCCGCTCTTGCGACGGCCACTCGCAGCCTCCGCCAGGCCTCTTCTCTTAGACATAGCCTTTCTACCCTGGCTGTCTTTGAGCACCGTGATGGCAAGCTCACCACCAGCTCGCTGAGCGCTGTCAGCGCCGCCCAAAAATTCGGAGGTTCCATCCACGCCTTTGTTGCCGGCTCTAACACCGCCGCTGCTGCCGAGGCCGCTGCCAAGGTTGCTGGTGTCGAGAAAGTTATTACCGTCACCAACGCTGCTTACGACAAGGTAAAAACTATATAAGTAGCCATATCCAGTTTTGTTCGAGAGAGCTAACACGCATGTTCTTGGTATTCTTTAGGGTCTTCCTGAGAACTATGCGCCATTGCTGGCCGAGAACATCAAGAAGGGCGGTTACACCCATGTTGTATCGGTTCACTCTGCCTTCGGCAAGAACTTGATGCCCCGCGTTGCTGCCCTGCTCGACCTGCAGCAGATCTCTGATATCACCGATGTTCAGAGCGAAAACACATTTGTGCGCCCCATTTACGCCGGCAACGCCATCGCCACTGTCGAGTCGTCCGACCCCATCAAGATCATCACTGTTCGTGGTTCGGCCTTCGCCCCCGCTGCCGCGGAGGGTGGCTCGGCTGCTGTAGAGGAGGGTACCGACCCCAAGGTTGAGAGCGTTACCGAGTGGGTGTCGGAGGACCTCGCCAAGTCCGACCGGCCGGATCTGGCCACCGCTGACCGGGTTGTTGCCGGCGGTCGTGGTCTCAGATCGAAGGAGGACTTTGACCGTGTCGTCGTTCCACTGGCTGATACTCTGGGGGCCGCTATCGGCGCTTCCAGAGCTGCTGTGGATCTTGGCTACGCGGACAACAGTCTTCAGGTCGGTCAGACCGGTAAGGTCGTTGCGCCCCAGCTTTACGTCGCTGTTGGTATTTCCGGTGCTATCCAACATTTGGCCGGTATGAAGGACAGCAAGGTGATTGCTGCCATCAACAAGGATGCCGAGGCTCCTATCTTCCAGGTTGCCGATGTCGGTCTGGTCGGCGACCTGTTCGAGGTGACTCCTGAGCTCACTGAGAAGCTGAAGAACTAAATGTATATCCTGTAGTTTTATGTGTTTTTTATTTTGTTTGTTTTGTTATTTCTCTCTAAGGCATAGTACCCACGGTTGCGTCTGGTTGGTGACGTCATGAATATAAAAAGAACAACGGGGGCTCTACCCCGAGACAGGATATCTGATCCCGTCTTTTCCAAGAGCAAAATTACATCCACCTAGTTTACATAGTGCAACACGTTATGTCGACGCTTCCAACATATCCTTAGTGTTAGTGAACTTCTCACGCTCCTTCCCAATGGCACTGCCGCGAGATCTCTCAGCCCTATCAATCGACAACCATTGTTCCCATCCGATAGCCTTGTCAGCTTCAGATGAAGGAATTTCCTGCTTAACGCCATCCCAGCCAAGTTTGACATTGTCACGCTCACCAATAAACTTAACACCGTTAGTCCAATCTTGGACAATCGTGTCAGCAGTGGTGAATCCATCTGCCATGGTCGAAGCAATCACACCCATCGGGCCACGTTTCGCCCAGCCAGCGCAATAAAATCCAGGAAGCTTATCGCTACCTTCCTCTCCATATAAAACTCTACCAACGCCGTCATTTCTGATGATACCACGGGATGAGTCGAAACCAACATTTGACTCGGAAAACCCGGTAAGTGGGGTGGATTTGTAGCCGATGGAACGGAACACCAACTCGGATTTGAGGGTGACCTCTTCTTCGGTGGCGCTTACACCTGAAGACGGGTCAAAAACACTATCAAGTGCCATTTTGTTGAAAACACTATGGCTCACTCTGCCTTCAGTGCCACGGAATGCTTTAGGACCAAGACAGAAGTCGAGAGATACTCCCTTTGATTCATTCCCGGTTCTCTCACCCTTTGGGTTCTTGAGTAGATCCATGAGTCGCTTGTACTGGCGAGGCAGTGCTTTAGGATCCGTCGGTATCAGTGAAGCATCAACGGCGTGGAAATAGACGTCTGGAATTGTCATCAATTCACGAAGTTCTTTGATCGTCAGTCGTACCTGCATATCAGTGTTATTGAGGAATTAGTCTAGGGATGGAACTTGACATACCTGCATCGGGCCGCGTCTTCCTACAATATGTACCCTCTTAACCCGGCTGCGTAACAATTGCTCGATGGCGGACTCAGTGATGTCTGTTTTCCGGAGAGTATCCACCGGAGTGAGTAGAATACGGGCAACGTCTAAAGCTACATTTCCTTGGCCGATTACTACAGCATCTTCTGCCGAGTCTAATCCGAAATCTTGCTCGTGGCCCGGTAAACCGTTATACCATGAAACAAACTCTCTGGCGGCGTAGATCCCCTTCAACTCCTCTTCGCCTGGAATGCCAAGATGCCTGTCAAATGGCGCACCATAAGAAAACGTAATTCCGTCATAATGCTTCGCCAAAGTGGCGAGTTCAACCTGGGCTGTCTCAGAAGGACAATCTGAGTGACCTACAGATACATTTCCTATGTACGAGAACCCAGGGTGACCAGCAATTTCTTCAAACTTTTCCTGGCAGTTCTATTATTGGTTCTCAGTCAGCAGTCGAGACCAATTACCGGTTGTGTGAGACCGCTCAATATGTGTCTCTAATATGGAAACCTACCTTGACTTCGGGATGGTCCGGCGCAACACCAAATCGACTCAGTCCATATGGAACAGGCAGTCGTTCGTACATGTCCACCTTGGCATCTGGAATAGCAGACAGTATCTTCTGAGTAGTGTAAAACCCCGCAGGGCCGGCGCCAATGACAGCCATGCGCAAAGCGCGTGGCGCCGACGCCGACATGGAGCGGCGGAATTGAAGATTACCGCGCGAGGCTTGGTTGACGGCATATGCAGTCTGGCTTGCCGAGCGCAAGGCGCCCTGGGGCTGTAACAGTAGGCGCATAGCAGTCATCCGGTTTATGTTTGGCGACTAAGCAGTGGACTGAGGTTATGATAGGTGTGATGCAACAAGATGTAGTTTACGATGTCAACTCGCAAGTAGTTGGATCTGACTCAGTTTATGGCATTACATACATCTGGGTATGTGCGTAAATGCACGTATGTATATATGCACTTAGACGCAGGTCTGTTCATTCTATGACAAGTCGATCGCATCTCTGTTCCTATTTCCTCATTACACAAGTGGGTCCTGTTCCGAACCACGGGTTTTGGTCACTCGACATCCGAGCAGTGATCCTGGTAAATGTCGTACAGAAATTGGTGTATGTAACCCGAGTCATATGTATAACCCTATTGTTTGCCAGAACACCTCACAAGCAAACTGGAATTTGACAACATGATAATGTTGGCAGGAATAAACGGCAAACCACCGAGACTGTCATGTGTCTTCAACATGTCATTTCAACACGTTCAATTCCATTGAAACATTAATAGACTATGTACTATTACAGCCTCAAATCAAACTTGACTGCCAATTTTCGAACACGACTCGAAAGCGGTCAATTGATGGGGTTGCAGGGGCACGTCGTCGCTGTCACCACAGCAACACAAGCTCCCGCCAAGCTGAAGATGATAACAAGCTCTAGGCTATCGGCGCAAAATACATCCACGATTAACCCGTTAAGTGGGTGATACAGTTGACAATGAGGTGTATTGCACGCAGCAGAATACCATTTAAACTTGTGACTATCAGGGGAGAACCAGGTGACAGAGTCGTATCCCCGATACCTGGCCCTTTGCACTTGGGTATACGCCATGTTTTGTTGATGTCTTAATGAGGCTCTGGTTCGACAGGCCGTCTGTGTACTTTTACTATATAAAACTACTTTAGGAAGACAAACCACGTTTGGCATCTAAATCCCTTGTGTCCTCTTTTTCTTTTCCTGACAACATTGTCGTATGTATGTGCATTCACGTCACATATACCAACAGCTTCCAGATAATTGCAACCACGGCTCGTTTCCATGACGGTTTGGTCTGAGAGCTGGTGAACATAGCTTTTTCTGTCGAACCTTGCCTGTTCTTTTGAATATTGCATCACGAACCCATTTCTGCACCGTGGACACGGACGACGCCCCTGCAGAGAAAGATTGACCGACCTGGTCTCGTTTACATATAACTGGGTGAAGTTTAAACTTAAAATATCATCGTCTCGAACTTTCCCCGGCCATTGTTTGTTCAATTCTTTGCGACTTCCCAGACCTCCGGGCTCCTTTTCGAAATCCTCCCGCGAGCTTTCTTTCGCCAGGCCATATACCAAACACGATGGGGGTCCAATTCAAGCCATTACTTTCAGGCGACGACGGTGAACCGCTTTCGCCGGTCAAGCCGTTCGATCCTAAAGCTTTCACACGAGAAACATGGAAACAGAAGCCACGGAAACCCAAAAGCGAAGGCCCATTGGTATCTTTCAATGTCCACCCAGACGCATATATTAGACAACCACACGATGCGGGAGATCGATGGCATCTCAGCCGCTGGAACATGATTGCGATCAAATGGGTTAGAATCGTACAGTTACTGTTCAGATTAGTACAAGCCGTCGCTGCTGTCGGAGTCTTATTCATGTTTATTATTTTTACTAAGACGCCAGGTTATCTCACGTGGATCATGAGAATAACGGTAAGTTAATGGTTACACGTATGTCGAGAACTGCAATTAATATACTAACATGTCGTGATAGGGTGGTGTTGCTTCATTACACTGCTGCTATTCTGTTTACCACCACGCTCGCAACCCAGCAGGTAGAGCCCCTGGTTCTACTACAGCCTACCAGGGATTCTCTGCTCTCATTGACGGTATTCTTACCGGAGTCTACATCTATGGCTTTGTTATCACCAAGAGAGACAATGCCAACTGGTCTACTTTTATGGACGTTAATCTCTTGGATACCTTCCGTAGTGCTGCAACCTGGGGTCTTATTGGCGCTGCTGGCTCACATTTCTTCACCATGCTGTCTTCGGTTTGGCTGTCATGGATCTTCAGCAAGGTCAGCTCTCTTCCACCAGACTTGAACCCTCTGGAGATAGCGCTTAACGCCAAGCGCCACAAAAGCAAGGCATCTACTATCTCATCAGAGAGTCTGGAATCTCTGCGCAAGAACGTCTTCCGGGATGATGTTCATAGACTGTCCATTCAAACAATCGATGAACTCAACAGTCCTCGTCGCAGCATTCCGTTTTTGGAAACTCTTAGCAACCCCGGCTCACCGACCACATCTTACCATTCCCGCACGTCTCTCCCCAATCGCCAGTACCAGATCGTACCCGAAAACAGAGGTTCTATGGACCAAGGACGCTTTTCCGACCAGGCCTCACTTATTTCGTCGCGCCCGCCTACTGCATTTTACACCCCACGTGATCTTGGATCGCCGCGGTCTCGCCCTGGAACTGGTTACACTGTTCCGCGCGATTACGATTTACCCCCGTCGCCGATCCGCTCTCGTCCTACCACGGGTTATCAGTCGCCTACAAAGTCTAGACCGAGTACCAGCCATGGTCAAACACCGCTTGGCACCCCCCGTGCCATCCCCAACTATGATCGTCCTTCGACACCGACTAGGGCCCCCAAGAACCAGAAGTCATGGATGGCAGCAGACTCACTTGTTAGCCACCCAAGGTCTGGAAAGAGCGGTGTTCGGATTGAGAGGTCTGATGAGGCCTTAGAGCAGCTTTGCAATGGCTCCGACGAGGAGGATGAAGAGAGCGACGAGGAGGACTACCGGAACTATATTGAACGGATGAAGGCGAAGGCCCTTCCTGACCCCTTACGCGCGCATCACCCCGACAGCCCTAGCGGTAGCCCAGCTGGTACTCCTAGGATTTCAACAGGCAGAGGCCTTGATCAAAGTCCTATCCCAATGCCCGCTTTAGCGCCACCAGTGAGCGATGTGCGCAAGAGCTCAATCCAAGATGAGAACCAGTTCAGTGTTAAGTCATATGGTGCGCTTGGCGGAGGGAACAAGCCCGTGACGGTTGGTAGCAACAGACAAGTATCTTCCGGAACTGATATGGATGAACGGGGTGGGGTTTACGGTAGACGAAACGTGAGTGGTAGATTGGCGGAAGAAGGATACGGCAACTACAAGTTCCAGTAGATTGCTCATTGTAGATATCAGGAAAGATGGGATTGAGTATTTTATGGCGGGATGATTTAACGTACCATATAACAGTCTGCCTTGAGCAAATTGCCGAGGTTTGAACAGAATTAAGCATGGAGATAATCCACATCGCATAGGTTGAAGGACCTATGAATAAACTAATGCACCCATGTTTGATGGTAAAAATTGACTTGTGATATCAAGAAAAGGCAATTTTCGTCTATCGCATTTGCGGAGTAGAGAAAAGGGCTGGAAATAGTAACCAGGTTTTTTAAGCGGTGAATGAAGCTTATGTTGCATTCACTGGTTTCTAGCTTTGATAACGGCTTAACTTACCTACTGATAAGTCAGCAGCTAGTCAAAGGAAGTATGCGCAAGTAACTGATTGGACCTGGGGGTGTGGCAAATAGTAACACTGAATCTATGAATGGAATACAAAACTAAGAATAATTGTGAATTCATATATGTATGTACTACATACACGTTCGCCAGTCATCACAGCTGCTCGACAGAATCAAAAAAAAATCGTCTTCTCAATAGACTCATGATGATATCACGACTAGGCCCATCACACTTGAAACCCTTCCCGAAATTCCTTCTATCTTCGACCGTAACGCACTTCAAGTCATCCCGGCCCACTCCACCTTCTTTGACGGCAACTCAAAGACATCTCCATTTAGCTCCGCCCTTCTTACTAGACGATTACGTCCCTCGATACATGACATTGTCATCAGCCGATGCAGCCAAAAAGCGATCGCGGGCTTACGACCACATGGCCAAATGTAATCTTTGTCCGCGGAATTGCAGCGTCAACCGCTTTGAAAAGCGAGGGTTCTGTATGATTGGGGAGAAGGCTCGGGTGAATGTCATTGCGCCGCATTTCGGTGAGGAGCCATGTCTTCAGGGACATCATGGGAGTGGAGCCGTCTTTTTTGCGGGGTGTAACTTGCGTTGTGTCTTTTGTCAGAATTATGATATATCGCATACGCCGAATGGACAGGAGGTGACACCTGAGGAATTGGCGGATTGGTATGTTAAGTTACAGGATATGGGGAATGTTCATAACATAAACCTAGTTACTCCAGAACACGTGGTTCCGCAGGTCGTTCTCAGCATCTTACACGCCGCCGAACTCGGTCTCCGTATTCCCATTGTCTATAACACCTCAGGCTACGACTCAGCCGAGTCGTTGGAATTGTTGGATGGTCTAGTGGACATATACATGCCCGATTTCAAAGTATGGAAGCCTGAGACCTCGAAGCGCTTGCTCAAAGTAGACAACTATGCAGCGACAGCCCGGGAAACCGTCAAAACCATGCACGCACAAGTTGGTGATTTATGCTTCACCGGCGACGGAATTGCCAAGTCAGGCCTGTTGGTTCGACACCTGATAATGCCGGGGCAAACAGAAGAGGCCAGCCGTATCATGGAATTCCTAGCAAAGGAGGTCTCGACTGATTGCTTTGTCAACCTTATGGAACAGTATTTCCCACGCGCGCATGTTGGTAAAACCACGAGCCGTTCCAAGCAAAGAGATAGTTCCAGTCCACGATATGCAGAAATCAATCGTGCAGTGACAGAGTCGGAGGTTGAAGTTGTTCGTCGCACAGCGGAAAAAGTGGGCCTGTGGCGATTTTGTGATCCGCCTCGACATGTCGGCTTTAACCTCTAAGCTTGAAGTGACCAGACTCGAGAAAGTCATGTGATTTTTGTTATTGATTTGGTATTCTACAAATAAACAATTGGTTCTTGTTGAATGATTGGTCAGTTTCCGGGACATGAATTCATCACGTCCGTTTTTGGTATGTCTATTTTACCGAGTTGTGGATAAAGCGTGGGCGGATGTGATGGCGCTATAACTGGCATCATGGTTCAGTTTGGATATAAAGGCATCGCCGTGAGAGCTAAACATGGGTATTGGAGAGAGTTGTTCTAGACTGGAGTCGACTTGACAAGTGGAAACGATTAGTCAAGATATATGTAAGTTGATATTGGCTGATTTCCATAAAAGAGCCGCTTACATTCTATTGAAGTTTCCCTTACTAGTATTTGATAGACCTTCTTTGCAAGAGTGAACAGTAGATGATGTTATAAACATCGCAAGAGTCAATAGAGAATGATATCAAATATGACGTAAAGATGAATAGGCTATGGTGCTACAATACCTAGACCCTGTTTGTACATGAATATGAGAAGATATCCAGCTACCATACCCTGACGTTCTTTGAATAGTGCATAGAGGAATCATGATGAAGCCAGGATATTTACGGAAAGAAAAGAGTGACTAAACAAACCCATTGGTCAAACCACTCAGCTATCTCGAGAGACTGACATGCGTCGCAACGGAGTAGATAGTCCTGAAAGGCGATATATTCTCCGAAGACCAGGATTGCGAAAGCCGCGTCAGGTATTAACATTGGGCTTCCATTGTCCTGCAGTAGATAATACCAAGCTATGAGAAAAAACCTGTTGGAATGAATGTTATATCTACTTGCAATGGCGGGAAAAATCCCGGGCTATGGATACCAAGAGTGCCAAGGACATACATATGTCATTGCAACGGTTAAACACATGGTAAACCGGGCAATGTCAATGTTGGATATAGTTCCTTTCAGTCATAGCCACATGCCATGGCTTTCAAAGTCTCGCTTAAATTCATCGTCTACACAACCAAACGGCCGTATGGAAACACCAATCGGCAAGCCCTACAAGAAAGTCAGATCATCATCCTATATGCGTAGAGGAATTGTACCACCATCAGTGCCCTACATACAGAGTATACAGAGTATACATGGGTAACCATCACTATAATGCGCACATAAAACAAGATCTGCATTTCCTTTGTCGCCCAAATAGGAAATGGACGTAAGAACAGCGCCCCGTCATTGGCCTGTTATTGACATCCCAATCTGACAATAAGCCCAAAACCGGACGGCAAGCAATGCGAGAATTTACCCAAAAGCCTTCCGTCCTGTCCTCTGTGACTACGAGGCCAACGTCGTCACCAACAGGTCGCCAGACCAGCACCCATTGAAGACCAAAAGAGCCTTGCGCACGGAAATATTCACAGGCAGGTTTCCTTTTCGCCGCCTTATGTCGTTCTTTTGGAGAGAACGTTACAGTGGTGTTGGAGGGGGACAGAAAAACGCCTTTACCTACATAACAGCCTTGTCGGGTTCAGGATGGTGTTTATCAAATTCAGGTCCAGGGGTAAGTTTCTTTGACGTATTCATTTCTTACTGGTCTTCCGTGAAGTGAAATCGACCTTACTATCTCACTTGGTTAGTATCATACCGGCTATCGTTAGCGTATCCTTCCGAGAGACCTACATACCTACTTAGAACTCTGTAGTGTCACGATTCTTCAATGTTACACATGTAGATGATATGGATATGTTTCGACAGCCAGAGTCGCAGCAAGCACCATGACTTTCTCAACATCATTCAGGAGACTCATCATGTTCTATTTTAAGTGACCTCAGCCTACAACCACATGTAGATATATTTTTCCTACACTTTATTTTTGCCCCGCAACACCCACCGATATGAACAAAGAAAGAGACCGTTTGCCAGTTTTCTCCCCAGTCCACCTGATGTCTTTACTCACTACATTTGTCACAACTACCCCTTGGCCAGTCTTTGTCTAGGACTTGTACATCCATGGTAAGAAGTACATACATCCCACACCCTAGTTTTCAAAGTCCACCCCCTCCTTTCAGCCAGACTATCTGGGGTAGACGAGCCGTCAGTGTCTCCTGTTCTTTGTCTAGATTCTTTGCCTTTAGTCCCAAAGTAGACGTCGTAAGAACCGAATGTCTAGAATCACAACTCTAGCCCGTCGCGAGGCACCCGAATAGGATCTGCCCAACTCCGGGGGGAAACTTGGTAGCTCGGTGGAATCTTCGATCCTTGTTCTTCAATCACAGGGTCTCACTACCATCGGGATGTACGCCCTGTGGTTGTACTTTGAACTGACAGTAACACTGGCTCGGGTTGATTTGGAGTGAAGAGGCAAACAACACGTGGGTGTGTCTGTATATGGTTAACCTGATGATACAAAGAACTACACAGTCTTGCTATATTTTGGGATTTCTTTATATCAAGTCTAAGATCCGCCACCTCTTTTCGGTTTTGATCTACCTCTCCAAGCCACTTGCACTCCAACACACTCTTGCCTGCTTCTTTCTCCGAACTCTATTACTCCAGCCATATATATCTAACGTGTTGTCTCATTCTTTCCCTTTCAATACTTCAAGATCTCTTTCCACCTTCATAATGTCTTCTACTATCCCTTCTCTCAAGATCAACACCATGTCTCCCAAGACTTCATCCCAGGGAGCCAAGACCCCCAAGACCCCCAAAACCCCCCGCGGGTCCAGAAAGAACGGAAAGCATTCCGACACCACCAAGTCCCCCGCCTCCGTCTCCCCAACCCTCGCCCACCTCACCCCCAACGACCTACAAATCCAATGGCAATACCACAACGAGACTCTCATCCAGCACCAGCACGAAGCCGAGCTCCTCGTTCGCAAGCTCGCCAGTCTCCAAGCCCAACATGACGCCGGCGAGTTCCAGAAGCCCCGTCCTCTTCTCCGCAAGATGGCTGTTCTCCAGCGCAAGATCTTCAACTCTACCACCCAACAGGGTAGACTCATGAGCCGTGTTAACGAGCTTGCTCTTGAGATTCGTCACCGCCAGTTCATGGCCCAGGAGTTCCACCAGCGCATGTGTAGCCCCCAGGCCGCCTTCTTCCACACTGGTTACTACTGCCCCGCTCCCATGGAGATGGCCCAGTCCATGCCTATTCCTTCTACTGAAGATATGTGCATTGAGCCTACTACTCCCATCACCAAGGAGAACCTCGCCTCCGTCGAGTCTGACGCCAACATGTCCGGTTTTCAGACCCGTGAGCGTACTCCCTCTCTAGAGTCCGATATGTCCTGGGACGAGATGGTCGAGGAGGAGAGCCGTGCCGCCTCTACCCCTAACAGCGACTGCATGTCCACCAGCTCATGCCCAACTACCCCCAAGATGGTCGTTTCCGACATCAACGACATTGACATGTCCGCCCTCAGCCTATCCATGGAATCCCAGAAGCGTCGTCAAAGCATGTGCGTCACTCCTACTGCCACTTTCCTGTTGTAAACCAAACTATTGATAACAACTTGGTTGGTTGGTCAGTTAGAAATGCGTCATGAAAAAAAAAAACGGAAACGCTTGTACATTTTTGCTCTTTCATTTCTCCTGTAAATGGGGTACTATATTTGGGGTTCTTTGGAGTTTGGCTGGTCTTTTTGGTTCTTTTGCTTTTGCCCTTTTCCTTTGACGTTACTGAGGTGGTTAACAGGTCATGGGAACTACAAGTCCTTGGCCTTTTATCCAACTTCACTAGCATTATTAGACAACTTGCAGTCTCTGTTGTTGCAGAGCTTGCCCATCATGGTATTTGGTTTGGTACGGATCTCTGTAGTAGATTATGCATATCCAGGTTACAACACTTACAACATAATGTATTGATATAAAATATATATTTACACTTCAAACCAATTCGCTCTCTCCATCTCGTGACTAAATGGAATCTCAAGCAAACTCGTCATTTTCCCCATCATCAAAGCCAAAGTCCTTGGCAAGTTGTTTACTATCGTCTCGGCCGGGTGGTGGTGGCAAAGACATTGCAGATCCCGCCGGTGGTGGAGGAGGAGGTAACGAGAACCCCGAAAGCCCTCCCCCACCCTGACTCTGTATACCCGCCTGTTTCCCCGCCCTATTTCCAAACTTGCCCGCCAAGTTAATCGTGATAGTTTCACCCGCCTTCAAGCTATAATCCTTCTTAGATTCCTCAGTAGCCGGTACCCCTTGCGGTGCAGTCTCTAAACCTAAACTCTTTCTAGCATCCTGCAAGGCAATACTGAAATCGAAAGCCTCACTGCGATCTTCAAAGCCCATACCCAGAATCGCCTTACGACCCGCGGGATCCTGGACTCGGATGGCGAAGAAACGCGAACTGTCAATAGCGGGTTCAACAACACTAGCCATGGTATAAGGGGCAGCAGCAAAGAGGTTTCCCGAGGTAGGGTCCTCAAGGAGCACGTCGACTTTGACAAAGTCAGCGCCAGCCTTCTCATATGACGTCTCGACGATACGAACGCGGGCAGAGAAGATGTTGCGGGCGGGGTCGGTCGTCCAGGAGGCAGCCATGTGACCCTTGTTAGAAGATAAAGGGGGGATGTTGTAGATGTGTGCTTTGTTGGCGATATAGAGGACACGCACCATGGCGTCCATGGGCAGTGGTTGGCCCGTAGCAGCGTCTATTTGAGCAGTCATGATTATGTGGTATGATTGATTAAGGGTAGATGTTGATAAAGGAAAGTGAGGTGAACTTCAATTACGATTGTTGCGTTACGCTTTTATACTGCCTGGCATAACCTTGACGTTGCTTGCTGTCCGAACCATCGCTTGTTACAGAAGGTCCAGCCATAGGCTATTGCTTATATAAGCAGATGAAGGGGAGTTCCTTGTGATATGCGTCTAAGTTACACATGCATACATATGACTTCAGAGATTTAGACTTTTCAGTATTGATCAACTAAATGTTATCACAAATCATGGGCGCAAGGTTCTCGACACTGCACCTACTGTATTGCCTGTGTAGTCTACTATATTTCCCTCCACATAAACGCTAAGTCCAAAAACAGACAGCTCACAATGTTTCCACCACCGCCATAGACCCTAACCAAGCTCCCTTACACTGGGGTTTCCCCAATGCCACTAGCAACTCAAAGTGGTTGCAGCGGGGATTCCAATGGCGGCTCAATTATGACATAACGGCTCCTGACTCACTAAATTATTTTTTGATCTCGAACTTGGAGTTACCTACAACTTACTTCAAACCCATTATCTTCCACTTCCCCCCACCGAAATTCACCTATCGCATTTACAAAATCTTCGTTATTACAAAGATACCATCATACTCAACATCATTTCAAATTTTCTTCCTTTCCCTCACCTCAAGCGCCGCACGAATCCAAAATGACCGTTGAACCCGTAGAGAGTGAGTCCTCCCGTCTCCCCTTCCGTCCCCGCCCTTCCAAACACCCAACTAACACACCCATTCCCACCTTCCCAGCCCATCAGGAAATGCCTGTGCGTCCCAAGACCGCCGACTTCGACATCGTCGGCACCTACAAAGCCCTTCTCGAGGAGAACAACGACCTCACGCAACCCGTCGCCGCCATCGAAGCCCTCATCGCCATGCTCAACGCCTCCAACACCTCCACCGTCTACGAAACCCTCGAGTCCACCACCAAATACTCCAACATCCTCAAAGCCTCCGCCCGGAACCCCCTCCCCCTCACCGCCGGCACCGACCTCTTCCAGCAGTTCCTCCTCTCTTCCCTTAAGCAACAAGAAGGGTCCTCGCGGAGTGGTCCAGCCGTCTCCTTTGATGCCCTCCGTGCCGCTCTCGTCCAGAACGGCAGTCTCTTTGCCCAAAGAGCCCGGGAGGCCCGTAACCGGATTGCCGCTGCCGGCTGGCGCTTTGTTCGCGATGGCCAATGTGTCCTAACCCACGGCGCATCCCGTACCGTATCAACCCTTCTCGTCAAGGCTGCCCAGGAATCCAAGAAGCGCAACGACGGGACTGTCCGCTTCAAGGTTGTCTATGTGCGCGATTCCTGGAGAATTGCCGAGAACGACCGCATCGTCAACACCCTCCGTGCCGAGGGCATCCCCGTTGCCGAAATCCCCAGTGCCGCTGTTGCCCATGTCATGGCCATGCTGAGACAGGTTAACGCTGTCTTTGTTGGTGCTGAGGCCGTCACCCAAGATGGTGGTATCATCTCCAGACTGGGTACTCTGCAAGTTGCGAGATTAGCTCGCCACGCCAACCCACCTATTCCCTTCTATGTGGCATCGGAGGAGCACAAGTTCTTGCGCCACCAGCCCAGATATCAGTCCGACAAGGATCTCGGATGCCCTCAAAGTCTGTTGGATTTCACCATCGATACAGAGAGCCACCAACCCGAGAACCCAGTAGACTGGACTGTAAGTCATATATCGCCATCTACCCGTATCTAATACCCGTCGCTAACTAAATCATGATACAGGACCACACTCTCATCACAAATCTCATCACGGAGAACGGTGTTAAGCCTCCCAGCTATGTCACAGAACAATTGCTCGAAATTTACGGCACATTGACGCCCCAGTACATCATGGACAAGATCCAACAAAGACTTGCCTCCGAGATGTCTTAACACCTTCACTGCTATGACGTAATGACCCCTCCCTCCAACTACACAACAGACAGACGAAGAAGAATAAAATCTGGCGCCTTCACTCCCATGTGTCTCCTATCAATGCATCAACTCTGATTTACAGCAAATTATCTGTATATTTCGTGACAATAAAGTCTCTCGGCCAATGTATAATCTAAAATGAACCCAATTCCCAAACAAAAAAAGCAAATCCCATAAACAGACAAAAACCCAAGCAAGAAAAACAAAATCCGATATCGCCAAAGCACACAAACACCCAATCCCAGCAACCATCAAAAGTCTAAATCCAGCCGTTTCGTCGTAAGAAAGTCTGGCAAGGCCCCATAAAAATGGTCCATCCAGTAATTGCACAACACATGTGCTTCTCTTTCGTGAGAGCATCAACCCCAGCCAGTTGTTGAAACCTGGCTGGGTACCCTCGATACAACAATGTACCGCAGGTAAGTTTGCCATCTGAAAATGGGGCTTTTAAATGTCCCGCACAATTCTAGCACCGACCCAGGCGTATCTGTAGTTGCGCTGGTACCAATTGACACTATAGATGAAATGATTGTTAGTGAAACTTCAAGAAATCGTGCGAATGGACAATAACTTACAAAGTCTTTCTACCAGCGATACGCGGGTGAGTGGCCCAGGAGCCACCTTGCACAATGTTGTGCTTGCCATCAAAGAAATCAGCGGTGTAGGCGGGGTAGAGCTTCATGGGCTTGAAGCCCGGGTAAGCTCTCAAGGCCGTAGCGGTCCACTCCCACACGCCACCAAGCTCCGACTGGCCAGCCAGCTTGCCACCCGTATGTGTTACGGGGACAGGATGCCAATGACGGAACCCGACGTTGGCTCCGTCCAAATCAACAAACAGATTGTCCTGGTTGCTGATACTTCCGTCAGTTTCGGCAGACGAATACGACCCAGCATACGACTGGTTGTCGAGAGTTCTGTACAGCACATGGTTAGTTGTCTTTTCTTTCACGTAGAATCTCCTTTGTAAGCACTTACCCATCAACCAAGTTGATGCTCTTTTCAAAGTCACGCTTCTTTTGTCTGTTGACATGAGCATAGATGCTGCGCACTTCGGCGAAGGTAGGAATCCGACCTCCTTGCCATTTGGCGCACTCCTCCAACTCGTCGTATGAAGCAAAGATAGGCCAATCAAGGGCCTGCTCCAAGGGAACTGGTCCGTAGACGGTACGGACAGCCTTGTTAGCAAGAAACGAAGCAGGAATGTCCGTGATAATACCACTGCTAGACTTGGAAGCCGATGGTGTTACTTCCATCCAAGAAGTGGGAAGCAAGGAAATGTTCTTGGCCAACATGAACCGGATATACTCCTCGTTCGTGATGGCGCGTCCCTTGGCCTCGAAAGCCTTCACGTGTGTTCTACGCTGAGGCTTTTCGTTGTCCCATCCAAAAGTAACATCTTCGGAACCATCATCCGGGTCGTCCATCCCGATGCATAGGTCCTGCTCCGGGACACTGTGCCACTCGTTGGGGACACGCTTTGTTTGCGCCTCCAAAGCCATACGCTCAAAGTTAGGCCGGGAGGTCATAGGTGGGGGCAGAGTCTTATTGCTCTGCAAAATCATGTACAAGAAGGTCTCAATGTGCATGATCTCATGCTCAAAACTAGCCCAGATGGCGCGGGCCACATGGCGTGGAATGCGGCAAGCCCCATTTTCATATAGGCCCTCAAGACGAGCCCGCACCCGCACCTGGTACTCGAGAATTTCGTGGACTTCTGGCCACTCTGAAGGGATTTCAGAGTGGGTATGGCACAGCTCCGGGTTATCGACATCAGGGTCAATCCCCCGCTCGAAAATCTCGTAATAATACAGAGGCTGAGTGGGCTTAGTCGTAGTCGTCTTAGTCAACTGAATATCAAGGAACGTAGGGATGTGTCCAAGATAGAAGATGCAAGCGTTTCTGAGCTTGATGGGCTTCTCAAGAAGTTGTGACGAAGCCAACATCCGTGTGGAGAGGACATCCCATGTTTCCCAAAGGGCCGCCCATTCCGCCATAGATGGACAAGTGCTAGCAGCATAGATGGCGGGGAGAGGGCTGTATGGCACATTGGGCTTCTCCAGAAGGTGCAAGCCTAAATAATTGTTAACAACGGTCCTGGTGTAAGTGAAGTGAGGGTTTAGCACATACCATATTCATCATCCTTCATCCATGATTGTAGAACTTCAAATCCAGCAGAGCTCCACAACTCTTTGGCCTCCTGTGCTGAGTACTTGAGACTTTGTTCGACAAAGATGAGTTCATTGGCGAGAACCTTAGTTCCCAGAATCGTAACGTCCCTTTTCGGGCTGTACGAGGCTTGGTGACGTCCACCGGTGTGGTCCATGACATATTCACCAATGACCTGCCAGTCGCTCTCCACAAAGATTTCTTCTCCGAAAATGCGGTTAATGTGCCCCAGACCGTTGAGGATGAATTTGTGAGTAACGCCCAAGCTGTCATTGTAGGCGTGGCTATAGTAATCACCTGTGGTTAGTATATACTGCAACCAACATTTCAACATGGCTGAACTCACTAAACCTTGCTGGGGTCACAGCAGGCGTCAATGCCAATCATCATGCGATCCCCAGGACGCAGAATTTCGCCAAAATTCTTCAAGAAGTCGGCAGCTTCTTTCCGAGAAAAGTTGCCAATGCTTGATCCCATGTGCAGAATGGTCTTTTCCCGAACTGAGATTTTGGGCGTTTTGAGCCATGCCCGGCAGTCATCATATGTACCCCAAAGACCGGTAACAGAGACATGGTTGTACGTAGGCAGTTGGTGAATGGTCCGCTCCAATTCTGGGCGGGACAAATCAAGAGCATAATACTCTATGTGCTTTCCAATGGACTCAAAGGCCTCCAATAAGACCCGCACCTTTCTGAGGTTTCTGTAACAAAGGTTAGTCTGTGCTTTCCATCACTGGTGACCCGAATCTTTAACGGGCCGGGGGGGTGTGATCAAGGGAGTTGACATACCCACTTCCTAGCTCAATAATCATCGACCCCTCGGGTGAGATACGGGCTACTTCTGCGGCATGACGCTGGAGCAACTCCAGCTCATAGTTGGTGAGATAATACTCATCAAGATATGTGATCTAGAGTCAAATTAGTTAGCCAATCATCATTGGATAACTTTGCCGTTATGAATACGAACCTGTTCAAATAACCGCAGGCCGGGCTCATCGTAGAGAATCATTGTTGGTAGTCTCAACTTCCCCTCTGACTTTACCAACTCCAGAATCTCTTCACGGAGAGACGCATCGACAAGGTTGTGGCGAATGTCCATGATTTTGTTGGTGTAAATGGGGGTGGCAGCAACTTGGCCATTCTTAATGAGAGAGTCCTCTGACCATGGAGCGGCCACGGGCTGAGCCAGGATGGATGGCATGATGAATGTGACGTTGTTCGGTGGGGGTATTTGGTAAAGTTAAAGATCGGTGAATCTTCAGAGGTGAATACGCCCACTTAAGAATTGAGGATGGATTTCTCAAGGCGGAGCTGCTTGTCTCGTTCTAAACACACTATACCAAAACCGGGTCAAAGAGGGGCAATGGCAAAGTATGCTATGAGGAAGCAGGTTGATGGCGAACGTGGGGGTGCCGTATGTCCAAGCAGGAGTCAGAAGACTTTGTAAATGGGCAAAACGAAACTTGTTGCAGCAAGTAAAGCTATCCGAGATTGTTGAAGGTTAGAAAGATAACTCATGTAAAGAAAAGTGAAGAAGCAAGAGAGACCAAAAAGGACAATTCACGACGGAGCTAGCTTCTTTTATATGGGAGTGATGATGGACGTTAAGGCGCACGGGGGGGATTTTAAGGGCCACATTCAATTCCCAGAAAGAACATAAAGCTTGTGTTGGAGCGTAGAGACGAGAGTCGTTAGAGCCATCTTAGCCACTAATTGACCTCAAGTCAGTCTAAAAATCGCACATATATCTCCTCTTACCTATAGCGGCAGCTATTGGCCTTGCTAGGATGGTAGGAGAAGGAAGGGTGTGTGAATTGCGGCAGCTAGGGTGGGCGTGCTTCTGAGATCTTGACCCATGTTCCCTGTCGGTGGGGTGTGTTGGTTACTTGATGTGAAGTGAACATTTTGCCAGCTCCATCTCGTTGAACATGATATTTGTTATGACAGAATGGCTGGATGGGTGAGTATTGTGACAACAAGAGTAGCTGTTATGTATCAATCAACAATGCATCAAGTCCCGAAAGCTATGTCTCATTCACTAAATAAGTCATGACTTTACCGATAGGCTTTTACAGACTTGCTCAAGCAACTTCAATCGTAGCTGGTCAATCCGACACCTGTATCTGTATGCATGTATGTACATGTGTACCATTAACGGAGCTCAGAGAAGGTGTATCAAGGAAGGGGCTCTTTACCGGGATCCGGGCGGACCAGATGTCGAGCAGCCGGGACCTAGCCAGGTTCTAACATCACGGATCCCCCGCTATGTCGGAGGAGGCAGCATCATAGAGATCGGCTTCCTAAGATATCAACTGCCGAGCCCCTAAAAGTGGTGTATCGTGGTGCTTATGACCCGCGAGTAGCATCTTGGTACGTGCGGCTGCCGAATTCTTGGATCCAGTTTCTCTGGACAAGGACCCCATCACTGATGGTGACTTTTGAGGTTGAGGTGAACTCAAGATAGACTATTATATACGTACCCACGTTTGTAGTTCGACAAGGATATACACACTTCCGAGTTCTTGTGAGAAAGGGGGTCGAAGTGCGCGTGGGTCTTGATCAACACCGGTTGTTGAGACGAGCGAACCGTTTTTTTGTAACAAAGTCTAATAGTAGGGTTAGCTTGAACGCACGGAAACCTGCCATACCAATGTTTAAATGTGGGTGAATCACTAGAGTTGACAGGGCGGTACTAACAACCGACCGACCATCATATGAAGAGCTCTGTGACAGCGCCATGTCACCAGCTCGCATTGGACGAGCTACGCCGCCGACGTGGCATCATCCGCACTGTCGGGAGACAAGGCTGGATGTTATCTTTTTTTTCTGGGAGCGCAAAGCCTCACGACGTGTGCCAGGAAATCCCCGTGGAGTGGGACCTGGGACACCATCTCAAGAACCCTGGTCGTGGAAGTGGAGAGCGTGAAGAGAACATACCAGATAGAGGATCAATCGATCACGGGTGGTTGGAGTGTTTCAAAAAGTCCGGAGTCCTAATTGCTATGATCGGAGGATGAAAGAGGACAAGGACACAGAAGGCAAAAACAACAAAGTTGGTACAAACAGGACCAACAGAAAGTGGGCTACGGTTCAGGAAGTTATGGCTTTTGCCGGAATCCGGAAAGTAGTTACGGTCCTGGCAGGAACCGACGATGGTGATATCAAGTGAGTAGATCGACCGAATCGGGAAAGTATTTACCAGAAAATGAACCCCCGACCCTATGTCGGACCGGAGAACAAACTGCATCGCAGAACAATGCCAAAGTGATCAATTGTTTATTAATATGACCCTTGCCTACCGAATACAAGGCATGGTTCCTAAATACCGCGTCTGCGTACATGCGCGCATCCATTATATATATCCAGCAAGTTCACCGGCGAGTTCTACCGACTACTACATGTCTCCACCGACACATACATATGTTTGTATACATTAATATGAGTTCTGCAATAGCAGACACCGATCGTGAATTTGTGGTTCCATGGTAGATTATGTACACATGACAATTGTGAATTAAGAATTATGGGTGGCTTCATGTGTAGTCACAAAATGTGTCTTTTCCAACATATCGTCGAGATGTGCGTACATATGTATGTACATGTACCGAGTGGAGCGGACAGAAACTAAGCATTGTGGCAGACGATCTGACCACACCGGTAAAGTCCGTCGCACTGTCCCATTTCAAGGCCCGAAACAGGGCGGCCCCGGATAGGACAGGCTGAGCGGAATATTTATGTATGGATGTACATACATACATGTGTTGAACCTGGAGAGTCCGGTGCAGATTTGGGGCGCAGAGAGTACATGGTGAGGTACATAGATCTAGGGAGTGATTATATAAGGCGAGGCGAGACTACATGTGAAGGTCGTCACAGCTGGGGAGATCCCTTTCATTGACGGCCCCAAAACCTAGGAACCGGATGGACACTGCTCCTAAACGATTGATGGATCTCGTATACGTATGTGTGTATGTATGTACATACATACATACATATGTACATATAGATCCAACATGCCAAATGTAATCGATAGAGCATAGTGAAGTGTATTTTGGTATAGATTAATAGATATATTTACCTCAGAGTCGGGGCGACTTCATAGTCATCCGTTGTAGATATCAATCTTAGTGGTCTGGTAGGCAATTGAGATATGCCAATGACGTCCTCATTTTCCCCATAGATCAAAAAAGAACAATCACCCCAGAGTTATGCATGCTAGGAACATATCCCGAGTTGGCCAAAAATGATGTCAAGAGTGATAGTTTTACTGAATTTGGCTATAAATGTTGACCCCAAGGTTACATTCAACGCTATGTTTGACTGATATGGAGTTCCGAAGAAGGCACCACGTCCGTCTGGTTGGTGGGGTCGACAAGCCCAGAAACACTGGCAAATATGCCATGCAATCTTTCAATGACGTTACTCTTAACATCCAACATGGTAGAAATAGACTAACTTGGTCGTCTTTTCGTGGCAGCTACATCTCCTCCGTGTCCTCAGTAACAAAGGGCTACACACAACTTAAAAACAAGGCCGCTCGAGGCGTCTCAATAGTGAGTGAGGACTGTGCTATTGGATCCTATTGCTGCATCTGTGAAATTACATGGAGGAACGGAGTACCAACGGGTTGCAGTTAGCTGCAGGCAAGTCACTGTTTTTGGGGCCCGGGAAGGACGAGCGAGGGCGTGTGAGTAGAAAGTTTGCATGGGAAGAAAAAAGGAAGCAAAAAGAGAGAGAATTTAGAGTAGCCAAGCTTGCCATGAAAAGCAAGACAAAACGAGAAGAGAGGAGTAGTCAAGTCAGGGTTCTAACAAAGTGTGGCCTGTACAGCAGGGTCCAGGACTGAAGCACTGGTGGTTAGCAAGGGTCATAGAGTTTTCCAGAAGGAAAATTAGAGCATCCCCCCAGTCGATGAAAAGAACAAGAAAAGACGACAGTGGGTAAAAAGGCTCAAAGAGAACGAGGCTCTGACCGCAGGGCCCAGCAGGGCGACAGTCGACAAACCGGCAAACACAAACACACATACACACTCGTGCAGTTTGGATCAGACTATAGATTCCCAACATATCATGGAAACAACAACGACAAGTATGTACGTCTGCCCAACAATGAAGAGAGGCCGATCTATTGGCCACTCTGGCCTGAGTCTTGGCTGCACGCTCCCCATTTCACTATACACCCGCGGCCCCAACTCTGGCTGAAGGGAGTGGGCGGCGTTGGGTTGGAAGTGGACACAGTGAGAGAAGGAGCGCGAGAAAGCCCAGGTGGTAGCTTTGGGTAGCGTTCCGGGTTTTACAATGTGGAGTAAAATGAGCGAGAAACAGAGAAAGACTGAGAGCATATATTGGTAGAGAGGTTCGTTGACGTGATCTGGACGGGAAGAACCGTGTCGGCGACGGTAGAAGGAGCTTTTGCTATGACGGTATCCAACCATTTTCTCGGGCTAGAATGACAAGCTGCGGGGCCAAGATGGCCGAGTGAGGGGTGGATTTGTTGTCCCGGCTCGTACCAAGTTGGGACAACAAGTGCATAAAACCAGGGCCACTGAAGTAATCAGATGCTACGTATACAGGGTTGTTTATGATGGAATAGAAAGATGGGGCCTTGTTGATGGATCTTTTGGGATTGTTCGTCACATATCGAGGTGTATATGTACTATGGATGCTATATGACGATACAATGGATACAATGGATGCTAATGGATCGATCTACGGTAGTATTAATTTGAGTACGCACGGTGCTTAGTTTTGTAGTGTTTTTGGTGGTGTTAGTCACAGTGTTGTGCACTGTTTTCGATGCCATAATTGCACATCCTAGCCATTGTTAGTTGTAGATCTATCTTCCCATTGTTCAGTTGTTTAAGCCCCAAATTGAACCCTGACATAATTCATGACATCACCTAAATATCGTAGATACACACGTAAGTATATACCAACAGAATACGCAGGCTTTTACATCAGCCGTGCTGTACATGTATAATCTGGCTCCCACGAATGGCTCATATAATACCAAGCTATTAACGATTTTTCCACATGTGACCATTTTGTGCTGTGCCCTTGATGGCCTTTTGAGCTGCATCCTTCTTCCTATAAGTCCATGTCAATGACGTCGAACTTGGCTACACCGCACTCGCGTATCTCTCCGCTGCCTCCCGCCCGTCATCCATTTAGTCGGAGAAAGCTGTGATTAAACTTCCCACTATACCTGTACATGTCTATGCAGACAGCTGACTGGTTGGATTTTGACTTGGCATTAGTTGGCCGCGGATGCTTTCCCCCCGGGTGCCTCCCGTCCCTGTGGCTGGCTCCAGCTGATCTAGCGGCCTCTGCCTTGCGTATAACCCAATGCGTCCCACTTTAGCCAAAGGCACTCAAAACAGGCGCTTTTTGTTACATTGATGCTGGAGATCTGACAGTCCCTGCTCTTCCTACCGACGACAAGCTGGCATAGAGCCCACTACGATGACGCTATCACTCGCTCCTAATGGGCCAGAGGGACTGGTGGGATTCACTTTGATCAGATGCATGAGGCCCGGTTACGGCTCGTCTGTATGAACGAGGGAAGTGGAGGGAACGAGATTCCTACTGTGCCGCTCTACTGCCGTTTTAAGCGACAATGGCGGTCACTCCAAATCGAGATACCTTACCTTATGACGTTTTCTTTCATGCATCTAAAGGAGCTAGGAGTTTTGGTTGCTTTTTTTTTCTTCATCTTCTTCCTTCTAGTTTTTTTCTCCGTGCATTTCAATTTGACCCACCATTTGTGTACATACGATGATTTAGCGAGTCCGATTGTCCCGTCGTCCATCCCGACCTTTGCTAGGCAATCTTCAATCCTTTGCGCTTGTCAAGAAGCAAGTGTGCACATGAGAAAGAAGTGAATCTACTTGAAATTGTGCATTCATGGTTTATGCACACACGGATGATTGGTCAGTTCTCGGTCAAGACTTTAGGAGATGGTGTTCACCGGTCTAGTTAGGTTTGACAGCCCTAAAATTCAGAATTACGGCCGTGGGAGATATCATATTCTAGGGATTCCCTTGTGTGGGATGTGAGATCGAGCCCAACGCATATATGCGTACATAACATGCACATAGAGTCTCATGAGCCCCTGATAACTTGCACAACTGCATACAGATTATATGCTCCTACATACAGACATGCAATATCCAGTGTCATGCTGCGAGAAGACGAACTATTGCCACATTGTATGTACATATGTACAGTAGTCTTTCAATGTTTGTGGGGAATGAGGGGTAATAATCGGACGGATACAGTTTGTGGAGGTACATTGTGTCTCACAGCCAGCTGAAGTCGCATGATTCCGGAGCTGGGAAAACAAAGCCTGTACCACAGAACCAGCTCCGCTCCCAATTGGGACAGCTCGAGTCTCGAGGCCATTGTCTTGTCTTCCCCTTTTGTCGCTAACACGCCCTAACCCAAGTCTCTTTGGGCGATCAAAGTCCACGGAAGCCAATTGTCCCGAGCGGCAGTCCGCTATCCTACATACATAGCAAAAAGAATCCCCACGGGCCACATCGACCAACCGTCTGGAAGATCACCATTCTGGTGGGTCCTGGAAGGGGTTGAGTTTCTCGGCAATGAGGGGTGCTCCGTGCAGTAGCAATGCGGCGTTAATTGACGTCCATAAATTGGACGGCTTTTGAACCCCACTGTCACTCTGTTGTGCAAAGTCCCGGTACGTGGCATTTCCTGTCTACATACTACTACAGTGTACAGGGCTTCCTCGGTGAAAGGACACCGAGACCGCCAGACACAAAATAGGGTCCGAGGGGTGAGGGAACAGTCAAGGCAAAAAGGCAGAAAGGGTCTTCACCGTATTTGTGGTATCTACAGTGACGTATGTATGTGCAAAGGTGTACGGATAAGTGCCACGGACGTGGCATGGGCTTCGTCTTCTTTGGGGGTTGGGGCATCTTCCTTGTTGAGTAGAAAGTCGGCTTAGAGTGGGGGTCAAGTCGAAAGTCGGTGACAGATTTGCCATGTAAAAAACTGTGTTATGTTCGGTGAGTCTATCGGTGAGACCCATAGACCAAATTCGACCAAAAAGAATATCTCCGACATGAGGCTGGTTTGTATGGGCCATTTTGTGGCTCCCTGACTGTGCCTCATGTAAAGATGGATATTTGCCCGGTACTCTTGTCTCTTAACTTCAATTATATCGTGTAAAAATGCCATATGGTTACCAAAGTTTCGGCAGAGCCGGATTCCGAAATCTGCAAAGCAGGGACGAATTAGCCGCTTCTGCAGATAGATAGTCCTCTCAACAAACTCTCGGCCTCGCCTGACATGACATTGGTCCAT
The DNA here is from genome assembly GCA_025685495.1 of Huntiella abstrusa. Lineage (NCBI taxonomy): Eukaryota > Fungi > Ascomycota > Sordariomycetes > Microascales > Ceratocystidaceae > Huntiella > Huntiella abstrusa. The sequence goes on from JAJNMT010000023.1 coordinate 66,440, forward strand.
CAGCACTGATACTTCAATGCACCCATATAGGCGACTTTATAAATCCCTCCGCGTGAAAGTAAAAAAAAGAAGGTTGAGAGACCTTTTTCGTCCCATGGTGCGGTGTATTCCAGCCTTCTTTGATACAAGGTTTCATATGCTTATGCTGCAGACGAAACACAATACTACAACGGGTTTTCTACATAGCCAAGAAACGAACAGGTAGTTCTAGAATGACATGGACACATGTTTGTTGGCTCTGACATGGGCCGATATAGACATGTTATTACGCATTCACGAGCCCGAGCTTCGTCCTGTAGACGCAAACCGTTGCCGTGATGGTATATGCGACGACGTAGCGTTTTGGTTTAAGCGTGATGTACATACAATAAGCTATATCTACCGGTGAACAAAAGCATATAATTGGTGAATATGTGTGGGGATACTCGGTTACAAAAGCCTTTATTGGAGAGATTACTGTCGTTGCAGACAGCTTGGACTTTGTGTAGTTTGCCATAGCTTTCGTGGGGCAAGCGATGATTTTGTTCGGGTTGGGGTTATAGTGGCTCACGGGTTTCCAGATTGAGAAACTTAGCCATACTTGGAATTCGGACGACGACTTTGAAAGAGTTTGTGGAAAAGCAGGACCTATGTGTGCTCCGTGCTATTCCCAGCCTTCTGTTAGTATGTTTTACAAACTACAGTTTTCTTACATACGATACGATACAAACTTGGTCTAATCTTTGGAAGAGTGTCATGAGTATTTAGTCATTACCGGCACAGAAAGGGACAGATAGTCAAGTGGATCATTCATAGAACCTTGTGCATATTCACAGGTTCCTAAAACACCCAAAGCTCACCGCATTTCATTCCATGAGTAACATCAGACTCCTACTATATATCATCCCATGATGCCAAGAGCGTATAGTAACGAACTAGAGTAATAATAAAACCACTCGGTCCGTACCCGCTAGATTACTAGTGTCCTTCACATATACATTTCTGGACACAGACACCGGAGTGTTACCAAGGCAGCTTTTGCGGCCCCGAAGTTGTTCGGCCGGATAAACTGAAACGTCATTCGACAAGGGATAGCCCCATGGGTGATCAGATTAGACCGGATTTGAACGGGTGCTTATATGCACGTTCATGTGTGTATGTATGTGGACATGATGAGTATCAAGTCGGCCAATTCAAGCAATGAAGTTGAGCACAGGGCCAGTTTCTTTATGGTGTGAAGATTTCCTCACGGCATTTGGTTCGTATGTTCGGTGATACTACACAATCAACCCACAGCCACCAACTAAGTTTTTTGCCTGATACCAAAACCCTAGTATTAACATGCTGGCCAATCACGTGGTCGTATGACGATAGTGTAAGAAGATACCCCCACGAACTGCATCTCCATCCTTTGTTAATTTTTCAGGCGAGTCCTTGCTTTCGTTTTCACAGTGACTAGATGAACCCAGCCAGATATTTGAGTCTTTTGAACCAAAAGGCTAGAGACCCAGCAAACTCTCCCGAGCCAGTGGTCTTGGTGCGTACTTTGGGATTCACTACAGGGGTTGACCCGGACGATGTACCGAGACCGAGAGAGTTTATAGACACCACACGATGAGTCGGGTTGCTGCGTTGACTTTTTGGCATCTACTGATTCTCCCTTCTTGTCTTTGCCGAGGGCATAAGTGACCCGTGCTGAACTCTGCAGAGGGAAAAAAAAGCTTTACTGATAATCAGGGGATGATGTTGAAATAGACTCGACATCGCCAATGCCATGGTGGCGCGGTGTGGCGGGGCTATTATCTACGCACATTTGCCGGTGAAGATGTATGTACATATGTACACACGTTGTATGTCGAGCAAGCAAACAACAAGCTGGCAGGGTGTTGAAATAGCTCAAGAACAAGCATTTCCACATATGCAAATGTTCACATGCAGACCATCAACGACAAAGAGTTTCCCGAATAAGCAATCAGTATTATTCACCTCACGCCAGCCTCAAGTGGGCTGGTACTGCATGTTTGTCGACCCTACCGCAGTGCACGATTTTCAGCGGAGATGATTGCTGTTAGCTAAAAGAGCCCCCTTGATGGATTTGAGGCGTGTTTATCTGATCATATGTATTCGCAGAACAGAGAAGAAAAAACTTTGCCAAGACAGATGAAAAGAGAAAATAACCATAAAAGTCATGATCCGAAACAGACCAACCCGATTACGGCCTTTGGGAATCCCCAATGAGGTTGGGATGTCCGTATATAGGCCGTGGGCTATTCTAGGGAGAATCGGAACAAGGCGATCCCATGTTTCTACACCCATACCGGCCGGGAGTGACGGGACTGGCAGGTAAAAATCAATGTGAACCCCCACACTTTCATTTTTTTCAGGGAAACGACAGGCGCCGATGCCGTACAAGACCCCAACGACAAGGGTTCGCACGGGTTGAACCCTGTATATTTCCCACAGTATACAGAAGCTAACCAAAATCTTGGACTTCGGGTTGGTTGATCTCGGGACCGCTTCTGATTAGAGCTTCGCTTGTCATGTCATCACATTATCTACGTCATGTCATAGACATGTGCTGACACTACTAACAATCCACGTGATAAGAACTTGTTGGATATGTATCCCCTGCATCTGATTGATGTAAGTATTTACGACAAGAGTGGGTTTTGATCGACACTATAATGACCAACCACATAATTGAACGTCCATGGATAATCTCACTTTTCATAGAGGACATGTCCCACTGAGACGCAGGCAATATCATCCTTGGATGCAAGAGAATCCTCTTTTTTTCTTATCCAGTTTGAACAGAAGTACCCGTAGTGACAAATTACAAGAACCTGATGTCATCACTATGATTTATACCGGTTGCACTGATTATCAATTCCCGCCTCGACCGGTTATGCGTTTCCAGTTCAACAAGTAGGATCGCTTTCGGCTTCAAGATCCCAACGCCATTATCGACTCTAAGCTTACACCTCTTCTAATATCCCACCAATGAAATCGTTGAAACGCTCATGTCCTTCAAGTCCCTGTCCTATGACGACATTTTCTCGACCAAACATCATCGTTATACTTGCCCTGTACATCTTGCTTTCCAGGGTTTGCTGTCCCATTCTCTCACCGCTTCGCATTTCTCAACCAGTCACATGGGAGCCCTCGGCTTGGAGGTTACTACCCTCGATCCCTCGAAAGCAAGGTGGGGTGTGAAGGCTACAAGGACGACAGATGACGGAAACATCAAGTATATTTTCCGGGGAATCATGTCCCGCGCCACATGCAAGTAACCCAGAAGGATAACGCCTTATCTTTGATTTTGTTTTTCTTGTATGTACATATGGTACACATGTATCAAAACCATTCAGGAGACTTTTAATTCGCCTCCTCCCCCTTAAGCTACGACCTGTCGCCACCGAGGCCGCGGCTCCTATTAACAAGGGAGGTAATGTCCCACGAGATCCGAAAGACGTCATTTCTACACCTAAGCTGTAAATTGTTCCGCCAATCATAGAACCAACAAAGTATGAAACCTCAATAGTTTGCCATCATGTACCAGAGACTTTCCAAGTCCGGTCCGCCCTTGGTGACGATCGGTGTGTGGATGACACAAGGAGTGGGGTAACATACAAAGTTTGGTTGTCCCAAACAGGTGGGTGGGTTTTTCTCTATATACAAGAACTTTGTTCCATGTAGATAAACGAACCAATGCTAAGAGTCGAACTTTGACTAACAAATAAATGGTACGATACAGTTACCATAATTATTATACAAGTATATACACGCAGTTACCCATTCGTGATAATAACTTTTGTTAATCACAGTCCAAAATCGTACCATTACATCACATACCCTTTTTTTCCTTCATGACCACCACCACGGCAAAAAATAAAAACCCGCATCATGGAAAAACAAAAGAACAACTCAAAATTACAATTCCCCGTCAGTCTATCCGAGCCCCAGCCCTGCGTCAAACCCCCCTCCCTCCCTCCATGGCTACAACCGAACCAACTACATTTTTTTTTCTTTTTCCTCTTTCTTTCTTTCTGCTTTTAGCTCGTTCGTTCTGTGACCCCCACGTTAACAGGTAACCTGGCAGTCCGGGATGTCGTAACTGTACCTGGTCAGATGACGGGGTTATTATACTGCTTAGGGTGGGGGTGTGAAAGATGCTACTGGGCTTTATGGAGGGTTACTTACTACAATACATGGAAAATCGAACAGCGGTGAACCCAGGTATTTCGTAGAGGGGGGCGTGTATCTATGTACTATAGTTACGAGCTTGTCTTTTTTGTACCAAGATTGTGAAGAACAAGACTAGGGCCGACAACAAGTTAATGAGGGATTCGTGGAAAGAGGATTTGTTCCATGAGGCGGTCAGAAGGGGATTGCCGAGGAGCCCTGGAAAGAGGGATTTTTATCATACTGTACGTATGTATCTAAATAGTGCACAGAGAAAACAATCAACCCAACGCCGGATCTCGGTATAGTAAAAAGTCTGAGAAAACCTGTCCTTCATAACTAAAGAATTTGTCTCTTCAAGCGGGGCCAAACTCCCTTTCATAATTTCTCATCTCAATAGTTCCAATCTCAAGAAAAAAAAGACTCCTTTCCCCTTAAAAAAACAACGTGGCTGGTTCCTAAACTCCCTCTCCTCTCAATCTCAATGTCCAAAGCTCATTTTCCCCAAAACTCACCAAAAAAACCAAGACTTGACGTTGACAATAGGGTTAGGGCCACAATCTTGGTGTAACATTGGCGAATGGATGAATCATGGACGACCGGCAGCTGTCAAATCATCATAGGATTTGCATAACGGGCCTTTGGAAAAAAAAAGAAAGAAAAGAAAAAACAAATAATGACGAGGATCCATCGAGGCTATTATGGGGAACATATTCCCTCTATGCGACAACGTGAAAATCCGCACGGTAATCGGATATGCCTTTTGGTGTATGTAGTGTCCATGCGCTCTTTTTTCATAAAGATGTGTCATTCCGACAGGAAGGTGTGAGTGAGTCTTGAAGGGACCAACGACCTTTTTTTAACGGACTGACTAGACTAGCTGGCTGGACTCTCTTAGAAGCAGTGGGAAGCGGGGAATGTAGCGATGCGATACATATACATGTTGCATTTGCTAGGTCTATCTGTAATAGTGGGATATCCGATTATACCGGGTCAATAGCCGATTGGTACTCTAACATCGATATTGAGGATTCGGCCGTTGACTTGCACTTTGCCGGATTGTAACTTGGATTGCTTTGGGAATAAACATGTGACGACCGAGATAAGAATCTTCTACCATGTATCCTTTCTTGTTTCCGAGTGAACATGTAGTGACAACATCTGTATATCTACATGCTTATCCATATCACATACATCCCAAGACCAAAATGGACGTGATCCACCCATCAATGTCATTGTTTTTCCTTCCGTCCCCTTAGTCTACTGAATTTCCCAATACAGCTAAACCCCAGTTCCCACTCTAACGGCCGTTGGAACCTCTTCTCCCAGAAAAGTGCCGAGTTAAGCGAAAGGCTTGGTACTATCGGCCGTGTGTCCCCGGGTGAACTACGCCGTAACGTAGTGTGCATAGAGAGTGACCTGCTGACGGAAATAGGTGGAGACGTCCTCCTGAGAGATCCTACCTCGGTATCGCGTGGTGCGGCCAAAGGAACCGACGCCCATCATCACGACAGAAACTTGTCCTTCCCCACTCTCTTCATCCTCGAAAACACTTGTGAATTTCGGGCCTCAATTTACAATTTCCATGTCAATCAGCCGCAAGTTGTACCCTGCTTACATGTCAGCACGGCAGGCTATGTGTGTTTCTGCGCCGGTAATCGCCTCGATATTGCCCGGCCAATGCTATCCCGTTCAAACGACAAAAAAAGGCTCCCAAGGGGTCGCATGACGCATGTTTGATCACTCCCGATACACCACTATCCGTCCACCATACAGCCAACGATATGTACCACCACAGTCGTTCCTCTGATTCAGCCACCAAACTTCCCTCGATCTGGACAAACTTGTTGAATATTACTGCTGAACTGCCGTCAAGTCCAGCCAGCCACCACGAGAAAAGCCATCCCACGCACTCGCACACCCACACACACACACACATCGTGTCTGTGAAAGGCGTCTTTTGATCCCACTAATGCAAGTGCGTCACGGCATATTGCCGTTCCAATGCGGAAACGCCCAGCAACCGCAAAAAAAGAATAAGGCGCGCCACAAAAAGGCAAGTCCTGGAGTTTCCTCAAAGGTCGTTTGTGGAGTGATGCGACTCCCTCCCCCTCCCCCTCCAAATGCAACATGGTATGGTGGCATCCAGCTATGCACCCCCACGGTGACATTATTAAGAATACATGGGCTCTCGCCAAGCCATGACAACCGACTATATGGGTTGCAACCTCACCGCTTCTGGTGGCCACAGCTCCAAATCTAGCCATAGCCGTTCGGCCGTCGAACCCGCGATCCCGGCTACCACAATAGACCGCTCTTTTCTACCCACCCAATACATCAATTCCACGAGTCGTACATGTGCCAACCAAAAAAGTACGTACACAAGCCACGGGCCGATAATCTGAGCCAGTCAGTCAGTACATACATTGGTGTTCCCCCCCTCAACCCCACGCCATCTTCTCCAGCAGTATGCATGGCTCCGTCCACCGCCAGTCTCATGGCTGACAATGAAAGTGCGCCTTGTTTTGCAAGTATCGTTCTTGTTTAAAAGAAAAGATGCCTGCAGCCGATACCGTGGTGGCACAGCACAGGGCGGAGAAGCTCGGGCTGAATATCCACATTGCCCGCCTCTTTGGGTGTGTGGGAACATGCAGTCCCTCCTCACCCCACAGTCAGCAAGCTGGAGCTGGGTCGATCTGGTGCAAGATCAGAAGTGGGGGCGTTGGAGAGGGCAGATGGCAAACGAGCGCCACCAACGGGCCATGAATGAGACAAGGACCCGACGACATGGGGATGGGGTCGATGTGTGGCGTCTTCGTGTTTTTCGTTTTCTGCCAGATGCGAGCGAGAGAAGAGAGTGAGGCGGGTAGGAGGGCCGCATCTGTGGCCTGGGCATGTCATCCGAGACCAATCTGTCGGCGCTAAACATGGCGTCGGGTCACTGCATTAGAAAGAGTAGGATACGGGAAGCACAGGCACCGATGTGCCCATCAGAATTTACCTTGTCCCGTTCTGATACGGCGGGAACCAAAGATAGTCACTTACATATGTACATCTATACATGTGTGAGTACCGCTCTACTCCAAGTTTCCCCGTTAGTCGTCAGCGTAGCCTAGCCATGACCTGATCAACAGTTCGCTGGTGCGTGTTTGACATGTCGTGGATCACGAAGCGATCTACCGGCCAATACCGGGGCTGGAACAAGGGGTGCGCCGACCGGCACAGTTCGTGGTGCACCGAACCTCGGCCATGTCGTGTAAGGGTGTCGGTAAAGACCAAGTCACGAAACCAGCGACTCCCCGAAGCCCATGAAGAATCTAGCCCGAGCCAGAGACACTTTCTCTCCCGTCCGGCGCTTTACCTGCAGCCCCACTGTGACCTCGTCGGGGGACATGTATACATGTACATACATACATATGCTCGAGATAAAGGCGACATACATACAGGGCAGCAGCATGTCAATTGTGAAACATCGATCTGGGGTCCCCCACAGGAATCTGCAAAGGACAATTACATTCAAGTGGCGGTACGTGGCACTGGATACTTCACAAATTGTGTGCATTGATCGATTCTGTATACACGCAGGTCCCTTCTATCTTTACACCGCTCCCCACACCAAGCAAATGACACCGGGAATCTAAAGAAATTTCCGACTAATGTCATCATCACTGCTTTTGCACCGTGTGTACTCGAAGTGGAAAGTCCACGCGTATATAATTACCCCCATTAATTCAAAGCTACATACCGTACATCCAACGTCCGTGTCTGATACCATGCCGTATCCGACCAAATCAACCACCAACCGGAGTTATCAACCGGTCTACAACCCCGCGCGCGCCCCCCGCAATCAACCAGTCCTCCCGCGTCCATCCCACCCGAACACACCCATCAGAATTCCCAAACTGCACAGGCCAATACAACAAGACATTCAGCCATCGGCGTTGTACCTACCACTGCAACGGACTTTGAACCAGTTACGCCAACCCCGAACCGTCCCTCAAGCAGCCACCCCCCATCTTCCCACGCCACAAAGCCCGCCCCATCCACTTTCCCCCGCACACCTACCTACTGTTATTTCCCATTCTCGGTGGCTCCTGCTTAACCCCGGGTCGGTTGAGTCGGTGAAGAGTCCTCCCGCCCTCCAGACATCGTCCCGGCCAAAAAGCCAAGAACGTCCAAAATGGTCCCACTTGCCAATGTCGTCATCGCTCACCAAGTAGGCAAATCATGCGATTTCCACAGCTAGGGCGGTCTTGCCACCTGCACCTGCACTGTCGGGGCTCCACACAGACACTAACACTTTATCTTGACCACATTCACCGGCCTACAATACCACCACAGAGGAATTGGAAGGCCACTATGGACCCCTGAGCCGTGCAGACTGTTCCATTACATACACCTGCCGTCTGCACTGTAAGTAGCATGTCGTCACTGAACCTGCAGATGGCATGTTGCCATTTACTGTGGAGATTCTTCACATTGGCCATGGCTCGGGATATGCAGACATATCCGGATACTGAACAATACCGACAATGGAACGTTAACCGCAACATCTCCTGATTTTGCCAGGTCACGAGCTCACCAAAAAGGGTATGGAATCCACTGACCTCATCTCTACATGTAACAGATACAAACATATTCACATATTAGTCCTTTCGACTGGATTGAAATACCGTAAAAAAACAAAGATTTCCATGAGTTGCCTAACTATGTACCGTATAAAATATGCGCCAGAAAACAAAAACAAATCCGAGAAAACCCAATGCATTAATCATACCCCCATTAACTAGGACAGACTCGATGTCCCTTCGTCACTTCTTCCGTCTCCGTCATCATCTGTCGGAAGATTCTGATCCGTCAGGTGACCCCATTGTATCTTCTCACCCCACCGAATCAATTGGTCTGCGTCCAATTTGACATCTTCAGATGTCTTTTGCCGCATCCATGGCACAACCTCCATGAACGTCAAGTTATCCAGCATCTCAGCTGCCTCATCTTCCATGTCAGATCCCATGTAGTCGTCTTCCGAAATAGTAGGATCAAACGAGTCATTTTCATGTGGAGGAGTAGGCACTTCATTTTCAGAAGGCGAAGCTGGTGCTGATGTATCCGCGGCACTGGCATCTGCAGTCCCTCTGAAAGCTCGGTGCTGATTAGTTGGTGACTGATGTGTCATGATAGTAGCATCTCCAGTAATGACGCCAGAGTACTTATTGTCCCAAAGATGTTTCCCACCAGGATTATCTGCATTGATAGGAGTCGACGCTTCGCCTGACTCAGCCCTTTCGCTTTGGTGCTCAGCAAACCTGTCAGCAAAGTCCCGATACATGTCATCACAGTATTGGAAAGTTCTGACCCAAACTCCACCAACAGCCATGAATCCCGCCATCTTCGTCAGGGCCCCAAAGACAATAGCTGTGGCACCACTGCGTGAAGCTGGAGGTCGATCCTCAAGAGTAGATTCAGACACGTGACACATGTGATCATTGACGTCCATGTGTGGAAAGTGCCATGCATACAGTCCAACAAAAGCCGATGTCCAGACACCAAAAAGCGTAATGGGGGATGTTGGAAGCCGGTCGCCAGCCCACTCAACCAATGAAGCGATGTCCCGAGCTGCCCGGAAAAGAGTGTCGGCACTACTGACCCAATAGCCCTCCGGGGCATTATCGATTAACGGCGGATCCAATGGCCCAACAGGCTTTGAGCACCGAAGCGCCACAAACGGTACATACTCGCGATGCAGCATGATATTGCACAGCGAGATTATCATGTGTACTGATATGTAAAGAGTACGACCGTCCGAATCATAGCGCCTAAAGTTACTCTCTGATAGAGTAAAAGCATGTGGCAAACAATCAATAAACTTTTGCAGTGCAAGGTTGAGTCTTTGAAACCTCGACTCTTGCCAAGGAGGATTGGTCTCATCCTTTGCTCGTCCACCATCTGCACTATACTTGGCAATCTCACCCCAAATCTCGATAAGACGAACAAAATAGCTGGTATCATTGTCAAAAACAACAGGATCTGGATTTCCCACGGCTGACTTGCGAGCCCATACGAGTGTGTTAACCTCACCACGGTCCATAGATCGGTCCATGATGGGTAACTGTAGTGATATGGTAGTGACTGGCATCAACCAGGAGACATCTTCGCCAAGGTTGATGAATCGATCAAGGATAAAGCAGCTGTACATTGTTCTGCGACGGATTTCAGATCTTATGTTGGCTTCCGTACTCGCAGGAGATGTAGTAATTTGCTGCCCTTGTGTGACCATAGGACCCACACGAGGACCTCGCCGATGAGCCTCAATGTCAGCCTCCTCCATACCAAGCTTCATGCTGCGTGCAAGATTGATAGCAGCAGTAATATACACCGAGGCAGCTTTGCTATCCTTCCCGCGCATCCATTCGTGTACACCCAGAATCAAGAGAGCCTGTACTCGTTCAACGCCATGCTTGGTAAAGGCCCCGGGCATAGGGCCTAAAGCGGTGTTAAGGATTTTGGCATAGTAGCCAGAAGCAGCGTCAGCCAAATTGTTTGAGACCTTGTGGCTCCTAGACTTTGGGTTGGCTAAGAGATAAGAAATGTATTTACTGAGGTCGACATGGAACCGAGCTGTTAAAGTCAAAACGCCCAAAAGAGGGATATTCTCGAGATGTGTTAGATCATCTGGCCCCGTGAGTTTCCGTTCGACATTCTCCCGTAGAGTTGGAATATGGATAAAGAGAAGTTCCGACGAAAAATGCAGTTTATAAAGATCAAAGACTTTGTCCCAGAGCTCCATAGTCAAAAACTCAAATGACAACGCTTCTTTAGCCATATCACGACTTTGTGCTGCGTTGGGATTGAGAAACTCGCCGTAACGTTTGATGCGCTTTTTGTCCCGCTCACCCCCTTCCCGCTCGGAACGTGGAGCCGAAATGGATTCCGGACGTTTCCCGATTCCAAGCGAAGAGTCATTGCTAGGATATTGGCACCTTCGACTGGCCTTGATGCAAGTATCGCAAGCGCTGCTGGGTCCCTGATTCTCGCATTTGATTTTGGATTTCCGACAGCTCAAGCAAGCAATGCTAGATCTCATGGGGGCCTTCGGAGCCTTGGAGACCCTTTTGGTGGGCGGTCCCATCGGCCCCGCCGAACCTGTGATAACCACTCCTGATGCCCCGGGAATATAGTTTTGCGATGGGTAAGATGCCTGTGTTGATGTTGCAGGGATTTTCGGAGCTGATCCAGATAATTGTCGACTTGGCAATGAAGAATTCGTTACTGAATTTTGAGGTGAATGTCCAAAGGGTGTAGCCATGGTACTATCTGTCATAGATGTGGGAGGTGCATATGCGGTGACAGTTTGAACAGAGGAGGCGGAGGATGATGGGCCATTTGGTGGCGAATCAAGGGATTTGCGAACTAGCCCTCGCGTATAAATCCCAGTAGGTTCGACAATGGAGCCATCAAAATGGCGTTTTTGGGATGGCTGGCCATGTGAAGAACTGACAGACGGTTGCGGATAAAACGAATATAAACTTCCTTGAGGACCGTCGTAGCTGGTGGATGCGGACACTTGGGCCCGCATAAATTCAGTATGTGGCGGTACATTGCCGAGTGTGTCACCAGACGATGATCGGTTATCAGGTGTAGGATCAATGGCCATGTGCGAAGGTGGGTCGGACAATAGCTGAGAAATGCGCATACCGCCGGTCCGGTGAGGGGCCGAGTGCGCGGGGCTACGATCCATGACGAGCGGGCGGAATGTGGTCGGTGCTTGTACTTTATAGTTCCAGGGATGAGGGTATGAGATGCTGTCAAAGCTAAACAAATTGACGAGACAGTTTGGCGGTTGGACTAAACGAACGAACGGATTTCGATTCAAATGATGTGAATAAAGAACAGGGGTGGTCTAGGCAGCCAAAACAGGTTAGAATCAGCAATAGATAAGCTAAACAAACAGAACTAGTGGTGATCACTACCAGGTTAAGAGGAAGGTCTAGCAGCAATTTGTATTTTTGGTGATAGTTGTGGAGGATGATGATGGAGAACAGACGACGATGCAAACGGCTTTGACAGGGGACTTTTTGGAGACAAGAAAGCACGAGAAAGAGTGAATGTGCGAGAGAAGAAACAGAAAGGAATAGATATACATATGTATGTAAGGACAGACTGAATGTTCCGATTACTCATAAAGGTTCGGCTTGAACGGCTAAGTGTGGAGGGTTGCTTGGGTGGTTGGGTAGTTCGGATACAGCAGCCAAAAAGACACCACCAAGTGCATATAGCTCTTGAAGCTCCGGGAAGTATGGGGGGGAAGAAATGTGGGGTGAAAGAAAGCCCGAGGATGAAAATCACAGCAGCCACTTGAACAGGACTGGACAGCCGAAAAAAGGTGGCGTTGACAAGTCAGCAGCATAGATGGCAGGCACGCCGTCGGATTGTCGGGCGAGAGAACAAGAGGAAGGAGAGAGAGAGGAGGAGGAAAAGGGAAGGAAAGGGAAAAAAGGAAAAAAAAAAAGGGAAGAACAAGGAGAAGATCCGGAAAGTGTACAAGTGGGATGGAGAGGGGGGAAATTGCAATATTTGAACTCTTTTCGGTGTTTGACCAAGGGCCGGATCGTAGCTAGTCCGACGGACAACAGACAGACGAACAAAACAGCAGTTGAGGTGGCAAGCAAGGTATGCGGCCCAGGCACTGGCCCGTAACAAGCAAAAATGCAACACCACCAGTAGAAGCAGTCAATCCCGAACAAGAGCGGCTTCAGCCATCGGGCAGAAAGAAGGATAAAGCTCTTTCGGGTACAGAGCTGGTATGTCTGTGTCACCCAATTATGTTCCTTTTTTTCGGCCGCTCTTTTTTTGTTCCGATATTCCAGGTGGAAGGAACCGTAAATTATACAGGCGATTCGTGGCAAGTGTTGGTCCGAGCTGATGGTATGCAAACCGTACATGGTTACTTCCCGGTTTGTAAAATGGGAAAAGCGGGGAGTCAAAAGGGATCATTGAAGGTTCGGCCGGAGAAACGAGAAGACGCGAGTGAAGATTTGGGGGCTGAGGCCCGGGCCGAAGTAGTTGACCACTGGATGTGAAGACAAGTTGTATTGTATGTATGTATATGCGACAGGGGCGTTGTGGCGTCACAAAGACGGTGCCGTTTGTTGGCTGGCGTTATCAGGACAACTAACGGGTCTGCTGACTTTGTGGCTGCGTTTGGTTGGGCATACATGTATACATGGCTGTTGGTGGGGGTCGACACTATGGTTCGCCCAAAGCAACGCCCGGCGACTCAATGTACGCTATGGGGCAGGAATTGCCGGTCACTTGGGCCGTGATACGGCAGCCAGATGCGATGCCACATCAAAGACACTGACGATGTGTGCGTGTATGATACCTGGGACAGGAAGAGCCACTTTGTCGATACAGCGGCCGTCCCGCGGATCGACACGAGGCACAGGATACTGTTCCGTTGAATCTAGGAGCTGGAGATAGAAGATGTGGTGGAACCAAGACTAGGTCCAGCTGGGCCTGTGATGCACTGAAGGGAGTAGAATGGAGGTGGGAACAAAAGGACCAGACAAGCCCACTTGAGCCAGACATTTACGTACACTGATGGAGTCTACTGTACTTACAGTTACAGTTTCTTGTACTAGTGTGGTCGTCTCAGTGTAATCAAGTTCAAGTATACCACACTGGCTACGACCACTTTGTCTGTGCAGAATTTCCTTGGCCCGGAATGGATAGATGTCTCGACTAACATGGCTGGTGCTTACATGGAAGGAAAAGATTTTGAGCAAACAACTTACTATAAGAAATGGTAGTTCCTGAGAAAGGATTACAAACAGTTATCCAGTGGCAGGTACAAGAGAAAAGATGAATCTTAGTAAGGTCGGTCGACCCAGTAAGCTCGGGGGAGTTTGGTATGACGACGAGTAAGCTGGTGTACAAAAGGTCTCGGAAGCAGACAGCAAAATAACGTGTGCAAGGCAAACAAAAGACCATGTGTTTGTGTCGTTGACTGGAGCTCGAGTCCTTCTTTGCTGCAACTAAGATCTGGCAGGGTGGCTTATTCTAGTTTGCTTCTGGAACTGATAACGACACTTCTTCAAGAATGTTTAAAGGGAAGAAAAAGAAGAGAAAATGATAGATCAAGGAAGAGTATTGTGCAAAAAAAACAAAACGAGGGATTGTGCGTTAATCAACGGGAGTGTGCGTGTGATTAATAGTGATAATGGCGGATAGTAGTAAAAGTGTAAACGAGATAGTGAGATAATAAAAGACCCAATACAACAGAAGAAGAATAAATGAAACAACTACAAAATAAGTGAAATATCGCCCCCTTTGATAGTAAAGTGATGCATCAGTTTGCGAGCGCGAGCATATGAGAGATATGAGATCTATATCCGTTTCGGCAGGAGCAACGAACACTCAACGCACGTAAATGCTACACAAGCGCACAGCAACACCTTCCAACAGCGGGCAGAACTTGGCAACAACGAAATAGGATGCGGGTTAAGTGCGGAAAGGGTTTGCGTCAAAAAGCAATATGTTCATGTATCAAAGAGAAGGACAAAAGAAATCGGAGTAGAGCAAAACAGAGCAGACGGATTTCAAAAATGCTCGTGCGAACAGTTGATGTTAATAAAAGAAGAATGATGGATGGAACGGGTGTCGGTGTGCAGATCCAAAACGACGGAGTGGGCCAAGGTCGACATATAAATATATAGCAGCTCACCGAATAAAGCGCCACTGGTTCACGGCGAAGGCTGAGTACAGTGTATAGGTTGCAGCGCAGTTGCAGCAAGCAGAACAAATGGGTGCAGTTCCCCGTCCACCCCTCCCCCGTAACCTGTTTATTCGGTTTACATGGACAACGCAACGACTTTGTGTGTCTCTTATACAGACAACGCACACCTGGCTTTCCGCATGGTGGCAAATAGAACTGGCAGCCAGCAGAAAGAGCAGCAAGCACCCTGGAACAATTAGCTGACCTGGTTACAAAGATAGCCAAAGGTAGCCAAAGCAAGCCCGGGCTGTTGCGAACCACAGATCTGTTTGTGTACCGAAGACGCCTGGCCAGTGAGGCGTTTTTGGCCAATTGGCTTGATTAGTGCAGTCTGGAATGGGCTGCTGAACAAGACAGACAGCCTTTGCGATTTTCTTGGGGCGATGGGGCGATGGGGCTAAAAAGCTGGTGATTTCGAGAGAGCTGACGGTTAGTGTGGGGGAGAACCTCAGACACGACGGGTCTGGTGGTGGTGGTGGTTGGACTGTGTGTCTCTTGTGGGTGGTTTCCCGTGTACGTCTGTACGCAACTCACGGGGCTAAGCGAGAGGAGCCGGTCCGTAAATTCCGACAGCAAGCAGGGTGTGAGATGAAATTTGACAAGATAACAATAGACTGGGGAGAGACGGACCCGTTGCTTTGGTCTGTGTGTACACGAAAGTGCAACCACATACATACATACATAGGTCATTTTGTCCAAGGAGATCACCAAAGAGAACGAATGAATGGGTGTATAACGGTTTGAAGGAGATATTTCCGTTCGGCCGTTAGAGATGGTACGGAGGACAGAGAAGACCTTTACCAGAAGTGTGTTTTCCTTGGATCTTTAGATAGACACACACCCAAGAGTGATATAAGGTACACAATCACAGCTAGTCGAACGTGGTGACCTTGAACCAAAGAAACTTGCATAGAGGCTGCTCCGTATAGTTTATGTATGTTAGGGGAAATATAGGTTCGACCATCTCCCGCCTCTCTTGTTCCGTATTAAACAACATGATAGTACGGGTGAATTGGTATCCTAGTAGTTCAGGGTGGTAGTTCGAGGCTTTAGTAGGATCAAGTCAGACGATACATACAAGCATATGCATATGTATATACCATACAACAATATAGCTACATGTATGTACGTATGTACATACACATGTACATAGATGCGTGTTTTCTACGCATGTTGGATATGATGTACATACGTACGTAGTCACCTGAAGACTAGGTCTATTCGTAGATCTTTTAGATCAAACCGTAGTCCATACTTTCATCAATAACCTCACTTGGGTATCATAGAACGACTCATGGTTCATGAGACATATGATCATCCGCTTAGTTCTCCCTTTCTCTTTGCTTTGAACTTATCTATCCTTTCGTTATTTCTAAGCCCCGGCTACCCAGGAACTTACCGGTAACCCTACAGGCCAGACCTGGCGTTGCCCTCGGAGCTTATCCAATTTCGGCCACATCACAGCACAGGGTGACTACCATCGACCGTACAGGGCACGCAAACGAACAAATCAAAAGTCGTCCCGGCCCTCGGGCAAATAGCAGGGGCCGATTCACAGCGAGAAATAAAAGCAAAAGGGTTTGATACGCACACCGACAACAGGGTAGCGAATCCACTGGCTTTGACTGAATTCAAAGCCTGTTCGTCAAAAACCCCCCCCAAATGCCTCTAGCCATGTATTTCCGAAAAAGGTGATTTTTGGATTACCAGTTAGTGGGGACCAAGCGATCGATCATCCGTAATCACCAGGGTCATCGCAGCCGTTTACCAAAACGAGCCCATCAAGTCGAAACGGCCGGGTAACAACAATGGCCGGTGCGTCTTTTACTCCACGTCCTTTTTTCCCAATCAAGCAAGAAAAAACTTGGATTCTGTCTGTCAATACATGCAGCTTTCTGGCACGGAATCATGTTCACGAATTCAAAACGCCCGTGCATCCAGTCTCCATATTGTCTTCTGGGTGTTTCTGTACGGTCTATGAGGAAATCTTGTTCCCTTGCTATTCTTGATCACGGCCAACTGTCTCACTGTGGCTGGTCGTGGCGCTCTCATTGCTCTGTTGCTCTCTCGTTCTCTCTTCTGCGGAAACCTGCGCCACGCCTGAATACAAAGGTCGCCTTAAACCGGGTTAGCAATACAACATATGTCGTAACATAGCATTGCGCCTTTCAATCACGGCAAACCAACCCCTACTGCACCTGAATCTGCACATGAGAAGATGAAAAAGATCGCGGCATTAGCTTTTGGTGTAACTGTAAGGCTTAGTTAGTCCGCTCTTAGCCGCTGCTAGTCGATCTACCCGAGTAGTAGCTTCAAACAAACCCTGTCAATGGCAAAATCATCATCATCACGGACCCGGTGGTCGAGCCAAACCAACTCTATGTATGTATGTCGTTTCCCTCGGCCCGTTGTTTGGATCACGGGGACATGAAGAAAACGGAACGTAAGCACTGACTATATTATTGCATAAACAAAAAAGGCAGTTGCCAGCCATCTACTCCCTTGACATCGTCATCCCCATCATCATCGTCACATGTACATTCTTCATGTGCGTATTCCGAATCAAAGCCACGGACGCTTTCTCAAAATCCACCGCAAGACCTACATACATACATCTGAATCCTTCCAATAACTCATCTGCTGGCTTCAAAGACAAAAGCGGGCCGCTGAAACGCGCTGCATCTTGATCAAGATTGGCAAGCAAGCCATCGACCAACGATCTTCTTGTGTTGACTAGTCAGTTGGAAGCCCGTCCTATACCACACACTCCCTTAGTCTACAGCACACAAGAGCCCGCCAATACTAACATCGATCCACCCCCAAACTCGTTCTACCGCCACCGAGACAAAGTACTCCGCATCGAATAAGTGATTTAGTGTATATCTCCAAACTAAAACCTTTGCAGAACCTGGTTGTCCCTTAGTAGTTGGCCGGTGGTGCTACCTATAGTATAACTGCTGTCCCAGGCCGTCGCACTGACAATATGTCAGTACATGCATATTCCTTGGTGCACGAGGCAGTCATGCACCACACAGATCCAGAAATCCACTAACAGGGTGACCAATGTTGCACACATATCGACCACCAGGCGCAGGAGGATTCGCTTGCTACTTGTGTTATTCATTACTATCGGTCCAATCTTGCGCGGCACATAGATACTCGAAGAAGTTGTACACACGTGTATATCGTGTATGTACATACAAAGCTACATGCATGTCCACATATATTCATACATAGATATACACGGATCTGTACCAACGTCAGAGATCATATCTAATCCTTGAGTTGGAGGCTTAACGCCTTTTGGGGGTCATTCCTCAAAACCGAGAACCTGCCACCCGGGTCTTTCTAAAAGCCCCCAATTCTTACAAGTTGGACAAACGCCAAGGCAAGTCAACATATAGAACCCCCACTTTGAAGCTCCCGCATCAAACTTCCTCTCCCGGTGTATGCATATCGGATTAACACGAGTGTCTTTCCGTCGTGCAAGCTATAGATGCATGACTAAACGCCGGTCAACCTCAGGCTAATATGTGTATGTACATACACACATATGTCGATGTTGAACTATCAGTAAGCAATAAAACGAGATCTCGTACAATACCAGTCAGACAAATCTGGCATGCGGTACGTGGGCTCTCGGGGATCGTTTGATCCGGTATTATGATTCGATGCACAATCCTGCCCATTGTATTTATTGCATCTTGTCCCATGCCACCAACCCAATCTGTATCTGTGTTTGCCACCACGGGCATAACCTGAACCATATCAAAAGTTGAATAATATGCCTTCATCCATCAAAGGTCATTTCCATCGTAGCCGCATGGTTCGGTACCGCTAGATGGACTGAGACTCAAATCTGGTTCCTGACCCGTATCGACCATCTGCTCGTGGTTAACCTTCCCCGAAACTTGACCGAGAGTCAGCAGACAATGTATTATGACTTTTTGTATGCACTCATATTCATTGTATGCACATGGTCTCTTTTGCTAACACCAGATTCGGGTGAAACGATGGGGCCCGCCGAGCGGTTATGTGGTGGGTGCACACATTGCTTAGACATGCAGCTGGCTTTGTTGCAAGAACACAAGGCAAAACACCGTCCATGGCACCGGGACCACCATATAGAGAACAATTGAACCATCAAATGTAGAGTTTTTTTTCTCTAATTTTTTGGGCTTCTCGCTTACTTAGCTAGCCTTTGTGTTTGCAACTGTTGGTCAGTGTCATCTTTGTACCGCTGTCTGTGCATTGATCTCGATCTAAGACGACACTTGCTCTATCTCCATCTATAAGGATATATGTGCATAGAATCTACAATGTCCAGATCTATCGCTATATCTACATATGTATGTCTATATTTGGTCCTACGTAGTGGTTTAGTCAACAAGATGCATCTGCACATGGCCGAGTCTGATGCCGCCCGTCTAGGGTAACGGCAGCAGCGGGTCTTTCCCAACACCAGGCTCGTTCAAGTCAGTGATTTATTCGCCACAAATCCTAAGTTGCACGTGCGTTCGATTTGACGATTGCGGATTCTCCTTGACTAACGATATCGAGTATCCGATTAAACCTATACACCGTATCGGATAGCCTAAGATTCCGGGCTTAACCGATCTGTCTGTTTATTTCTCCGGCTTTGTTAAGCGGTGAGCCAAACATTCTGGGCATTATTAGTATCTATGTATATTCATTGTCTCGATCTTCAGTCTGGCTCCAGCCTTCCTCCTTGTCCGCGGTGGCTATTTGCATATGCACATGTGTCTATACATTGTACATGCCTGCTTACCGTGATTGCCACATTCTAGACTGACACAAAAAAGCCACAACACGGCTGGATTAGCCACAAAGCCACAGACACATGGGGTTGGCCGCACATTAATCCTGGTTGGGTGGTCCCCCACCCTTTCGGCTGCTGCATTGTCGTTAACGCCGCCAAACATACACGGCGTGCCGGATCTCATGATTTCCTTTTCTCATATACTCTCGCTGACATCCATCATGAGTTACACGCCCCTCCTATAAGTGGTGCTTGTCTCAGGTGTAGTCCGGCCTCGATGTTGCGAGTCTCCGCCAAAGATGACGCCTCCCCCACGTCATGTTTGCACCCTAGCTGTCGTAGACACCTTCTTTTTCTCATTACTTTATTGGCAAGTGTATGTAGATGCATTGTAATTTGTCAAAAGGGCAGTCTACGTGAATCAGTTGGGGTGACACAACGGCTGAAGACCTGACATCATCCCGGACAAAAGAACATTTGCCTGTTCTAGGCGTCTCGGACGGGAGACCTTATAGGCGGATACATTGCCGAGATAAATCAGGATCGGGTATCGTGAGAGTCGTCTACAAATGCTCAAGGTCCATGGCTGTTGTTTATCTAGGTTAGATGCAAGCCACATTATATCACATGGTACATGTTTCTTGGATTTCGGGGCCGTTCTTGCGCCATTCATGTGTGTACATAAGTACACATGTACCATCCACGGACATGGACGGGTTCTATGGGTCGTGCTTCCACGACTAGTTAGGTTGTGA
Source organism: Huntiella abstrusa (assembly GCA_025685495.1). Lineage (NCBI taxonomy): Eukaryota > Fungi > Ascomycota > Sordariomycetes > Microascales > Ceratocystidaceae > Huntiella > Huntiella abstrusa. The sequence continues at coordinate 86,910 of JAJNMT010000023.1, forward strand.
ATGTTGTACATAGCATTTGCCGAGGCAGCCATTTGCGGCAAGCCAGTCTATTGTTACCCCTTCCGTGTCTCTTGGTCCTTCAAAGTGGCAAGATGGCTCAGTTTTGGTCGACAGATGCGAGATTGTGGCGCTGTAGTTGTGGGTTCCCAGATACAAATGGTGCCCTGGGTGTTATGTTCAGCAACATATGCGTACCTATGAAGTTGCATGCATACATATTTCCGCCGGACGCCCATACCCACCAGCCCGCCAAGATGAAACGAGGCGGGATATGTTGAGCAACAGTCGGGCATATTGTTCGGGGAGAAGAGCGGGCAGTTAACTCTTACTGACCGCGCTAGTCCCGGATGGAGGGTGGGTTAATGACGTCTATAAATTGTCGCACTCGATCGGGTGCAGGTCAAGCTGGGGAGATTGATGTTATGGAGGGCGGTACAGGAGAGGGTGAGCCGATCATATCAAGATATAGTGGGGATTGTCAAGGAGGACAACTCGTACCTTTCAGCCGAACATGTATAGATTAGGTGCGTAATAGTAGGGTTAGGGTGACACAAGGCAAGGTCTCAATACAGGTGACGACAGCTGGAGGAAACAAGTAGTAACAAGATGCTATCTTGTCAAGTCAATGTGAAGAATCTAGTTGTACAGATGTATGTATGAATGTGCATACGCAGCATTGTTGACCGATTGACTTGTTGGTTTGTGAATGTTGTATTTGAACCATGTTTCCTGTTGAACATCCCGGAGCGTGCATATGCACGACAGCAACAGTAGCTGCGAGGTGTGGGACCGGGAGTCATTGAATATTGGTGTCTCCTTTAGGCCATGCGGTAGACGTTTGGAGGCCTCCAACAGATATAAACGATATGCGTTGATGGTGATATTGGAATGTAAAGTTACATCTTGGTATAGACAAAGATGCGCATTAGGGAGAAATCATGATCAGGCCCATAGGGCAAATCAACCGAGGTAGTAATGTATGCAAGTTGTTGCAGCGCTGCGCCCCCGGAAGGTATCATTGGCGCTAGTAGCTCATTTTGGTTGTTGAACCGGAAAGTGATATGTACAATGATAGAGGAAGAGAATGCGTGGCTGGTATACACATAAGTCGATAGAAATAGAGGGGTTCTTTCTCTACTGGAAATGTGTATGAACATAGTTTACTCTCTCAATCAACAGAGCTATTCTTGGCAGGTGGGGAACCGTCGGACTGGCGCCTACGAGGGAAGGAGGGGAAGCAAATTAGCCGCTGAGTTGAGTTCTTCACATGCTCACGAGGGACAAAAAGAACAAAGCTGGAAAGAGGGAGGAGAGTGGCAGTGTCGTGGGATTTTGAGATCCCGCATTATCCAACGATATGATGGGTTGATTTCAGCTTGCGTTAGCGTCCAACTCGGAAACAAATCCAACGTTTTCCCGCTGGATTTATGTTTTGACAGGGCTTCGGGGGCCATTCTACTGGGTTTTGACAATCCATTCCCTAAGCTGGATTTGACTGGGCGTTAAAAAACAAGCGAAAAAGATGGCATCGTCAAGATTTCGGTATCTATGTACCGACTGTCTCTACCGTAAGCCGCCAAGTTGGGAAAGTTCTGGTAGCTAGGGAATCTATTTATGTGTGCGCATACATACATACGTTTATTCACATTTGCAATGAGGGGTAGCGGAAGGCGCCAGGCGAATTCTCATCGACCAAGGTATGCACATACATATAAGAAGAATCCCATCATGAATACCTGCCATGTTACATAAATGACAGTAGCGCGAATCCACCTCTACTTTTAGACCCTTCCTTTTCTGGCTTAAACGTCAACGAACAATAGTTTAATTCTCGATCCGCCTAGCTTGGGATTTGTCTTTAAACCCCCTCACGCCAGCTTTCGGGCAGTTTCCTTTTTTTTCCCAACCCATATATCACCCTGACTGGACTGGAGGAATAAAGTGATACACAGATACCCAGCCCCTCTTCTGTTCTGTCCGACCTACACACATATCTCCTGGTTCTTTTCCTTGTTTATCACCAGCCACAGTTCTGTCGCTAGGAGAAAGCTACCGTCAATTCCTCTTTTGCTCACGCACATCCACACCTACCTTAGCTGCAGTATCATACGTCAACCTCCCTGGATCCGTGTCCGTGCAAAGTGCGTCCGACAAGCCGAAGCTCGTTCCGAAACTGCACTCACGATCCGACTCTTCCTAGCCGACTCTATCTAGCCGAATAGCCCCGCCCGTCTGTCAGCTGGGAGCCGTCCTTTGCATCGTCACCTGCAGCTTTCCCTTCTATTGCTTACCTGCGTAGCGGTCGAGGATCCAGTTCGAGAACGACATTCATACATACTCGCATCGGATACTTAATTGGTATCTTTGATACTGTTCATCATCATGGCCAGCAGCCACAATGTACGTGATCATCCTAAACTACCCCCGTCGCTCTAGATCTGTCAAGCATCACCAGTTAGTTCCAAAAATGAATCGTCGCATGCACTTGCTAACCCCAACTGTCGATCCAGGACCCTAAACTGCTTTACGCTATTAACGGCGTAAATGCATACCACATTGCGCATGGCGACGAACAATCGCTGACTCCTGCCGGCCCACAGACTCTGTCACTGCTGATGGTCCCGACGGCATCGTCGATCGCGGATGCAACCGGCGCGAGTAATAGCGAACAGGATTTTTACTTACATCTCCACTTGCCACCAGAGCTCGACCTTCCGCTTCCTGCCACGACTCAAATATATCACCAACCGCCGAGTAGCTACCTCATTCCACGATGGGATCTTGGACGGGACGCTGGGGCTTTCACACGGATTGAGTTCCCCTTGCCAGGGTCTAGGGCTGGTTTGCAAGAGGACACTGATACGTTTGAAACGATATTGGCACAATGCACGGCGTTTCTAGAGAGAGCCCCACCGCCAGTCAAGGCTACAACTAAACACAGCTCAAAATCAGCAAGTTCTAAAGCAAAGGAAGCGTACGACGGCAGAAACGACATGTCATCCAACGCCAAAGAACGCGAAGCTTTCGGAGGAGCCTCCGGTGGTAGCAGAGGAAGCAGCAGCCGAAGCCACAATGAGCCATTACCCCCATACAACCCTTCGCAGTATGCGCCGGGTCAGGCATATGCGCCAGGTAGCGTTAGCCAAGGGCACGCTGGCCGTATTGTGTTGATAGATGAGGAGGACGGCAGCGTGATTGGCGAGTTGAGCGAAGGCTACCAAATGGACGAGCATCTCATCAAGCAGGGCTCCAAAGGTATATTGAACCCCCAACGGCACATTAGTGTAGTACATGGCTAACACATGGCGCAACAGAGCCTGTTGAGGTTTCTTTCCCGTCAAACCAGACCAGCAAGATTAGCGTTACGCCTGTGACGGATGAATACAGGGAGCTGGATATGCACCCGTCATACAAAAAGTCTACCTTGGTCGGCGGTGCGCGCAAGGCTTCTCAGTTGATTGTCACCACATCGGACCTCATCACCCGTACTATCCAGAGCCAGGCGAACAACTATGTGAAGACCACTGCGCCCACGACCCAGCCTGTAAAGTTCAATGCTACGACCCATGAGAACATCCGTAGGATAAACACACTTTCATCCAAGGCAGCACAGGTGTCGTCGACCACGGTTGGGCACATTGGAAAGGTGGCGCATAATTTCGGCGCTAGCATTGGCAGAAAGAAGGATGGCTCAGGACGCGGCTACGATGCCCAAGGAAACGTCATCGAGTCGTACAAGCCGGGTCTACTGAATAAGTCGTTGATGGCGTTCAACACGATGGTAGACGGCATTGACTATGCGGCCAAGAACATCTTGGTTGGTACTTCGGACAGCGTGACCAATGTGGTGGACCATAAATGGGGACCCGAGGCGGGAAATGTGTCGCGCAACTTTGGCAGTGGCGTCAAGAATGTTGCACTGGTGTACATTGATGTGACTGGAGTCTCACGGAGAGCCATTCTCAAGAGTGTTGCCAAGGGTATGGTGGTGGGCAAGGTGTCCAACGGCGGTACTGTCATGGTTGGCGGTGAGGACGGTAATGCCGTTTACACCGCACCGTCAGGACCATCTCAATCGCGGAATGGTTCAGGTGTGACTTCACCTAGTGTTGCGGGCAGCACTAACACATGGCCAAATGAGAAGTCGGGCAACCCATATAGATGAGGTTGTTCTCTCGAGTATATAGTTAACCCAAAATATAGTCTAAGGGTTAATGACAGTTGCTAGCTTAGTCATCCATGTGTTCCTTTGTGAATTATGCTACATACTGTGATGTCGCACGCTTGAAGCTCTGATGAATGTCAACAAACTACAACCAACAGGGGTCAACTATCGCATTCGAGCCTTTGAAAAAGATCCACTTTGACTATAAGCCATCATTGTCGTTTATGTACTGTTCTCGTTTTACAAAAACTCATTGCATTTCTGAATTTGCCCGCCACGGTGTTACATTCAGCCTCGTGCAGATTGTCCTTTAAGTTACATGTGTCGACTTGAGATTTGCGGCAGTATTATTTTGTGGATTCGCGACTATCGTAACTCCAAATCTGAAAAGACTACATCGAATACTGGGTAACACAGCGCGTATCTCCAAGCCCTCTGTCCAATTTAGTGTCAAGGCATTTATTCATGTATAGTTAACCAAGTCGCATCCAAATCGAAATAACCCTTGGACATCTCCTGAACCCACAGTCGTCAGAACATGTTGCACGAGATTTTGCTTTCATTGGCGGGTAACCCGTCGCCATTGTTGACTGCGCCGGTTGAAGATGGGTCGAACCCGGCAGGCCTGGGTATCACGACGCCCGAACGTCAGTTGATTGCTAATTGCGCACAGCTGAGTGACCTCAATACTAAACTCCAGAGCTACTCGAGCCAGATTCGCTCATCACATCCTTCTATGATATGTCGGGCTGCAGCTACGGCTATCGAGACAGAACATCTCCGGGCATTTCAAAGACGTATTCTGGAGGTTGAAGAGGGGATCTTGTCAGAGGACTCATCGCTTGTAGGCGCGTACAAGGCTGTGCCATTGACGGCTGTTGTTGGAGAGTTCACTGAGTGGGGGAGACGACTACAATGGCTGTGGGAGATTGTACAGTTCATTCTTAGAGTGGACGAGGGAAAGCCATGTGCCGGTGCTCGTTTGATTGATCGGTTACGGAAAGAGATGCAAACAGGGTATGAGGATATTGAAGCTGCTGCTGTTGGTCTCGTGCGAGCTGCCGAGATGGCGTGGTTGAAACAAGCAGCGGCGTGGATTCTCTATGGGCGTACACCTGGCTCCGGAGTAACAGACTTTTTCATTCAAAAGTCGGAATCAAACGCAAGTTTACACATGCATCGCTATCAGACATTCACTAACACGTCAGCAGGAGTATGCGTTGGCACCTGATCTGTTGCCGGGCTTCGTTACCCCAGCGGCTGCCTCTTCCATGCTGTTTGTTGGCCGAGCACTGAACCATCCTAAAGTGCGTATAGCTATCGAGTCAGGGCCAGCAGGCCGTGAGCTATTGTCAAGTCAGCTTAGGGAACTGTCAAAACTCACACACCCCATCAACTCTGAGCACTTCAGTCGGACGATCAGCCTTGTTAGGCTTGCACTATCCAAGAAGACTCTGAAGAGGTTACTCCCATTGGACGAAGTGTGCTCCACTTTGACACTCTTCCGAGAATTCTTTCTCCTCGGACGTGGCGAGTTTGCCATGACGCTTACGTACGAATCAGACGAGAAGATCAGGAGTCGATGGAGACGGCAGGATAACATGGCGTATGAAAAGAGAGATGCAATGGGTAACGTGGTGATAAAACAGGGCGAAGTGGCTAGGGTGATGGCCAGAGTTTGGGCGACGTTGGGCTCGATCCAAGGTCTTCATGCCGATGAAGACGAGGGATTGGAGCAAGCGCGTGATTTGCTACGTTTACAGCTTACCAAGAGTAAGGACCAGACTCCACTGAAGTTGGCAGCTAGGGCCTCATCCAAGTCAATCAATACGACGATTGCAGACACACCCTTCCGGAACCTTCTGTTCTCGGTTCCGACTGTTTTGAGCATCCCTGATATCCCGTCGCCACTGGATATGTTTCTTTCACAATCGGATGTGCAAATATACTCGGCTATCAACTCGTATCTACTCTCTATTAAGCGAGCACATATCCGTCTGACTGACTTATGGAAAGCCACGGCTCTTCGTCGTCACCATCCTGCACCTCCTGGCCCACCTAGAGGTAGTACTGGGTTTGGACGGAACATGGTGATTCTTTTACGTCAGAGACAACAGGCACGGTCGTTGGTAATGCGCAGTACTTGGGCCACGTGTAGTGCAGCCGTTTTCTTCTTGTCGGAGACAGAGGCGTATCTACAATCCGAGGTGGTTGCAGGGCTTTGGGAGAACTTCCATGATTGGTTGTTGTCGTCTGACAGGGACCATGAAGCCGACTGCACAGACGATGATGGTGCGGAAGGAGAAGAGGCAGATCAGGATGCGGAGGATGTGGTGCAAGGCGACGAAGACGATGTCTCGATGGCCGAGGTACAAGGGAACGAGCAAGATGATGCATGGCTAGGAGGCCAGCCAACACACCACACTCGGACGCATGGTACCCAATCTAGCAGAGGAAGAGGTACTACGATTGGTATCAGCAGGGTACAGAGTCGGGTTCAGAGCAGAGCCCAAAGCCGTGCGCCTAGTCGGGCAGCATCAGGATCACGACCCGCGTCACGACCCGCATCACGACGTAGCAATCGCGCAAATCGCTACAACGTCAAGACGGCACCAACTACATTAGACCCGCAGTCTATTTCGGTTGCGCACCGGGTATATCTACGTGCGTTGGCTAAATCGCTGTTCCTGACACAGCCGTCGTTTACAGATGCGCTTTACAATCTTCTCGTAAATGTGGACCAGCTGGTAGCGCTAATCCATAGTCTGCAGGCGACATGGGCGGCCATGGATTTGGAGGAAGACTCCGGCGTGGTCGATGCTTTTGTGGACCTCGGGAAGGAGGAAGGCGAAACGCGGGGGTCACTACGGGCGGTAGAAGAAACAGTTCGGCGGTCAATGCAGGAGGTTGTTGCTGCACTACGGGCTCTTGAAGCTGATTCATCGTTTATGGCTGATATTGAGAATGATGGTATGGCTGGTGCTATGATGGATAGCGAGAACGGGGTAGTTGAAGAATCTGAATATGTGCCGGGACGGGTTGGTGGAATTAGTCATTTGCTTATGAAGATGGACTTTGGTTCATGGTTCGTAGCGGAAGGCGAAATTCAGGATGACGGCGACGATTCAATGGGACTGTAAATGTAAAATGCAACATAACTGGCACGATAGAAATAGATACCAGATTGGGCCGTGATTCATTTGTGGAGTTTTGTCAGGCTGTTCCTGGAGCAAGCTGATCTCCCCGGTCGATTTTACAGACATACACAGGTAGATTAACAGATAACCCAAGATATCAAAGTCCCAATTCCATTCTGTCGTTGTCATGCCACATGCATGTCCTTAATGCACTAGCCAAAGGAAGCTAACGAAGAAAGACAATGCGCGACGAACACGTAGCACTACATACATACATACAAACCTAGAAAGACGGCGGCGGGGGGATCATTTGTCATGAGGCGGTTGGGCTCCCGGGGTGAAGATGCCCGGGCGGCTGTCGGGCGGTTACGTTGGGTTGAGATACATGCATGTCTATGTATGTACATACAGCGGAAGGAAGGAACAGATGAAATTCCAGGGTTAATCTGACGAGGTCTGGGAATTAGGCTGGTTTGTCGAGCGAGAGGGGTCGAGGGGACTCGGCCGGGCGAACAAGGGAGATGGGTGACATTGAGATTTTTTTTCACCGAGGACATTCCTGTGTAGACATGCACGTGTGTAGAATAGTCGAATCAAAACTGTAGATGGAAAAAAAAGGCGCTACCATTATATGACGTCACTATTTAATATCCCAAAATAGTCAAAACTATTCAACCCAAAAACTCTAGATAATGCCAGCCCATGTGTAACGCAAAATGACGTATGTGAAAACCCAGAAAAAGAAACAATAGAAAGAAAAACAACCGACCCAAACAATCGCTATAACATGACAAAGTGTTTTTGATGAGAAGCTGACGTTGGTAGTTACCAATGATAACTCCATACGTACTCAGCATGAAGGCAAGAAACAAAAACCCGGCGATTCCGGCGAAGAAATCTAGTCCTGTAAAAAGGACGCAATGGCCAAGGTGGGAGATATATGCTCTAAGAAAGAAAAGAAAAAGGAAAGGCAAAAAATGACGCTAGGAAAAAGACAAATACAAAGGAAAATGGTCGTGAATGAAGGCATAGATAGACAAATGGCTTGCTCAGTTAGCCAATTGCTGGTTCCGCTTCCGATGGAACATGCGCGGTAGGAACTTCTTATGGTTGAAGGCTGCAGCGAGGCCGTGTGGCGTGGCTGCCGAACTGTGGCTACTGTAGCACACAGGCGTAACGCGGACCGAGTCGGCAGAGTAGATTGACGACGAGCCACTGTAGATTTTATTCTCCGACTTTGCCGGGGTTTTCCAGGTGGCGCGGATACAGTCGTCGGTGAGCGACATGAGCCCGGTGGCAACGATGACGTCGGCGTGGTCGGTCATTTCCTGGAGCACCTGCGGGTTGCTGATCCACATGTGGCAGGGGGGGATCCAGCCGTGGGCGTCGCGGTCGGCGCGGATTTCATTGGGAGAGCGGGTTTCAGGGACGATGTGGGCGATGGCACCGTCGGTGTTGCTGCGGTAGAGATGGTAGGAGACGGTGTCGGGGAGAATGGGATCTTGGACGCGGCGCCATTGGTACTTCTCGCCCCACCATTCGAACTCGTAGACGTGGGCTTTGCTGGAGGTCTTGAGCTTGATTTCTACGCGGGCGTAGTTTGAGAACTCGAGCTTCATGATGTTGGTGGGTACTGGGCGGGCTGGTTGTTGTGGGATAGAGGTGGCTGAGTAGGTGCTCTTATCTGACGTAGAATGGATAGAACCGGTAGGACTGGAGGGGAACTTTTGACCCTCGCCAGCGTGGCCGCCGAAAAGGGAACCACCATATCCTGAATCGCGAGCAGCCTGGGTAGTCTTGCTCTTGTTGCGCATGAAGATGCGACTCTTAGTTGGCTCCTGAACGTCTTCGTAGTGGCGCTTAGATGAGCAGACCTCGCGACCGGAGTTACGGCAGTAGCGACGGAGAGAGAACTCACGACGAGCCAGGTTGTTGAGACGCAGGTGGAAGAGCTGCATGGAGATTTTGCGGTCACGGTAGGTGGCGTCGGTGTCGACACGCAGGTTCATGTTGCCGTCGGTAGTGAATTCGTCATGGCGGATAGAAAGACGGTTGGTAGAAGGGAAGAGACGAGCAAAGTCCTCGGGGTTGGATGAGCGGATTCTTGAGGTAGTGAGATCGCCCATGTAAGGAGGTAATTCGGGGATGTCATAGTCGTAGTCGACTTGGGGAGCACCGTATACTGGGTGGTTAGTCTGGAAGAAGAGGCGAGGGTCGTCAAGGTGGTCTTCTGAAGCAATGCTGGAGGCAATGGTGGATGCGATACTCTCTGATGAATCGTGAGGTCCAAGACTGGAAGTAGATGAGTAGGCATCGTCGTCGATGTAGCGAACTGGGTGAGATTGGTGGTCCATGGCCAGAGAGTCGACAGAGTCGATGATATCAGAAGAAGACATGTTGACGTTGTAATTTCTTGAATCGGACATATTGAGTGCAAAAGTTGAAGTTGGGAAGAGTCGACTATATATATATGTCTGTATATATAAACATATATATAAAACCGGGGGAAGGGATGTTGGGACGAAGCACGGAAAGACCGAATTCAGGGACGACTTCAATGAGGTAATATATAAAGTCTGTTTCCCCAGACAAACAACGTCATATACCAAAGCGGAAACGAAGATGGTAGTGTAGTCTAGAAACAATGGCCCATGAGATCCCAAACAAACTGACAACAAGTGACAGTAACTGAAGCAGCAGACTATGGTGTGGTCTGAAGTGGTATGATTGTGGGGGCGGCCAAAGAAGAGGAAACACGGGACATGCGATCTTGAATAGTAGGAGGTAAGAAGGGAGTAAAAAAAGAGACACAAGAGTATCTGACGATGGTGATGGTGATGATGATGATGATCCAGGAAAAAAAGGTCAAAAGCAACTGTCCCAGAGTGGGAATACCGGCAGACTATATGGGAATGCAAGGAGACACTGGGGTTTCTGGTTAGGATGCGTCTATACTGTCGTCAATCTTTCGCATGGGTGGTGTTTTCTTCTTCGACTTACACATACTGTTTGCTGGCAAGGGCGTGTATCTTAGCCCGAGTGAAAATCATACGCCCTCTTGTTTAACCTAATGGGGGCGTGAAACAAAAGAAAGGCTCCATGTCTATAAAACAATGGCAATTTTTTTTGTATGTACATGGCCCAGGTGGATCCTATGCTTGAGAATGTTTTACATATAATTCATCAAGTATGAACAAAGTTCAGAGAGAGCTTGTTTCAACACTTGCCTGGTTCGGGCGCAGTTGGTTGGGCTACGGTCCATCAGCCCATCTCTACAAGCCCCTAGAGCAGCATCGTGACTTTCTAGGGTTCCCCTGGGGTTTCCGATTTGTCGGGTTATTCAAGAAACTTTCTCTTTACACAATTAACCGAATAAAAGACTGTTCTCGGGACTTCGTAGGGGGCACATATGACGTAGTTTATGGAAGATCCAGGTTGCATACATACAGACATGTGAGGGGGGCCTCCTTACTATTCGATGATGTGATGTTTAGGGTATAGGGTTTTCTGAAGAACTCATCCGTCTGTCTATCTGCACAATTCAATCGAGATTCATTTGTACATATGTACATAGAGACAATACATACGCAAGCGATGATAGGAATGTTGTCCCCGCAATTGCAACTGCTGATCAAGGAGTGGCAATGATTGTTCCTCCGTCCTTTCAGATTTTGATTGCCGGGTTTTCATCAGCGGTGTATGGAACTGTGTATCTGTTGATTATCTACGGATTTCAAGGCACCCCATCAAAGCCATGGAAGCGTTCGCTCCCCCCAAGGCTTACATGAAGCTATTTCATTCCCTGGACAGCTTTGAAAGTGAATCTATTGCCATCACCCCTCTTTGTACGTATGTACATATGTATGTACTTCCCCTCAACATGTCGTGGCCCCAGCGAGGCGCAGTTATTCCCAAAGGCAGCAACGAACTACGGAACCAACGATATCCACGTATGGGATCCGAGCATTACTCAAAATCAACCATCATTTTATCCGGCAGGAAGAAGGGGTTTCTTTAAGTCGTTACATGTATCAAATACATTTTCCCATGGTTTCCTAGACGAATATCTTTCTGTCATTTCGTCTTTTCAAACGTTGATATCGGCCGGATATCCATAGCTTACTCTGTCTAGGTCAATGACTCTTTTTTACTGGGGCCTGGGTTAGGTATTGCAAGAAACAGACCATGCCATATTCCTCGTTCCCAGTGCCGCACAACCCATCTGCGGTGTATTTGCCGCACAATAAGAAGCACAATTAAGCTGTAACCGTGCCTCTAGACGCTACACACTCATCATCATCATCATCCAGAGCACTCCAGATCCACGGAGTCTCTCGTTTCCCTCAACTATTGCTATTCTCATTCAACAACTTGCCACCCCCTCCGAATCCGTTGTAATCCACTATGAGCCTTCCCCCCCTTCCCACGATTAGACGCCCGTCCATTCTATTCCAATAATGGTGTTGCTTGCCTACCCCTGCCGTTTTTGTCGTTTTTCTCGACACGCTCGCCAAAGTTGGGCAGCAATGGCCCGTGTAAGTCAGCTTAGGCATCGAACGAAAAACTATCAAGTTGGGCTTTTAACAAGGGCAGCACTGTCGATCGGTTAGACAGGTCAAGGGTACGGAAGGTAAGGGTCTTGTTTTTGACGCTCTATCTTGAGAATCTTGGGATCAAGGTCACAATGGGCGTCTACATATCTACATACCGAGGTCTATTGTTTGCTTCGACTACATCGAGTCTTCGAGTACAAGTACATACAAGCAGCCATTATGAATGTGGCAGCGGGCGGCCTCGTCTTTACCCAATCCATGTGCTTGTGTCCCCCTAACCTGCAGGACCATCCGTTCATGTGACGCTCTCTCTCCAAACAAGTCGACTAAGTCCGCATCTACCTGTCCGACAAGCAAAAGCCTCTCAACTCCAAGCAAATGCATCTATCCCAGTAGTGCTGCCTCGCCTATGTAGTTTCCGTCTGACCTTTGAGATTTCAACAAGCCTTCCCACCTTGTTTCTTTTTCGTTCGTCTTCGAATCTTGAAAAAATCTGCCCAGCAAGTTAATTGCTACCAAATCCCATCAGGTACCTAATCGAATCGCCGACAAATCAAATGTTGCACGAGTTCATCATTTGTTCTTGTGGGACCTTCCCGAACGCTTTGTTCTAGCCGTCTATTTTTCTTCTTGTTTCTTTCTGAGTCGTGTGTGTTTTGTCCTCCCTTTCGACGGTGGCCAATTGAAACTGCGCAACATGCTGGAAAGACACCGATGACGAGGCAGGTACTACAAAGTTGAGGACACGAGTAGTTGTGTTATAATCGGATTATCATCGGTACCGTGGTATACTTACCGGCCTCATTATAGAATAGTATTCCTTCTTGTTGACACTTTTCCGGGATTTCGTAGTGCTGTTCGGTAGATGTCTTGTAGTACACTTCTATGACCTTGTCAAAAGCCCAGAGACAAGTCTGTAATGTACATAGTCTGATAGTGGTCTCACCACCACAATCTGAATACAAATTACGCCCTCAACTATGCATTCATCCAAGACATCTATTGTCTTGAATTCGGCAGAAGAATCCCTGACACAGCTATATCTGTTACCATTCCATACTACCTACCATCTTCCCTCCAATATCAAATGTCTTCTCTACGGTATCGTTCCTCCTCGGCAGTGACGAACGCACCAGGCTTTTCGTCCCGTCTATACCGCCAAAGTCACTCCTCCATCCACCGTGTAAGCCAAACAACCAGTCGATCCCCTGCCCGCAATCCCAGCATCCTCACAAAACGACAGCTAAAAAAAAACTACGGATGACAAGGGGATCCACCTTCCGCTAGGAACATCCATGATGGCCGTGTCAAGAGGCGTAAGCGGGCCATGTCCCCCCTCCCCGCCAGGTCAGAACAGACTCAAAGGTGTGAATAATCTGCAAAGTTACGGTGAGCAAGGCAGCTGCATCTGCAAGCTTCTTCCCTCCCGAGGCGCTGAAAACGACTAGAAAAGAAAAAAACTTGTAGAGATAAAGAAGACTGCCTAGGAATCCAATAGTCACGATACAAGTTGTGCTGAAGACCCACTGATTGAGGGAACACATTAGAGGCGGGGAGGGGTGTGTGTGTCTAGAAAAGCTGCAGTTGTTGGCTGATTTTCAGGTGAGGGTTTCTATTTCCTGAGTCTTCTTCTCACATCTTGGAGGCTTAGATGTCAGACTTTCACCATGGTAGCTTTGCTGCTCTTTTTGTTTTTGCAGCTGTTGCCTTGTGTCGGAACATGTGCCCTCCGCGGGTATGGATACTCTGGTTACACATACCTCGTGGTTCTTTCTTTTTTCAGACTGATTTGTTATTCTGTTGCTTGATTCAGCACATGTCAAAAATTGCCGAGTATTCTCACACTTGCCTATAATAGCCAATGTGACATGGAATCCCAAAAATTCACAACCATACATACAGATCACACACACACACACACATGGTACATCCAAATGGCAAAAAAAAAAAATCAGTTCCCGACGTTTTGGCCGTTTGGTTTCTCGCCAATGTCGTCATAGTAGCGGGAGTGTATTGGATTCATCCACTACCATTGGCGCAGTATCATTATTACAAGGCATAATTGACACAGACGGTGTAAGAACAGCAACGCACAGCCAAACCAGAAAGAACGCACATGTATATGTGACTCTGTCCGCTCTCGCCTTACCCATATTGCCACCAGTCCACTTGGTCTACGAATCCACCCTCCACCCTTCCAAAAAAAACAAGGCCGACTTATCCGTGAACGAAAAAACAAAAAACGCCGCCCCATGGCAAAAAAGTGGAATCAGCGGTGTACCGTACCTGCAACTACGAAAACGGCCATCTCGGCGAACCGGGGGGACTATCCACTGGATGACTCTTTCCGGGACAAGCCACTATGACGTTCTCTGCCGTCCGTCGTTGCTGCCGGTTCCGAACCGTGGTTGAGGACTTGGTTCTTACCCTGCATTGTTAACCGGGCTTCCTGGGCCGTTACTGGTCGCTGTTGTAAACTACTTTGCATGTAGGTAGTACTGTTTGTGTGATACAGTAATGGTCCGCGTAGCCATTTACAACGAATAACATGGGTTACCGAAAACAGAAAGCATAAGCAAGCTCCTATCGCTACTGCACATGATCCGTAGTATTATAGGGTTATATGTGCGCCCCCCCCCCCCTTCCATTGGTCTCCAGGTTATATAAGTTAAGTCCGTGGCAATGAGAACACAAGCCACATGCCAGTCAAGCAAGGCAATAACAACCAAGCCAGAAAGAAAAAAAAAGAGAAAGTATTGCTGCAACTCTCGAGACCCTCCTCGTCCCTTCTTGGAACCATGTCCGCTATTGCAACGACCAACAATCCAATATTGTCTGGGCCGCGGTCTGTTCCCGCAGTTGGCAGGATCCGTTTCGTTTCAACGACAAGCAAGAGCCCTTTTTTCCTCTCCTTGCTTCGTCTTTCTTTCTTTCTTTCTTTCTCTCGTTGCGTCTGGGTATTCACCGGTGGCGGTCTGTGTGCAAGAGGCAATATAGTCCAAGTAGCGTTACAGTAGCATCGTGCGGCCCTATTAACTGCTTCTACTTCATGTATATCCTGTCTGTGACTTTTGGGGACAGAGAGAAGAAAGGGCTATATCAGCCCTGCGGTCGGGTCTCGTTGATTCTAGAGCGACCTAGAGGGTATAGCGGACGGCGAGAAAAATGGAAAAGTCTGAATGTTACCTGGCGGTGGGTGAACTGTATCGGTAGAGAGGCGTCTTGAGGAATACCGGTATACGGAGTATGGGGTGTATCAACGGCGCCTCGGGTAGTGTCAAATACCCGTGGTTCGCCCCCTGAAGCCCACAGGACTCACCACACCATGGATTGAAGTCGTTTTGATCCGGTATTCCGCAGTGCAGTTGCAGTATGGTACGGTTCAGGGCTGAGCTGTCTATCCACTTCCCATCTCTTTCGGGAGATGTTTACGATTCATCTGGTCTGAAGTATATCCTTTGTTGTGTTTCCGTGCGCGTGTTTCCCATAAAGACTCCTCGAGAATCAACGCCACTAGGGAAACAAGCTCAATATCTCTCCATGGCCAGAACCAAGCTCATGGTTCTATAATCATTCTATATATCACACCCTCAAAAAACTCAATCAACTGATCTACAAACCATTGCCAGGCCTCAATTCATGCAACGTCTTGAACAGGGCTTAGTTCAATTTCTCCAAACATGACGCTCACCGCCATACTGGTTCATGATACCCGATCGATACACCCTAACCCTGTCCACAAGAAACCCTGGTCCTCTACGTCATGAGCCTCAACCTTCTCAACGGGTGGTGGGTCTTTGCGCTGCGAACCTGTTTCATCTGGTTTTTTGAGTTTGTTTGTAGATTGTATAGCTAAGCATTTCAAGCCATTCGAAACTTGTCATTATGCCCGCAAACTAGCTCGTTATATGTAGGCTAGGGTTTCACTAAGCCACTATGTGAGGAACCCTAGATGCTCTGGAAGGATCTAGGTTATCTTGGATTTTTGGCAGGTTTGTCATTGTATTGGCCCAAACAAGCGAAACTACAGACGTTCATTTGGCTTCCCTGTTTCCTAAATGGGTTGGTATAATTCTTTGTTTTGTACATTGTCTTGGTAGACTACAAATGTATCTCCAGTGTTTTTTGTATTCTGCCTAGTTAGTCTAAGCCTCGACTGATAGCACAATAAAACACAAGTACATCGCAGATGACCATTCTAATGCACCTTGTTCAAGGATCAATGTCAGCGATAGACAACAATCTACCCACATAAACTGCACCCCTCCCAACCAAGTCCCACCAAAGTTTCTTTCAAGCTCAGTGCACAAATCCACTGTGATGTCATCCCGCACCGAGTCCCTAGTCTTTTTTCTACAGTAGGTTACCCTCAGTAAAACCAAGTTGCTTGAGTAACTAATGCATAGTCGCTGACGGGTCTCATTCACACTGGAGCAGGAACAACCGACTTGCATTGAAAGAGTATAGAAACACGTGATTGTTTTACGTTGATCTTTCGAGGCCATACTTCCTTTCCATCCTCTGTAAACTTTTCCTACTGAACAGGAAATGCGCTTGCATCTTTCCTTCCCAACGGAGCAGTCGCCACCACAGTCGTCACCTGCAGTGAAAAAACTTTCCTTCCCACATGTCGCCCGGCTACACTTCTATGCACACAGTTATCCTTCCTTTTCCTCCAAGGTAGTATCAAGTAACCGAAGGCTCGTCCGCCAACATATCCTAGAACATGCCCACACTAGACACTTGTCAGACCTTATTTTTGGGGACTCAACTCGATAAGCCCAACATGCGGTGGTGAGTTCCTCCAGGGAGTAAGTTCGTGGCGAATCGCGGGAAGATAGTCCCCAGAAGACGAGTCTTGTACTTGATTGGTCAGAAATGCCGAGTTGGATGACAACCGCGGGGTCTTTGTTGCGGGTAGGATTGGTTATTCATGTGAACAGGGCGGGAAGAATCGGCCAATTGTCCGGGGAGGGGGCGTGAATGTGCCTTTGTATGTATCTCCATACATTGTACATACATAGCATATGCTAACGTGGTGCCTTTTGTTCTGTGGCCTATGATTGGGGGCTTTTCGGGGGCTATTTTGAAGGTTTGAGGCATCAATTGGGTAGCTATTGGGCAGCTATACATGACGGGAACTCGAATCCGGGGCTACGAGAATACTAGGCACGTGTTGGTGAATGTGTACTTTCTAGCGTCTAATTCCCTGTATACCACAACTGTGACGTGGACATCTGACACACCAAGATGTGTTCAGACGTCCATACATCAAGCACAAGACACATCAAAAGATAACAAATGCCGTATATATGTACATACGTATGCACATATCCTACTAGAGACCCCGTCTGACCACCTGCCAACCAAATGAGCCCTGACTTCCATACAACGCACCACATCATAGTACCACATCCATCCTACCCAGTCAACACGACTCCAGTAAATCCCCTCTCCCACTACAACCTCAACTTCCAAAATCCAGACCTCCGTCTCCTAAAGTATACGTAAAGCAGATACCGAAGCGAGTATCCCAATCCCACCTAACCACCCACGCTTCCAATCCTCACTTCACCAACGAGAAAACACTCCGTAAAGTAGTTACTTCTCCACGCACACTCCTTCCCGTTCATTCACATATCACTTGTCTCTATTCTTCTTGATAACTGATGAGTTACTCATCACTTAATACATATGTATGTATATCCATAAGAAACCAGACCGTGATCTCCGCCAAATCAAGCCTCAAACGTCCCAACCAATCTAACATCTGGCCCTGTGAACGCCGTGTAACTCCCAACCAGCCACAAATCGTCCACTCTGAACAGAAAGACGTCTATAGGTATATACATACAGTAATCTCTCAGTTGACCGAACCCAGAAACGCCGATACTAGCAGCCACTTCCACTTCCACTTCAACTTGCACGTGTACATCGCCATAACGCACCTTCCCCACCTTCTCATTTCCAAGTTCCGTCTCCCCTGATACGGAAAGAATCTCCACCCACCCTCCGTCCATCAAGTATGTAGGAACTCCCCCTCATTCTTGACTGCATCCTCTCCATATTTGCTTTTGCTTCGCCTGCAGGTCACCCTATAATCTGTCCACTGCCACCGTAGACTTTGGTCTCGCCCAACTCCACTTTGAATCCACCTTTGCTCTTGGCTCCATGGCCGATGATACCTTGATACGCCAAACTGCCGTTTGACCCAAATAACTCTCTCTCCAGACAGTCAATCTTTAGCCTAATCAGATAAAACATGCACATGTCTAGCAAGAAAGCCCGAGGCATATGGCACGCCTGTCAGATCACTCCCACGTGTGCATAACCTGTACTATCAAACTCGGACCCTATAAAACCCTTGGATACTAGTTTTTCAATATAATGACTTGATAATCAACGAATTACATGGCAAATTATACACGGCAATGGCAATCCTACCATAAACAACTGACTGTCTACTATCCTCACGACACACCCCGAAACACAGTATCAAGTAATACTTGTCCCATGTCTCATCTGTCCAATTATGAAATCTAGATCAATCTAGACCTCGCACTGATCTCCCCTTCAGCTCATCTCGTAGTCCCCGCTGGTAGCCCTCATTCTGCCTTGTTATGGCTCGGCTTTGCCTTTACTTAGCACTGCTCCAGCCAACCCACGTCCGCGGCATCACACGGAATACCTTGACTTCACCACTGCGTAAATCATCCAGCTTGAAGCTCTCCATCTTGACCTTCTTGCTTTCACGACCTTGTTCCCATGCCCGAACCTTCTTCTTCAGTCCGTCCCATTCAGCAACAACACCAACATGGTAGTCGTTTTTGCCTACCTCCATCGAGTACTTGGCGTGCATAGGACCATGCTTTCCTTGGAACTTGGCAGATCGGCATGAGATGATGTCACCAGGACGAATCTGATCGACCATTGGTGCTCCGGCTCCAAGACTGCTGTACACCTGTGTACCGTATGCCCGTGACCCAACTGGTGGAAGCAGATCCTTAAACGGCTTCAACAGCTCCATCACGAAGCCCTGTGAGCTCCCGTCCATCACCACAGTATCTTTGCAGCCAGCAGCAGCCTCTGCAATCAGCTTGCCATAACGCTCATGCGCATCTCCAAGCTGATCCTCACGTGGAGTGCGCGGTGGAACCTCATGGCGCTGTTCACCCGTCACATCGCTCGTATTGTAAGGGTCGTACTTGACCGTAATAATTGTCTGAGAGTAATCCTGGAATAGCACATAAATCTTGCGCGTAATCACAGTCTTTGCCCCGCCATTGGTCGAAGTTTCAAGCTCACTTTCATACAAAATATCGCGACGCCCCTGGAACACAGGTGGCACCTCGTTGTCTTCTGTGTACCAACCAGTGTGCAGTGCCAGGTCAATGTCGTTGGCAATGAAGCCAGTCTCTACTGACATGGACTGCCGCGACACATCTATCGACCGACGGAATGTCCGTGGGCTGTCGAACGATTGCTTAGCCGATCTACTAGGCGTGGCTGCAATGCCGGCGTTGCGCGGAGGTGGTGTTGATGCGACAGGAGCATGGGGGTTAAACACGCCCTCCTCGTCAATCATGGGTTCCGCCGGAGCCTGTCTGCTGTAGCTAAAACTTTGTCTCTGTGATCTGTAAGGCATGTCTGACGGCGAAGCTGAAGGCGGCATTGGTGGGGCTGCCCGAGGTGCATCGAGAGATCTTCTTGATTCATAGCTAGTCGGAGCGGGAGCTGGTGCCGAAGGCATTGCCGGGACCCGAGGTGGTACAGCGCGTGGAGCTGCTGCTGAGGGAAGAGGGGGAGGCACGCTGTGTGTAGAATCGGCAGTCGATCCCCGACGGCCTCCGTCAGGAATAGGAGGAGGAGCTCCATGTGGTAATGAAGCAGTCTCTTCCTCTTCTTCCTCCTCTTCTTCCTCAGCCTCATCGTCGTAACTCTGTGTGGGGAGAGAAGGGGCTCCACCGGGAGGTGGAGGTGGCGGAGCTCTATTCTGGGCAGGCGGAAGACCGGGGGCAGCACCAGGAATAGGAGGAGGAGGGCGACTGAGACGCCTACTCTGTGGGGAAGAAGGAATTTCAGGCACATCATTGGTAGATGGTGCGGCCATAGACGGCAATGGAGGTGCTCTATTTCCAGCAGGTGAAGAAGGGATCGGTGGTGGCGAACGAACAGTCGGCGACGATGGAGCAATAGAAGGAAGCTGGGGCGCATCGGTATCCTCGTCATCAGACGCAGAACCTGGGCTTGGCGATTGAATGTCTGCCGGAGGAGCAAGTGCTGGAGGGAGAGGGGGGGCACCGCGGGCTTCAATGACGTCAGTTTTGGGTCTAGCCCTGGCTAATCATGTCATAAACTTACACTCAATTGGGACTGGGGGTGCGGAAATGGGACTCGATGGAATGGCTATCGTGGTGTGTTAGCGATCTAAAACTAGTTGGTTGTTATATCTGTCAACGTACCAGTCGGCGCTGGTCTGGAGGCTTCCGAGTTACCGCTCACGGAATCACGCTTGCGCGCGGGCCGCGGCGACTCGGGGACGGGCGGAGCTGCGGGTGATGTAACTTCCGGTTCCTCTTCCGTCTCCTTTTCAACCGGAGTCTCCTCTGCCCGCTTCTTCTGGGCCAAACTAGGAAGAGCCATCATCCCGGGGATTGGGATCATAGGGGCACTAGCCACAGGGGCGTCTTCCCGGCTCTCGTCCATAGACTGGCGCTCCTTTGGAGCAGCAGGCTTCTTCTTGCGAATAGGTGGAGCACCACCCATACCCATCATGGGACCACCAAACATGCCTCCCATTCCCATACCACCCATACCCATACCCCCACTCAGCTTGGCCATGCGGGCACGAAGCTCCTCCTTTCTGCGGATCTCGGCAGCCTCTTCGTCTTCCTCCTCTTCCTCTTCTTCTTCCTCCTCCTCCTCCTCAGCCTCCTGAGTCTCTTCGCGCTCTTCGGGGACGGCCGGGGGACGGGGCTTGCGCTCAATCTCTTCATCTCCCTCGACACCTTCTGCGGCACTAGAAACATCGGCGTCATTTCCATCAACAGGCTCGGTCGCAGTACGGACAGAAGCCTGTCTACCAGGGGATGAAGGAATTGGAGGCCGGGATTCGTCCAAAGAAGGCTTGGCAGAACCTTCGCCGTCATTGACGATACTTCTATCAACAGCGGAATGCGCTCCGGAGCTTTCAGTGCGCTTCTTGACGGGCTTCTTGGGCTTTTCCTTCTTAGAAATCAAATCAGCATGTCTTTGAGCCGCCTCCATCTGTTGCTTTTGAAGAAGAGCCATGCGCTCCTTCAGACTCATTGGCTTCGGTTGGTCTTCGCCATCTTGGCCTTGCTGCTGTTCAATCAGCGCATGTGTCTTAGAAGCAACTTCGCGGTTCTCTTCTTCCTGCTGCTTTACATCAGGATCCTCCTCTCTGCGGTAGATGTTCGTGGGTATGAAGTCCTTGCGAGTAGGAGGCACATAGGCATCGCGACTAGGTGGGGCAGCCACAAAGGGCTTCTTGATGAACATGTTGGAAGAAGCCGGCTTGACTGGAACTACGGGGCCACCTCCACCCTTGTTGAATGCGGCAATGCGCTGCAAAAAGGCATTGTTCGAGGGCTTGCCCGCAACAGGGGGTGGGGGCTTTGAGGATCCCGAGGAAGCGGGAGCCGGCGCCTGTTTCGGGACGGGAGCGGCTGGGGCTGCAACGGGAACGGGTGGCGACGGTTTAGGCTGAGAAGGAACTTCAACGTTGGTGGGAACAGCTGGCGCAGATACGGGGGCCGGAACGGGTGTAGGGACAGGAGGAGCTGCGACAGGAGTAGGCTCCGGCGCAGGTTCGGGAATAGAAACTGGCGCAGGAATCGCAGGCGGCGCAGCCGCTTTCGCAACTGGCGAAGAAACGGGGATACATTCTTCCTGCGCAGGCTCGGGGTCGGCTTCTACGGCAATAGGAGCCACAACAGGGGCAGGTGGCGCTGGAGCGGAGGTCGGGGTAGAAAGCGGCGCAGTGAAGGTGGGAGCGGCGACAGGTGATGCGGGTCCCTCGGGGGCAGCAATCGGGGCTGTTTCAGGCTGAGCTGTGGAAATCGATTGGTCGACTGAATTCCGCTTAGCGCGGCGCGCAGGCCGTGGCGGGGCAGTTGGCTCGAATTTCTCGACATAGTTACGAGGAAATAAGCCTTCTTGTTTGGCGCCAGAGGAATCGGTGTATTCACCATAATACCAATCGTCATCCTCTTCTTCGGTGACGGTGATAATCTGACCTTCATCAAACTTCAAATCATCGTCGTGCTCCGAGGTGTACTCAAAGACGGCCTTGACCCGGAAAGGGACCGACATGATGGCGATGGCAGGCGTTTAGCAACAATGACAATAACGTGGCGCCTGGAAGGCCTTGAAACAATGGGATTGTTATGAAATGAGATGCTTTATGCAGCTATCAGATGCAAATTAAGACAACAGCTGAATGATTCAGCGTCAACTTCTACTAGAAGCGCAAGAGAAAACAAAAGTGGGCTTATTCAAGAGTTGCAGGAGTATGAGACTGGTGAGAGCAAGTGGGGTGCCGCATCAAGAGCTGCAAGCGCAAAATGTACTTTGTATGTTCTGGAGTAGGCAGTAACAGCATGTAGTATCGAGCTAGGGGCACTTTTACTGTCGCTCACTCTCTTTCTTCACCCAGCACAGCCGGAATGTCAAATGAGAGCCTAGATGGCAAGTGGCAGGATGCGGGAGCAATGACGAGGCTCGGGAACCTGGGTTGAGCTACGACTGCGGTGCTGGTGCGCGGCGTGGTTGCGATGGAAGCCTGACAGTGGATCCTGCATGTATTGGTGGGAAGCAAGCTCCGGGTATTTGTCGAGAAACGAGATATAGTGATTGTATAATATGAGTATATCGAGAAGATAAACTACAATCGGGCGAGGAAATAAAGCGAGAATAGACAAAATCAGACTATCTCGAGTACGAAACCTGGGGGTGTTGCCTGTGGCGTCAGCGCATGAACTTTGAGCTTGCTTGCTGTCTGATTTTGGTTCCAGGGCACTCAGTCGGGGTTGTAAGCTTTGGCTCGCGGTTACTCGTCGAGGGCATAGCCTTGGTAGGATCGAGGAGCTAGACTATTTAGTCCATGGGCTTTTTGGTCGCGAGAACATACGGGTAGCCTCAAGTTTGCACCAAAGGCTGACTGTAGAGGCCAAACTTGTTTTCTGGTACATATGTTGTGCTGCGAGACTTTGAAGCCAACAATGCATCGTTTCACCTACCAACTACTTCTTAATTGCCTTTCATACAGGCCTCACGTTTCTCAATTCCGTGCACGTCGTCAGCAGGACACTCCACTCAATCGTGGCGATGATTGATAGACAGCCTAAAGCTTGGCAACTGGCGTTGTCTGCGAATCGCCAACTGGCAAAATCCGTTCAGAGGGGGCGGGGCAATGCGGTAAGCCGGGGATAATGAGGGAATTCAATGAAACTCCAACGGCATTTGGTTGCCAGGCGCCAAAGCTACTTGAACTGCTTGGTGAAAATGCGGGGTTCGCGAAGTCTTTCATGGACCCGAATCGCATTCAGCTAGTTGCCGAAAATAGAGGTCACTTGATATTTTTTGAGTGAGCTAATATTGTAGTTACTGATTGTTTGTAACTGGGCGAGTTCGTGGCTTAGAGCCCCCTATCGTTCTATTCAGCCTTGGCCTTATTATATCCTGGTACAGCAGTTGATAAGCTGTCTGGTCGAATTCACTGAAACCCCTTGCCCCACCATCGCACCCATCAACTTGGCCATCGGTCAGTAGAAGGGTTAGTCGCATGATCTAACCCATATCCATAACCGATAAGATAGCTGACTGATGGAGTCAATGATGAGCTTAGTGTAAATGTCAAATTTAAGATTCTCACATGAATGATATGCCACGTCCATTAATTAGACAATAACATAATACCAAATTCTCCTTGGAACATCATTACCACAAACACAAGATCATGGATCCCGCCGTTACCGCTTCAAAGCTCAAGAGCATCCTCAAAAAGTCACAAATTCTCGACGAAGACGACGAAGACGAAGCCACCAAGAAGGAACGCGAAGCCTACGCCCGCGAAGTCGCCATCAAGCACGCAAAAACAATCCAACTCCGCAAAGACATCGAAGCCGAAGTTCTCGACAGCCTTCTTGTCCTCTCACAACTCCCCGTACATCGCGACCCCGAATACACAGCCGCGAGCCCCGCTCCTGGAGACGTGTCTGAGTTCAAGACCCGCATCAAGCTTTTCCAACCAAGCGACTACGACGATCTAATTGAAGAGCGCAACTTCAATGGCCTTTGTGGCTACACACTCTGCGGGAAACCACGCATCAAGGTCCCCGGAACTAGTGCCTGGAAGATTGTCAACAGTGGCCGTAAAGACTTCAACATTGTGCCAAAAGCAGACATTGAAAAATGGTGCTCTACGCATTGTGCCAGACGTGCTCTATACATCAAGGTACAGCTGAATGAAACGGCTGTATGGGAAAGAGCAGGCAACGAAATTCTTAAAATCGACTTGCTCCGGGAAAATGCAGCCTCTGATAACCTTAATGACGTAGTATCCAAGATGGATAAGATGAAGATTGAGGATAGCCGTCAAACGATACAAAATCTCAAAGAGCTCGCAGACGAAAGAGGTGAAAGTGGGCGCTACGGAGATGATACTACTAGAGTCCGCGTGACAATTGCTTCAAAAGCAACTTCTGGTGTCAAGGACGGCGAAGAGTCGGTGGAGGTTTACGATGAAGACGCTCATCTCATGGTGGATGGCTACAAGACGAAGATTGGGACTCCAAGAAAGTAACGAATCTTGTACAATAGAAATGTTTTTGTTCCAAGGCCACTCTACATGTCCAGTGACCTTAGCAACAATGTTGGAAGATACCCCCAGATAATAGAATACAAAATTACGACATACATACATTCACATGGTCACAACCAAGTCATCACAAAACCATTTAGCAACCCAATGGTTCAAGCACAGCTCAAGAATGAAGTTTACCCTCATCCGAATGACAGCTGCGTTGGCGGGCATAGTAAAGGTAGAGTGCTATGACTGGATAATCAAAGCATATATGGAAAATGGCAGTCGAGCCTCATCGTCAGACACCAAAATGCCATCAGATTCAGCGACACCTTGTGTGGGGGCAAAGATCCGTTCTGTTCATGAGATCTAAAAGCAAAACTCACTACCGGTCCCCCCTTTGACACTGCGTAGCAAGTCAAATAACTTTTTTCTTTTACCGAACCGACTCCAGACTCATTTATTTTACTGTTAAAATAAACGAGAAATTTAGTCGCGACGGGGAGGGCGGTCACCGAAGCGGCGGTTAGAGCGCTCGTTAACCTGGACCTGAGAGACAGCGATGACGTTGACGGGGATGTTGTCGAACTGGAAAGGAGGGGTTTTGTTAGTTTATGGATTGACAGTCGAGGTGTCGTATGTGGATTGAAACTTACGCCGAGGGACTTAAGGAGGTCCTTGGTCTCAACATCAACATCGAGCTGACCGTTCTCGGAGGTCTTGGCGAAGTCAAGGGCGGAGACCTCAGGGACGTACTGGTCCTTGCGCTCACGCTCCTCCTCCTGAAGCTTGAAGGAGATACCGCGGACGGGGCCACGCTGGATACGCTTCATCAAGTGGGTGGTGTAGCCGGCAATCTGTAGTAGAAAGCAATGTTAATTAAATGTTCATGGTAGAAACGGGTTCGGACTGAGAAGACTTGAACCGAATGGCTAGTTGAGCCAACAAGTCGTCTTCCCACTCTCTACTTTGTGATTCGGAATATAAACTGACCTTGTTGCGAAGGCGCTTCGAGGCAATGATGGCGATCTCATCGCAGATACGCTTGTTGGTCTCGAAGTCGAGAGTAAGACGGGGGTAGTACCGCTCGATGATAACCTTAGCGGACTTCTTGACGGTCTTAGTACGAACGCGACCCATTTTGACTGATTTTGATGATGTGGTATAAGGACAAAGAGAGGAACAAGATGCGTAGAAACTCAATTGAATTCTTGCCGTTTTCCTATATTGAATCTGTCCCAACGAGTGGGGCTTTTGATCCCTGTCAAATTTAACAAAGTTGTGCGTTAACAGTCACGTGAAACATGCTCTGCTAGGGCATAGATAAGATTAGACTGGGGGCCCCATTTCCTTAGTCATCAAGCTAGAGAGTAGACTTGTATCCTCAAGTGTTACACGAGCTCATATGTTGAAGGATCACTACGATGTGTTACCCGACGTCATGTCTAACGTATAGGTAGCAGAAGGTGTCGTATTGTAACAAATGGGGGAGATAAAAATACATCTATTCAAAAATATAATACAAACAACAAGAGACACGGCCTCTTTCGGCGCTCCTGTGATAGCCCTGTCCGCTGCATCATCACGCACTTACTCACACATCAACATATTCTCTCTTTACCTGTTTCCCAAACCGTAGGATTCCGAGCTCCCGAAAGTCTTCTGCCTGTTGTACTGCGTGTATACTGTGCGGTTGGAGCGGTGCATAGGACGAGACTTCTCCTTGAGATCACTCAATGCCTTGTCGTGAATCTTCTCTCCACGGTACCACTCTTTGTGAACCAGAACCGACTCGGCAGTGGCATCCCTGACGTTGATGACAACCTTGCCCTGGTGGTTGATACGGACCGAAGAAACGGCAACGTACATCTTACCACCACCTGGCTTCTCGGGATCAAACTGGGAGACATCGTTGAGAAGATGGTTTGATCTGCGGTTCCACTCAGTGTTGCCAGGAGGAACATCAGCGACGAAACCAGCAACACCAATCTTAGGAAGACCGTAGGTAGTAGCCTTCCAGGGCGAAACAACTCTTGATTCCACAGCAGTCATCTTCTGGGGGCCATAGGCGGGGTGGTTGGTGAGATAAGCTGATGTCCGGAGGTAGGAAAGGCCACCAGATGGATGGCAAGGTGGTGGGCCCTCGGAACCATATGGGTTGGCGCTGCCAGGGGTATAGCTAATTTCGTACTTGCGATCAATTTGGTCGGTGGTTTGATTTCTGAGAGTATGGAAGGGGACATCGGCATCTGGTGGGTTGACTGGGGGAAGGTCAAGGAATTCGCCAACATAGGAGAAGAGTGCGTGGCGCGAGGTATCGTCACGTAGGCTGTGCATGAATGCATCCAACTGCTCGTCGGTAACAGCAGGAAGATCCTGGGGTTCGGAATTGACAGGCTTTCCATTGGCGAGATCAGCCCGGATTTGTTCCTCACGAAGCTTTTGGGCGAGCTTCTTACGGAGGAGCTCACGGAACTCTGGTCTGCGCTTTCTCAGTTTTGAAAGGTAGTTATCAAGGTGGCCTGGCTGCATCTTGGC
The DNA here is from genome assembly GCA_025685495.1 of Huntiella abstrusa. Taxonomy (NCBI): domain Eukaryota; kingdom Fungi; phylum Ascomycota; class Sordariomycetes; order Microascales; family Ceratocystidaceae; genus Huntiella; species Huntiella abstrusa. The sequence continues at coordinate 114,129 of JAJNMT010000023.1, forward strand.
TAACCATGGGCCCTTAAACTTCCAGCGCATGTTGTTCTTGTTGACTTCGCCATCACGGAGCGCAACGAAATCATGGTTCTCATCAAAAGCCGAGATAGGTGTACCCTTAGAGGGGATACGAATAGCAACTCCCAAAGCCTCAAATCTCTCCAAAGCCAATCCAGTGTCCGCAGCAGATGAAAAGTCGGTAAGTTTCTCCACGGCATCGATAGCCTTCACACGGATCATCGGGGTCGTGGTGTTGAGAGTCGTCTTGAGGGGAAGCGGACGCTTGAGACCCCAGTCTCCCTTGACACGAGAGCTATGTGGCGAAAAGATAGCCTGCGATGTCGGGTAGGGCAAAGTGGCGAGATTCGGGTCACCGAAAAGGCTGGTGGACTTGGGCGTGGGCAACGGGTTCGGGAGCGAAAACATGCGCGAGCTGCGCAGGAGCCGGGCGCCGGGGGTCAGCTTGGCGGTCGACATGGCGATTGATCCGTGAATCGCACGCGGCCAAGGAAAAACTTGAAATTGAAGGAAAAAAGTAGGCCGAACGCACTCAAGAATCTAGACCGTGGAACAATGTCGTCATCACTCAACACGCCTATCTCGTCAAAACAGCCGTTTCTTGGTCCAGGCGGGAGCTATCATTGGTGGTGCTGTGTGAAATTTTGGCAGTAAAGACCAATTGGCGACTTTGATTGGCTACTTGAGCATAGACGACCCCACTTTGAACCACATGTCGACCCTTAGAGCCTGAAATCCGACAACCCAATGTTTCCGTTGGAGGGTTTGGCAATCCCAAAAGGGCAGTTGTACAACGACAATTTTTAGGCATAATATCACGAAAACGATTTAGTAGATTCACTAGTTTGTGACTTTGGTATCCGGCCATTTAAATTTTTCGATTGAGTGAATCGTATCACAAGTTTCTTTGTCCACCTTTTTTCCTAAGTCCGATTCCCGAGTCCAATCCCTGCCATATGCAAGCTATAAAGAAAATGGCATCTGAGGCAGTTCCCAATGTCTACAAATCAGCTGCACTGCAGTTTGAGTTGCTTGCTAAATGTTCCGTAAGTTATGTCTAACATGATGTCTGTAGAACTACATCCATGATTGACACATTTATAGACTGTGCCAATGAACCGATGATTGACACCAGACCTGCAGACTACCCGAGCTCGGGCTTCAAACCTCACTCTTCCCCATGGCCCAGTCCAACTTCCTATTTTCATGCCCGTAGCTACTCAAGCCTCACTTAAGGGTATCACACCTGAGCAACTTGAAGAAACTAGCTGCAGATTATGTTTGAACAACACCTATCATTTAGGTCTTAAGCCTGGACAAGAAGTTCTTGATGCTATCGGTGGCGCCCATAAATTACAAGGATGGAACCACAACATCTTGACGGATAGTGGCGGGTAAGACTACATGAGTTTCACCAGACAAAATGCAATTATCTGACATCATTCTTTAGTTTCCAAATGGTCAGTCTCTTGAAGTTGGCTAAAGTGACCGAAGAGGGTGTTCGGTTTCTGAGTCCCCATGACGGCTCACCCATGCTCTTGACTCCAGAGCACTCGATGAGTCTACAAAACAGTATCGGAAGTGATATCATGATGCAGCTGGATGACGTCATCGTCACCACTTCACCAGATAAAGAACGTATGCGTGAAGCCATGCTTCGCAGTGTCCGCTGGCTCGATCGTTGTATCACCGCACACAAGAACCCCACAACCCAGAACCTCTTCTGCATCATCCAGGGTGGGCTCGATCTCGAGATGCGGAAAGAATGCTGTAAGGAGATGCTTGCTCGTGACACTCCAGGTATTGCTATTGGTGGTTTGAGTGGCGGAGAGGCTAAGGAGGACTACTGTAAGGTTGTGGCAACATGCACGGAGCTTCTTCCTGACTTGAAGCCACGATATGTCATGGGAATCGGATATCCAGAGGATCTTGTGGTGTCTGTGGCTCTCGGTGCAGATATGTTCGACTGTGTTTGGCCGACGCGGACAGCCCGCTTTGGAAATGCAGTCACCAAATACGGCGTTCTCAACCTCAAAAATACGGCCAAGTACGGGGCTGACTTTGGGCCTATCGAGGAGGGATGTAAATGCAAGTGCTGTAGACCAAAGGAGGAGGGTGGTCTTGGTATTACTCGTGCATATATTCACCACAATGCGTCGAAGGAGACCGTGTCAGCGCATTTGCTGACTATTCACAATGTTCACTATCAGTTGAATTTGATGAAGAACATCCGCCAGTCTATTATTGAGGACCGCTTCCCCGCCCTGATCAGGCAATTCTTTGCTGATCAATGTGGGTCTAAAGAAAAGTATCCCGAGTGGGCCGTCAATGCTTTACGGATGGTCAATGTTGATCTTATGGAGTAAGCTTCTGGCTTGCCTCCCATCTTTGTATGTACATATGTGGAAATACTATAATGTGGCTCATATTGATACCAGATGACATCACATGTTAACTTCCCATCGATTTCCAAATAGAGATCTAAGTGACCATATGGTAGGGTTGTTGTCTCCAATGAACCCTTGATATGTCGTTTTGCGACCCTGGCATTTTCAATGGCTGGGAAATGTCGACTCATGAGGCCCTTGCGCATGTTCTGGTGGCCACCAAAGTCTCAACAAACAGCACACATGACCAATCAACCTAAAAGGACGAGTGGTTTCTCCATAGCCCCCATCCAACTTCTCCGAAAGGAACGAGGAACAGGACCAGGGAAACATTTCCATGTGTAGGAGTGAAAAGCTCCGAGCTCACATGTCGCCTCTTTGTCCACGCAGAAGCCATGCCGTGGATTTCCCCGCAAGTGAAGCCCAGCCGCATCCACGTTCCCGATCCAGCCTCTCCGCCCGAGCTGGACGGATCACTGCATGTAACCCTCTGGGATGTAGACTTGTGAGCGGCGAAAACTGAAGAAACGGGGTGTTGCCCGCCTCCCGGATAATCACTTCTCCAAATGGCGTAGAGACACCCACACTGCATTCCAGCCCCATACAGCTGTTCGCATGTCGGTGCCATGGATTACTCCTTCCGGCTGGGGTTTCTGGGGATTACGGGACTCGCGGCATTGTCAGTGATGTTTGACATGTCGAGAGATGCACATTGTTATTACTATTGGTGACGGTATTTCATGTAACATGCATATCTCGTAGGCAGCAACATCCAAATGTGGATCATATGTCGCAAACTACCGCTAGATCATAGTCTATTTCGCCGTTGATACCGATTTTACGAATTGTACGTCGTATAGGTATCGACAAGATAAGTCGGACTATGTACGAAGCAAACCAAGCTTGCGTCGTAAAAAATGTGAGGCCATACGGAAAATGCAGAAATGTAGATAATGGCGAGAGGCCGTCGAAATCGAATGTTGTGATGCTGTGAAATCGGTTATTAACACGAATGCGAACTGTATGCATACAAATTGGGCAAGTTTGGTATATGTAGTGGTCGTATTCGTGTTGTTGGGTAAAATCCGGTAAAACTAGAAAGGTCTTGTGAATCGTGAGAGTGGGAGACGCAGATGCGAATCGAATCTCCACTTTTACCTTAGCCGACCAGCGGACAAAACAATGCCCTTCGGAGGGGAGACGGAGTCCGTTACGGCTTTTAGAAGTAGGCTACGGTATCTCCAGCTTTTTCTCGGCCGGGGCGGGGTTAGTGGCCATGCTATGCCCTTGTTGGCAACTTTTGTAGTAAAGACTACATAACATGTTGATGAGCTTATGTGCTTGGCCAACCGCGCGCACTTTTATGTAACGATCAGGTTCGGATGTACATATCTGTGAAAGTGTCACTGATACAGCAGGTCCCGTCGACTCTGGTGGCGACCTGACATATGTACATACATACACATACGGATGCATACATGTGTGTCACACGTGAAGCGAATCACCACTACTGTCACTATTAGTGTCACTGATGCAACGGATAGCGGTGTGTAACTTTTACATCTATAATCGCATTCTGCAGATTCAAATCCAAAGCCAAAGGAAAGAAAACCTCCGACTCTTGGCAGGTTCGGGTCCTAGTATAGTGGACTGCACCACAGACCAGGTAAACCCGAGCAGGCCCTGGCTGCTGACAAACAAACCCCGCCGTCGGGAAAATTCCTGCCTGTGGTGACGTCATGACACTCAAAGACTTCAAGTTTGTCGAATCCACAAACAAAGGAGTAGAAGTATTGCCCCTGGAAAAGTCTTCGCGGGAATGCTGTTGCACTACCGTAGAGACGGAGACCTCCATGTTCAAGATTACTGCATAATCCAACAAGAATACATGCAGTGAAGCTTGAAAAAGCATGGATGTTGAAAAAACTCAAGACATGAGGTCCAAAGAGGGTTTCTGTCAGTGGCAAATATGTCGATAAAGACCCTGTAAGGCATAAGCCGAGTCAGAAACACTAGTGCGAGTCGAATAGACTGTTGTATAATACTGGGGCCAGATACAGAACATGCGGAATATAGGCACAGGAATATTAGTTTTGTTTTACTGTGCAACTTGTGAACCAGACTTGCACTCTATGTACATATGTATGTATGTACATACTTTGGCATATTGTTGTCATCCATTTGACCGACCTGTCACATTAGCGGATGGCGAACCTCGTTCGATTCCCACGCAACGGGTCACTTAGCCGACAGAATGTCTGTCCATACATATGGGTCGTCCGAACTACCTACCTACATACATATTCTTGCTGTATGAGAAGTCTCCGTCCCGGACCCCGGTAGGCCGTTGACAAAGAAGGGGTAATAGCACACAACAGAGCTTGATTGCTTATTTGTGACAGGTGCATATGTGCATGTGTAATGGACATTTGTGGCTTTTGTTGGATTCGGAACAATGAAAGGGCAGATATCATGATAGGAACGATACATGCAAAGACTTTCATAGTTCCCTGAGATCGCGTGATAGTTTTGAAATTGGGCGTATTGTAACCTTTTTGAGTGTTCCGAGAAAACGTATATTGCGGGAAATTAGTATGCACCTAGATCTTTTGTCAGGCAAGTGACGGCGATGGTTCGGCCTTGGAGATACTGACGCCCAATCGGCTTCTCGCCATGTATGAAATATAGAGGCACATGACCCAAACGCTTGCTAGATTTACGACATGTTAATTTGTTGGTTCTTTTCTTCATTGTTTAACCCGGTCATCTGTGCTCCGAGGAGACTGGGGGATAGCCTGATGAAATCTTCGACATGGCCTGAACATTGACTGTATCGTAAGAGAGTTGCGGGTATTGGACGGGCACGAAAATTCTGTGGGATGTCGAACACGCGGTTTTCTGGAATCCCTCAAGGTGCTCGAATTCCAGTGGTCTTGGTTGACATTACGGCAATTGTGAGAACCCGGAATCCGTGAGCCGTGAAAGAATCGGACTAGTAGTGGGATCATCGCAGTGCCCTTCAATGGGATACGTTTCTGACTACCAGGGATCTGTTCAAGTTCGATCGACAGTACGCCGCTTGTCTTAGCATGCGCGGTCCATCGGTTGTTAGGGACCGACCCTAGCACGGAGTTAACATTGTACATAACTAAAACTAGGACTAACTAATTCAACAGGACACGAAAATAACAGCCAAGTTCGTGATTTCATTGACAGCAAAGTTCTATAACTTGAGTGGAACTGAACGGGTCTAGAACAGACCAATCCTGTTGACAGAGAGCGATGCGTCGCCAGTGACGTCTCCTTGAAGTTTGTCTCCGTCAAACTTGAATTTAGCGCGCCAGCCACCGACCAGTCTAGGGACGAGGGCCAGCAGTGTCTCTGTTGATGGCTCCATTGATCGCCTGGAACACGATTGCCAATAAAATACTTTTCTTTCCAAATGTGGGCCTGCAGTCGGTCACATAAACAAAAGCAGCTTAAAAGTCTATCTTCACCTAACTACTAACAAAGAATGACACTAGAGTGGCACTTTGATATGGATCGACAGGGTCGACTATGTACATACATCGTGGCAACTGTAAAAAAAGAGTAAGCAGTCACAGATGTGCCATCGCGCATTCAAGCATAATGTGTCGCATGTTTTGAAATATTCACCTGTTCCCGCCCCGCTCGAAGCTCGGCCTCCACTTTACCTTGTGCCCCCAGAAAAATGACGTTTTTCTTTCTAAGCAGCCACTGAAGACGTGGTCCCGGACGTTCACAGACCATGGTGGGCGGTTGCGCTTGGCACTGACTGGCAGGGCTCAAAAGAGTTTCTCAGGTCTTGGCATGCGCTTGTCTGTGTTGCTCCATCTGATAGGGCGTTGTTGCTGCTCTGGTGTTAATGGATGGACTGAGAACAAGGACAGGAACATCCAGTAAAACGAATCACACTTGTACTCATTGGGTGGTCGTCTTTGTTGTGTTATTTCTGATTTGACGACCCTAGATGATGATACAGGAACACACAGCCGCTGTCACAGCTTTTCCCGATATAGGCGTCGTGTGCATAACAGAATACGGGCTTTGCAAAATCTGTTACCCATCGTGGAAATGGCAGGCAAGCATTGAGGTCCTCCATAATAGGGAAATACCACTACTACAAGTCACTATTTGCCCTGTAACGGCCATTTTTATTAGTGACTGGTACTTGCTTTGCAGGTATACCTGCCCCAATTTGTTTCAATCCCGATCGACAATTGAGAATAGACTTTACATGCAAGAATGTCACCTCTCTGGGCTGTACAGTTTATAGTATTTTCTCCATTCCATTAGAAATTAAAGCAGTCACCCACGCCGTTCAGTTACTTGTTTTTTGTAAATACAACTCTTTATTTCCCTACATTTCTGCTCACAACGGCAGCTGCAACGCTCTGTTTTCTACCTATCCGTTCTGTCGTCCGTCACTTCCAATCCATCCGACGCCACTGATAATTGCGTGTTGTCATTGTCGAATATTTTGGAGCTCGTTCTGTCTTTTTTTCCTTTTAGCTTCATTTGATAACAAACACTTTGGCTTCTGGTTTTAACTTCGTCCTACCCCTCCATTGAAACCATCATCGTTGAACCAATTCAACTTGTGTGTAAGTGCTTTATTTCCCTTTTGTCTGGATTGTACAAGATTTCGATGATACATTGCCACCAATCTGTGTCCATATCTGCACTTTATCCTCATTGCGATTTTCCAAGGTCCTTTTTCCCACGGCTATACTCAATAGGCCACAATTTTCATTCGCGCTTGTGTTCCGCCGAAAAAAGAGGCTTCTTCCACTAATGAACTTCTCTCGGTTCCGCTCTGACTTGCCCAATCACATTGCCGACACACTCGCATGTAAGATTGACATCAAAGACGTGACTCGTTGTTCATGCCCATCACTTTCCATCCAGAGCCTCTTTAAATATCCAGTATTCATTGATATCAGGAGAATCTCGAACAACTAGACTTCGTCCGCTGTTGTCTAGATGAAGTCATCAAGTTGTTTGCCGCTTTCAGTCCGTCCGCAAATTCCGATGTCTGCGAAGCTTATCCCTGGCCGTCCTCTGACTAGTCAAATCATGGGATTTTTTCTTTTGTCGTAACTCTCGCATACACCCCCGCCCCCCTGAACGTTTCTGCCAGGGAATACACAGAAAAAAAACGGCCCTAGACGGGACGTTTGCTGTCGTTCCATTACAGTCGGCGCATAACTTGGCGTGGCTTTCCGCTGAGATCCACTACCGTCCGTGACCGTTGGACTCATTACTTTTTCTTTATCCATCCAGTACTTCACTTGTTTTTTTTGAACTTCTTCAACTTCTTGTTTTGTGTTTTTTTGACATTTACTAACCACAGACTTGGTTCCTGTCGTCTATACAGACCTGCGTCTCGCTTCCGCACAAACGATTAGGAAGTTTATTATTGACGAACTGCAAGCCGATTCGTTAAAATCGGCTTACACCCCTCGCGCCCTCGGTCTAAAAACTCGTCGCAAACCGAAAAAAATCGGGAAAATCTTCAGTTATGGCGACCAATGTTACAAGTTTCGCCTCGGTGCTGGCGAATTCCAGATATGGTTCGGTAGCGGTGCCGCCCCAGCTTGATTATGTTGTTGATACTGTCAGCAACATGTCGGTCTGGACCGCACTTGCTACCTTGATGGCTTTGTTGGTCGTTTACGACCAAGGTAAGTTCCAACATTGGCGCTTTCGAGTAGCTTTACAATGAGGCTAACATTTCCCTTCTCACGATGTAGTGAGCTATCTCCTCAACAAGGGCTCAATTGCTGGCCCTACTTTCAAGACGCCTTTCATTGGCCCCTTCCTGGAGTCAATGGACCCCAAGTTTGAAGAGTACTACGCCAAGTGGTTGAGTGGTCCTCTGTCATGTGTCTCGGTCTTCCACAAGTAAGTTACTACCGAGGTCCAATGAAATCCAAATCTACACGTTCTGAAATGCTAATTCGAAATGAATCTACAGGTTCGTTGTCATTGCCTCTACTCGTGACATGGCCCGCAAGGTTTTCAACTCTCCTGCTTATGTCAAGCCCTGCGTCGTTGATGCGGCCCATAAGCTTCTCGGTGCTGATAACTGGGTTTTCCTTGACGGTAGACCTCACGTTGACTTCCGCAAGGGATTGAACGGCCTCTTCACTCGCAAGGCCCTCGAGTCCTACCTGCCTGGCCAAGAGGAGGTCTACAACATCTACCAGGAAAAGTTCTTGAAGGTTACTGAGAACAACGGCGGGAAGCCTGAAGCCTTCATGCCCCATTTCCGTGAGCTCATGTGTGCCGTTTCTCTGCGTACCTTTGTTGGGTACTACATTTCCGACGAGGCGGTCCAGAAGATTGCTGATGATTACTACCTGATCACTGCTGCTCTAGAGCTGGTTAATTTCCCCATCATTCTTCCTTACACCAAGACATGGTACGGAAAGAAGGCCGCCGACATGGTGCTCGAGGAATTCACCAAGTGCGCCGCCAAGTCCAAGGTTCGCATGGCTGCTGGCGGTGAGGTCAACTCGATTCTCGACGGATGGGTCAAGTCTATCATTGAGTCCAACCGCTGGCGCGAGGCCGAGGCCAGTGGCAAGACTGAGGGTATGGAGAAGCCTGTGCCCCTCCTTCGTGACTTCAACGACTACGAGATTGCCCAGACCGTTTTCACCTTCTTGTTCGCTTCACAGGATGCTACCTCCAGCGCCGCTACTTGGTTGTTCCAGATCATGGCGCAGCGCCCTGATGTTCTCGACCGTGTGCGCGAAGAGAACCTGAAGGTTCGTGGTGGTGACGTCAAAATGGCCCTGAACATGGATCAACTCGAGTCCCTGACCTACACCCGTGCTGTTGTTCGCGAATTGCTTCGCTACCGTCCCCCGGTCCTGATGGTCCCCTACCTGGCCAAGAAGGCCTTCCCCATCACAGACACTTACACTGTCCCCAAGGGTAAGTTTTTTCCAATTGCAATCGTTAATCCGTTGGATGTCCACTAACTTTTACACTACTCTCATTCTAGGCGCCATGATCATTCCTACGACCTACATGGCTCTGCGCGATCCCGATGTCTACGAAGATCCTGACACCTTCAACCCCGACCGTTACTACTCCGGTGATGCTGAAACCAAGGGTTCAAAGAACTACCTTGTGTTTGGCACTGGCCCACACTACTGCCTGGGCCAGATTTACGCCCAGCTCAACCTTGCGCTCATGATTGGCAAGGCTTCAATGGAGCTTGACTGGGTTCACCACGCGACGCCCCAGTCGGAAGATATCAAGGTGTTTGCCACCATCTTTCCGCGCGACGACTGCCCATTGACCTTTACGCGCAGAGCGTAATCGGTTTCTGTGTTTTTGACGACGGACATGAAAAGTTTTGTTTTTCTTTGTGTTTGTGGTGTCAGCGGCTTATGCTCGGCCGAAGAGTTGTACGAGGAGTTATATGCTGGCAGCTCGGTCGATTTATTCATCCGACTTGGCTCTGTTTGGCTTGCATCATGACGACTGGTTTATTCTTTGGGGCAGCTTCTCTGATGTTCCACCAGACGGGCCACAACAGGAACATGTATTTTCTTGTTGAACTGGTCCCGGTACTTTGTGTGTAGAATTGGTGGTGCTTCAAGTTGCCCATCAATACTCTACACTGGTTTGTTTTGTTTTGTTTTGCGTGTATTGGTTATGTTTTTTTTGTTTCATCCCGCATGCCCACATGGCGATGTAGGTCTGCGCTTAGGCACATAATTCTCGTGTCGTTGCAGCATCTGCCTCACGTTGTGGGTCGGCGATTCGGGGTCCTGTCTATAGGACCTCGAGAGTCTTGCATGCATCATGACCGGGCTAGCGTGCCCAGCCCATTCTATTCCCCAATCACTTCTATGGGCAGTGATACTTAATTCGGAGAAGGAAGTTGTGCAGAGTGCTTTCTAAAGCCAACGTTGGTGGGCGTTCTTTAGCACAGGACGGCTCGTTGTTACGAGATGTGACCAAGACTGGAGGGTTGTCCTTGACAAGGCTGAAAGAAAACTTTTATGCATACATGTTGTCAGTATTTAATAAAAAAATTCATAAATATCAAAGTCTCCATTGTGAATGTTTTTGATTTCCAAGCAAATGACGGTGATAAAAGCCGAACACAGTTTTGAAGACGCCGATGTTCAATAACCCTAATAGGGATCCATGTTCCCTGTATACGATTTTACGTGCATGTGTAATGACATTGTATTAAAACGAATGTGGACATGGCTTTTATAAATGAGACTGTGATCTTACTTTTTTATAACTGATACCTACAAAAACAATTTACACAAAATAACCCATCCAAAATGGCCTCCAGAATCATGACACCCGGCCTCCGCCGTCTTCTCCCCCGCACCATTCGGCCCACCGGTGCTTTCATCGTCGCCGCCGCTACTCGGGCTACACCACGCATTTCAATCGCAGCCACGACTAGATGGGCACCAGTTCAACGGAGAAGCTACAGTGTTGAAAAGCAGGCGGGACAACCGGCAGAAATTGAGCAGTTTGATTTCGAAAAGGTGGGTTGAAGTGACGATGTGGATGGAGAGAGACAGTGTATTAACAAGAACAGGTCAAGGAACTTATTCGTCGGCAGCCGGAGAATTATGTCATTGTTGGTAGGTTTTTATATCGAGGATATTCTGATTCGGAAATGTATACTGACGAGGTGTAGATTCCCGTGAACCGGGGGAACTTGTGCAGACGGGTACTATGCCTACGGCTATCAACATCCCTATTGCCTCGGCACCCGACTGCTTCCAGATTCACAATGAGGACTTTGAAGACCGGTTTGGCTTCGAGAGACCGGGTAAGGATAAGACTTTGCTTTTCTTCTGCAAGGCGGGAGTTCGTAGTCATGCGGCGGCGAAACTTGCTAGTGATGCGGGGTGGAAGACGGCGGAGTATCCTGGTAGTTGGCTGGATTGGGTTGCTAAGGGAGGTGATATTACTCATTCTTATAACTAGACAAGACAGAATGTAGTTTGTAATGTATTGGTTTGTATTTATTACGTGGAGGTCATGAGTTTCTTGGCTGGTAGCTGGTGGGTTATATTTCCCTTAGAGACGGTTGTTATCGTCAGATGGGTTCCGCAGCGGACTTTTGTGTGCAAAGAAGAGGAACTTGATGGTCAGTGAGAGTGCCAAGTGAAGCACTACAATGAAAATCAACAGACTCTGACTCGTCTTCTTGTCCGTAGCGTTAAGTACTGGGAACAGGTTACGCAGCAGGAAAGACAACGACCAGGCACAACCTAACCCGACAAAGACCCAGTTAAGAATATCAATAGGCGACCAACTAATCATGGCAACGGCAATCCAAATAAGATTTCCGTAACCATAAAGAGCCCAGCATTCCAAGATATTCGCAGACTCGCTGCCAAAGTAGCGAAGAGCACCATACAACGCAATGGGAACGAAGAGGGTGTATCCATAGATAAGACCAGCAGCGCCTATATCAAAGAAACGTTAGTTGTCCGTGACATGTAAAAGCAACAAGGGAATAACCCAAACATACCACTGAGCAGCTTAAAGTTATAAACAAACTCCTCTCCATGATTCAAAGCACTCCACTCGCTAATCGTGCCTCCCAAGAACAAAATCAAAACCACCGTCGTCGCAATCCAAAACGGCCCATATAAATCCGGGTTCCCCTCCATAACATCCAAGAAGTTCGCCCGGGGATATAACGCCGCAAAGCACCGGTCCAACACCGCCGAGGTATCCACATCGAAGAATTGCGCATAGAACCCCATTGACCAGAGCATATGCTTCTGGCCCGAGTTGCTGGACGAGGATGCTGTTACGGGTGGTGGGAGCCCGGAGCTGCCGGGTTTGCCGCGGCCTGAGGTTTCGTTGAATGTGGAGGTGTGAAATTCGAGGTCATCTTGGAGGTCGGTGTGGTCGAGGTCGCCCTGACATTTCATAGTGGTTAGTGGTTTTGTTATCGAAGCGATGGTGATAGCGAATGGTGAGGGCTTACATCATCGTCGACGTCAACGACGGCATCATATCCTGATCCAGACATGGTTTTTCAAGGCCAGCTTGTATTCAACAATAACACAAATAGACGAAATAGAACCAAGAAGTAAAGCGAAAACCTCTCAAAATCGTTCCTTGATCAATACAAAGATGTTCAAAATGCTACTCAAGCCTCAAATACGCAGCTTAGAAGCTATTGCCATGTAAGAGCTTAGCCCAGAGTGCCCTGACTATTACCTGCTCCTACGGTCGCGAAACGTAATGCGCTGCGCATGCTTCATAGCACAGAGTTATTTAACCGCATTTTAGCCGACAGGACCATGACAAGGGACCGTCATATCACAGACTTGTAAAACCCCGGTCAAAGAACATGCAGGCTCTTATACTGAACAGCGTCATCAAGTGCACATCGACAGTAACTCAAAACAAGTCAAACATAGACATAGACATTAGTGACGGGGGGAACAATGTGTATTTTCGAAGCCGCGGCCAAACCGGGTGTCGGCAACAACCGAACCACGGCTCTCTTCTGGTCCGCCACAGACTCCTCCGACTCCGTCAATACACAAAGCATCCCCACCCCCACCTCATTCACGGCACCATAGGAAGGCTCAAGTTTATCATTTTGGCTGAATTTTTTTTGTCTTCCGTTGTTATCATAAAGCGCTGAGAGATCGACAATATCAAGCCAATTACCCAACCAAAATGCAGAATCCCAGACGCCACATTTCCTTTTTGACACACCCAAAGCTTTGCGCGCATCGTCTATTTGAGCTTCTTCTTGGGGCGCAGCTGGTTGGTGTGACCGCACTTCCGCTTACGGCAGTTGGTGGCACGGGGGGGAAGACGAGCCTGTATCGATGCAAGTTAGTATTTGCTCGTTGAGGGACGAGTGACATCCAACGGGCTCGGGTGACGGGATGACACAGAAACGGCCTCTCCCGTCACTTCCGATGGCCCATATTGTGATGGATGATTCAGGGCACACGTACGTAGCACTTGCGGCAGATCATCTTGTCGCAGTTGAACTTGGAGGCCAGAGCCTTCAGCGAGGGCTCAATGATACCACCACGGAGACGGAGGACCAGGTGGAGAGTGGACTCCTTCTGGATGTTGTAGTCCGACAGGGTGCGGCCATCCTCAAGCTGCTTGCCAGCGAAGATCAGGCGCTGTTGGTCCGGGGGAATACCCTCCTTGTCCTGGATCTTGGACTTGACGTTGTCGATGGTGTCCGAAGACTCGACCTCCAGGGTGATGGTCTTACCCGTCAGGGTCTTGACGAAACTGTACGGTGTGGCGTGGTTAGTATCGATGGCGATGGCGTGGTGAGCGATTGATTTGTTGATGTCCGCGATGAGCCAGCCGATGGTTGAAAATGAGTCCGCCATATCATGTCGAATTGATTAATCAAAAGTCGTTGAGTCGTTCAGTCCATGTGCATTATCCTCCATTTAATTCATTGTTGGTCGTTGGTCGTTTTGTGGAAAATCGCGGGCATCATCAAATTCGAATCCAGGGTGATCAAAAAGGCTTACATCTGCACTACAATGACGAAAACAAATCATGTTAGTAAACCTCCAAGACCAACATAAAATTCTCAGTCGTCATCTCCAAAAACAGGGAGACGACATCGAAATATCAAAGGTACCACTTACTCTTGCCGGTGATATGTGACGGTTTGATGCTATCTTTACTGGAAGAAAGGAAAGGTTCATCAACCAAGTAATTCATGCAACGAAGCCTTGGAGTGGGGAATAGGACGTAGCGTAGGTCATTTCGAGAGTGCGAAATTCGAAACCCTCTAGTCACGTGCACCCCACCAATTCTTCCAATTTAGAGTCAAAATTCCACAAATCTGTGCGGCTTTTCTGAGAGGGGTGGCCCCACATGGCAGAGAAAAAAAAAAAGATTTCCCCACTTGACTGTGTTTATCTACCCAGCTTGACACTGTACGGGCGTAGGATGCACATCCCAGTCGTCAAGTATCACCAAGAGGAGCAAGTTGATGGACATGGGATAGAAGCCTTATTGGAATATTGTAAAGGGTACCCAGGACAGAACGACTCATGACTTTATTACTATTACTGGCCCCTCTCCTCGCGCTGTATCTTAGTTTCCATATTGTCTACCGCAAGAATAATAATATCTATCGAGAGACCAGTCCTTGCAGAAACAGTTTCATAAAACTGGCGTGCATTGGTAGACAGGTCGTCTAGTTTTCTGTCTGATATGCTGTGATATGACGTCGGTGTCGTACTGGGTTCGTTTTGGTAAGATATTCCGTCTGGGTATTGCACAGCAAACGGTTCGGGCGAATAGTTGGTATTCTTTTTGGGAAAAGATGAGGCTTTCTTTTCTTTGTCAAATGGGAAGAAGGAGAGCACTGTATTGTTTGGGTCTGTGTTTGGGGTTAGTTCTATAACTCATTATGACGTCAGCTGGTGATGGATACTTACCATCTGGCTTTGACAGGGCCATGATTTGTTGCAGGAATTCTTCCTGCTCGGTATCAGTCATTGTAGCCAGGCCCTCGCCTGTAACATTACTGTAGTCTTTGACTTCGGCTTTTGGTGCGTCTTGTGTCTTGATATATTGGGACCATTTCTCCCAGTTGACGGTAGGAAGCATTGCTGGTCGATGTTGTATCCCGCTTGGTCCTGGGAAAGGGAAGAAATGTTTGGTGATAGTCATAATGAGTGCAATAAGTTGAATTTCGGGCCGGTCAATCAGCATTATACGACTCTTGGTCACCGGAAGGTCAAAGGTAAGACGCAAAGCTGAAGAAACATGTTTCATTATGATCATAGTCTCGACTACTATGTGTTAGTTTGTAACTTGTTTGTTGGTGTCCACGCTTCTCTTACCTGGTAAGGCCAATATCTTCACAAGATCCATAGCCATTGGATAATAGTTTATTGGTGGTACCTCCATTCCATAATTGATATGATATGCCAATTTCATATCAGTCACAGTCGCATACAAGTCGTTGCCTTTCATTGGCGTTCTTGATGGAGACTTGAGCATTTGTGGATATGGCTGTGGTAACCGCTCCGTCAACCCTTCTGGGATAATTTCCATCTAAACTCTGTTAGCAACATACATGCAAAGACTCGGGACAAACAAGATACTCACAGCATTGACATATGGCAATTCACCTGCCTTGGCCCAATTGAAGATGTCTCCAATCTGTATCGGAATGCGCAGCATCAGACATCCCAAGTAATTTATTGATAATGTTTCCATCATCGAAGGGGCTGACCATTTACCCAATGCTGATGGTTTCCAATTCAGCTCTGGTCTATGAGCATGTTCTACTTCAAAGGCTTCATCAGCGGGCAATGGCTGTGAACTTGAAAAGAAAACCTCCTCTGTCTGTGTTTTCTCATTCTCTTCAGCCGGTGGACATCCCCGCGTTCTCAAATCCCACAGATCTCTTACAATCTCCTCCAACTCCGGTTGACATCCCTTTTCTCTAATCAGCCAAAGGGCCTGGCTCCGTAGAAGATACTGTAGACATTCGAGATATAGGTCTCGTCCCTTAGGTCCCTTGAGTCGCTTCTTCTCAACCACTCGAGCCTCTTTTTCTTTGCGAACTGTATGATGATTGCTTAAGCCTAAGAGGCCATCATCTTCCGCCGCAAATTCAACAACACCCTCAATTTGATGACCGTTTTGACAGAATCGTAATCCGTTCTCTGAGTACCAGCGTTTGGCGCGACAACGAGAACATCGCTCGCCGCCTTTTCTAAAACGATGGAGCTCGCGGTTATCATCCATGGACGGCAGATAATGTGAATCAATGAATCGTAATTAATGCTAATGCGCAATTTCTGTCATGTAAAATAAGTTGATTCAATGAAATATTAAATGTGAAATATACCACGTTCAAGATAGGAAATTCAATTACAGTGAGTTCAGTACCTGGAAGGATGGAAGAAGTCTAAAGTGGGTCCCTAAAAAATGCCAGGGCGTCCAGATCTGCCCAATTGCGGCCCAATTGGAATCTGCAACTACGGAAGTATATACTCAAAAGATTGTCACAGTCGTCACAGTATCACATCAATAGAATCGTATGTACAACACGCCTTTACGGCACAAGCCATCAAGAACGAATATTACAACGTAAACACACATTTCACATTTTGGCACCGACAGCATGACGTTTGGTATCTTGAGATTCATTATATCTTTTTTTCAGGAAGCGATACGCTTACTCGGAACCGCGGGGAGCCTCCTTGGCGTCAATGGCGCACTCCTCGCCCATGGCAGCCAGAATGATGACAACTGAGAATTGGAGTTAGAATCGTGCGATCAAACTGAAAATAAGAGTGTAGAGTAAACTTACGGGTGTCCTTGCCGTCATCGAAGAGATCACGGATCTTCTTGCCAACCTCACCGTCAGGGAGCTTGACATCATCCTTCATGTCACCGTTGTCGTTCATGAGCGAAAGGTAGTCATCGTCAGAGATGTCCAGAAGCTGGAACTCGCGGCGAGAGACGTTGGGGACGTCCATGTTGTGGGTGGAGGGAGACAGATCCTCAAGCTTCTTGCCGGTGAAGATGTCAATGGCGACCAAGTGAACCTTGGCGTGACCGTGCTTGCCAGTCTTGGAGGTAGACATGTCGACAATCTTGCAGGGGCGACCCTTAATCACGACGTGACCGTTCTTACGCAGAGCAGAGCACTGCATAGGGTAAGTGGTCGAAGCACCGGCATCGGTGGACTCGAACTGGTGGTCGTGCTGTAATGGGAGAACAAAACCAACGGTTAGTATGGGTGTTATTGTTGTTAAAGTGTGTTTGTGGAGACCAGTTTGTATGTAATAGTCACTCCAAACCGAACTTGTTATGTGTCTTGAGGTTGATAGATTGAGGCGGTCCGGGTTTACGGTTCCATTGGTTTCCCCGGATCTAGAACCCGGTGGTCACGAAAATTGTGTACGGGTTCCTGACACCGGCACAACGGCCCCGATCCGGACTCTCGTTCGATAGCAATGATCTTTTAATAACCAATGGCTCAATAATTCAAAAACCGTATCTCTGAGAGAAACATCGACCGTCATGAATAACACACAACCCCGAATTGGAGATGGCAAACCGGTGTGTGTAAAGCGGCGCCCCTCATCGGCGACAAGGGTGACAACATAAGCGATGTCGTGATCAATGGTTCGAGTGACAAGAACAACACAAACTGGTCAAATGAGTACACGTCATGGCAGATAACTTACATCTTCAGACATGGTGATAAATTTGATGGATGGATACCTAGGTTGAGGGAAAAGAAGGGAAGAAATTGCGAAGGAAGAATTCTGTTGTCTTTTTTAAGGTAGGAAGAAAGAGGGCGGGGTGGTTTTACATTTTTAAAAACAGTGCACACTGTGTGGTCTGGTAGCTGCTTTGACCAGCCGAGACCAGTGAGGAAGGAATTTCAGTGTACTTTTTTTTTCCCTGCCGCTCTACACAACGGGCTCTATTTGGCTTTGGCAGAGTCTTGATTGGCTGGACTAGAGCCAAATCTACTTGGTTTTTCTACCCAATCGCTGTATCCGGCGGTGGATACTGGTATACTAGTTGGCTCCTGGTAACGATTTATCAAGAAGATAGTAAAGACGGCAGAAATCAAGTCTGGTTCCATCATGGACTTCATCGAGTTTGGAGGTTACGCTGGGCTACCGTCTAAACTCGCTACGGAAGACCTAGATAGCCAAAAACTAAGATGATAGACCTGCATATCAAACTACAGTGGTTGCAGTCCCCCAAATTGGTTTAGCCGGGGCTCACAACTCGATAGTACTGAAGGGTCCCTGAGTGGCTTTTTTCCAACACTCTAAAGCCACTGCAGCCACTACTTTCCATTGCAATATCATGCAACTAACTACCAGTGCACTGCAACCCAACTGACTAGATGCGCGACGGATACATGCGTTGACGTATGTGATGGAACTGGAGAAACCTGTTCACCAAACTGGCAGAAAAAGGTACAAAAATGCAATGTGTGTAATGGGTCAGCCAGGCACTGTGCCACCAAGAATGACGGGGGTTTCTCACTACAAAGTGGTTAATTGGTAGCGTCGAGAAACATGATTTTGCGGCTTTCCGACATCATGCGTCTAAATTGAGGCGAGTTTGGAGGGGCAATGTGTCAACTGATAGCGGGGTTCTTCACCTGTGAGCCGCTGCATGAACATCCATTCAGTCAGGTTATTGTCATGCCTGTGGTCAATGCAATTTGGGTTGCGCAGAGCGGATAGGAGGGCGATTAACAAACCCCTCTTTGATTACGACTCCAAGTTTGACAATTGTGACCAATGTTAGGGTTAAAACTGTATGGAGTGCCACTTAACCCCAGCATGGCTGAGTCAGCCGTCAGAAGCCGTCCCGCGTCCAGGGTTAAACAACAGGACCTTGTTCCTGGACGACTGATCTACCAATTGGAGCCGAAGCTCCCAGCTTGCGATTCGGTGGTATACAACGGTACGCATTACGACAACCACCAACCTACGCAAAGCATACACATTTAGACCATGAAATTTGCCCATTATCTTCTGAAATGATTTTTGTATAAGACGCTGCCTATAATCTACAATTGCGACTCCCACTTGTCCCGGAATTACGCATCCTTTATCCGCCCTCTCAACTTAATTAGTCCCCGCCGCTCGCTCTCATCTCGACACTTGGCGCTTGACCAACACCATCATGTGGCTTGATCGACTATCCTCCCAGCAAAACCAACAACCAGCGGCGTCTTTGCAACCACAATCCCGGCCGTTTGCTGGCGGCCAACATCCACCACGCACTTCAAGCACTCTAAGTCCCTATGTGACCTCACAACGCTCATCTAGTGCCCATGGTCAGGGCCGCATGTCGCCAGCTCCCGGAGCTATGAATAGCGACCCGGCTTCGTCTTTACTTGCTTCAGTTCGCAAAGAAGCGCCACGCGCACGATCGCCCGCCCCATACAACCCAAAGGCATTGATAGACCGTCTACTTGAAGTGCCTAAAGAAAAGGACGGAGTTGTGATACCCCCGGCGCATTCACTTACAGACGACGACCTGGACATAGACTTTGACTTTGCTGGCTTATCTCTTTCTGAATTTGTCAAAACTGAACCCCCACAGTCGGTGATAGTACACCATCAACCGTTAGATTGTATGCCATTACTTGCCGTAGCTTTTGACCTTGAGATATATCTGTTTCTAACATATCGTCTTCCACGTAGTCGACCAGCAAAAACAAAAGTTCGATAAGCTCCACAAATCAATCCTCGACTGCGATGCGGTGCTAGACTCTGTCGAGGCAAACCTTGAGAGTTTCCGTAGTGACCTCGAGTTTGTATCCGCCGATATTGAAACACTACAAGCCCGTTCTATGGCCCTCACTGTGCGACTGGATAATCGCAAAGCCGTAGAAAAGGCTCTTGGGCCATTGGTAGAAGATTTAAGTGTCTCACCCAGTGTGGTAGCCAGAATTGCAGATGGACCAATCGATGATTTATGGATCAAGGCGCTTCATGAGGTAGACCGACGAGCAACATTGTACCAGAAGGACTCAACGAAGCGAGGAAAGGCGTGGGAAGAACTCGGCCCCTTACTAGAGAAGCTCGTGGCTAAGGTAAGAATAAGCCAGCATTGACATCAAGTATAAAACTAACATTGGTATCATGTAGTCCATGGAGCGCATTCGCGATCACCTCGTCGCCCTAGTCAAGTCTCTTCGGTCCCCCAATATAAACGCCCAAATCTTACAACAACAGAACTTCCTAAAGTTCAAGGATGCCTTTGCTTTCCTTTACAAACATAACGCAGACCTTGGCGACGATATTTGCAAAGCGTACATGAACACTATCCGCTGGTACTATCTCTCGCATTTTACTCGGTACCAAAAATCTCTAGAGAAGATCAAGATTCATATTATGGAAAAGAACGACGCCATTGGAAACGAAGACTCTAAGAAGACCTCTATGTTGTCTGTTCCATCTATGCGCCAGCAAGCACCACCACATGATGCCTTCAACCTCGGCCGCCGAATCGAGCTTCTCAAAACGGAGAACCAGACAGCCCTTCCATCGTATCTCGCTGAAGAAACCGCCACTTACCAGTACCTCGAAATCCCTTTCCGTAATTTTAATCTCGCACTTGTCGATAACGCTACCGCCGAATACACTTTCCTCGCCAACTTCTTTGCGCCTTCCATCTCCCTACCTACTATCCAAAAGCACTTCAACTACATCTTTGAGCCCACCTTTGCCCTCGGAAACGCCCTGGCCAACTCACTAACGTCAAATACATATGACGCTCTCGGTCTGTTGCTCTGTATCCGCCTGAACCAGCACTTTGCCTTTGAGCTACAACGACGCCGTGTACCCGCTTTGGAGGCCTACATCAACACCATGAACATGACTCTATGGCCGCGCCTACAAAAGGTCATGGACTTTCACTCGGACTCAGTCCATGCCCTTACCAATAACATGTCCAATAAGCCTTCCAGCGCAAACATGTCATTTGCACCACACATGCTGACACAACGCTGGGGTCAGATCCTCCAGGGCATTCTTAGTCTCAGTTCCGAAGCGGCCGATGACGAGCCCGTGATTACTAGTCTTGGGCGCCTCCGCATGGAAGTTGAGACTTTCTTGTCCAAGTATGCGCAGGTACAGAGTGGCGGTGACCAACGGAAGCGCTCACGTTTCTTGTACAATAACTTTTCGTTGGTCGCTACCATCATTGGAGATACAGTGGGAAAGTTGGCCGAGGAGCAACAGGATCATTACGAGAATCACAAGAAGCAGTTCCAGGAGGCGCCGTGATGACAGCGGTGTCCTGTAAGCATGTATGTACGTAAACAGAGGAGACCTATTATGAATAGAGGGGAGCGATACCCTGTGTATGTTGAATGAGTTTAGAAATTAAGATTGCATAATTAGTTATCCTTTCACACCAGAGGGATATAGTGAGGTTACGAGAAATACAATGAATACTGATGATATATGAAGTACGATTCACCCGTGCGTTTTTACAAAACGACCCTGTTTACTATAGATGAAACCACATTCATAGATGCTGGGTTCTTCTTCAAGTATACAGCCAGCAGGCCTACTGCTACCGCTGTTCCAACCAACTGCGCCGGCTTCCGGTATTTCCACAATGTCTTGCCCATGCTGACCTTCCATTCTTGCCATTGGAGTTCTGAAATCTGCTTGGTCATCCATCTCTCGGCATCCTCCAGGGTGGCGTCTTGCTTCTTGTATGTTTTTAAACAGCTTACCGAAGAGAGATACCGCCAAGCCGGAAGAGTCTTGGGAGGATACTTCTTCAAAAGGGTCTTAGTTCCGGAAATAAGAGCGTCCAAGTCAAGTGGATGTGGGAGCTTGGAAAGGACGAAGTGAAGCATATCGTGTGAGTCGGCAGGGATTTCAAGTAGGTCTTTCCGGCGACTGAGAATGATCTGGGCGAACATGTAGACTGAGAAGGCAGGAGAAGTGGCCAAGAATGCGTCGAATAGGCGAGAGATATCGCTGTACCGCTCGATCTCATGAGCGTACATTGTGAGAGTCCCAGCAAGGGCATAGAATGGGTCGATTCCTGCTAGGTGTTGGAATAGTTCGGGATCAGCTCGTTTCAGTAAGTCGGGAATTAGATGTAGTTGTGATATTGTTGGTTGGATAGTAGGCAACATGAAGTCGCGAATACGAAAGAGAGAGAGGCGACGGACGCATGGTGCGCGGAGCTCGGGTGGAAGGACGAGAAGGAGAACTTGGCAGATGTCGTGGTAGCCTTGGAAGTAGTGGAGATATGGGTGACAGCGGAGAACTTCCGTGATTAAATCGGAAAGTTCTTGTTTTATAGACTTGAGTTCGGAGTCTGATTTATCTGTGTTGTTTAAGACAGATTAGTATGGTACGTAGCAAAGGCAAGGTCGGTGAATTACCTGTTGGGTAGTAGACGAACGAACGGTTGACATCTAGATCAACCTGACCTTCGTCAGGATGAACGGGCAATGATTGCCATGGTGTTGGCTTTTCATTCTCAGCTACACCGTCGATATCCCCGTCTCCAAGAAGTATCGGCCCTAATCAAGCGCAGGCTTCATGTTAGTTATCTCGGAAATATGCATGTGACATGCATTAGTTTCAACTCACAAGCCTGTTGCCGTAGACTGTCTGTCAAGAGACCACCCTTTGATAGAGATAAGGCCCTCAGAGCCTTGAGATTCCCTTCAGCGCACGCATCTTTAATACTTTGCGTCTTGTCAAGAATCCACGGTGGTGTAATTGGCTTTTCGTCTTCTATTGGGGTAATCTCGAAGGTATCCAGTACGTCTTCTTCTTTGATATCGACAATCTTCTCTGTTGGTGTTTCAACCATAGTATATATATGTAAAAGTAATTATAAAGGAAGACTAGACTCAGATAGCGTCGGTAAATTGGCCGATTAGAAGAGGATTCGAGATCTCGAGTCGCGTTGGATTCCAGATAGTCGGAGGTTGATTAGGAAATGCAGATCGAGTTTGGAGAAAAGAAATGTCTATAGATTTGAAATGAAGGTCTCAATTGAAATCAAACTGCAACAGAGGTCAAAAACGATACCCAATATTAGTTATACAGGTAGAGGCTCTAAATGATAGAGTGAAGAAAGCGATGACGACATCAACTGCAAGCTCTCACAGACTCAGCGCGAATGTGTCGCTCGCCTCATTGGTCCCGTTTGATATAGCTCCGCTCCGCTCTCTGTCTTCCCTGATTAGGCTATATTTCATTAAGCTTGGACCCTGTGGCTCATCCCGTATTTGACAGGTGAAGAGTTCAGGATACGCCACAGACGCCACGGTAGAAGACCAGGCCTGTCGAAAAGCTTCAGGCCATAACTATGTTGACAGCAAAAGTAAACAACCCTGCAATTTTTCTGCAGTAACGGTCGTCTCACGAGCCGGGAGCCGGTGAACCAGATATCAGTGGCCCTTTCAAGCAATTGGAGAAGCTATAGCCGGCTATTCATCTATCCAGTTCCCGTTCTTTAGCCACTTACTACGTGGTTTTCTCGTTTTCCAGGTGGGAATTTTGATACGGTAGTCAGCCCAGGACCTCAAGTTTGTCCTTTCTCGCTGAGACTCACCTCTACAGTTTTGCCATTAATTCTATTGGTAAACATAAAACGACGTTGAGCTATTGCTCGTTACACACACCCATTCCTTTTTTTTCTCAAGTATCAGTTCCTTCAAGCCATCTTCTGGCAGTACACTGTCTACCTATACCTCGGTAGGCTTAGTTCTACGTCACATCCAGAACCCCTCCCGCCTGTCTTTTACACCTTCTCCAAAAATCCAAAATGTTCTCTCGGACGCTTGCTAGCCGTGTTGGGCTTTCGGCGATTGCCACCAGACATGTTGTTCCCAGAACTATTCCATTTGCTGCCAGAATGACTAGCAGACAACAGGCTGCGTATTACTCCAAGGATGTGAGTTTAATATCAAGGTACATGTGAAGAATCACCGATACTGACTCTCATTGCAGATCGACACAAAGGTTCTTGACACCTTCCGGCCCCGCCAGGAAGATGACCCGGAAGATGTTGTATTTATCAACAAGTTCGGTCTGCGGTCAGTTGAACTCAACCGCCCAGCCAAGCTGAACGCTTTGAACGGCTCAATGGTCAGAAAGATCTTGCCACGTCTCGTTGAATGGGAGGAGTCGGATATGGCAAACGTAGTCATCATCAAGGGTGCCGGTAAGGCTATGTGCGCTGGTGGCGATATTTCCGCACTAGCCGTAGGAATCCGGAATCATGGTGAAAAGGCTGTCCAGGCGGCGTCTGAGTTCTTTTCTGTCGAGTATCAGCTGGATCATTACTTGGCCACATACAAGAAGCCATTGATTGCCTTCATGGACGGAGTGACCATGGGCGGTGGTGTTGGCCTCAGTGTTCACGCACCTCTTCGGATTGCCACGGAAAACACCATCTTTGCTATGCCCGAGACCAAGATTGGCCTGTACCCTGACGTTGGTGGCTCGTTCTTCCTCCCTCGTCTTAACGGTTGCATCGGAACTTATCTTGCCTTAACAAGCGAGAACCTCCGCGGTGTCAACGTTTATTACACCGGTATTGCTACTCACTACATGGACTCTACTATGCTTCCATCTCTTGAGGCCCGTCTTTCGGAGCTTCGGTTCTACGACTACGACAGCATGGAGACCCGTCTGACTCACATTTCTCGCACTATTGATGAGTTTGCCACCGGTCTGCCACGAGACCAGTTTGCCTTGTCTGGCGAACTTCGTTCCGCTATTGATCGCTGCTTCAAATTTGATACTGTCAAGGAAATCATCCAAGCTCTGGAGGCTGAGACTGGGTCTACTTACGAATGGGCTCAAAAGGTCATCGCTTCTCTCCGCCAACGCTCTCCTCTGTCTGTAAACATTGCGCTTCGCCAGATGCGCATTTCTCACAACTGGACCATTGCCGAAACCTTCCAGCGCGAAGCTGCCATGTCTGCCAAGTGTATGCAAGCTCCCGACTTTGCTGAAGGTGCCATCAAGTTACTTGTTGAAAGGACCAACGACCCCAAGTGGACGCCACCAACACTTGATGCTGTCGACGCTGCTGGCAAACAGCTCGTCGATGACTACTTTATCGTCCCTAAGCAAAAGCTTCAACTTTTGACCACCCGGGATTTCCGCGAATACCCATACAGCAAATTTGCTATTCCTACCGAGGCTGAGGTGCAGGAGCTTGTCAAGTCGACTGACTTGACTCCAGAAGGCATCCGCAAGAACCTGATTGATTCCCGCAACAACAGACAAGGCATTTCCCTGATTGTAGACGAAATTCTGTCGCGTCACGTCACTGCTGATAAGCATGGTCGGGCGAAATGGATTAACTCATCCACAACAGAGTCCACTGTCGAGGAGCCTATCGAGGAGCTTAAGAGCGAGGCTAAGCTGTAAGATGCGGTTTGTTGATTATTTTAGGGTGTAGAACGGTTGTTCTTTGAGCCTTGTGTACAATACAGTTTTTCATTTCCAAAATGGACAATGTCTTTTTACATTTCGTATGGATGTCGTGATGATAAAAACTCAATATTTGTTGCATGTGCCTTTACAAGGTTAAATGACATCATCGGTTGATTAAATCCCTGCATATCGATGATTCTTCAAGAAAGTCAATAAGCGACGGCCATTGCGACAGAAGAAAAAAAGCACAAGGCTGGGATAAATCGCGATAGTCCAACTGTTAAGCGTCCAGATCAAGTCAAACAAAGAAGTTTATCTTCGGGATCGGGCAAAATTCTAACCACCAAGAGTCTAGACCGATTCCTGAACGGAATACTTCCATGCTGACCTCATCCGAAAAGTTGCATTAAACAGAAAGCAATAGCATCACCATTGTTGACCGACTTGCGCCACATTTGCGCCCACACTATAAATTGGGGGGAAGTCCCCGCGAAAAGGTGGAAAAACGGAACCCAAAACTGATTTTTTTGCTGACACAATTTTCCACTCCTTTTAGCCCATTTAGTCAAGCTGCGCATATCTGGTTGTTCAGCTCGACCATCTGACAAGTTGTTCCTAACAAAGACAATTTGATAGCCGTGCTTGGTCCACTTTCTGTAAGTCATCCGTTACTCGTTATGCCCCCATATCGGCCTGCAACTGCGACTACTGAGACATTGCATTCCTATATGCCGATAACTCGACTCCCTGCATATGATACCCAGCCATCCCTCCAATGACGAAATGCGTCGCTCTTGATAAGAAAAAGGTCTCAAGCCATGACCTGTCGTCGGTTTTGTGATTCACGTGATCCCGCGCCCTGTCGTCTCGCGTGTGCCTTGAAACCCACTGCGGGGCTCTCTGTTACCTTTCTCATAGCAACAGCGCCGGTTGTTCGTTGCTACCCTGAATGCGGACCAATTCATCCTTCCTCTTAGTCTTCAACAAGGACATGTACAGTGCTGTTCTTGGGCGCACACGGCCAACACGAGGGATTGCGCCAGCCAATTAGCTGGCTTAATTGCGGTATGAAGCTTAGTGCGTCACAGTGTGAATAATCCTTCATTCTACTGCAACGAACGAAGTAACCACGATTCCTGGCGAAATTTGGCTACACACTTTTTCCATCGCTTTATTAGTGCACTACCTTACACCGGCAACCACTGGAACTAGCCCTGTTCAGGGGTGCGCACCGCGTTAGACGTGGCAGAACTTGGCGATTGGAAAAGACTGTTTTGGCCAATGGTGACCGCAACGGGAAGGAGCCAGAAAATATCGTAGGACTTCACTTCGAGATTATATGTGTAATTACTATCTTTCAAACTCGAAAGTTGCAGTCACAGCATTTGTTGACGCAGTATGATTCACATAGCACCGTCCGTGCCTTCCTTTCTTTCCAATTCCTAAACAACCCCAGATTAGACAGTTGCAGCCACGGCCTTGCAGATTCGCTCTAGTTGAGATCTTGACTATCCCAGGAAGTAAACTTCGACTACTCGTCCTTGTTTTTCTACTTTATCACTCAACCACGCATTATCTTTTTCTATCCCACTTTCAGCACACAGTCAAGAGCATTCTTCAAATTTGGCTGAAATCTGGGGTGTTGCCTTTCTTCATCACAGTGTCATTGCACTTTTGTTTGAGCGTCTAGTTATTACCGCACAGAGGGCTTTGCAACCCGAGTACCATTATCTCTCTTGATTTCTCTTTTTTCTTCATTCACTTTGTACATCATTTCGATTCTAACTCATTAGACACAGTCGGACAGCGTTCTGTTTTCATCATTCACATTCTTCATCGTCCATCTGATCTTTAGACTATATCATTTAGATATACCACGACATTGAATTGTGCCAACTACCGATTACATTCATTCAACTCCCGGCGCATATCACTTTAAACCCTCACGAAAGAGTTCGTGCATCGTGCATCCCCCCCTCGATCTACTCTGTCCCTGGCATCTTCGCAGCGCCCTGCTCGACAATCCCGACTTTGGCTTTTACATCCCTTTCTGGTCGCAACATCTTTTGCCGCTGTCTGCGGCGAACCCGCTTCAATGGCATCTCAAACTCCCGGTTGGCCGCCGTTGGCGCCTCAGCCCCCACCGCAACAACAACAACCTACTCATGAGGTTCACTCAGAGCAAATGAACCGTAAGCAGGCCTTCTAATACCCATCTTTGGGACCAGGCCTAGCAGGCATACAATGGTTACTATGCAGATGGCATAATGTGAACAACTACTAATTCATCATGCTTATTATAGTCAAAGTTCATTACACCTTTGATAACAGGCTAGAGCAAGCAAAGTGTTTGGCCCGTTTGCCTAACACTATCCCCGTACAATCTGCGGCTCTTGATGCGAACACGATAGTTGGTGTGGCAGATATGGCCTGGTGTTTAACAGCCGTCAGCCTTGGTAGCCCTGAACTGATTCATGAGATTCACGCTGCCAACTCAGTTCTTGATTATGCAGTTTACATCTACGACTACACTGAGCCGGACATTCCTTTAGTTGGTCATGGTGTATTATCAAAACTTTGGCCCATGGATAAGGCAGCAGAAAGGAACCCGACTATGGTCTCTGGTCTTGTGACAAACAATTTGATGGCAGTATTTTCCAAGAATTCTAGCAAGACTCTGGAAATCAAAATCAAATTCTCTCAGTGCCCTCGGATCCCAGACAGACCATCGAGCAACATGCCAACGGAACAACCTGTTGTTCATCAGCACTTACCGCCACAGCAACCTCCACAGGCCCAGCCTTATCATCACCCACCACCAGCACACCATCAGCCGCACGTACAGAGTCAGCCACAGTTACAGCACCAACCACCTTCACATCATCAAGCTCCCTCACATCATCAGGCCCCGTCACAGCATCACCAAGCTCCTTCACAACACCATCAAGCTCCTTCTCAGCAGCACCAGCCTCCTTCCCAGCAGCATCAACCTCCGTCACAACATCATCAACCTCCTTCGCATCACCAGGCTCCATCGCAGCAACATCAACCACCATCACAACACCAGCATCAGCCAGCACCAGCCCAACATCAGTCTCCATCTGAACATGAATCGCATTTGCAGCAGCAACCACCGCCACCGCAGCAGCAACCACCATCACAGCCCGAAATCATAGCGCCCCGGCCCGTGCGAAAGACTGCCCCTGCTACGGGGTCAAGGAATCAATCACCAGCACCAGATCCAGTAGTTGAATGGAACAAGCTCGTTGTTCGAGACCCTGCACTGGCTGATAGAATTGCCCAGATGCCTTTACTTGATCAAGCTCAAGCTTTCAGCCTTGAGATGGCTCGCCAGTACCAACTCAATATCAATGACAAAAAGCCAAAATCAGGTAGATCTCGGGGTGGGAACACACGGCCTTCGTCGCCGGCTGTAATGCATATCCCAAACTACGGTGTTTCTAACCCGGTATTGGCACCTCACCCGGCATCATCTGCGGATGTTGTCCCGCGGGAAAAGATTATTATGGAGACGATTCCTTTCTCGGATGTTGCACCATCCAGGCCCTCTTCCCGTGCATCTCGCAAGCGAGCGCCTACTGGCAGACCAAGAGGCCGACCAAAAAAGGGGACTGCGCCATCCGAAACAAACGGCAACACATCGGGTTATGAAGATGGGGCTGAGGATGATCCCCCGGCCAAGCGCCGCGCTGTAACGACAACCGTCACCAAAAGTGTTAATACGCCATTCTCGTCTGCTCCTGAATCTCTGCGAGTAGCCGCTAGTACATCTGGGTCTCTTCGCAGTTTCCGGCCAATTGCGAGTATAGAAACAGCTCCGCCAGGTCACTTACAAGACGTGCCTAGAGCCCCTACACCGGTGCCTTTTGGTGACAAGAGAAGGAAAGCTGTCGGTGCTGTCAAACGACAATCTGCCTTGAACCAGGAGCACAATGCGCGTGATGATTCTCGGTCACCAAACGAAGCGGGGTCTACCGCCGTGACGCCATTTTCAGAAGCTAGCACTCCAGATTTTGGGTCTTCGCCGCCAATGCCACGAACCGCTCAATTCCTCCACCCGGATAGTCCTGGGCCTTCTAGTCCTGTGCTTCCGCCTATGCCGCTGGCAGGAACTGATTCTGGTTTCATGAGTGGGGTGGCGAGGATGAGGGAGACAAGAACCAAGTTACACCTCGTGCTCGTAATCCCTCTCTTATCGCTGCTCGTGAAAAGAGCAAATCTATGCATCACGTGTTTCGCATCAACACGGAACCCGGTCCACCGCCTAAAAGAGATACTTCTGGGCAATCCAAGAAAAAGGCCGCCACGAAGCGCATGAACTCCAAAGCTGCAAACGACCATGCGCAATCTGACGTGGGCGCGCAATCGCATGTGCCTTCGGCGACAGACAATGAGATCACTCTTCGCGCTAAGCAAGTGCAAAAGACTAAGGTGAAGCCGACACCGGTCTATGCACCTATCGCGCCAAGACCAGCCGAGAGCCCAGTGCCTTCCCGGTCCCATACGCCCGTTAGTGTTCATCCGGCTGGGAATAGCCAAGCTTCGATGCCTGGGTTGCAGAGTAATTTCGTCTCACAGCACATTGCCTCGCCTGCTCCAGACCAACAGCCGCTTGCTCAAGATCCGATGTCCCTAGACGACCGCTCGCTTGGTGGGTTTGGAACACCCGGAGCACAGACGATGCCTGATCAAAATAACGCTGGTCAACAGTCTTTCCAATCAAACTTTCAATCAATTACTACTCAGTTTGACGAATTCCAGCAACATATCCAGAAGCCCTCAATCCAGGTCACCAATCAGATGTCCAACACATGCGTCATGCGTCTCATGACTCGTATAGCTCCCAGGCATTTGACGTGATGAGTATGGATATGGACTCTATCAACATGGACCTTGATATGGTCACTGAACAGCATATTGCAAATGTCCTCGCTAGCTCCGAGATTGACTTTGGTTACTCTGATCGGACAGCCATATTCAATGGTGTTGATAGCGATATTGGGAATTCCACGGCTCACACTATCAATAATCTGTTGATGGAACTTTCAACTACTGTCCAACCCTCTGTTGAATCTGGGAACCAAGTATCCCAAGAAACTCGGACCCCTTCGGAACCTCCTTCTAGGAAGAGTGCCACTCCCGCAAATAGCGTGAACACTCCGGGTATCCCGCTGCCACAACAAGAACCTTCTGAGGGGACCCATCGTTTACCACTATCGATCCCTTTACCAGCTCCATCACCTGCCGGTTCATTCCGCGCAACTGAAAACCGGTCACCGTCTATATCCGGGCCTATTCAACAGACACCAGTCCCGTGTCCGATCATACCGCAGCATGCAAGCTCCGGAAAATCTGCAGCTGCGCGTCGGGCTCGGAAAAAGCTTTCGGTGACCAACGTGTCAACATCGGTTATCACTAGAGATGCATCACATCCCCCTAGTGAAACTGGGCCAAACGGAGTTGTACCAAGTTCTCCACCGGCCAATTCTCGTTCGAACAAAAATTACGTGCGGAAGGAAGCAATCAAAGATCGTCTCGAACAGGCGGTCAGTGAAGGGGTTATGCCGCCATTCTGTCGGAACTGTGGTGCGATTGAAACACCTACTTGGCGAAAGATTTATGTGCGGGAGTATACTGGGATGCCAGAGTACCATGAGTATTCTGATAAGCCTGGTCGTGTGACAGCAATTGAAGTGACATCTCGTGGGGATGATGGTAGTATTCAAGGCTATACGGTGTTAAAGAAGGCCTTGGGGCCCGAGGACGTCAAGTCCGAATGGAAGGATGATATCCTTTGCAACCGTGAGTCTTGTTCGAAAATAGCGGGCTTTTAGTCTTAATTATGCTAACGAATACATGCATAGCATGTGGCATCTGGTTGTGTAAAAACAACAAACAGCGTCCTATGGACCGCTGGGAAAATGATGCCCACAGACTCGGACAGGAACGGCGCAAGCGCGGCACCGGCCGCGCTCCCGTGCGCAAGCGCAAGACAAGCGCAGCATCGTCATCGGCATCGCAAAAGGCTGCCGATATTGCTTTGACATTCTCGGATGTGGATTCAAGACTAGCAGTTGGGGTTTCTGGTGAGGGTACCATGTCTATGATGCCAATTCCAGAAGCCCAAGTCCGGGACGATTCGGTAGATAACGCCATCTCGATTGTTAAGTCTGAAAGAGGCGAATCTACTGTTTCTACTCGTGAAGTACAACCAACTGATACTCTTGGGTTTACAATGCCTGATGTCGCTCTACTCGATACGCCTGCGCCTGCAACTGGCGCTGATACTCTAGGAATTACAGGCTCTCATCCAAAGTTACCAATTCCTATGCACCTTGACGACGATAGATTTGAAGCTACACATTCTGAGCCTCCGGTACCAACTACGAACGACATTTCGCCTGCAACTAGCTCGGCTGCTGATGAGTTTAATGCCATATTCTTCAACGACTCTCTGAATCAGACACCGCCACGCCCCAGTACCCCTACTGGAGATGCAAACCGACTTGTTCCTGAGTTCAAGACGCCATCACGACCTACTCCCAGCCACCGACCTATCACTAGAAGTGTGACTAGGTCGCAAAAGTCGGATCGTGGACGGACAAGAGAGGATTTTGCACCAAGGACGCCCACTCGGACACCTAAAGGATCTGCAGTTAACGCCCTGCTACTGGCTGAGAGTCCGCAGCTCCGTCGCAGCCCGCGCATTAATAAGGGTATCAACGGGTCTGCTCGGAAGCTTTTCCCTAACGCCAAAAAACATGCCACTCCAGCTATGAACGATATTGACGCTGCTTTAGCGGAATTTGGGCGGTCGTTCGATGTCTCGAAAGAAAATGCGAGCGTGGATATACAAGGTTCATCAACACATTCCAATGTGCACCAGGCCGACTCGCCGTCGAAGAAGTCTTCCGGTGAAAGAGAGTGGTCTTTGAATCAAGATTGGGAGCAGATGATAAACGCCGACTTCATGACTAATATTGAAAGCATGACGGCGCTTATAGAGGCTGATAATTCCAACCAGCGTACCGACTCTTAAAAGGATATGCTCATCTTAAAGACGAAGACATTTCTGCAATATATATAACGGGGTGGGTATGGGGACACAAATTGGATCACAGCACAGTTTGTAGTTTCTAGGGAAAAAGTCTTGATATTTTGTTTTTTAAGTTCGGCATTTTCATAGGCAAATTTTTGCATTTCAATTTGATGGGAATCGTTTTGACGATATGCATGTGTTACGACGTCATTATTCTGGTGATATTTGTGTTACTGGGTTATACATGTTTATGGTAACCCTACCATTGGTTTTTGTGTCCATGAGTTGGAGTGAAGGTTTGAGGGTAAATTTCCAACTGCATAGATTGAGTCTTTAGTCTCCAAAACTGTCACAATGTTGTACTTCAAATTAACTGTATTTGAGTTTTTGTGTATCACGGGATTCACTCTAGTGAAAATCATCCATAGGATATTCAATTTGCAGTACGCAAAGTGTCCCTCGAGCTATAGAGAATTACGTATGTATCTAGATGTTCTCACTGTTCCAAAAGAGATCATGTCAATAAACTGGACCAATCAGCGACAGATCAGGAAACTTGTTTAAATGGGGCTCAAAATACCCCTCTGATTGGTCAGACACGTCTTAAACTCTGCGCGTTCGTGGGGCAGACAGGGGGTCCAGTTTGGGAAGTCAAGATTGAAGGCACATGTCGTATCGATAAAGTTGATGTAAAGAAAGGCCACAGGTGACTGCCTCTGTTTAACGGAAAGACTTGCTAGTCTCATTTAACCATCAAACCTTCGAAGACAGATCCATAGTCTTGTTCCTTGAACGCCTCGACATAAGTGACAATGTCCGACATTAACTCCATTGCGGCCGACTTGGCCGTGTACTTCCCCGGGGCTAATGAGTTTCCACCGGAGGTGATCACGGAGCTCTCATCGATTATGCGCATGCACGGTCTTACAGTGGAGGATATCTTTTATAAATGGGAATCTAACTGCATCAAGATGAAGCGGGAGTCGAGTGATGTGACACTCGATGCCGTGCGCTTCTTCAAACAAGCGGTACAGGATGAGGTTGAGAAGAAGGTGTGGACGCAATCCGGAATCACGGGAACCACGGCTCGGAGGAGTATTGGTGTTGGTGGTGGAAGGGGCAGTGGCGACGTACTGGGCATGTTGGATGGGATGATTTCGACGCCGGGGAAGATGCGGAAGAGTATCGGGGCTGGAAGGGCGGGATTAAGTACTCCGACGGCTACAAGAATCAAGACGGAGACTCAGGATTCACCAATGATGGGACACACGTAAGTTTTGAACGAGACCGAGTGGATCGTCTTAGGCCAAGGCTAACCATTGAAATTCTATCTTTAGCCCCTCAAAGTTCAGCGATCGTAAAAATGCCGGCGAAATCATCGAGTTCTTCGCGGAAGATAACGTCCCTGAAAACGAATACCCAATCGCCCCATTCCCCGAATCCCGCACCAAACTCTCCGCTAGTTCAGACCAGAAAAAGGTAGCGTATAAACCACTGGCTATGAAGCTTAGCGAGGCATCGGAGATCCTTGACGACCGTATCGACGAGTTCATGATGGCTATTGCTGAGCACCATTCTCTTGATCTCTCGGTGTTTGGTAGTCCGGCTAGTCAGAGTACGGTGGATATTGTGGCGGTGGGCCGTATTTGTAATGATTCGGCGGAGGGAAAGTTGAATGCTGCCTCGGTAGTTTTGGAGACGTCGCGGAGAATGGGGAATGGGCTGAGAGTTCCATTGAATACGTCAAAGTTGACATCGGGATTCTCTTTTTTCCCTGGTCAGATTATTGCGGCTAGAGGTACAAACATCTCAGGCAACGAGTTTGTTGCGAATCAGATTCTTTCACTTCCTGTTTTGCCCAGTTCAGCGTCAATGAACGAGGCGTTGCATGTTCATAGACAAAGACTCAAGGGCGACCCGGAGGCCATGGATGATGATTCGGACCCCTTCCTTTGAACTTTATGATGGCATCGGGTCCGTATACAGCTGATGATAACCTCGACTACCAGCCACTGCGCGAGCTTTGCAGAATCGCAGGAGAGAAAATGGTGGATGTGCTTGTTCTCACTGGCCCCTTTATTGACATCGATCACCCACTTATTGCCAGTGGAGATTTCGACCTTCCGGAGGACGCCAATTACGACCCTGACACGGCCACTATGTCAACTGTTTTCAAGTACATGATCTCGACGGTGTTGACCCGGTTAACCACCATCAACCCCGCCGTGACAATCATCCTCATCCCCTCTACACGTGATGCCATCAACAAGCACGTGTCCTGGCCACAAGATAGTTTCTCCCGGAAGGACCTCGGCTTGCCACGCAACGCGCGTACACTTACAAACCCAATGTCGTTTAGTATAAACGAGGTACTATTCGGTGTTTCCTCACAGGATATCATATTCGAGCTATGCAGGGAAGAACTCGTAGGTGGCCGCGCACCAAGCGCCGACATCATGACTCGTGTGTCTCGTCATATTCTCGAACAGAAACACTTCTTTCCTCTTTTCCCGCCCGCTGACCGGTCGATGTTGATGAAGGTTGGTGCTGGTGACGGTCGTCCACAGGGCTCGCTTATTGATACGTCGTATTTGAAGCTGGGTGAGATGATTCATGCGCGGCCGGACGTCTTGATTTTGCCAAGTTCTATGCCCCCGTTTGTCAAGGTTGTCGAGAGTGTGTTGGTGGTGAACCCGGGACATCTGTCTAAGCGGGCTGGGCCGGGAACGTATGCTCGGATGTGTATGTTTCCTCTTCAGATTGATGAGAGCGCACCGGTGCAAAGTCACGATGTGTATGCGCGGTCGCGCATTGAGATTGTGCGGATATAGATGGGGGAATGCATGTGGTAATGTAATGAAATATGGTAGATGAATTTTATAATTGGGTATCTGGTTTTGCAACAATAGGATTAATATATCCCCGCCCGCTTTACGACTCTACTCTACGTCTCTTATCGTCACTCCGTGCATCGCGTGATGAGCTTCTCTTCCGCCTATACCTGGGACTTTCATCCCTATCGCGGCGTCGTCTGTCGCCACTTCTGCTTCGTGACCGGTATCTATCTCTCCGAGGAGAGCGACTACGGCTTCTACTTCTGCTTGGGCTACGATGAGATTTCCTCGTCACACTGCGACTGCGACTGCGACTATGTCTTCTATCTCTACGCCCCAAGGGCATCGCATTAGCGCCTCGTCCACCCATACCACCACCTTCACCATCCGGTTGGAATCTCTCATCTACATCGTGGAAGTCACCTCTCTGTCGCCAGTTCGTATCACGGTTCCCTTCACCCGGTCGTCTTTCCGTGAGTTGACCCCAGCGACCTGTGTTCTCACTCTTCATATCCTTATACTTGGTACCACCCTTGCGACCAAGCTTGGTCATATCGCGTTTCTGTAGATACTCTGGTAATACGGAGCGATCCCGAATTTCATCCTGGAAGCGCGCGCCCATGATATCACGATCTGCAAGACCCGCAGCGGATGCCTCAGCCTGGTAAAAGGCACCTTTATGGTGATACTTCTGCATATAAGCCATCTTCCCCTTCCCTTCTTGTTCGGCCTCCTGCGCCGCCAGGAACGCGTCATCCTCGGCCTTGCGCTCAGCCTCAGTGAGGTTCCGTCTGCGATCAATCTCCTCGATTTCCTTCTCGCGCTCAATCATAGCGGCACGGTCCCGCTTGTACCGTTGTAGTTTGCGGAGTTTGAAAGCTGCGGCTTCGGCTTCGGGGTCGAGATCGTCGGTGTCGTCGACGTCGGAATCGGGGTTGACTTCTTCGTCCCAGTGTTTCTTCTTTTCGGCGCGGGCCGCGAGGTCTTTTTTCATTTGGGCTTCCACGAGGGCGTTGGCTTCGGCGAGCTTGCGGGCGGCTTCTTCGGCTTCTTCTTTGTCGGTGGAGGTGGATTCTTTGGCTTTGGCGGCGTTGGCTAGTCGTTGGGCCTTGGGGATGAACTTGGGTCTCAACATCAACCTCCTTGGCTCCTCATCCTCAGAGCTTTCCTCTTCAGAGCTACCCTCGTCTTCACTTTCTTCCTCTTCGCTCTCTTCTTCCTCACTAGCACCGACCTCAACGAAACCCTCCTTTGCCGCTCTCTCTTCTAATTTCCGAACTTCCACCTTTTTCCTCTCTCTCTCAGCCTCCTCCTTTCGTCGTCGCTCTTCAATTGAGTCGGAACCCAGATGTGTCACGATCCGTCCTGCTCCTTGGGTCTTTGTCGCTGGCGCAGGTGTCTTGGTGGTAGGCTTGGTCGAGGGGGACGCAGAGTCGCTGTCGGAGTCGCTGTCAGAAGAGGATTCGGCGCCTTTGCCGGCACGGTGGCGTGCCGGACGCACCGGGTTCTTGGTCATGCGCGGTGGTATCATTTTGTGTAGTCGTGTATGTGAATTGACTGTATGTGTGTTAATAAACTAGAAGTATGTGTAACTGTTGAAGTCTGCGAGGCTGAAGATTGGGAAAATTAAAGTGGGCCTGGCGCATGCGACTGGGCCAGGCTGATTGTTTCAACCCTATCGAGTGAAATCAACCCTAGTGTAATTTTTTTTGGCGAATAAAGGTGCTCATATCACACCAGTCTGTCACATACGACCATAGCCTGCGGAAAATACGGGGTCCCGTCTGCTCCCCCATAGTCAAGCCGCAGAGCGCTGGATTAGTAGTACGGTGGGTGACCACGTGCGAATACCCGGTGTTGTATGTTTTCTTTTTGGAGTGTCCATCTTTTTTGTTCATATGGATTTTTGCTTGAGATTCCACTTTCTTTTTGGTGGACTACAAATCGTCTGTAATATACGAATCTGTAGAACAGGTTAAGTCGTTTGACA
The DNA here is from genome assembly GCA_025685495.1 of Huntiella abstrusa. Classification (NCBI taxonomy): domain Eukaryota; kingdom Fungi; phylum Ascomycota; class Sordariomycetes; order Microascales; family Ceratocystidaceae; genus Huntiella; species Huntiella abstrusa. The sequence goes on from JAJNMT010000023.1 coordinate 151,364, forward strand.
TTGCCAGCGTTTTGGGGGTACGCCAGTACCACTGCACCATAAGACGGTCCCTTTGGCCTTTGTTATTGGTTCCAGTGATATCAACGACTCTAAGGTTGTAATATCTGCTGTGCTCAATCCCAATCCTGACCGGGACCTCCAGACAGAGTACATACAAGATTGACATGTCCTAGGACTCCATTCTCTAGGTGATAGCTGAGTTTCATATGAGTAGGCAAAGCATACACTTCCTGTAATGACTTCAAGATAATTCAGTCTCGCATTGCCGTACTTGCTGGTTGATGTCTCTTCCATAGCCGCATCTAGAGCTTGTATAGTACCGTTGTCACATCAAATTTAGCCTCAGTCATCAACCTGCAGTTGCTAGTATTTAGTACAAGCAGTCTCACTTAAACAGTGTCTTTAAGTATTAGATGATTCTCACCTTAAACTTATATTTCCGGTGCCGAAGAACCCTATATAAACTGAAGTGCCCGTAGGATCTTGCTTCTTAGCTGGGTTTAAAATGGTAATACATACTTTGCCACCTTGGGATCTTGGTCAGAATCAGAGTTTAGATAGGCGATGGTGCTAGAATCCCACATAAACACAGCTTATTCCCGCAAAGTTGGCGCGAGCTGAAGTTCAGACTCGGTATTGTGTCTTTCATGTCTTGTTTTCCACCCCGCCTAGAGGTAAAGTGGGAGGGGGCCGACCAAACCGAAAGTCTAGACTTTAGATCCTTCACCCGAAGTAGCCCCTCTTTTATTACCTTTTTAGTTGGCGGGGTACGTCCTCGTGTTACCATGGTCTGCTGTTGTTTTAGTACACATATGACATCATAACCCTACTTGAAGTCCCGGAAATTTGAAGGCCGAATCACTGGTAGTGATGTCTTGACTGAGAGCCGAAGAACCCCGAAGTTCGGCACCTGGAAGTTTGGTTGGATCTTCACTAGTCTTACCCTTGAGCTACTACTCCATACAGCCTCTCATTTGTGACGCTGAACATTCTCATCATCAACATGTCTATCACTCTATTAACTCATGGAGCTGCACAGATTTTGACTGTTCAGTAACTAGTGAGCTTCAGTTAAGCCGGCGTGGACGAAATATGTATCGAGTACGAGTTACTCTCAGACACGTATGTACTGGCCTGAGTATCACAACTAAATGTAGTGGCTATATGCAAGTTTCGTAGCTTCCGGCTTTTGAACTGGTGACGTTACAAGTTGTAGATTCTCCTTTGTGATCCACAGGTTAATGAAAACTCCATTTTCACGGAGGTGTCCATGACCCGTAAGACCATCCATTTATCATCGAGACGCCTCTCACTTTCACCTGCTGCTCAACAGCTAAGCCCATCACATGTCTTATGTACGAAGAAGCCCCCGCATTCTTCCCGGGTCGCTCTGTAAGCAATTCTCTGACGTCACGGTCTATCCCTAGTTATCCGTTGACTTGCGTGCTCTGTGTTTGCCATACTTGACCAACTTGTCATCAGACGACCCAAACACATGGCTCCAATCACATTCGGGCCAAACATTGTTATTACTCATGGATTGCTTCACTTGTTTTATCACAAAGCACTGCTATCCAATGGCATTCACTTGATTGACACACTCACAACTCCACTGACTCTTTCGCTATTCCCAGATATTTGCCATCGGCCGATAGTTGCATCCTCCCGAGTGTTCCCGACTACCGAAGACCTTCAGTGATAATGTTTACTTGTCTTGCTATACAAACAAAGCTCGTCTTGCCGCATCCTTCATTCCTATCTGGCACTTCTTAAATCATCCAGTTAGATAAGATCTTGGTGTTTGGGTCTTTTGAATCTTCCGCGACACAAACACTCTTTCTCTCTTTCCTTTGAAACAACTACCGTTCCACCCCAGATCATATTTTTTCTTTGCATTTCCTTCCTAATATCATCAAATCAAAATCAAAATGGCCGAAAATACACTTAACCACCAGGCCCAGGTTACGGAGAAGGCTCCTGCAGGTGCTCCGCTACCAGGTGGCGATGAAGAAGAAGACGAAGACATGGACGCCCTCATCGAAGAGCTTGAGTCCAATGACGGAGAAGGTGACGAAGAAGAAGAAGATGAGAACGCCGGTATGGGGGGTCGTGTTGTTCCCGAAGATCAGCTTCGGACTAGCACTGTGACTGGTCTCACGACAGAAGAGGTTGCCCAGCGCAAGAAGAAGTGGGGTCTGAACCAAATGAAAGAAGAGAAGGAGAACATGATTCTCAAGTTCTTTAGCTTCTTCGTTGGCCCTATTCAGTTCGTCATGGAAGCTGCTGCTGTTCTTGCGTAAGTTAATAGCTACCCCGCTCACGATTGTTATCTTCCCGTACATAAGCCATGCTCCATCTGATCGGCAAATTCTATTTTCGGTCTCAGTGTTCAGCTGCTGGGTTTCAGATCTAGATCCTATCATCTAATCACTCGTATTCGAACATTGCTTGTGGTAGCTCTTAATCTTGTCGCGAGTGTGGCTAGAGCTTGGGAGATAACATCAATTTGTAGAACAACATGCTAACAATTCTAACAGAGCTGGTCTTCGAGACTGTAAGTTCTGCCCGTTCCACCTTGTTCACCACAACCACCGAGCTATACGTTTTCTTAGCCGCCTAGTTGATCGAGGCTTATTTTGTTTCGTTAACTTGATTGACTCTGCCGAATTCTACGATACCTTTTCGTAGTTAATCCTTCCGCTTGCCACCAGGGTACCCCTCTGGAATATGGGTAGCTATGGACTGACAATCAAATTGTTAGCATCTCGGAGCTGTTTCTAATTTTTACGAGAGCCGAGACTGTTCGATGATGCCGCTAAAATGAGGATCTCACTTGCTTGCTACTTGCCGTTGGCTCAATGTCGTATGACTCGAGAATCAATGCTAACATAATGCCTACACAGGGGTCGATTTCGGTGTCATTTGCGCCCTTTTGCTACTTAACGCTTTAGTTGGTTTCGTCCAGGAGTACCAAGCTGGTTCCATTGTCGACGAGTTGAAGAAGACTTTAGCCTTAAAGGCCGTTGTTCTGCGTGACGGCAACCTCCAGGAGATTGAGGCTCCCGATGTAGTCCCCGGTGATATTCTCGAGATTGAAGACGGTACCATCATTCCCGCTGATGGCAAGGTTGTCACTGAGGGCGCTTACCTCCAGGTTGACCAGTCTGCCATCACGGGGGAGTCTTTGGCTGTTGACAAGCGCTGCGGCGATGACACCTTTGCATCTTCATCTGTTAAGCGTGGCAAGGCCTTCATGGTCGTTTCCGCCACTGGTGATAACACTTATGTTGGTCGTGCCGCTGCTCTTGTTAACCGCGCTTCTGGCGGTCAAGGCCACTTCACCGAGGTCTTGAACGGTATCGGTACTGTTCTTCTGGTTTTGGTCATTTTAACTCTTCTTGTTGTCTGGGTTTCTTCCTTCTATCGGTCGAACAAAATTGTTAAGATTTTGGATTTCACCCTTGCCATTACCATTATTGGTGTTCCTGTAGGTCTTCCTGCTGTCGTCACCACTACAATGGCCGTTGGTGCCGCTTATCTTGCCAAGAAGAAGGCCATTGTCCAGAAGCTGTCTGCCATTGAGTCACTTGCTGGCGTTGAGATTCTTTGTTCTGATAAGACTGGTACCCTGACCAAGAACAAGCTGTCTCTGTCCGAGCCTTACACTGTCGCCGGTGTTGAGCCGGATGATTTGATGCTTACTGCTTGCTTGGCTGCGTCCCGCAAGAAGAAGGGTATCGATGCTATTGATAAGGCTTTCTTGAAGTCCTTAAAATTTTACCCTCGCGCTAAAGCTATCTTGTCTCGCTATGCCGTTGAACAGTTCTTCCCCTTCGACCCCGTGTCGAAGAAGGTCACTGCCATTGTCAGATCTCCGGAAGGCGAGCGCATCACCTGCGTCAAGGGAGCTCCTCTTTTCGTTTTATCTACCGTTGCCCAAGACCATCCAATTCCCGAAGACATTGAAAATGACTACAAGAACAAAGTCGCCGAGTTTGCTACTCGCGGTTTCCGTTCGCTTGGTGTCGCCCGTAAGCGGGACGTTGGTAACTGGGAGATTCTGGGCATCATGCCCTGTATGGACCCTCCTCGTCACGATACTGCACGCACTATTAACGAGGCTAAGCGTATGGGTTTGTCTATCAAGATGTTGACTGGTGATGCCGTCGGTATTGCTCGTGAAACCTCTCGTCAATTGGGTCTTGGTACCAACGTCTACAACGCCGAGCGTCTTGGTCTTGGCGGTGGCGGTGACATGTCTGGTTCCGATATCTACGATTTCGTCGAGGCCGCTGATGGTTTTGCTGAAGTCTTCCCTCAACACAAGTACAACGTCGTCGAAATTCTCCAGAACCGTGGCTACCTTGTCGGTATGACTGGCGATGGTGTTAACGATGCTCCTTCTCTGAAGAAGGCTGATACTGGTATCGCCGTCGAGGGCGCTTCGGACGCTGCTCGTTCCGCTGCCGATATTGTCTTCCTTGCCCCTGGTCTCGGTGCCATCATCGATGCTCTCAAGACTTCTCGCCAGATTTTCCACCGTATGTACGCTTATGTTGTTTACCGTATCGCCTTGTCTATCCACCTCGAGATCTACCTGGGTCTCTGGATCGCTATTCTAAATCGCTCTCTCAACATTAAACTTGTTGTCTTCATCGCCATTTTCGCCGACGTTGCTACTCTTGCAATCGCCTACGATAATGCCCCTTACTCCATGACCCCAGTCAAGTGGAACTTGCCTAAGCTTTGGGGCATGTCAGTTCTGCTCGGTATTGTTCTTGCCATTGGTACCTGGATCACTGTTACCACTATGTACGCCCAGGGCGAAGACGGCGGCATCGTCCAAAACTTTGGTAACGTGGATGAAGTCCTATTCCTCCAGATCTCACTGACTGAGAACTGGCTAATCTTCATCACCCGTGCCTCTGGTCCCTTCTGGTCGTCTATCCCTTCATGGCAACTAGTCCTCGCCATTCTCGGCGTCGACATTCTCGCCACCTGCTTCTGTATCTGGGGATGGTTCGAGGATAGCGATACCTCCATCGTCGCTGTTGTCCGTGTCTGGATTTTCTCCTTTGGTGTCTTTTGTGCCATGGGTGGTCTCTACTATTTGCTCGAAGATTCAGCTGGTTTCGATAACCTTATGCACGGGAAAGCTGTGGGAGGCGATAGGAAACAGCGGTCGCTAGAGGACTTTGTCGTGTCTCTCCAGCGTGTCTCTACTCAGCACGAAAAGACACCGTAAATAACTACGATGTACATATGTACATACGTATATGTATGGAATAGCATGCGGGGAAACGGGATTTTTAGGAATAGTTGTTTAATTCTTGTTTGAATTTTCCAATGGTAACTTGTCTTATATTGTAACACACTCTCGGTGAATGTACGCCATGGTTTGTATCCCCATAGCGGCGTCAACACAAGTGGGGCTGTTTTAGTGTTAGATACCTAATAGGGTAATTAGATCTGCATTGAACTTATCATCAGTGTGTACACGATATCGCAGCGTAGCAACCGATGTATGTTGTTGTTATATTCTTTAACGCCTATCTGAACCGTGCGAACTATCAATACGACGGCGGTGTGTGTATATGCTCTGTAGCGACCAAACTATAATCCGACTTTACCCCGCAATCCTTCACATATGGCCATAGCCTGTGGAAAATACGGGGTCCCGTCTGCGCCCCCATAATCAAACTCCAGAGCGCCGAATTAGTACTACGGTGGGTGACCACGTGGGCACACCTGATGTTGCATGTTTCTCCTTTTTGTCTTTTTGCTTTTTGGGTTTTACACATTCACGCGTGACCATAAAATTGTCGCTCAAACATGTATTTATTCTACTTAGGTAGCATGCCTCAACACCCAATGCAGCCAAAACACCCGAGACAAAACCAAACACCAAGGTTCAATTTGTCTGGCTAGAATCATCTGCAAAGACTCTTGACAACGTGGCTGTGGTGGTTTTTGGCAGAAAACTGATCGCACCAGAACGAGGATGCTTCCTGTAGCCCGACAAAATCTCATCCAACAGAACACTACAAACATACCATCGAGAATCTGCACGAAACGAAAAGAAAGAAGTTTAGACGACCTGCTCGGTAGCGAGAGCAGTCGTGTTGATGTCAACCTTCTTCTTGTTCTTCTTGGAGCGAGTAGTCTCAACGGGAACGGGCTCGATGGGTTCCTCGAAAGACTCATCATCTTCCTCCTCGTCGTACTCATCGTAGTTGTCAGGCTGCCACTCACGCATGTCATCCTCAGCATCGTTGAGGATCTGGCGAGCCTGGAGACCGTGCTCGTACGCGGGACGGGTGGCACCGGGAACGGTAGGCGAGTCATCCAGGAGCTGGAGAAGGCGACGGCCGTGCTTGGCAAGGATCAGCTGCTTCTCGGCACGCTCAATGATGGCGGCGAACTCAGCGCTGTAAGCCTGCTTGAGCTTCTGGCGGGTCTGTTTGGGAGAGAGGTAGGGTCAGTGAGTGTCTAATTGTCGTAATCATCAGCAAGGTTACTTACCACGTTGCTCAGCTGAGCATCAGCGACGAGGTTCTGGGCCTCAGAACGAACCAGACCCTGCTCAAGAGTCTCAAGCTGCTCAGATTCGGGATCCTTCATCTTGAGCTTCTGGATGTCGTTCATGATCTTGGTGCGCTCAGCACGGGCAGGAGCAATATCCTTCTCCGTGTTGCGGATGATCTTGAGGCGGCCCCGAACCGTCTCAAGGTGCGACGAGTAGGCATCCTCGTGGTCAGCAATCTCGAGAAGCAGGACACCAATCTTGTCAGAAAGGTCCTGGACAGCATCATCACCAGTGTCACCACCCCAGGTGCTGAGCTGGTTGGCAATCAGAGCGCGCTCGCTGGCAGCCTTGTGGTGGGCATCGACGAGGTTGTTCTGGGACTTGACCAGCTGGTTGAGACGTCTGGCGTTGTCAGGCTTCTGGTTCTTGTTGCCACCGCCGAACCGACCAAAAATCTTGTTTTGGCTCTTGTTAGAAGGGGGCGGCTTGTTGTTCCGGATGGAAAGGGTGCGGTTCCTGATGAATTGTATGGTTAGTCATTGAACTTTGATGGATAACTCGTTCGACAGCATTTCGAACTTACATGAGAGGCATGATGGGCAATCGATGTTAATAAAAGGATATGTTTAGGTAATGCGAAAAGGGTGTAGATTCAAAAGACGAAAAGTCAAGATATTCCAAGGGGGCGGATGTGATCGCTATAAGTACCGCGGGGAAGCAAAAGACAAATGAGGTTTCTGACACAACAACAAACGGCTCGGTTTAAAACCCGCATCTAGCGAGTCAAAAACGGCCGGTAGCTTCCTATTGGTTGTCGTTCGGCATACATATGAACATACGTCTTAATATTACTGGTGATTTCCATGATCTGATGTAAATTGCGGCAAGTACTATACCGAATGTAGCTACCGAGCATACCGCTTTTGTCAATGAGCTTCAGCTAACCGTGAGAAATGACGTTACGCGGGTAGTTATGGTCAAAGATACAGGGCATTCAATGAGGTCGTTTAGTAGTTTCTATCCCGTGTCGGAATATGAAGGATGGTTGTCTCACAGTTGCACAGAGGGGCATGTCCGTTTTAGGTAATAGTGTGTTATGACGTCACTTTTGACCCTATGCGGGGTTAATGTCGGGGTTAAAGGGTTATATATGAGTGACTGAAGTGGGGATGTCTCACGTATTCGCATTTACACGCCAAAGTCTGGATTGAAAGAAAGAGATATTCCACTTTTTGTATGCCGTTCAGTGTAAGTCATTTCACGTGTTCATGTATCAGTATCATGTGTTCAAAGCATGGAGTTTGCAAAATATAGTATTCATTGTAACAAAGCCACAAGTAGCCATCCTTCATGCAAGTGAGAAGATCATTCCGTCATAAACTATTCGAACAGTGGAAAGCAGGCGCTCAACAGGTAAACCCTAGAGCATCAACTGCTTACCAGCGGCCACCGGGACCGCCCTGACCACCGGGACCACCAGGACCGCCCTGTCCACCAGGACCGCCGGGGCCGCCGTGGTTGCCACCGGGGCCACCAGGACCGCCGAAGTTACCCTGACCGCCGGGACCACCCTGGCCACCACCGGGGCCACCACCGTGAGGGCCACCAGGACCGCCCTGGCCACCACCGGGACCACCACCGTGAGGACCACCGGGACCGCCCTGGCCGCCGCCGGGACCGCCGTGACCGCCGTGGTGATGACCGAAAACCATTGTGAAAGAAGTGGGTTGTAAAAGAGAAGAGTTGAAGAAAGTCTGCGTTGAGGAACGAAGACTTGAAGTGATGAGTGTGAGTGTGATGAGGGAACAAGACAGGAACAACTTCCAAGAGCCGGTTCGTGGTGGTTTATATACTTGATTCGTGATGCCTTACTGCCTTTACGTTCGTGGTTCACCCAACCACTAAGTTGCTCACACCCTCCGCCCCGCTTGCCCCTGACATCACTACACCATCAATGCCTACATGTACTGGCGCATCTGTTGGCGCCCTCGCTTACCCCTCTTTCGTCATCCCAACAGTATTGACGGCTGAATTGCCTCATAGTCCGGTTAAGCATTCAATAATGCGTGAAGCATGGCTCATGCTTCACATATTCTCATTGCCCGGCCTTTACAATTGTTGCCCCAACTCTAGAAGTCTATAGACAGGCCACATCTCTATTCACTGGAATGTTTGCTACCAAATCGACCACATCTGTTCAACTGCCCAGACTTTCGGCATCCCTTTCCGCTATCATCAGGGGTTCCCGTCCGTTCACCCAAAAACCCACTGTCCGTCCACCAACAAACGAAAACAAAGCCTTCCAAAGCACAATGATTCTCCCCCCAAATCTTCTCTAAAACCTGGAGTTCCAGAAGCTCTACCCCGCAAGCCAACCACCGAGACGCCCCGTACACGCCCATAGGTTCTTCGCATCCCTTACTTAGAGTTGAAATTCCCCACTTCAACATCGATGCCTCACCAACAAGAGCTGAAGATGCCCCGCCATGATTATAGATTTACTGCCTTTACACTCAAAAGCATTACGCGGACACCAGCTCATGAGTCCCCGCTAACCCATTTTGGGGCTCAGCTGTAAAAGTCGTCGTCAGCATCTTGAAGCCCCGACAGGGAAGTACCCACTCATAACAAGCGTCGCTTCCCGAGTTGACAGGGTTCGTACAGGGGTTACTGGGTATAAGTGACTCTGCATTGGGACTGTAGTCGGCTGTTTTTGGCCGTCTGACAGGTGCGGACGGGACGGCATCTGTTGATAGGGTTGAGTTTGACTTCATGGACGTGATGTCAATGTCGATGTATACATTGTATAGATACATGCAAGACAACTGTTGTTGCCACACAAGAAAACTATAGAATTCACGCAAGTAGATATGGCGTAGAAGCCCAACAAATCCGCATACAGTCTACCGTTGACTCACGGAGTCAAACCAAGGACTTGCATCTAAACATCTATCAATCACGCCACATCATGTGGCCAATCTAGTCGCCCTATGCGCCGATTATCTTCCATATGTGTCCTGTATACGTACATACGTCCCGATTGATAGCCGCCACTGCCCAGTTACATTCGGCAATGTCACCACGAAGTGCATATCCTCCCTCTCATTACGTTGACCCATGAAAACAAGGCGGGCTGATGACCCCCATGACTCCTGAAGCCGCGTACAATTAGACAGAGTGTCAACAACAGCTGGAAATGTCGAGATCAATAGGCCCAGCTTTAGAGATAACTTGACCCATGAACCTACCCCGTCTCAACTTTACTCTTCCTTCTGACCCATCAGCGGGCCTTTGGAGCAAACTTCCGGGGCTTTCTGTCTTCATAGTGGGGGGACAGCTCGACAAGACTGCCCCGCATGCAATTTCACGTCATTTTTAGTCTCCCTTAGCTAGACAGATGTGAAGATTCCGGCAAAATATTGTATGTAGATCCAAATTTATTATACAGCGTGAACACATTCCAAGGATATCAATCTTTCTCGAGCCAATGAACAATCAAAACCAAAACGCCAACCCTATCGTGACCCAAAAACAAGACAGTATTTAAAGAAGCCCCTTACCATCCACCAGGACCGCCACCACCACCAGGACCGCCGCCGCCGGGGCCACCAAAGTTACCACCGGGGCCACCGCCACCACCTCCGGGGCCACCAAAGCCGCCACCACCTCCGGGACCACCAAAGCCGCCGCCGCCGGGACCGCCTCCAAAGTTACCACCACCACCGTGATGACCGCCACCGTGAGGCATGTGAGAGACGCCGCCACCGCCAAACTGGCCACCGCCCATGTTACTGGGTCTGGGACCCTGGCCGCCGTGGTGGTGTCTGCTACCAAGGCCGAAGCACATCTTGAGAAGACCCATCTTGAAGAATGAGAGAAGGGTATGTGTGTGTGTGTGTGTGTTTTTAAAAAGATTGAAGGAAACAAAAGTGTTGTATTGTACTTGTGATGAGTGTACAACAGGCAAGTTCAGTAGACAAGACTTGCAAAAGAAAGTATAGTATGATCCAAACTATCCATCTTCCTCCATCTTGCCGGCCGCCGTGTCCCTTTTATATCCATCGACAAGATCGTCAAATCTGCCCAACCGACTCCCTCCCTGACTTAATTCTTCAGCTTTCACCGTGAAGTCGTCACCGCGATCACCGCCCCCACCGAGCCCTCCCACGCTAAACCCAGCCTCTCTACACGCCGTTCATCCAAAAACAGCCCGTTCCTCTACCGGGAGTCCCTAGTCCAATCCTTCCAGTACATCCATGACATCATCCGCAACCAGCGACCACTTATTCACTCCCCAAATAGCCCAGAAAAAAAAAGCGAGCCGAATATCCGGAAGGAGATGACGAAGCCATGGCGGGAACCTTTCCGGTGCACCAAAAGGCGCTGTCGGCATCTTCGGTCGTAGTCTTTGCAAGTCCTAAAGTCCGTTCACTTTTGCCGTTATTCCGCTTATGACTTCACTACATTGATTAACCCCTGTGACATGTCTTCAAAGCGGTGGCCACTTGCCATAATTAGCCAGTTCACGGCTTGACAGGGCGCAGGCCATTGCGTTGCTTGACTCCACTTTCAACGACCGCAATGGTAACCCTTTTAACCCTAGAATATAATGTGACTGCCTGATGATTTCCTGGATTTGAGCCATAATGGATCGATAGACTACAGACTTTGGTTAATAACACCAAGCATCAGCCTTGCGTGTACATGCGTACACAACGTTCAATCTTGGACATCATTGGACGTCATAGTTTCCTCAAACGCACATACAGTGACGCCCCACACTGACGTCATTGCCGATGCTTTCTCATGACTACATGTTAGGTACTCTGAAGAAGCAGCCCACAGGAGGTTCAACAAGGACATACATACACTGCAATCTTGATGAACATGTCATGATCAACTACAACCTACGGCAAGGCGATGTATAGCCCCACTGACAGAGGTTCACAAACTCCCAATGCATGACATCAACACATTGCAGATTAACCATATTAGTCTACATGTCTACTGACAAGTCTTGGTAAAAACCACCAAGGGAACGCAAGTATGAACATATGTCCATGTCAAATAAACCCTAGGAACAATAATCACCTTATAGTCCCTTGCACCAACCATAACACAGGAACACAATGACACACTTGACAGAATCGTGTAACCCAAAGTACCAGCTACATTAACACCAAATAGCAATCCCATGTACATACATATGTACACCTGGTGGTGTTAGTTTGCCCCTCAAGTTGCCTAGCACATACCTGTAGGACACTATCACACCAGCAGACAAGACTTCACACATAAGACCAGCTCTAATAAACAGACACAAGCAATAAAGGAGCAAGATTATTCTGATTTTAATGTGGCTAATGAAAATACTATACACAAACAGTGTCCACTCTATCATCCTGTCTGCACTCAATCCACCTTGACCCGCTTCGCTATCGCTTCGTCGTTTTCTTCGTCCGACTCCGCAAACACCCGTTTTTTCTCCTCCAAGACAGCATCCATTTTCAATGTTGAGCCCATTACAGGTTCTTCATCAGCGTAAACATCATCCGTGTATCCCCTCGAGCTGGTCTCAGAGGGTGAATAATGCCCCATATCAATGTTAACTTCATCATAATTGCTAGGCGTGAAGTCCTAATCGCGCGGCTTTTCGGTTTTGCCCACAGGCACCGCCTCAGTCACAACAGCTTGCAGCAAACCCGCATTTTTCTTTTCCAAGTATTTCTTGGTTTGTTCTCCTGCTTTGTTTGCTTCCTGATGGGTACAAGCCAACAACAAGGTCATGTCACTATGTGCGTCTTCAAACAGTCCGTGGCGAAGCCTATCAAGTGCTGACCAGATTGCACAGTATTCTTCCGGAATAACCGACAGAGTTGACAAAAAGTTTGCCGAAACCCCAGTTGACTTCAAAAAATGTATTTTGTACTTGTAAAGGTCGGCCTTTTTATCCTCAGGCAAGCCATCTGCACACAGAAGTGGGCCATAGGCAGCTGGAATTCCAATATTGGGGCCAAACTTGGTACGAACCATGATGTAAATAAAACACCAGAAGAGAATCTCCATGTTAAAACGCATCTGTCTCCATTGGTACGACAGTTTCCCATTATCAGGTATGATACCTGAAGATCCACCGTAGGCGGCCGTGGGAACAGTGTCACAAAGAACTGCAATGTGGGCAAAACAAGGAAGAGACCGGAGCGAGTAGCAGCGCTTGGAGTCTGGAACCATGATGGTAGCTGACATGTCGCGCATAGAGCTCTCTGCGTCAAGCCCGCGTTTCTTGCAAGGCCACATACGCTTAATGTGCATGCAAAACGCCTTGAAGATTTCAAGTAACTCAACCGGGTCATTGTCAGGAATAGGCAGCGGGGCACTGTTAAGCACTGTGCGCCAATGAACTAAAGACTCCTCGGCAATGGTTAGGCGTGGTCGGGACGTCCACGAAATCCTTTTTTGCTCCGTGTAGTCTTTGTAAAGTCTGCTCTCGTCCCGATCCGAAGGTGCGACCTTCCAGCAAGAGACAACACGCGGTACCCGTGATTCGGCAGAACCATGGAACCTTCTGAAAATGCGGACACCACATTCCTCCTTCGGATGAATCCAAGAATCTTGGATCTCCAGCTTATGGTATGGATCCTGAAGGGGAAATATTTTCCAGCGGAGTGTACCCAGTTCAAGAATCTCCTGGGGGGTGCTAGTGCACTCAGTAATGCAGTGCTCCTGGCCGCCGATCCAAATCGGCGGGTACTTTTCAATGCCCTCTGAGCGGTGCAGGAACTCTGAGTGGAAACCGAGGCTGCAATCAGCCATGATCCCCAGTGACGTAATGATTCTGATGCATTCAGAACGATCAGTCTCCCAAGAGTAACGGGTGCCAGCCAGAATCTGCTTTCTGCTTGCGCACCACGGCCGGACCCACTCGGGAGTCACAATGAATCCCAAGACAAAACGGCGCGTTGGCTGGGCGATCAGAACATTTCTCGCTGCGCGCCAAATCTTGGGTTTGATTTCGGGCGTGGCATGTTCAACAACAAACCCAAGGGCAGCCACTTGAGACCAATTGACTCTGCCACCAGGCTGGGTGTTGACAATAGGAGAGTTGGCAAAGATCAAATTGGGCTCGGTGCTGTTCCGAACATAGCAAGGTGCAGCCACACAGTCACGAACCTCCTGGTTCGGCTTCAAGGTTAAGAAGAGTTTCGTTAACTCATCAATAGCCCGCTTAATAGATGAGGGGTAGCAAGATTGCCACTCATCCATGAGTTTGACATAGCCGATGGCTGTTTCCCACTGAGGGCACCAAACTTGGAAAAACATGTCCCCAGCAACATGAGGAACGTCAACCTGGAATTCACCTAGCGCCAGCGTTTTGTTCTGAGACCAATCACGGACAGCTTTGAAACAAAATCCAGTCTCGTCGATCAACAGAGTCCAAAGAGCCTTTTCAATTCGAGTCGAGTGGTAAAGCCACTCGGGAGCCGGGCCATGACAACACGCCTTCTTGACGGCGGCAGCAAAGTTATCTTCCTCGAACATGGCCGCAGAGATGACGGCGTCAACTCGAGCCTGTACATCATTGGTGACATAAAACTCCACCTCACGAGATCCAGGAAATTTAGTTTGAGCGGACAAGTAGTCGGCGATGAAACGCACCAGTTCATCCAGATCTGTATTACGAAGACATAGGTTAATGGTCGGATACATTCATGTTTTGAAGCGATGAACTTACGGGTCAGCTAGACGCGAATCTGTTCCTGGGGGGTGAGCTCATCATATATCGTGTCCGACAAAGTGTCAATTTTGTTGTGAAGCATCTCCATCAGTTGCATGAGACCAGTGCCCCGAGGCGGGACTTCAAGTGGCATGCTCCTGGTTAGGGGGTTGGCTCTGGTAATGTTTGCGGCGAACGAAGCCATATTGAAATAATAATGTGCTGTTACTTTAACGAAACAAAATAGAACGTAGCAAGCCAAGTCACACCTGTTGATTATTCAAACGCCAACAGAGATGGTGGCCCTCGAGTTTTCAGATGAAACTGATGTGGCGATAATGGGAGTTTAAAAACAGAAGAGGAAGACAAGAGGTCAAGTAAATGAGAGCAGGGGGCTACAGATTCAAAACACGATCTGTTATGCTGGGTGTTAACCTGTTTTGTTACTGTCAAGTTATCAACAAACACTCTCTTAAAAGGAAGCTTCATATTTCTGTCCGGCACATGTCGATAGCACTCCGGTCAATAGGCCGTTGTCATGTGTGTGTATTTCCTAATGCGGCAACAGCAGGTGGGTCTGTCCCTACCCAAGGGCCAGAGCGTCCTATAAATCGAGGACAAGTCAAGTTGGCCAATCAACATGAAGTAAGGCACACATGTGAAGGAAGTTGGGTCAATGTGTGATTAATGAAGAAAGTGCCATGAAAATATTTTTTATCCGGCTGCTGCCGGCATTCATCTAACTTTATTCTATAATATGCAGCGATCCGGGCGCTGCATGTCATCCCGCCATGGTTAATTATATGCTTTAACTCATTGGGCTGCTTGTAGGTTTTAGTAGACATGCATCTATTACAAGAGTGACATGTGTGTAATTCACAAGAATGTCTTGGCGAAGACCTGACTTGACTTGAGATGGAAGCAACAGGGTTTGGTTCGATACTAACCCTTAGAGTTATCATTGTAAGCCTTCCTTTGAGATAGACACTTGATTGAATAACGCTGTACTCACACTAGCAGTGGTACTCTAACAAACGTATGTACATACATATGTTGTGATACTTCCTCTATATATACCTTCATTGTTAATTCTTTGAACCCATCTTTACCTACCGAAAAAGTCTTCATTTGAAGGTAACCTTCTCATGCATGTAGTGCATGATACTACCCACCTTGACGTCCAGTAATCACCAGCTTATGTATGTACATAAGCACACGGCTGACCAAAGAAACTCTATCCTAAACTAGTCAGCGGAACCGACACTAGTGGCAACCTACGTGCAGTCAATCCACTTCGAGACTGGAATACATACGGCGCCTGGACCTATGATGATTGAGTTCTCTGTTTTCCCCAGCCTTATGAGCCATAAGTTGCCGCAGGATAAACTAGAGCCCCAATCTTCGCTTTGATCGCTCTGCTTCGGGTCTTATCCTCCTGCGACCTGCGTATCCTGCCGGTCCCTCTATTTTTTTTTCGCTTCGATGACAATGGCTTGCGCATCACGACGTACGCAGTACTCCGAATCACTACGGTTTTGTGGGCTGTTTGGCTCTCTGCAGGTATTGACGTGCTTCCCCTGATCCACGAAAGGAGTGTACCTTTTTTGGCTGGCCTAGACGAAGTCTTTGCCGACTGCAGATTGACATTTGGTTCATTTTGCGCCACCCTGAGGTGGATTTAAAGCATCGATCCCCATCGCATCTTGCCGCATTTTCTCTTTAGTTATCTGTTACTGTCGTGTGTTAGCGAGTTTTCTCACTTGTGAAGATGAAATTCGCCAAAGAGCTCGATCAGAGCGCCGTTCCAGGTATGTTATCGGTCAGCAGACTGTCAAACCAGCGATCATTACTTGGCATTGGAAACATTACCGATAATCATAAGCAAAAGAAGTCTAACCTTTTACTTACGTCATAGAATGGAGGGTCAAGTACCTCGACTACCGTGGCGGTAAAAAGCTGGTTAAGGGTATTGGTCGTGCTATTGCTCGCGCAAACCAGTCTCCGGCAACCCCCGGCCGCGCATCATTTCAGCCCACACATCGTTGGACTGCCAACTTCAGCTTGTCGCCACCTCCGCGTACTAGAGCAACTTCATTCGGAGCACGCCGAGACGACGAAGATGAGGATTGTGAACCATTATCGCCAAGACTTCCTTCTAGCGCAAACCAATCTTCTCGTGCTACCGATCAAGATGTTCCACCAGAAAGGTCTCCTGCAAAGAACATACCTGACCAATCTGATGTTCCATTGGCGGGAGGTGATATAGTCAGAGATTTTGGCAGCTTTGTTCCAACACCACCAGAAATTGGGCCAAGCCCAGCGACTATGTCCTCGACGGGCGCCTCTATTCGTAGACATCCAACATTCGAGTTGCCTGAGCCAGCTATTACGGATGACGAGAATGAGGATGATGTCATTACGATCAAGTCTCCAAAACCAACAAAGGGTACTCCTGGAAGGGGAATTCTAAAGCGCTCGCAACAGCCAACTCAGACTCCGGACCCGTCAACTATAATGACGCCAACACGGCGGCCAAACATCACCATCCCACCGTTAAACCGCGCGCAAACTGCATATACATCTGCATATACCCCGACAACTCCAAAGATTAACCCTTTACGCCGGCTTTTCTCTACCACTAGTTTGATGACACCTGCACAGCCAACTACCAACACTGAGAACTTGAACTTTGCTTACCAGCGAGAGCGTGCCTTTTTCAACTTTTTGGACGAAGAGTTAGACAAGGTGGAGACGTTTTATGTACAGAAGGAGGAACAAGCAGGCAAACGTCTCGAGCTTCTTCGAGCACAGCTCCATGAAATGCGCAGCCGTCGACTTCATGAAATGGCGGAACAGAAACGTAAGAAGCAGGTTCTTGGAGAAGCGTTGAATGGAAGTTCGGATGAAAATGGAAGTAGTCCAGGAAAGGAGGGTTCACAAAGCCGGTTCAGGTGGGATGCTCCATTGAAATCCATGGTACCACAATTGTCTATGAAGCCCGGGCCGAATTCAAGAGCGTTTGCAGATATGCCCACGACGCCTCGGCTCACTGGTAGACCACATGAGTCTTTTCGTGACTATATTCGCAAGCCTACGGATCATGAGATTCCCTATCGGACGGCCAAACGTAAGCTCAAGTTAGCTCTACAAGAGTTTTACCGTGGTCTGGAGCTTCTTAAAGCATATGCCCTTGTCAATCGGACTGCGTTCCGCAAGTTGAACAAGAAGTATGATAAGACTGTACAAGCCAGACCGGCCTTGAGATATGTCAATGATAAGGTCAACAAGTCGTGGTTTGTCCAAAGTGACGAGCTCGATGGTTACATCTCTGCCGTGGAGGATCTCTATGCGCGGTACTTTGAAAAAGGTAACCGTAAGGTTGCTGTAGGAAAGCTACGCAGTCTGGGAAAGAAGGAGGGCGATCATTCAGACAGTGCCTTTAGTAACGGCCTTCTAATTGGTATTGCTCTCGTCTTTGCTGTTGAGGGTCTCGTGTTTGGTACGGAATTACTCTATGACGACGATCCTCTGATACGTGCACAAACGAGCTTCTTGTTGCAAATCTATGGCGGTTTCTTCTTGATGCTCTTACTGTTTACGTTGTTTTGTCTTGACTGTTGGATTTGGACCAAGAATAAGGTTAACTACCAGTTTATCTTTGAGTTGGATCCTAGACATCAACTGGATTGGCGACAGTTGGCTGAGTTTCCGAGTGTCATGGGCTTCTTGCTGGGCTTCTTCATGTGGCTCAACTTTACACGATATGGAGACCCAGATATGTACCTGTACTATCCAGTCATCCTGATTTGTGTGGCTGCTGGTATAATCTTCATGCCATTACCTATTTGGAAGCCTCTGGCACGAAAGTGGTTTGTGTATTCGCATTGGCGTTTGTTACTTGCCGGTTTATATCCCGTGGAATTCAGAGACTTCTTTCTCGGCGACATGTACTGCTCACTGACCTACGCTACTTCCAACATTTATCTCTTCTTTTGCTTATATGACAACAACTGGGACCATCCGACTCGATGCAATAGCAGTCACTCGCGAGCTATGGGCTTCCTCGCTGCCCTTCCGCCAATATGGCGTTTCCTCCAGTGTATCCGTCGTTTCTACGATACCCGCAATTGGTTTCCCCATTTGGTTAACTGTGGAAAATATACCATGTCTATCATGGCAGCCGTGTCTCTATCACTATTCCGTATCCACTCGACCGACGGTCTCTTTGCTCTCTTTATCACCTTTGCCACCATTAACGGTGTATACACAGCTATTTGGGATCTCTTCATGGATTTCTCCGTCCTCCAACCCGGAGCCCGGAAATACCTTCTCCGCGACGTCATATCCCTTAAGAAGAAATGGATCTACTACATCATCATGATAATCGATCCCACCCTCCGCTTCTCCTGGATCCTCTACCCCATTTTCCGCTCCCACCCCCAACACTCCACCGCCATCTCCTTCATCGTATCCCTCTCCGAAGTCCTTCGCCGCGGCATGTGGACCCTCCTGCGCGTCGAAAACGAACACTGCTCCAACGTCTCCCAGTACAAAGCCTCCCGCGACATCCCACTCCCCTATCACATTGAGCTCCGCGAAGCTGATGAAATCGCCGCAACCCCACTTGTTGATGGGACCGTGGACATGGACGATCGTCGCCCTACTACGTCTGGCTCGTTGGCTCCCGCTGCTACGATTACCCCGATTACTTCGAGGCCTTCTCCGCAGACACAGCCCGTCACTGCGACTACTAGTGCCGGAGCATCAAGTGGTGTTAGTACCGGTGCTCAGTTCGCTACGGGTGGCGAGGGACAGCCTGGGGAGGTGGAAAGTGCTGGTGGCGCGGGTGTTGTTAGAAAACGGCGGTCGACTATGGGTGCTGCGTTTTCCAAGATCTTAGCCGAAGCACATAGACAGGACTTTGAAAAGAAGAGACGGGTGGAAGGGGAGGACGAGACGGAACATGTGGGGACACAATCTGATGATGACGATGACGACGACGACGACGATGATGATGATTTGGAGTAGTTTATTATAATACGTGATATATATGTATGTTGCAAGCTCATCTACGGGCCAATAGAATCCACCTTCATCCTCTAATGCCACTCTCCGTAAATCTGCTCCCAGTTATCCAAGAAGCCTCTAAAGAACTTGACACCCAAACCAGGATCCAACGAGCCAGTAGTGGCACGCACAGAGTGCATACTCAACTGAGGCAAACCCGCATCCGCCGACTTAACACCCATAGCACTAGACAAAGCCGGTCCCACAGTCCCACCACTCCGCGAGTCATTGCGAATCATAAAAGTCTGGGTAGCACAGTTCGCCAACTCTCCGACACGAGTCAACACGCTAGTCGATACAGCGTCCGTAGTCATATGGCCATTGGCATCCGCGCAGATAGTGACACCGACGTTAAGACGGGCAGTGTGATCAGTGAGATGCTCAGCAAGGAAGTTGGGGTTCGCGGCGTGCGTGACGTCGGCAGACACGAGGAACGACTTGGCGTATGTCTGTCCCATGATTCCAGGGCCGTAGGAGACGCCCTTGGCGGCGGCAATCGACTCGACGGTCCGTGCAATGACCAGAGGGAGGAAGTTTCCACGGGCACCCTGGCGGAGAAGCGAGCCGATTTCCTCGTCGTCGAAGAGGGCGACCAGCTTGATGGTGCTGTCTTCCGCTTTATTGTTGGCGGTGAGGAGACCGTGGAAGGCGGCCCAACTGCATAGCTTATCGTCGATGCGTCCACCAAAAATGAACTCATGATCCATACCACCCGTCTGAGCGGGCTGCGAGTCGTAGAGTTCGAGCTCCCAGTTGACGATTTGGCTGGCATCGGTGATGTCGAGTTCCTTGGTGATTAACTTGACCAGCTTGGGGGGCTGCTTGCTGATAAAGGAGTTGGCGGGGCCAAGAGGGGCGACGGGGGTAGAAGAGCCCGAGAGGTCAGAGTTGTCAAGGCCGATGATGGGGACGGCTTGGGTCTCCTTGTTGTTAGACCCCATAATGCCCACGCCAAAGTGGGGAGCGAGCGTAGGAACACGGGCAATGGGCCAGTCGAGACGAACAAGCTTAATAGCGGTCTTGTTAGTCTCGGGGTCACGAACAATGACACGGCCACCAATAGACAAATCGCGATCCCACCAGGTAGGGTTGAAACCGCCAGCGTAGGGAGCTACACCGAGCTGGATGAAGCCAGCTTTGTTAGGCTTCTGACTGACGGGCTTAAGCTTGGCAGTCACGGCGTCAATGTGGCCGGCGATCATGGCGACTCCGTTACCGGGCTTGTAGGACTCTCCGACGGTGAAGGCGATGAGGGCACTGCCGTTGCGGGTAGTCCAGTATTTCCCACCAGGGACGATCTTGCCGGACCATTCCTCACTAGAAGGCAACTCCTTGAAACCGGATTCAACAAGCTTGGTCTTGAAGTAATTGACGGCGTGGAAGATAGTCGGGTTGTTCGTCAGGAAGTCACAGAAAGGCACCGTGTACGCCTCGGGCTTATCCTCCTTGATCAAACACAAACGGCACGGGTTCTTCTTAGTGTCAGTCGTCTTTCCCTTCTGCTCCTGGCCAAGCAGAATGCTGCAGTCATGACAAACAGGAACAGGCTTAAGAGACGAGTCGAAATCGCCAATCAAGCAAAGACGCTGAGCATCCCGCTTAGTGGTAGTCGCGCGAACAGACGGGTTAAAGTCCTCCGCCACAGAGCTACCCGCGGGGTTTCCAAAGTCGAAAAACGCCGTCTGGGGGAAAGCGTTGGTGGCATCAAAGAGGTTACGCGGGGCAGTAGGCTGGGGAGCCTGCCGAGGAGCCTGCTGGGGGACACCGCGGTTTTCCAGATCTCCGAGAGTATCTTGCAAGTAAGAAAGCTGACGCTTCAACACCATGATTTGGTTCTCACGGATCCGGGCATCTGTCTCACCGAGGACACTAGTAGCGGTGCTGCCGGTTCCGGGGGTGAGGACAGGCTGAAGGTTGGGCATCGATGGACGTTGATGGAGAGACGCGACGGGGCGGTAGGGGAGTCTGGAAGAGGCACTGGGGCGCTGTTGCTGGTTCATACCGGCGGTGTGGTCGAAGAAGAGACTGTTATACGGGTTCGTCATGATGAGTCGAGAAGGTCGTCGAAAATGACGTGGGAACGTAAACAAGAGGGATCTAGACGGTACGAAGTGAAAAATCTATCCAACAGAGGTATGTATGTAAAACGTAACTTCCAATAACACTACAAAAAAACGAAGCAGTAAGACAAGAATCAAGCAGTTCCTACCAAACACACAAACAAAACAATTAGAAACAGTATGCGCGATACTACATATACATACATATCTACCCAACCAAATAGGAAGGCGCGAAGGCGACACTACGGTACAAAAGGGCGATATAGTGGGTTCAGGAATCGATTTACAGGGCACTTCTTTTCCCCGCATGTAGTGAATTTAGTGGGTAATGACGCAAATAGCCGTGGTGAGGCGACGCTAGTTGGAGAGAGCTATGGGTGTTGCTGCATCCTTCAGGAGGGACCAGTGATACCTGATTAGGGAAGGATTATGCAGGTCCCTGAAGACTTGGAATGATTCCTCGGTGTAAGTGGACGGCGACGGACGGATAACACTGATAAGGTGATAAGCGCATTGGGGTACATACCTGATACAAAGAGATATTGCGTGACAAACACATTCATGACTCGAGAAAAACTTGGAATGAACAAAAACGGTGGTAATCAATTCAAAACGGGCTGCGAATGGCACCCAAAAACAATAGAGAAAACGTCACATCATAAACTAGACATAAAGCCAACAAACTTCCATCCAAAAAGACCAGACAAAGGAAATAAACACCCCAAAAACTCCGCCCAAGCCAAATCCCAAAAAACTAAACCAAGGAAACTACCAGCCACAACAATGGCTGGATCTGGATAACCCACATCGGGGCATCGGGAACCTTTTATCGTACAACACTGCGCAACCGCAAGACAAAAGAAAAAGTAAAAAAATAGACAAAGGAAATAGAATCAAGACCGGACACCCGAAGTCTCGTAGAACTTGCGGCCATCTTTGTAGCACGCAACAACCAAGGTAGGAGAATATAACCCGGTTCTCCGGTCTCTCCGCTTCTTAATCATAGAAACGACTGCAACTCCACATTCCAACATGAGAACACTCCGATCAGTGAGCTTCTCACGACCAGCCGCCCGGCTACTCTGTCTGCCGTTTTCGGGGCTCCATTCACGACGCACATGTCTTTCGGAGGCGTCACTTCTCAGGTCAGTCTGCTCAGCATGGCAGAACATCTCGCCGTTGTCCTCACGCTCACCGAATACAACGACGAATTGTGAGTCGCTGTCAGGGTCGGCACCCATAAGGAAGAACTTGAGCGCGCCACTTGCTGGGACTGGAACACCAGAGGAAGTCATCATGCTGAAAGGCGTAGTGGGCAGATCTGATAATACACCATCTTGGCTCTTGGCAGGTTGTGGGTGCGAGAGCTTTGCGCGGGATGGATAGTGGGAAATGATACGGAGGGGGTTTGTCTCCATATCAGAGACAATGCGGATACCCATTTCGCGGGCTTCTTGCTCTTCGCGGGTGGGGCTACCGGGGGTTGTCTTCTTCCATGATGATGAGCCTTGGGCGCGGTTCGAGGAGCGCTGAAGGAACATCTTGAAGGGGGTGAAGCGCTTGCCGAACATCATGGGGACGGCAACGGGGGCTTTCCCTGGGGTTCTTCTCGCCCAGAGTTGGCCACTCCATGAGCGCGAGGGACGGTATACAGTCATCCAGACACACACCATGAGAGATCTGCGAGTCATGCTACCCGAGTCACTGCTGCGGGAGCTGACTGAGGAGGCTAGAGAGCCGGGAGAGAGATTGCCAGAGGTAGAAACATCGGTGTATAACCAAGCCAGGACCTCCTTCTCTGTAGCATCAGGGTCGGAGTCACCATCTGTGGGATCGGCTGCGTTGGGGTCTATCAATAGAGTGAGCTCAATACCGCGGTTGTTAATAACTGGTGGCGGGTAGGCGAACTGGCTGCTTTTGGAGTTGGAGCTACGGCTCACATGGCGCTTGACATCAGCCCATGACAGGGCGGTGACGTCAGGGTACATGATAGAATCAGCATCGTCGAAGCCAAAAGCCGTTGAAGGCAGGTAAGTCGAAAAGTCTGGACGCGCAAAGCTCAAAGCACCAGGGGCCAAGCAACCCGAGTAGCTACGACCCATAGCCTCGTCAGCAGAGTTCTCGGTGGGAATATTGGGTGACCAGGCAAGGATGGAGAGATCTTCGGTGTTCTGGAGAATGAGTTCTTGCAGGCGCATCCAGGCCTTGCGACCCTCGCCATAGATGACAGGCATGTTGATACCAAAGAGACCCATGAGCGAGTAAGCCTGGTCTTCGACCTTGGCGGTACGGCGGTGAGCAGCCCAGCTCAAGCGCTCGGCAACACTGAAAGAAGCAGGCGAAGCACCACGAAGAACTTCGGCACGGATTCCGGTGATATCAGCAATTTCGGCCTCCAGACTACTCTTGGTACCGATTTCGCGCCACTCTGAGGTATAGAATTCGACATCACGAGGAGCCAAAAGCTCAAGAAGGGTCCAAGAACGCTCGAACCACTGGGAGTCTGAAAAGTAGAAGCGGGGGACGTCATCCATGTAGACGTAGCAGATATCAGCCTCTTCATACCAACGCCACATGGAGTTGACGGCCTCTGAGACCTCGACGGGGTTGCTAGAGTCGATGCAGACGGTGTTGATCCAGACCCATTCGAAGCCGTCACGGAGAGCCTGACGACAGCAGCCGAGGACCTTTTGATAGCCACGGTGGGATTGGGCGGTTCCGGAAACCATGGAGGTGTATGTGGGTTCGTCTGTGGTGTGTACGTGGGAAAGAATGGCGTAGTCTGGGACATTGTCCTCTGTGAAATCCGCAAAGCGGTGTGTAAGGGCGTGAAGAAGTCTCATTTTGAAAAGCGAATTTGGTGAGGATTGGAGGTATTAGGATTAAAAGATGGAGTGATTTGAAGACACAAAGACGTCACTGTGTCGGATATATAGAGCGTCGAAAACGTTAAGATGGTACAGAAAAAGCGTAGGTCAAAAAAGTTGAAAAGTTGTCATGGAAAGCCGTAAGGGATGTAGATTGATGATAATGAGTTGTAACCAATTCTGGAAAGACAAAAGGGATATCTGTTTAATAAGAACAAGGCTCAAAGGGCGGTAGATGTAACTGTAAGGAGTGGATGATGTCCAAGAGTATTGTTGTAGCCAAGGACAAAGAAATAATGAGAGACACAAAACGCAATGAAGCCAAAACGATGTCGTTTTTTAGTGTTGTTGGTGATAGAACATGAATAGGGTATTGTCCAATACAGCAATCGAGAAGCCGACGATGAAGAGGGACAAGATCGTCAGTGATGATTGACGTTGACAAGAAAAAAACCAGTCAAAGGAAAGAAGCGAAAACTTTGAATTCGGAACGCCACCGAAAGAGGACATGTTCTTATATATGTTGAGTTGTACAATACAATGATGGATTGGTCCCCTTCCTAGTTAATATCCCCCGCAGCGCCAAAAAAGTAGACTGATGTGGTTCTTTTCCATTTTCGTCCGTGATAAGCACACGCCCTGATGATTTACGGTTCACGCCCTTTTTTGGAGTATACCCTGTCCTGTTCAGACTTGACTGTAGTGGAGTTATACACAGTCAGAGAACAGACTGCAGCATAAAACGGGCGGAGCTAGAGGGGTCTTTGAACAAGTCCAGCGCTTCTTCAGCTTATTGGGTTGGGGCCTTCGCTTGTGGGCAAAGAATCCTGGCGGTTTACTTGACTGGGTTTCTGGGTAACAGTATCAGGGGACTGTGTCTATTTACATTGTAGAATACATGTGTAGGTAATCAAGTTTAACCGTGGGTATAGACAGAATCAAGTCAGATGATTGTTAGTTTCGGGGACCGGATTTCTTTGTTCTCGGGGATCATATTGAGGAGAAGACATTGGTAATTTAGATCTGGTAAAAACCTAGGGTGACATGCGGCGAATTCCTCGGGTTGTGATATTGATCGGACATATTATATATGTATACAACAAACAAGACTTCAAAGTAAACAACAATGTAAATAATATCAACCACCCGGTAACATGTGACGACGTTGCCATCAACGCAAGCATACTCCGCCCGTGTGTCCGCCCGCCCACCCGATAGTAACTCGTATATCACATGAACTCCAAGAAATGCAAATACACAAGTCAAGTAAAGAGAAGCGCACCAACCAGTTCTCCACTACCAAATGCACTGACAAGTCGAACTAACACCAGGAAAGAACAAGTCACTTTTCCTCGCATAGCCTTGCATGAATATGTCTGTGATTTCATATTTCTCTTAGCCCAACTCTTCACTGGTGACGGAAGCGCGGACCAGGTACGGACTACGCCTAGCTTCAACGTGGACTTAATCCCACTTGTTTGTCGCAACATGGCGTTTAGTTATCTCGGAGCATATCCTTCTATACAGTCAAACTCTTTTCAACTTCGGAGAGTGCATCATGAATAAGGACAGGACACCGTATAGATTCCGCCGTTACCTCATTTTTCTCAATAGTAACCCTACAAGACGAGCGGTATTTTCCACAAATCGCACGGAGTGCACAAAAAAGGCCGCACCTGCTGTTTATGAAAGTTTGCTTGATAAAAAACGACGTTACAATCGTCAGAACTCGATAACCCCACAATACCAACCTCTAAATAGAATGGCAAGTTCCTTTGTAATCGACACGACCTTGAAGCCCAAGCACCACCGTCACTATAAGCCCGCGATTTTGAGAGAGACAACTTTTTCGTGTGTATTCGTATAATAGTCATCCCATCCACCTTCTTTTTTGTCAACAAAATGCCAAAACCGGACAACAGTGCAACTAAAAACAAGTCCAAGCTTCTTACTTGACGCACCGATGTGCTCTTCTCTACACTAAACCGTGGCTCTTATGGGATGATTGGCTAGTGAATTGCATCATTGTGCATAACAATGCATTTGACATGGCGCTAATGCAGGAGTAATTCTGTCTAGGGTTTTGTCGGAATTAACCCTATGGTTTGCATTGATTATGGGACGGGTAGAATGTTTTCAAACAACGGAAACAGAACGTGGATAACGGCTTGAATTTGACGTTTTCTTTGGGACGAATGCATGAATTTCTAAAGTCTGGTAGATCTCATGCACCAGACAACTACAACTACAGACGTCATCATACTCTTGGCCTTTTCTTTGTCTCCACCTAAAAAATGATTCACTGGCCTGAAACCCAGTGTAAATCGTGCCTAAACAAGATACCAACAACAAGTCACGAAATTCTTAAAGTCCCCCGTAATCGACCCACCAATAAAGATCTTCCGTCTTTGGCGGGTTTTCTTTTTTTGTTTTCTTTCGGCACCGGATTATCTGACACTTGATGATTCGTCTACCGAGCTGTTGACCACATGTTTTTGATACTAAAGGGCCGTTTGTAAGTTTATTGTACACGCGTGATGTGTTGACTTGACTTTGTAGTCTTGACTTGATAGTCTGCTGAATAGGCTGAGAACAAGGCTAGTATTTCGCTTGGCAAATCCAAGGTGATGGTGTATTCAGCCACAGTGGGGAACTGGGTTATCCATTCTTCTCGGACGACGAGTTTCTCAAATCATCTCATGTTTGTTGAGGGCTCAATGTTGTTTAAATGTTCCGTCCGTCGGGAACCAAAGTATTCACATTTCTTGCATATTCATGTCCAACACAAAAGATGATTGATCAAACAAGACCCGGCCTCAAACCCTCAAACCAGTCCACACACAGCCCTCTTTTAATAAAAACACGATATAGCCTGGTAAGTTGTAATAAAGCAAATCACCAGAAAACCATGTTCCGTAAAACCTTGTATTGATCACATCAACCGACCGTTTTGTTCTTGGTCTTTGATCTTCTCAAGTTCCCCGGATACTTGGACATAAAACTACACCAAAATCATGTGGATTCTATCGCTTACAAGAAGCTTCCAACGAGCGAGCGAGCGAACAGCCGAACGAATAGAAGATACACTCCCCGACGGGGTATACTTGTCCACCGAAGCCTCTACATCACTGTCTGTTCTCGTTTTTGTCTTCTTATTCTTTGGTACGCACTATAATGTTCTCCCTCTATCCATACAATTAGGTTCATCGCTGTAGACAAACCCGTCTGTCCCGAGAACCCTCTCCCGGACCTTTTTTAACATAAACACACCCCTCTACTCCCTTTTTTGCTATGACAATCTCAAGATTTCTTCAATATACAGAGGATTTCAATTCCCCTTTCCCAAGACATGTTGAAATATTGAAAACTATCATCAAACAGAGAGTGTCACTACACCTGGAAAAATCCGACATACTGGACCTCGTTGTGGCGCCCGGCATCTACAGGGCTCAATAGCCGCTGATCGCTTATATACCTAACTACACTAGCTATACACAAAAGTTGCCCTCGTTTCCCGCTGTTATGGGAATTTAGTCTGCTGATTTACTTATTGTGGCGTTTTAGTGGCTTGGTGGGTTTTCTTTGGTCCGCTGGGCTGGGGGACTTACAAGTCAAAAAGGCCTTTGGTTATGTGATATGCAGTCTTTTGTTTGATAGGGGTAGATTGTATTGACTACAACATGTTGATTGTTTACTTGACTTACTCTTTCATGTCATGAGATTGGACATCTACCATTCATCGACAGAGGGTGGCATTCTCTTGGCCATCTTACAACCTCATTAGACCATTGAGTCTGACCGTTAAATTCTATGTTCTCGTCAATCTTTCTTCACGGCTTCCATTCAATCTTTGTTCTTCCATTGGCATATTGTTCCGTCCGCACAGCCCATACCCGGAAATGACCTGTGTTTCTTATACTACGCTTCCGCACTTGTAAGCTCAAAGATACTAGATACTCCAGGCTGCTCCATATCTAGGGACAACGTCATCCATGACTGCACCACCCCATAATCGTACCGGGCCACAGTAACCCTGTTCATGATATTTCATGGGTTCCTAGTAATTTTAGAGATACACCCACTGTGCACCAGTTCGTTACTTTATTACATTGCTTCTTATGCTATACATGTGCACATGTATACATGATGTCCAAGTTTATGCTATATGCTTTGTTTAGAATCGTCACAGTGACCCACGTCAACCAGTACCCAACAACCTTTATTGTTGCACAATATAACCCAGACCTTCAAATTATAACGTCACAGCCATTCAATGAGTCAAATCTGTCAACAAGACAAGTCACTTTCATCACATCCCAACCACCAATCACCAGAAACCCAACCTCTCCAGCCAATACCCAAGGGAGAACCTCTACAAGCGCCGGATCATCTTAACCCCGATATCTGTAGACGCCGGCCACCACTTGATCCATAGTAGCTTCTACTATTATATCTCACCAGTCAGCAACGCCTTGACGGCGGTGAGAGAGATAGTCAGGGTTGGCATCGTCCTTGGCAGGTATGTTTATGGCCGGTTGGAGGTCATGAGATGACATGTGGCTAGACTGCATGATGATTCTGTGGGGAGATTTCGGAGGGATCGGGCTAATGACGTTGCGGTGATGGTGTACATACAGACATATTTACAGGTGCATGCATGCGAAGATATGAACCGTTCATCGGATGGCGGGGTGTGGTTGGAAGTGTAAGTGACCCTGATGTAGATCGAGTGATTAGGGTTAATCTATCGATGAACGACGACATGACCACTTGATGGCATCATGTTGAAATGTGTGTATCGGAGAAAATGCCATGAGAGCACGTTGTTGTTGGATTTGAATGCGTTGTTGCTTATCATTCCGAAACAGGTTCCCTGATAAGATAACTGACCAATGATTCTTGCAAACTTCAATGACGTCACTATCTTTACATCTGTCCAGTACTTGGAGTGTATGCCATGTAACATGAACGTAGTCACCAACGTAATCCACATAACCACGGGGTTTTGAACATGGAATTAAACTAGCTTCACTCATTATATATGTACTTTCTCTTCTTCACTCCATAATCCTGTAGAGTTCCAACCAACCAAGGTCAACGAACCACGCCTTGTAGCCGTTTCGCAGGAACATCAAAGTATATCATCATTCAATCACACTGAATGTCACTACAAGCACATCAAACAAAAACTCACCACGTAAACACCTTCTAGGCCCTAGGGGATTAGTATAGAAGTCATGAGGGGTATCCACAAAGAGTATACACAAAGAGTATACACACTTCAAGTCCGTCTCTACTCCAAAACCCCCCTACAAAGAATATGGATGATTTAAATATTCAAACCAATGCCAGTTTAGTTACAGTAAAACTCACAGCATCCTCTAGATCGTCAAACTTAGGTAAATAGTTAGGTTGGGCTCCGGACCAGCTAAACTCTTGTGACACCCGAGCTTCCATCGACAAAGCATAGGAAGAGGGCAAAAGTGTTGTACGCCGCCCTACGGGATCCATGCCGCAAGCCAACACCCTCTGGAAAAGGTTGATTGATTTCGACACCCACGAAGATAGATGTCAAAATTTTGCAGGAAGGTTTTACAGTACATGCATCGTCAAGCCCCTCCTGGTGTTCGCCACCGGGTCCTAAATTTGGTCATAGGAGGGTTCCTTGGCGAAATGCACTCACATCTCCTTGCCTCTCGGGACTGGCCCAAAGGACGACACCTTGGTGGTCAGACGTGCCGGGTGAAGTCGTCGTATTGATAGTTAGCTCTGATCAGGTAGACGATAGATATAACAACAACAACAACAACAATAACCTCCGATGGTCTATTGCTCAGTCCTAACCCGAGTTAATGGTGCCAATTGACTCAACTGTCTGCGTTACACCGAGTTTACAGTTGTTAAGTGTCTAGAAAGCTGAACTATAACGACACCACCTTTACCACCCACGAAGATAAAGGTCCAACACCCGTTTAGGTAATTTCTTTGAATGTCTTATGGTTACTACACTACCTACCCTAAATAGTATCAGACCTATGGAGAGACCCTTCATACTTGGCATTGTGTCACACACGTCTAGAGTTAAATATAACCCGTTTAGTCTTAGACAATGGCAGTGACTCTCCACATTCTGTTGATAGACAGGTGTTGTTCAGGTACATTAGACATGTTTTCTGGGTGGTTTTAGAGTTGGTCGGTGTATACTGCGGGCTGAAAGTGTAGAAACTAGTCGAGTCTTTCTTTAAGAGATACAAGTAACGGAGATCTTGGTCGTCCCTATTCCACGGTAAAGCCTCTAGGGGGACAAGACTTCTCGAAATCCTACCCACTATCAAAAGAGATACAGTTTCCAGTCCAAAAGATGCTTTATCAAGCCAGTCACTCTGCCCCATAATGTCCATGGTCCCACCAAAATGAACACGCCAAATATCGGCGTCGGTATACATACACCGATCTGTACGTACAAAGTCACCCACTAAATACATGTGTAACCGTCGATTCACCCCACTACATAAATTACCAACACCAAGACCAGCAAGACTCGGTCATATCTTAGTAACACAAGTCTAGCTTAGACATCTCCAAGGTGGTCGTAGGATCTGATATTAGACGCCAATCAGACATGACAGCGTGGTGTTGGTGTCAAGGCGTGGTACTTTCTTGGGAAAAGGATGTTTTTATTGACAATCCACTGGTGTGTCTTTTGTTACTGGCGGTCATGTCACATTACTCTAGGCTTTTATCACGCATGGTTACAGTCAGATCTGAAGGAACGTTGCTGTCAGATGCGTTGTGGGAGGGAGTCATATGTGCATGAAATTGTGAAGATTTGTCTGACATTGACGTGTCTTTTTGGTGTTGGTTTGGGGTTGTCAAAGGGATATGTAGGTATTCGGGTCTATCGGGTTACGTTCGCAAGCTATAAGCTTAAGAATGTACAGGTTAATCAATTCATCCCTAGAACTAGAAAGTCACTGCAAACGGTTGTACCTTTGGTCTACCAGATCTGCTGCTGAGTCAGACGTTCTAGTCAGCCTGATACAATGTAACCTTTATCAACATTAAAGTGTCTTTGTAGTGGTTACTCTCATAAATGTCACAGTGGGTCAATATATAGTAGAATCCAGTTACTACATCCTCCAAAGTCAACCCAGCGCCCAAACACCACGCCATAGTAGCATCACGACTATTGATTCCCACAAAAACCCAAGGTAACACCAACCTCACCGGCCTCAAAAAAAACCATAACCCAGTGAAACCTCGCAAACAAGGTTTCCCCAACCCAAACCCGTTTTCCCCATATCTCCATACAAAACAGGCACAGCCGCTGCGCCGCATTCCGCATTCCATGACAACGGCACAGAAACACCTACTAGAAGCAAAATCAGCCAAGTAAAGAATACCCGTGGCCATGATGTTTGTTCATATTTTCCCCTGGCTGCGCCTTCCTAGTCTCGTGGGGCTACTTCGGGCCGGGATGGGATTTTCCTGATTTTGATGGCCCGTATGTGAAAGACATATCTGGAATGGTCACGAGAGACATGGACGGATGGGGAGGGACCGAAACAACTGAAACGGTGAGATTGGAAAGGTGTTTGCGGCGAAAGAAAGTCTCCAGGACGGGATAATTTCCTCCTTTGTGCTTTGTCATGTTGTAGAGAAGTATACAAGAGGGTCTGTTCGGTGGAGAGACGGCAGAGAGGCCTATATGACAAGTAATAATATGCATTCCTATGTGGATACCTACGTGGATACCTATATGGTGACGTCAACCTAGATAGTTTGTTCATACATGCCATACATCTACAGATGAAAAAAATGTTGTTGACTCGACCATGTTCTGATGGGAAAACAAGAAAAGTTGACTAGTAACACAAACATATTCCCTCCAATCCCCATCTATGTCGTTGTTCCAACGAGGCTGTAAAGTGTTTGTTTGTCTGGTCCATCCCGAGCTAGAAGGATAACCGAGAACATTCCCCTTCCTAAACGGGCCAATTACCATATCTAGGAATTTCCATAGTTCGTGACTTGGAATGCACTAGGAATGAAACGTAACATGAAGGATACGTCTTTTTTTCTTTGGCTCTAAGGAAATGTATATTGGAGGTCTGCAGTAGAAACAAAATTCGCCTCATTGACGATGGCTTTGCGCTATTGTGTACAAAATGACATCACTGGTAGCTCGTTTAGTGGGGACGAAGAAAATTGCACTATACTAGCTGTTACTATATCAGACAAGGCAATGATGACGGGATCTCTTGTGGGATGCAGAGTCAAGGCCGTAAAACGCGCCCGATGACGGTGGATGAATTGACATTTTTAGGCGATGTAGCCCCTGTAAATAGTGGAGTAGATGGGTTCGTATCGCTTGAAATAGAAGTGAATCTGGCTATGCTAGCGCTGTGATAATGGCTGTGAATTTTGGAATAGAGGGGGATGACCATTGAGGGTTTCAGATTTAGGCTTGTCTATAGGAATTTGTTTACAGAAGAGAAGAGTCAGTTTTGAGTAGCTTCGTGATGATTTCCTAATGGGGATAAAATTATCTAGATCAGTGCCCATAGAGCTATTTGGTTCCTCAATCAAAGAGAAGACGAACGTGACGATCGTGGTTATGAAACTAATGGGCAGATTATAATGGTAATTGGTTTGATCAGCACTTAGTCGGCTGATTTCTTCTTGTCGGTCATTATATCACACCCACGGTAAATCAACCCTTGGTGCCGAGTCATGCCGAGTTTTACGATGCCATGCAAGCAAGCAAGATGATTGATACCCTGAACTGTCAACCAAGATTTTTCTCTCTCTCAAAAAAAGAAAAAAGTCCCTAGAGCTATCTTGTCTTACATCACAAGCTGAGTTGAAAAGTCTCCGAAAAACTCCCACCAATGACACCGACTATTCAACAACAGCTCCGACTTCATCAGCCGAGATCCACCACCATAGAACCCGGTTCTCTCAGATTCTTAACTTTTCAACTTCTCAGTATCCAAGTCCGGGGTATACATATATACCGGGCCATGAATCCGTTAGCGTCTTGTCTTGTCTTTGCGCCGTGGCATGGTCTGATGCTATTTCGTCATTGGCCCACTTGGATGGATTGGGCGGGGCGGGAAACTGGGACTTTCTTTTTGCAGACGGACAGACAGACAGAGGCATGTTGTAGTATAGTGGAGTTTTGGCTTCTATGATTTAGGTATTGCGACGGATTACATGGTTTATGTGGCATTATAGGTGGTTGGTTGAATATGCAGGCGAACGGACTGTATGTACACTCAGCTGGTTTGTTTGTCAGGTTATGTTGTAAGAACATACTAACAACCATATATGCAACCACCCTCCAAACAATCCATTATCAACGCCACAAACATGATCAATTGGAGAGTCCACCCATCAACCAACCAAAAAAGGCCTCATTGGATCCGCCGAGAAAACAAAGAACTGAACATGCAAATAAGCTAAACAGAAGCCTCGACATGGGATCCAAGACTTTCAAAGACAAGTGAAATCTCTAACACGAAAAGGGCTTCCTCACCTATCCGTTTCTTTTCGCATAATTTTCATTTCTCATGATGTCATACCGAGGAATTCCACAGTCTGTTTCTCTCATGCATGTCTGCGGCTCAACGTAGGGTTAAGAGAAACCCATGTGTATATTTCCCTATCGGGTAACTTGTTTTATGCGGGGTTTCCAAATGGGGTAAATTTACAGGAAGCCCCTCAACGTGGGTCTTTCTAGTGATTACTAGAAGAAAGAAGAGGTCATTGACTGAGAATGAAATCGAGCCTCATGTCAAAGGATGAAGATCAAGAAGTAAGTGTTGGATATATTCTCTGTAACGTTGATTCTTGACCATGTGCCGTGGGTTTTTAGCTTATCCTTAAAAGTCACCTAGCCTTTTAAGTTATGTATCCGATCATCACCGGATCCCCACGCTAACCGACCCCGACAAATCTAAACTACCGGCAAAGTACACCGGTAATCCAATCGCGGAGCCGTCCGCTTAATCGCGTTAAACCGGCTCTAGTGTCTCATCTTCTACGCTACATGTGTATAGACTTACTCCAAGAAATACCCGCCCGAGTATACACCAGTGTACTACTACTACACTGCTACCGGCTAATTCAGCTACCTAGTTACCCTAACTATACCGATACCGAACCGTCCCTCCATGGCGGCTACCATAGAAGGACGGAGGCTCTTGAGCGGAACTGAAGATGGATTTTTTTCGCCACCGGGATAGTTATCCTTTTGAGGAATTAGGAAGACAGGAATACCCTTTTCGCTCAATTTTTTTCACGCTTTTCTTAAATCCTACGACTGCCTTATCAAGATTCGTGATACATGCAACAGTAATCAATAGTAAACAACATCATCACTAACTAAAACCCCCACCCACCTTCAAAAACAAACAATCAACAAAAAAAGATAGCACATGTTCGCTTTTCGTGTTACGTCAAAGAACACCACCATCATCACAAGGAACATCCAGCCCAGCCTTTCGCATTTCTTTCCGCC
The DNA here is from genome assembly GCA_025685495.1 of Huntiella abstrusa. Lineage (NCBI taxonomy): Eukaryota > Fungi > Ascomycota > Sordariomycetes > Microascales > Ceratocystidaceae > Huntiella > Huntiella abstrusa. Next base: position 186,120 of record JAJNMT010000023.1, read on the forward strand.
AACACCCGATCATTTTGTAGTCTGTCTGTCTGTCTGTCTACTCGTCCGTCCACTCCGCCTTGCCGCCACTGACGCTTAACGATGCATCATTGGTTTGTGCAACCGGACTTCTCTTAGGCTTGACACCTTACTTTTTTTTCTTCCCTACATACCATAGTGGGTTTTTAGTACTTGGACTTATAGGCTGGCCTCACTGACTAGAATCCACTGTCTGTTGGCCAGTACAGCTGAAGGGACTAAGAGTGGGGTGGTAAGCTGGAATCCTTGGCCTTGGGGGGATCACTATTATCATACTTTTATCGTGGCTTTTTTTTCCATAGAATTCGTTTTTCTTATCTGGTGGCTTTGATCGGTTTGACGGTGGCGGTTATTCAATTCCATCGTGAACAATTGACAAAGCACATCTATGTAAATACATACGCAACTACACACGTATACTCCTTCAGTTTCACCAACTTCTTCAAAACCAATCGGTCCTCGCCGCCCAACTTGTGCCGTTGATTTCTTCCCTTCTCTCCTCCGTCTCATCAAAGTCCGTCCGCAATAAAATTCCCAAACTTTCTCGACTTCTTGTCTTCTCCCTTAGACTTTGTTAGCCCAACTTTGCCTCTGCCTTGTGCACGAACCACCTAAACCTCCAACATCGTCGCCGTGGTCCTTGGGCTAACTACTACCCTCGTGCGTGCGTGGGTCCTTGTCCAGAAACGGTGCAATTGGGTGACGATGCATCCATCATGGAGTCCTAGAGTCCTGTTACATCACTGACTGCTTGGGTCGTGAACACTTGGAATTAACAAACCCTTGTTCATCACGGAGGAGGCACAACCCAAACATGAACCAGAAACAAAAAACATGATCGGCACAAGTTCTTGTCATCGTGGCCGCATGCAACTTTTGATCTCCCTTCATCGTGCATTCTATCTCCATGATTTCACCCCTTGCCATGCATCCTCATTCAAGTCCAGAAGCCTCTTTTTTCTGGCCTAGTAGTGGAGACGGCATAAGCAGTGCCTTGAGTGTACATGCAATACATCCACATGTTCTTGGGTTACTTTGTAGGCACCTTGTAAGATGGGAGGAGCCAAAACCCCACGCCGCATTGGATGTTGGCTTCTGTCAAATTGTCTCCGGTTTGTGCGGCGGCACAAGCAAAGTAGAATATCATGTGTAGCTTTTGTAAAGACTAACTAAACCCAAGTGATGTGTCGGCTCCAGGCTGATCGTGGACTTGGCCTAGCTACCCACGAACCGTTTGTGTTTCGGTTCTTGCTGCCCATTTAATATCACAGACATGTCCATTCACTTTGTTCTCTTTTGTTTCTCTCCCAAAAACTGTCTTTCTTACACATTCATTCTCGACAGGATCGACAAATTGTCGTGGAACTTACGTTGCACTCGTTATCCACAACCCATACATAATCCATAATCCATCATTCATTTTTTGATTCCTCCCTTGTTTAGCCTGGCTGCTTTCTTTCCGTCCTGAATCCGTGGCTACTTTCAATCCACACCGTTCTGGTCTACACCCCGCTTTAACATCTGCTAGTCAGCTATTAACCTTTTTTTTTTCTTCCGCAAGTCTCGGACCCGTCGTCAAGTATTTGATATACTCCCATCCATCCGCATATCTGTTCCTCGCACACATTTTGTTTGTCTTCTTTCCTTACATCTTTTGCTCTTTACATTTCTTCGTCTCTTTCCCACAAAACAAACGCCTTCGACTCGGCTGAACTGGGCTGAATATACCCTATAACGCAGCCATCCACGTCCGTCGCCTGTTCATGCACAAGTTCAACTGACTCTCCACCATACATACATCTTGTATCTTGTACACTCTCGACTTGCTCGTCTTTCACTACCCGCAGCTTCAGTGGCGTCGTCTTATTGCAACTACCGCGTCCTACTTATCGATTTTACCCTCACCATATTCGACCATTCTTATCCAATATACCACCATTAGGCATAGTCCTTCTGTGTGAGCTGCGTGTGTTGTGTATCGTTCTTTTACTTTGTACAAAAAGAAGCTCTTCACCTCCCCACAAAGCTCTTCAGCTGTTTTCTCACTTCTTCTCTCCATCGCCCTGATTAACTGATTGTCTGCCTTGCTTTGGCTTTGGCTGACCAGCATATCACTCTCCTCTTCCTCCTCTTCCTCCTGCTATTGCTGCTGCTATCAGTACTGCCATTTTGCATTCTGCTTACCAAACGGCATCTCTATTCAATTCCCTTACTTCCTGTTTTCACGTCACTTTTCTGTCGGTGCAGTTACCCCTTTATAATTACTGAAGATCCGCTCTTTCTTTTTCTGACATTCTGCATCTACTTTTTTTTACACACTATCGTGACCTTCAAAACGTCACCTCACAACCCTCGATTTTTCCTTCTTCTTTAATTCTTTTTTTTAACCGACTCGTCGCTTTTTTCCACCATTTGATCGCTTCATCCATCAACTCACGCTTAATTCATACATAAATTAATCCTTTGCGCTATTCTTTTTCTGGCAACCCAGCAAAAAAATACCCCTTCTCTTTTCGGACCCTTTCCATAAAAGATCCACTATAACGCAACTAGCTGCCCCCAAATCCCCTCCCCCCAGATCAAGCCAAAAAAAGCATCGCTACAAATGTTGGCCTCACATCAGTTTCGTCCTTCTCCCTCTACACAACAACAACCCATATATCCGCCTCAAAATTTCTCTCCTTCTTCATCGTCGCCGCCATCCCGACAGACTTCCCATTCTGGATCAACAATTGCCTATTCATCTTCATCCGCCTCATCCGTCTCTTCCCGTCGCTCTTTCTCTTTACCCGCCTCACGTACTGGTTCAACTTCATCGCGCTCAAAGCACCCAGTGACCGTCATCAACCGCCCTTTACATAACTACCATTACCCACAAGTCCACCCACAAGCACATGTCCAAAAACAAAGACCTCACTCGACTATTGCTCCCGTTTTCTCCCATCGTCCGCGTCTGAGCCAATCTCCGCCACCACAACCGAGACGAATTTACCCACCTCCGACCTATCCTTTGAACCATCCAGCTGCCGCTCCTCGCTCAGCTGCTCACGTACGCTCCCTGTCGACTGCTTCGACTGCCTCAAGTTCTCGCTCTACCCGCCCCCGGCCTCCAGTCATTAGCGAGCATTCGCTGGCTCAGAGCCCAACGTCCCCTCAAAACTACCAATACTCGCTCTCGTCGCTCCCAATGCAGAGCCAGTATCAAATGGCCGCTGCCCAGCAGCACCAGGGTTACGTTCAATCCACTTATGCCTCACAGCAACACCACCACCATGCTCTGCCACCACCGCAACAATATGCTGGCCACCAGTTTGGTGGACAACAGCAGCATATGCCCCACCAATACACACACCAGTACCAGCAGCAACAGCACATGCAGCCTCCCCAAGCTGGCTACACCCAAAATTCCATGTTGTCAACAATGCAGCAGCACAGCCGTAACCCATCAACAGCCACATTTAGCACCACTTCATCTGGCGCTCATCAATCTGTCGCCTACCGCATCTCGCCAGTACCCGACGTCCGCCGCTCAACATCTTCGCGTTCTGGAAACTCCACCACTCCTTCTACCCAGTCAACCAGCTATGTCGCCCTTCTTCGTCGCCAAAAAGCTACCGTGTGGAGCGACTCGGCACAGAAAGAGGATAAGCACACTGCCCAACAGCGCATGATTGCTAAGAACCGCGCTAACCAGCACATTGCCGGCGGCGCTCGTTTTACTTCTGGCTCGGGCTCTGGCTCCGGTCGTACTAGCACTGGAATCAGTGCCACAGGCAAGGTGGCTGCTAAGATCCGCCACCACGGAAAGCAGACCGTTACTGGCTTCACTAGCGAGAACCATGTTGGCGTTGGCGGTGTGCCACTGCGTCTGAGTGCTACCGAGGTTGAGGGCGAGAGCAGTGATGAGGAGGACGAGTCTATGCGTTTGAACCACCGCCGTACTGGCAGCTCCGGCCGTAACAGTATTGCTTCGGGTCGTCGCGTCACTTATCGCCCATCGGGTACCCTCACTCAGCGCCACTGGAGTCCTTCAAACACTCCTGAGCGTTCTGGTAGTCTGATTGAGGAGAAGGCGAACGCTTCTAGTTTGACTGTCCACGCTGTTCCTGCTGTTGACAGCATTACTTCTGCCATGGCTACTGTTCAGGTTTCCGGTGGCGAGACTGCCTCTCTCAAAGCTATGAGCACACACAGTGGTAGCAGTGAGCGGGCAGACAATGTTGGTGAACTTGGTGACATGTCTAAGCTGGCTGTCAATTCGCAAGCTCATGCTACCCTTAAGCGGGAAAAGAGTGTGAATTCAACGGATGAGCTGAAGAGACGTGGTTCCGTTGATGAGCGGACCATGACTTTGACTTCGGGTCGTCTTTACATCGCCAACCCGGACCTCGACTAGATGTCGACCATTTCCTTTCCTTTTTTATTCTTTTACGATCTCATACACACACTTATTCTTTATTACTCTTCCAGCCAATAGCGGATACAGGCCGTTGATTGCTGGCATCCGACCATTGCCTTTCCTTCTCGACGATTCCCCATCTCTCGAATATGCATATGTACCATCATAGCCGTTCGTTTTTTGTTCGTTTCTTTGTTCATTCTCTCTTTATATTCCATTAGCTCGGCTCTTGCTTTTTTCGTTTCGGCATATTGTTTTTCGTTCTTGTTCTTTTCTTTTTGCTTGGAGTTTTCTTGATTACTTGTTTTGTTTTCTTGTTTTCTGTTTTTGTTTTGTCTGGTACACTGGCTCAATGTCCATCTAAAATATTGGGGGAGTGAGATGGGAGATGATGATTGATTGTCCTGGTACTCTTATAGTTGATACCCGTTTTGAATACGAAGCATTGCTTTCTTGGTACTCTGATACTCCTGCTACAAGTGATTGCCCAATGTGTTACAAGTTATCTGCTGACCATGTGATGTGAGAGAAGAAGGCCATGTGCTGGGTCACGATTAGAGGAATGTAGGCTTACTCGTAGAGAAGACGATAGAAAATGTCCACGCAAGACGATGCCAAACATTATGGAGCTAGTCCCCCAGATGTCCCCACCATCCTACGTAGTCTCCAAAGCCAGGCAATGTCGTCACCACATCCTCAAATGGAAAACGCAAAAGTGGGACCATGTCTGTTCTCTCAAATGGCCCCTTGTTTGTCAATTCCGCACTTTGCGCTGTGTGTGTCTCTTAGATGGAGATGGACTATTCTTTATCAGGGGAGAAATACCGGGGTTCAACCGACGGGACCCTAGAGTAGGGGTTAGAGCGCGTAAAGTTGTTAGTTGAGACGCGTGGTGGAGGGGTTTCTACATAGGTGCGATGGGTGAAGGAAGACCTGTTTGGGTAGCTTATTTTTGATATATTTGTTGTTATTGAGATTTAGAAGCGTTTGTGGATTTGTTTGATATTGGGGAAATAGAAGGTTTCTTATAAGGGGATTATAAATCGCGAGATTCTACACGGATATAGAGGATATAGCAGTGTTGAGTTGCTAAAGGGGGTATAATGTCTCCTACGAAGACTGGGTTGGAAGTGACGGAGGTGAGAGGGTCAGAGGATGTTATGGAGGTTGATAAGGAGGGGGCGTTGGAGTCTTCCGATGACGAGTTGTCGAGTGTAGCGTCGGAGGATGTTTCTATGCCGGATGCTCCGGTGGTGATTGGTTCGGATACTACGAATACCATTGGGAACATTCAAGGTGGGTTTTAAGAGAAACCAATGACACTCCAAGTTCTAGTTACTAATAACCTTATCACAGCATACTTCCAACTCAAACCAGACACGACACAATCCCCACAAATACCAACAACCTCCAAAGACACAAATACTCCGCAATCCACGAGCACAAGTACAACCCCCGCCAAACGTAAACGGCCCACAGAAGCCGAAAAGGCCGCGGCCGCTGCTGCCTCGCTCGCTCGGAAAGAAGAAAAGGAGAAACAACGACTCGCCAAGATAGCTGAGAAAGCCGCCAGCGATGCTGCCAAGGCGGCGGCAAAAGCCAAGCTAGACGCTGAAAAGGCGGCGGCAAAGGCAAAGATTGAGGCGGAGAAGGCGGCGGCGAAGGCGTTGGTGGATGCCGAGAGGGCGGCGAAACAGGCAGAGAGGGATGAGAAGAAGAGGAGGAAGGAGGAGGAAGAGAGGAAGATACAGGAGGAGAAGGAGAAGAAGGAACGGAGTCAGATGAGACTTAACTCGTTCTTTAAGAAGCCTGTTGTGGCGAGGGGTGATGATGGGAAGAGGGAGGCGGTAGTTGCGGAGAAAAAGGAGGAGGGGGTTGTGGAGGTGAAGGAGGAGGTGGTGGTGAATGATTATCATAAGATGTTTAAGCCCTTCTTTATCAAGGAGAATGTGCGGATGGCTGCATTACCCAGGGACATGATAGATGAGGAAGGGTACATGGCGAAAGCGAAGTCTTTCTCAGGGTACATCTACCAGGAACGGGGGACAGATATACCAGTTATCCCATTTGACCCGGTAGCCATGTTCCACCTCCCACAAAAGCCTAGACGACGCGGCGTGATATACCCGTCTGTTAAACAGCTAGTCGAGCAGATGCGGGAAGCTGAATTCGGCGACCCACGGGTAACCCGGGCCAGAGAAAAGTTGGAAAGAATCCCCGTCAAGACGCTTTTCTTCTCGACGGATGTACGGCCGGCGTATTGCGGTACGGTGACGGGGCCGCAGGTGGGGTTTGGAAAGAGGAATATGCAGAGGGTTTCAAGACGGCCGGTGGAAAGGGTGTTGCCGGGGGTGGCGTATGAGTATGACTCGGAGGCGGAGTGGTTTGATGATGAGATGGGGGAGGATCTGGATGCGGAGGATGATGAGGAGGAGATTGATGATGAGGATGATATGGATGGGTTCTTGGATGACTCGGAGGATGTCACGGTGACGAGGGGCGGGTTGCCGAATAGTATGGAGCCTGAGAGTACGGGGGTTATCTTTGAAGATGGGACTAGAGGAACGGCATTGGCAGAGTTGAATTCCTATCGTATGGAGTTCATGTTGGCGGGGGTTTCTGGTGGGTTGGACCCGTTTTCTACAAGTTATTGGGAGACTCCTGTGCCGGAGAAAAAGGTCGTTTTGGGGACGACTACCGAGGTTTCAACGGGGAAGGATGGCGAGGGACAACCGGTGCCGACTACCCTGGATATTAAACGACCAGAACTCATCCCAGAGATCAAAAAGACTATCATGGATAACTCGAAGCTAAGCAAGGTCGGCTTGGTCGATGTCCTGTTCCATCAGATTGACGGGTTAACCAAGGGAGAAGCAAGAGTCGCATTGGACGTGTTGGCTACAAAGATTGGTTCGGGACGAGTTAAACAGTGGGCTTTAAGAGAGGAAGTTGAGGCGTGATGACCGTTATGATGACCTTTTTTTTTGTTCTTCTTGTTGGGATGACTGTTAATATATTTAAGGTAGAACTCGGGTGGTTTTGGTTATATATTTTCGTTCCCGAGTTCCATGCTTCTACTTGTTCATGATAATCATTGTCATTAAAAAACCCTGGTGATGTGGGAGAAAACCCTTATTCGCGGGCTTGGCGCATAGAGTGCTTATGGAAGGATTCAATCTAGAAGGCTTGGATGGAACAGGGGGATAGATCTGAAGCGAGGACGGACTTGTTGTAGGGGGCGAAGACGAGGAAATCGACCGACGGACGGAAGCATTGATGGGATAGAGCCGACGAAGACATTTTCTGGTTTTCAAGTTGTTTGGTAGATTTGAGATTTTTATAGAGACTTTGTGAGTTTATCCTTGGATGGGGGTTATGTGATTAACGATGGGCGCATGTCTTGGATATCGCGTTTGACGTTGCAGGCACTTTACTTATATCTAACTAACTAAACCACCTCTCACCCAGATCCATCGCCGCCAAAATGACCACCACCGCCCCTCTAAAGACGCCTCTCGAAGCCCCCCTCCCCGACTGTCTCCCGGCCCCCCGCACCCCCCTAACATCCGAAGAATCCACCAAATACGAATGGCTCCTCGCGCGCGCCCGCTCCTGGACCGAGGTCCCCTCCAAGAAAACCCCTCCGTCCGCCCTCACCCCCTCGGAGCGCCTCTGGCTCACCCGCGAGTGTCTCGAACGGTACCTCCGCGCGACGAAATGGGATGAAAAAGAAGCTGAGACGCGCGTGCTCGCCACGTTGGCGTGGCGGCGCGACTTTGGGCTTGAGGGGTTGACGGCGGAACATATCTCGGTGGAGAATGAGACGGGGAAACAGGCGATTTTGGGATTCGATAAGGAGGGGAGACCGTGCTTGTATTTGAGCCCCGGACGACAGAATACGGCGCCGTCGCATAGGCAGGTGGAGCATTTGGCTTTTATGGTGGAGAGGGTGCTGGATTTCTTGCCGCCGGGTCAGGAGACGTTGGCGCTGCTTATTAATTTTAAGGCGGGGAAGGACCAGAAGAGTGCGGGGCCGTCGTTGAGTATGGCGAAGGAGTGTCTTAATATTTTGCAGATGCATTATCCTGAGCGACTTGGTAGGGCTCTCATTATTAACGGTATGTATATACGTCATTCACAAAATGTCTTGGAAGCGAGACATGCTAACTTTATATATAGTCCCCTGGGTAGTCAAAGGGTTCTTCCGGCTCATCACCCCCTTCATCGACCCCCGCACCGTCGACAAACTCAAATTCAACGAAACCATGTCCGAATACGTCCCCACCAGCCAACTATGGTCCGAGTTCGAAGGCGGCTCGCTATCCTTTGAATACGACCACTCCGTCTACTGGCCTGCTCTCTGGTCCATGACGCAAAAGCGCATCGCGGACCGTCGAGCCCGGTGGGAGGCCGGCGGGCAACATATCGGCGAGCATGAGACGTATCTTTTTGGAGGGGACGATAAGGGGCTGGTGGCGTCGTTGCCGGTGGTGTCGCCGGTTATTGCGGAGAAGTCGGATAAGACGGAGAAGACGGAGACACCGGGGACTACCGTTTAGGATGGGGGGTCGCTTGCTTCGGGGAGGGATAGACATGTTAGATTTGTGGAAGCAAGTGACACCCAGACGTAGGGTGGACATCAAGGTGTCTTGTAGAGTTACTTAATTAGACTTTTTATTTTGCACTTTCTTCCTACCTATCTTCATCTGTGTATACATGAGATGTCAAGGTGGGGCAGCCTCGTCATACCCTAACCCTGCACCATCAGCATAGCTAGCTGGAATCCACAAACGGCAAATGTAACCATCACCAACTACACCAGTCGATTGGGAAAGCTTTCTTCCTAGAGATACCCCCGAGACGCAACACAAAATACAATGTCGAACCTGCAACCAAGCAAAGGGCCCGGAAAGGAACAATCCTCCCTCAAACTCCCCGCCAACGGAAAATCAATCTACAGTCGACCCCTCAACCGCTCGCGCACAAATGAACTATCCCAAGCAAGTTTCGCCTATCTCTTCTCTGAAATGGTGGGGTACGCACAACGACGAGTCAGAGGAATCCAGGATCTAGAACAACGGTATGACTTTCCCGTCTTCTGTCGTCACATCCAAACTAACAAAACAAACAGTCTAAACCACCAAGGCCACTCCATCGGTCTTAAACTCCTCGACCTCCTTCTCTACCGCGAACCAACCCGCACCCAAGCCCGCCCCCTAACAATCATCGCCCTCCTCGCCTTCATCAAACAAACAGTCTGGCAACACCTCTTCGGCCGCCAAGCCGACCGGTTAGAAAAATCAGCGAACCCAGCGACGCCGGATGAGTACATGATTTTCGATAACGAGCCGCTGGTCAACATGTTTATTAGCGTGCCGAGGGAGATGTCGCAGTTGAATTGTGCGGCGTTTGTAGCGGGTATTGTGGAGGGGATTTGTGACGGGGCGGGCTTTGCGGCGAAGGTGGGCGCGCATAGTGTGGGGAGGGCGGAGGATGGCGAGATGTGGCCGGGTAGAACGGTTTTCTTGGTTAAGTTTGCGGGGGAGGTGTTGGAGAGGGAAAGTTATTTGGAGAAGAAGTGAGGACATGGGGTTTTTCTTGGGATATCTTGCATTTTGGCGTTATCAATTCATAATCATCAGACATTACTCGAAATCGCTCTCCTCCTCTCTTCTCCTTTTCTATCTACCGAGGCAAAGTACTCCCTCCAAGCTTCGAGTTCCCAGCTAGACCCTTCCGCATTAACTGCGACAAACCATAGTCTTTCCAGGTCGACTCCTTGGTGTTCTGGGTAGCTCTGGCGATTCCAAAGGCGGCGTGTTGGTTGGGGACGACGTCGTCTTCATCTTCGGGGTTGATGGGCTGGTGGCGGGCGGGCACGGAAATGTCGTCGGTGGGCAGCTTGTCTTTGCACATGTCGTCCCAGTGTTCGGCTAGACGCGCCTCGTGCATGTGGATGTAGGTGAAGTGGCTGTCTTTGTTCTGGGAGGGTTAGTTTGGGGAACTTGGAGAGGTCGTTGATTGGGTCTTTACCATTTTGATGGGTTTTAGGTTTATTTGATGCTTTGAGATGTATGTAGGTTGAAGACGTGAGGTTTGGAGGTTTTGTCTAGACTACCAGAGTAAATAAATAAGAGGGTTAAATCACGAACCCTAAACGATCATACCCCCACTATCTACGTCATCGAGTGCGTTGTTAAATGGAATGTTCATTCAAATCGTATCTATAGTGATAACCCCCTAATTTTTTCTCGGCAAGTTGACAAAAACGCTTTCTAGCAAGCCAATCTTCAAATCCGTAGAATTCAAAGTCCCATAAGGACCGTCTCCCCAGACGCCTCCCTTGCCGATACTCACACAGCGAGTCTGCAACGGGTTCATCAACCGCGAAGAAACAATCTGACTGGAAACATAGACATCCTCATTCGGCGCACAGGCAAATGCCATGCAGGAGTTATTCTCAATCGAGACGCAGCGGCCTGAGGGGATGGTGATGTTTAGCGGCGCATCGTTGGTGCCGAGTTCTTCCCATTGGCCGATGGCGGTGGGGCAGTCGAGGGGGTCTGGGCCGGTGGACTGTGGGATGGGTGTTAGTTGTGTATGATGGTGATGAGCACGGAGTACATACGTTTGTGCAGAGCCAATTGACGCCTACACCGTGGTCCGTCACATTAGCGCGACGGTCGAATTGCGATGGAGATTCCAATTGGACTGTGGATATACGGGAGATATCAAAGGTGGAAAGAACGGGAGCTCGCGGGTTGCCGGATGGAGCTCCGAGGACGGAGGATGGAACGGCGAGAAGGGCACTGAGGCAGGTGATGAAGAGTGATGAATGCATTGTTTTTTCGTGGGATGGGTTGTTCAACGAGGAAAGAAGAGAAATGTAAAACGAAAGGCTGAAGAGCTTAATATAGCTGAGAACCCTCAAAGGATAATGTCTTAGAAGCTAGTCTGTGTTACGCCACAGCCTGGTTTTTGGTGGCAAATTGGGAAGATGGAGAAATACATAGCGATATAGATTGTCTTGGGCCTTTTTATATGTCTTGCTTGGGTATTCATGTGGCATTCCGTTTGGGATGTTCACCAATGATATCATGGTATGCGCGGGTACGGGGTTGAGGCATCAGCCCCCATATTTAGTACTGTTGGCGAGTCACGACAGTGGGGGAGACCTATGAAGCCTCTCATCTTTCTCGGGGTATTCATGTGGCATGCCGTTTAGTATGTATCCCAAGTGCATAGATTCCTTTGTCCGGAGACTCAGGATTGGCAGGTTTGCCACTCGGGTGCCGATCTTATACTATTTCTAGAGTAGATCTTTGCAATGTCATGCAGCTTGGGGGGGTTGTTGGATCGCATGATGTCATTGATGTGGGGTCTTTCTTTGGCGAAGCTCCTTGGCTTCTGGCCCTTTGTGGGACCCTCCAGACTGACAGCCTGTGGCGTCGATTTTTTGAATCCTTCGACACGGGGTTTAGTAGTAAAATCGTGACTATCTTCGTCGGTCGTCAGGGATCACAATCCGTCACCTTTTTTTCAGAATTGCAGTCTGGCTTCACTTTTCAACACGCTGTCTGGCTTCACTGGTAAAAAAAAAAATGGTGTCTAGCTTCGCTGGTCATCCGGGACCACGATGGGGCGCTTTTTTTCAGCATCGGCGTAGCGTTGCTGGTAAAAAAGCTGTCTAGATTCCTCGGTGAAGCTCTTCGGTGGAAGGCAGGCTGTGAAAGTGGGTTTTCCCTTTGTGGTTGGTTGGGTACTGCATTTCATTGTTCCACGAATATGTTACAACTCGCCGAGGTCGAGCCATATGGTGTAACCCTTATAAGTAACCCTTTCTGTAAGTCACGTGATGAATACTGTGCCAAGGGTCACGGAGATTCTCTGAATTCAGTCAAGTGCGTGGATACTAAATGCATGACGTGGCTAGCGGCAGGTCTAAGGCAGCTGAAGCGAGGATTTTGACAATGGTCGGAATCGATATAAACTTTATAGACTATAAGATTTTATACGTAAGCTTATGTACGCAGACTAAATGTGTAAGTACATAAAGTTATGCCAAGCAAGCGTAAACTAAAACGGCCGATCCCCTTCCTATCGTGAAGTTGAGTTATCGGATCGGCTCGTCCGATTCAGACCCACTCGTTAGGGATGCTAAGTAAAGAACTTATACCCACGGGAACCCACTGTTATCCTCTTGCCAAGCGAGAAAAAGGCATGTGTGTGCATATTCACGAGACGACGTGCCATGTCTCTGATTGAGACGTTGACTGCATTGTGGGCTTTTTGTGCCGTGGGTTGCTCGGTAATGTAGGTGCGTCAAGCGAAGGCGGTGTTGTTGGGTTATGATTTTTAGAATTGTCGGTGGGATATATAGCCTATTTGTTTTCGGGATTCTACGGCTCTTGGCAATGGCAATGGTGTTGTTTTCTCGGTGTGATGATATCTCTTGATCCGGCTAATCATGAAATCAGATCTAAAGCACCTGACTCTGCAATTGAAATCCTAGTCTACATGTTAGACAAGTCGATTCTCGATAACCTGTGCGCCATAAAGGTTCCTTTATATCCCAAAAGAACCGCATTTTGCGTCATCAATCAGGCCTCAAAGGCTGCCGCGTGGCCGGTGTGTCCACCATCCTTAACGCCCAAATAGCGTCATTGAATCCAATGCGACCACCTACTGCCCACTGCGGACATCTCCGGTCAGCTGTCAATTCAAACCAACAAGGCATACTTGTGCGGGGAAACCAAGGGAGTACGGAGCTGTCGTGTCCCGTAAAACACCCGTCAATTTATTCACCATTTGTCTTCCGATTTCCGAACAGTGCAGTACTAAATGCGATACACTGTACCGTTTGTCTACCAGCCTATATACACTGTATCACTGGTATCAAGCGCTATTAACAGTTCTCTTGAAAATGGAGACATGCAAGTTGAAACCCCTGTATGCATGCACTGTCATCCTCTTTTCCCAATCTACGGGCAATTTTACCCCTGATGCCCGTCATTGTGCTTCCTTTTCAAGCCGCGACTAACACTGCCAACGGGCCAAGGTTAGCGCCAACCCGGGGAAAAAAAGACGCCATTGGGAGAGTGCGATGTGGGGTTTCTAGTCTGGAGGTAGTCCTTTCCTATGTCTTGGAATGAATATGCATCGTGATGTGTGTATGTACGACAGCTGCGAACCCTTCATGGGTAATAGGTTTTTTGGATACCACACCACATGAACTGTTCATCGATTTGTATGCCCTACCTACATATGTACGTAACTTTGTAGCCTTCCCCTCTTTCTTTCTTCCCCGCCCCGTGTCAGGGGAACACAACCGGGCAAAAGGAGTCTTTGGAGAACGTGGCTGGGTACCATGGGATCTGACAGATAAGGATTGAAAGCAGACCACTTGAAGAGTGTGTTCACAGCTATATCTGTCTGTTGTCTGACTACAATAGTATGTTTTGCTCTATTCCTGACGTCTCGGATTCTCTGTTACTCCCCCCTTTAAAAGAAAGCAAACATCATGATCCAGCCAACGTCTAGAGAACCCCACTCAAAGTGATTCACACAAACATTCTAAAATTCCCGATTATCTTAAAGTAAAAGTCCTCTTCTCTTGTCTGGAAACACAAAAGACATCTTGTACTGCCATGTGGCGTAATTGTTCGGATGGCAATTTTAAGCCGATCGTTGCACAAAAACCAGTACATACACAGATAGACACTATCGCCAGCAGTGACAGAAGGGAATTTTTCTAGTGGCCCAATAATCCTAGACCCTATCGATTTTTTACACATAGTTGTGCACTTGCCTGTCTGGGAAGGTAGACTTCCTTTTCTAGACAATGAATTGAATTTTTGTGAAATTTGGCGACTTTTGGTATTGTGTGATTGCGTGGACGAATTATGGTCAACATCACGAACTTCTATTTACTACTACCACTACTACGTTGATCATTTTATCTTGGAGAAAATCAAATCACGCTTTTTTGTCAACGTCTCTCAAAATTGCCATCTTGTGATGCATCAGGGTACTACATACATGTGTATGTACATACATACAAATTGTCTTGTCTCCCCCAGTCTAGCCTTCAACTGGATCTTGTCGATCTGGATGGTCATCGCTTCTTAGTACAATAAAGCGACCCACAAACTCCCGTCTTGCCGATAACCCCACATCACCAGATATTAACCTTCCGGTTACCATCCGATACTTCCACGCTACCATATATACAAATTCGCATTCCTTGTCTTGTCTTGTATGTGCAAACAACACGCGCATGCACGCCTGTAAGTCTTTGTCTCGCTCTCTCATGGTCTCGTGCGGTTCCTAGGTATCTCGGACACTCCCATTCAAGTCTGTTCCACCAACGGGCTAGCCTACATCTCGACCATCCAGCCACATCTCATATGGTCTCAAGACAAGTCCAAGGAATCGTCAATGGCGTTATACGTCCCTGTTACGATACGGCGGCCAAACCACCTTCGGCTTACCGTTTTTGTAGTCTTGCCTTGGTCCACTTTGTCAACTTTCATCTCACCGTCTTTTTGTCACTTGTCGCCTGGCCCACGCAAACTTGAGCTGGTTTCACCCGTTGGTTCCACGTACATGTACATACAGAAAAGCTTTGGTAGCTAGTTGCCCACAAACCTAACCACAAAATCGTCCAGTGGATTATTTTTGGTTGGTCTCTTGTGTTCTCTTGCTGCGGGAGGCCTTGCTGCAGCTTTGGCGCATGGGCTCTTGTTTTCTTGGCCTAGAAGCCAAGTTCATTGACGTTTGTACTTCTCTCCAAAGCCTCTTTTCATTGGAATAGAAAAGGCCGCAGCCAGTATCTGAAACATTGAGAACTTAACTGACTTTAATGCCGTTTTTTGACGTTCATTTATGCAGACTCGACTTTTAGTGCAATCATCATTCATCTAGACATACACAAGTTACAATACTATTCTCGACCTGGTCTTTAATCACTCAATCAATCAGTCAGTCATTCCTTCTTTTCTCCTTACTCCTTCTATTCTTTCAATATTTTCTTCCCCAACTCTTTTCATCGCCATAAACCGTAGCGTGGGCCTGTGGGCCTTGCGCGCTTGTTTAGCACTGACCACTTCTCGCCGCCGCTTTACCTAACGATTCGACCTGAATGGCGTCTGTATCGTCAGTCACATCCCTGCGAACTAGCATTAACATCCTTTTACCAAAGCAATAGACTTGTACCCTCCCCTGCTTTGTCGACCCACCACGACGTCTACAATCCTTCGCCTACAAACCACATTGGCCCCTGGCGATAAGTCGCATGTTGCATTTGACTCCATAGTCTCAATTTTACTTGCAATTGCACGCCGGTGATCACAACTATCTGTCGCTGGGTT
The DNA here is from genome assembly GCA_025685495.1 of Huntiella abstrusa. NCBI lineage: Eukaryota > Fungi > Ascomycota > Sordariomycetes > Microascales > Ceratocystidaceae > Huntiella > Huntiella abstrusa. Next base: position 201,906 of record JAJNMT010000023.1, read on the forward strand.
CGTAAAGAATCCGCAAACTAGAACCCACCGAGACAAGGCCATTGGATATATTGCAAGTCCTCTGAAAACAGTCTGAAAACGTCACGCCCTCATCTCAATATTAAGCCGATCTTACCGTTCTTTCTTCCCACAAGGGCTGTCGCATTCCATAGACTTTTCTCTACGTGTCAGACGCCACAAGCCAAAATCAAATTCGGGCCCTCGCAGAGAGAGAACAAGTCTCAACCAACAACCATCAACACCGGCTTGCTTGATCAACGTTTGTCTTTCCCCTCACAAAAGGCACCTACCCACCCCTAAAACCAGCCGGAAAAGACCTCTCCCTTGAGGCAAGTCGTCCGTGTTCGACTCGATTCAATCCTGAAGCTTCATCATTTCTTCCCTGACTTTAGGCACATCATTTTCATCTCCCTATCCAGAGGAAGAAAGCAAACCAATTGCCGTTTTAATTCGTACAACCCGTACACGCACACCCCCTTCCTTTTTTTTCCTTCACTCTACAAAGTGTAGGAGCAAGAGCCAGGAGAAAGAGACAGAAAAAGAAAAAAAAGAACTGGAAAACTGGAAAGTGCGCCCAAGCTCAAGCACCAGTCCACGTTTCGAGTTGGTAACTTGTTCATGTAGCTGACTGGCCTGGCCCATCCTTCCTCATCTGTTCCTATTCCTTTTTAAGTGAACTAGTGCCCGCTTTTTCTGGTATTGCCGACTTTAGTCTTTTGTTCCATATCTCAACTTGGGAATATCCATCATAGGCCTCCAGAGTTGTTCGCCATCAACACCTGACGCAGTGTCTTAGATCACCATTTTTTTCTTGGGATTTGTTGCCATTCTTTTCAACATCCCACATACCTTACACATTCACTCTTTATTATTCTGACATTATTTTCTTGTCGACACACGTTTGTGCGTTTGCATCGTTTCTTCCGTCCATACGCTGATATTCAAAACTTGTTGTCCCTTATCGACTCTTACGACGTTTGGTTTTCATACAAAGAACCATTTTCTTCTCTTCAACTCTTAAATTCATCGCCAACTTTACGCCCATCTCGCTCGCACTCGCACATCTACAATCAACGACAAGATACATAGTTTCACCCATTCTTACATAACTTTCTTCCATCTTTCGCCAATATCATATCACAACAGACGCATAAAATGACGAATATCACGGCTCCTCAGGCGGCTGCCATGGCCCCTTCAACCGACGTCAACGCCCGCTTCGAAACTGCCGGTCCACTCAACCATACGAGGACGACTGCCACTGACGTCAGCACTGATTCCACATTGAACGGAGAGGAAAAGAACCTCGATGTTCATGAAGTCAGTGTCTCCAACATGCGCTCTCCTCTCGACGGTACCTCGTTCGAGCAAGATCTTGAGTCTGGTCTTCCAACCCCAAAGCAACCAAGTACCAAGTGCAGCAACTTGAGAAAATCTTTGACTCTTCAGAACAACACGGATTGTCAAATGTGGCCCGGTCAAGACCACTGGAAGCGCAAGGCAAAGGATGCCAAGAAGCAACGTACTTGTATCCCGCTTGCCGGCCTTAGTAAGCGCCAGCGCATTGTCGCCAAGGTCATGATTGGTATCCTCGTTATCGGTATCGCTGTTGCTGTTGGTTTCGGTGTCAGTAAGCCATTGGGTGCTTCGATTTGGGGCGACAACCACAACAACAACTAAGTTTTTTTTCTCCACGTTTGCCTCTTTCTCTCTATACGAGCCGATAGAAAGACGCCTAATTGGGTTGATTTCCAACTGGCATGTCGGAGCTTGACAAGCCTCGACTTGTCTTTTCTCAATGTGGGTTTCTGCCGCTTGGCGCATGCGCGTCGCTGTGTAGTTACATTCCACAATGGCACTGCACAGACGGGATAAGACGTTGCGGTCGGCTTTTACTTGCGCTTAGCATGGCTCTTGGTTGTGTCTTTGCCGCATTGTCTAGGAAACATATGCTGTCTGCTTCTCCTGTTCGATGTACCATTCTGTTTCGGGTATATATCTTTTTTTCATTATTTTGGGTTTTTCTTTTCTTCTTCTATTCTTCATGGTTCATCGAATGGCGATTCATCGAAGGCTGTACGGTCGTCGATGGAGACGGATAACCCCGTCTTATTCTATTTGGCTGTAATGGCATCAAAGTTTGTCATATCTTTTTTTTTTCTTTCTTACTCGTATTTCTTTTCTGGGTATTTGTTTGCCTATTACATATTTCTCTGACCATGAAAAATGCGGCGTTTTCTTCTTAACGGGTATTGGTTTGCGGGCGTTTGAGTGTTCTTGTATGTTAACCATTTCTATTGGTTCTTTCTGGTGTTGATAGAGATGACGACGTTGTATTGGTTTCTGGGTATCTTTTCGAGATTTTGTCTATTTTTTGTGCGTTTTCGGTGCCATGACTTGGATTGGTTTTGGCTGTGGACATTTCATTGTGTTTTGAGATGTCTGCTTTCTTATGATATTGATGGTGCGGTGTAATATATGATGTCTTGTCTTGAGACTTGATTGGATAGATATATTTGCTGACTTCTGTTTCTGTGTTTCTTTGTGGGTGACGTCGTGACTTGTGAAACTGGAGAGGGCTGTGTCTATATGTATGTACATTTATACGGAGTCAAATGGGGTATACGTGGAAAGGTTTCGGATTGGTTCTGTTGTGGATTTATTGAGAACTTCTATTTTTACATTTTGACTTGTGGAACGAGGTTCTGGAAGGTTGATTGGTGGATGACTTGGAGCGTTGTATGGAATCTTTTGTGGCGGTGTTGTGATGTGGCGTTTATGTGGTTAGGACGTCATTGTTTGATGAGATCGGGATATCGTGACATCGTGGATATGGTGGGGTTTGGTTTAAGGCGATGTCTCTTGTTCTTGGGATGTGTATTGTCATGTTTGAGCTAGTGGGTTGGTTGTGGGGTACGTTCATGTCTTGCGCGTGTTGTATTGGAGGACTGTAGGTGCTTATAATGGGTGCTTGGGTCTTGGGTTTGAAACTACGGGAGCTTATATATCGAACAGCTTTGGGATATATCTCGTCGAGTAAAGTCATCTGGTAAGATTCTGTGCTTATCAAACGTGGAAGTAATCTGACAGATTGGCCGTGGTTCCTGTTTGTCTGTAGCTTTGGGAGGCCATATGCGCATGGTCTTCGAGATAAGCGGACACCACAGCTGGTGGTGTTGTAAGATAACTCAAGTAGAAGATAAGCAGAGTTATAATATTACTTCTGTGGAGTTAAACAACCAGACTAGTAGCTTGGTTCTTGTTCGAGTCCAGCGTCTGGGCCTTCATCCACGGCCACGACAGCCGGTGGGCTTACAAACTAATAAGCTCTTAAGGTAGACGTTATTATACCATTGCTTGACTTGGAATTAAACCACCAGGTAGTTCTTGGTTTGTTATATCTCTGAAAGTTCATCCATTGGCTATCCCACAAGCGTATATGGCAGACGATGAGCTCGTAGACTAGCGCCCATGGAAGATGAACAGTATTACCACTTTACTCGACGGAGAAACGTTTGAATGCAATAAGATACGTCGTTGACTCTTACCTACCATAGACGGACATGTGTTTCTGTACTTAGTACATAGATACTCTTTTCCAACGAAATCACCTTGCTGGGGCTCTATGTCAGGAGCTCTAGGTCGATACTGATGTCACTTGGCGGTATATATGTAAAAGCATATGTTAGTAGGCTCCAGGTTGAGGTTTTGAATGTCACTGACCCGCCGCTTCTTCATTAATCTTTAGTTAACAAAAACAACCCATCATTTGATATATCTCCCTTCACGATGAAGTCACGACCATCTCGGTTGATACCATCCATTGTAGCACAAGGGTTGTATTTCAATAACCCTATCAATGACCAATCCTCACGTCACATTTAGCGGCTACGTTCCTGATTGATATCCTCCCCATCTTGGCCTAAAATCCAGTACAACGGTATGCAATTCCTAAACAGCTAATCATCCAGAAGCTGGAAGAACCCGTCTGCAGGTCAATACATCTGATTCCTAAATAGGCTACATGCTGGACCATATCCGGACAGGTGATTTTTATCACATTATTACACTTGAAAATGAGCAGTCTTCTACCATATCTAGATAAACGGACCGGGCTGACTGATTTGGTGGAGTTTAGGTGGAACAAGGGATGAGAGAGAGGGGGGGCGGCCGATATGAGGCGATTTTCAGGCTTACCGAAGAAGGAAAAGAAAAGAGGATGCGCGGATATGGTGGCTTGGGAAAAGGCGACTGTGGGTGACTTAACCGGAGGTGAGCTGTTCCTTGGGTCACTGGTCACTATCAGTGTTGGCGTGAATGTGCGTAGCCAAAGTGGGGAAAGAGGGGGGCCACTGGCGCTGGAGGTCCGGCGGATGACTTGGTTTGTGCTCCGAGAGAAAGAGCTAGAGATGGGTAGGTCATAGGTCATAGGCGGTATGGTCGTGGATACAGTGGGCGGTTATGATGCCTTCCGTAGGTGGCATTGGCCGGACTTGGGCACGGTGCACTGTGGGGTTGAATGCCTACTTTTGGACGAGGCCCGGCCGTGTAGTGTTGCATGAAATATCGGCGGGGGAGTGTCGGGTTCTGAATGGGGATTTGAGTTTTTGAGTTTTTTGGTCTGGTTGATTGACTTGTTGGCGGGATGGCTACATCAGTGGTATGACACTGCGGCGGCGGGGCTTCCGTGGATAATCAATTATCATGTATATATGCAGGTCTGTACATACAACACTATACTCAATGTATTGTACATATGTATATACTCATGTACATTCAAAGGTGGCAGGCCGCTTTCGTGTCGGCAGCCACGGCACAAGTGACGCGGACGCGGCTTTCCTTTGTGGAATTCTCCTTGAGACACCGAAAGCAAGGGCGACGGTTCTTTCACCAAGCCAAAGTCACGTCAGCCTAAGTGAGTGTTTTCTTGCGACTGTTTGTTCGTTTGGGACCGGTTTGGACCGGGTAGACGGCTTGCATTTTGATTCCTTTCTATTTCCTATAATTATTACATGCCTTTCATTTTTTTTGTATGACTACTTGTGTGTCAAACGACGTCGGATTCACATGATGGGTAAGCAGTAGCCTACGAGGTTGTCTTTCCCCTCCGACCACCTTCTCGGCGACTAGACCGGGGACCGTGGGGTTTGCCGACATGAGGCACAATCTTGGCGGACATGGCTTTTTTCATGTCTTTTTTCCCTAGTATACTCGTTCCGGGGCTTATTTAAGTCATTGGTTCTCTAAAAAGAATGGGCCAGATATGTGGGAAATCAGAAACTACAATCATCGTGATAGCTTCCGAAATTCAAACCCTTAATATCCCCCCGGAATATGCACATGGTGGCTGTTCCGATAAAGCCAGCTTTGCCGAGGCTGACGCCCCGTAAAATTTGATCCCGCGTGATGATGGTTACGTGAATGAAAAGTGGGGCGTTGGCTGCCTTGTTTCTAGCTAAGCCCGTGGCCGGGCCATATTGGGCAGTTCGATACGGAAACGTCATCGCCGATTTTACAAGAGATAGGCCAAGGAATGGACGGATAGCCAACCAAGATAACCACCAGTAAAAAGGACTGACCATAAAAAAAGGACACGAGGACGGTTTTTTTTTTCCCGAGTATTGGTTTTTTGGCGATGTCGGATTTCCTGGTGTCGATCGGACTCAGGGGATGCAAGAGTCTGACCGGGGTTTGGCGCGGATGATCGCTGGGCTTGGGCGGAGACACACCGAACACGGGAGGTCGGGATCACATTTGGGGGTGCAGAAGGGGATTTTCGAGCCTATAGCGTTTACATACTTTTTTGGGGAACAAGTACCGTGATTTCATGGCAGTGTCGTGAAGATGACGACAATGACTGCTGACTGTGGCGGCCTCGGACCATACACTGTATACGGGAAACGGAAATTAGTGGCCTGAAGAGCCTTATTGGCTCGTGATTATAGCTTGCGTCCGACCCGGCTCCAGGCTTTAGCTTGGCCGTTATGCCGTTGCCGTGGGCCTCTCTTTGTCGCCCGTTCTCCGTGGGGGCAGAAAACAAAAAGAAAAAAAAGGCAACAAAAAAACCACAAAAAAACTCATGAAAGCCCCTGTAACCGCTGTAAACACCCCCTAGTCAACCATCTTAGAGACCTCAAACCCACTATAAGCCACCACTGAAAGACACCCGCCCGTGCCACACGCAGCCCCCTGGCCCCGACAACAAACTGGCACAGGGCGGCGCCGGCACCGACTGCCCATCACAGACAAAAAGCCCACGTAGCCCCCTTCCGACTTGGCCCGTCTCAAAAGGCTGCTGGCTTAAGGCTAGGCTTGCGTGAGGAGCCTCAGCGTGTGCGTGTGCCCGCCCGCTCCGGCATTTATATGTACATACATACATACATGCGACATGTCGTGGGCAAACAAATTCCGCCTTTATTCGTACTTGAGTCAGTAGTGTAAGAGGTGGAAACGAACACAGGGTTTGCGGGTCCGCGCCCGGCCGTCTTGTTCGTGAATTCTGGTTGTAGATGGGAAGGGAAAAAGTGGAGCGGAGGTCCGTTTGTTGTGTTCACGCGTTATCACTGGTAGGTTTCTAAGCGGAGAATCCGGCTTGCATCGAAATTGGCAACGTCTAAAGACAATTATTCTGAGCCATGCAAAGCAGACTGTTAAAAAAACGGCAGGCACCGTCGTCCAATTAGCCGTTTTGGAGCCTGATGATGAATTATATTGAGTAGTTGTGTGCGTAAAACCGAGAGGTCTGCGGCTTCCTATTGCCGTTGAGTTTTGCTCTCTTTTTCTTCTGTAGTTCTTCCTCTTGTGAATTTCGGCATCGTGGACTTCTTGTCTGCTGTTTCTTCACTTTCCACAATCCGACTAAATCCAAAGTCGCCACTAAATGTGAGGTACCATGGAAGGAGTCATGGTTTACCGTATATTGGTGATAGGCTATGGTAATCCGGTTGACATAGATAATATATTGTAACAGAGTAGTAGGTAAAGCTAGCTTGTATGATCATTCTAGTAATGGATAGACCGATGGCAGAAGGCCGACGGTTTTGTTTACCACCATATACCCTTGTATACCCTAATAATACTGGAAGGAACCGTACCTGCTATCCTCACACTCCCCCTCAACCTTGGTTGCTAAACCCACAGTAATAGCAGGTTTTAAATGGAAAGCGCAGCCAGGCTGTCAACAAGATTCGAGCGGCTCCCCCTGTTTTGTTGATCCGAAGCGAAGAGTCGAGAAAAGCATTGAATGTGTTGTGATATCTGAAGGGTGACCATGCCCTGATAAGTTGTCGTTATAGATGTTGAGCCGGTAGTGATAATGGTGAAAGATCATGGAGAGACATGACCATAAAGTCGATTATAGAAGTCGATAAATATATAGTGGTGTTGGCTGACAGCGATCTCTTGTGTCAATGCCGGTATTGGGACAACCATGTGTAATCCTCATACACAAAAACGGGTAGGTCAGAGCTGCATTTCTCGCAGTATAACTCGATACTCCAGGTGATGATAACGGAACAAGTCGGATATGCCCATAAATAAATGTGCAGAATGATACTGCGAAAGAGACGGGATAAAACCGTATAAAAGAAGTATAATCGAAGTTTGAACTGGTTTACCACCCATAGGATCAGGCGTAAAAGTTCATGTAAACAAAAGTATAAATGGAGAGCAGACGGGCAGCAGATGTAGGTCAGTCAAACTGCTGGTGTCGTAGCGTGGTACGGGATAGATGCCCAGTAGAGTCAATGAAGATCACCGAAGCCATCAAGTATTGTTTTGAAATTGTCGGAGGTCATCGTTCTCAGTGGATGGCGAGGAACGATACGGAAGTGCGGTGGACGCAGCTATCCGGGCTCATAACCTGTGAGGTACCATGGAAGGAGTCATGGTTTACCGTATATTGGTGATAGGCTATGGTAATCCGGTTGACATAGATAATATATTGTAACAGAGTAGTAGGTAAAGCTAGCTTGTATGATCATTCTAGTAATGGATAGACCGATGGCAGAAGGCCGACGGTTTTGTTTACCACCATATACCCTTGTATACCCTAATAATACTGGAAGGAACCGTACCTGCTATCCTCACACTAAACGATCATCGCCCGACTCCCTCCTTGGCACACCCCCGATCGTCCGTCATCTCCAATCCCGCCTAACGGTCCATTGACAAAGACCCACGCCCCGTTTTTTTTTTTGCGCCCGCCCGCTTGCTGGGTTCCTCGTTAACTCGCTCGCAACGCTGTTGTACATACATCCATACGCCTTTTACAGTTCGAGAATCTATCATTATTTGCGCGACTCCTAACACGCCCCCGTCGAACTCTCAAGCACCCCTCGTCATCTCGTGTACCGGCTTTCGTGTAAGCCGACACGCTGCATAGTCGGCCGTCCGAACCGTGTCTGCTTTGTTCTGTTACATTGCTAGTGTCCTGGGTTCATTTGCGTGGCTGCAGCCCTTTGACAGCACACATTCCTTGCCATCCATTTCAACGCCGTATTGTCCGGCTCTAAAAGTAAGTCCATCCGAACAACAGTAGGAACAAAAAGGAACAAATTCGAGCATTCCAATGTCGTTTACCGTGCCGCCGGCTTCCGCCTCTCTCCACCAAAATCACTCCACCGACCCCTGGAAATCTGGTTGAACGAAGCTCGACCAATTCGGAAGAATTGTTTTGTATAATGGCATTAGCTGCTACCAGCAAATACACGTCCCTCTAGAAGCGCCGGCCACCCGCCCGGAGCCTTGTGGGCAAATCGAAATTAGCCCCTCAGCAGCATCACCCCATCCCGCCTCTCAAACCCCTGTTGTACGCACTTGGTTCCCGGGTTTCCCTTTCTGGGGACCTAGAAGTGGTCCTTCCATTGTGCCACTTTGCAACTAGCGGGTTTTACGGGCTGCTCTTGCAGCGTTCGTTGGCGTCGGAGCGGCCGTTTTCTTTTCGGCTCACTATCGGAAGCCGCCTGCTCTTTTCAGAGGAATTTTCTAGTGAAGAGTCCGAGGCTGCACAGCGCAGTCAGTATAGGCACACGGGAGGACGGGCGGCTTCGAAGTCGAGGCTTCCTTTTTCCCTTTTCGTTGCTGCACAAACCGGCAACACAAGAGTAATGCGAGTGCAAATGGCCGGTGACAGTCAACAGCAAAAGAAAACAAAAAAGGCCGGAGAAAAAAACAAATAAATGCGGACAAGCCAGGAAAACGGGGCACCACCCCCACAGAAGTCAGTGCTTGCGTCAGAGGGAGACGCCGGGCCCAACCTTTTCCACCCCAGGCTGGTACGGGGTTTTTTCGTAGATGGGCCAAAGTCCAACCCTACAAGCCTGTCCAAATCCATTTCTGGCTTGGTGCCGGCACCTGACCTCGGCCACCGGGCATCCGGGCTTGAAGGGCAAAATATTCAGTGCTGCCTCCGGCCTCCACAATTTTTCTTCCCACCTCTTTCTCTTCTCCTTTCCTTGCCCCCTTTATTTTCTCCTCCTTATTTCAACTCTTCCGCACTTTTCTGTGTCTTGATTTCTGGTTTCTTTTTTTCTTTCGACTTTTTGCTCTTTATTGTCTTTGGGCTTGACATCACTTGTGTGTAAGCATCGTGTGTATTATTGCTCTATGCAGCAAATAACCACTTACTCGCTTCACGTCTCTTGACCTCGCTTTTGGACTTCTTTGCTTCCTTCCTCTTCACACTGTCGGCCATCTACACGCCTTTATTTGTGCTATTACCGAATAAAGATCGACGACTCTTATTGCCGCCTTTTTTCTAACACTGTTCTCAGCCTGGAATCTCTCATCTACCGCATACGCATCTCGATTCTTTTCCATACCGAATCCGAATTCAGTACTCATCCGATCATTGCACCTTCGCGTCACGGCTTCTTGTCACGACCATCTTCCTCACCAAAACGACTTCAAATTCATAACTACTTTCACACCAAATAATGTCGGCCCCAAATCGCCAAACCGCCCTCAGAGCTGGTGGTGCCTGTGTGCGCTGCCGGAAGGGTAAGACGCGCTGCGTCTACGAGAATGGCCGCGCGCCTTGCAGAAACTGCGCCAAGGGCATGCACGAATGCTTCTTACCCAATGACGCCCATGCCCACGTTCATGGTCAAACTCCCACCCGCACAGTGAACCGGCCGGCGCGTGAGTCTGCTCCCGCTTCGGCGAGTGAGCGTGTCTCGGCGCATGCTGCCCGTGCTGGCCCTCAGGCCGACAAGTAAGTTACAATCCCACTTTTTACACTTGATTTTAGACTATACATACGACTCGACTTTTCCCCTTCTTCTGCCCACTTCCTTATTGCTTTCTGCGTCTCGCAACCTTTGCAATGGTCCCACAAAAACCCACCCGACCCCCGAGAGTGTCCGCGCCGCCAGCCACAGCCCGTTATTGTTGGCTGCTTTTGGTAGCGCGCTGAAACGCTGAATTGGCGTATTATTTAGCCTAGTTGGGCGCCCGGGCTACTGTACTCTCGGAAGCCTTTGGCCGCCGAGTGGTTCCCAGGGTTGTCCTGGACGCTTTTCTCTAGGCCTGGGCCTGCCGCTTGGTAGTGGCGTAGTCTCTTGGTGGCTCGCTGGCCTCTGATCCTTGTCCCGTCCGTCGCCCCGGTCTTTGCAATATCCACTATTCGACTCCACCTTGGTTACTTTTGGCCTGTCTCTGCCGAGAACAGGCTCGCTGCTCCACCGATCCTTTTTCGGAGCGCCGCCGTTCGACTCCAATCCCTCTCGTTGGGCCTTGTCGCATTGGGCATATCTTAGCCTGGGGGAACTACCGGGTGGTCCGGTGGGCCTCGTTTTTTTGCCTCTCGCATTTTCCCTTTTTTTCGTTTATTTTTTTGCTTGCTTTTTTTTATCCCCCGTCTCGCCTGTTTGCCGCTTTCCCATTCCACTCTCCCCGCCACCTTTTGCCCTGTTTAGGCACAGGCCTGTTTGGCGCCATGCCGTGGGTGGCTATTGTCAGCGGGGCGTCGGGACTGGCTGGTGAACGCCGTCGGACGTGTCATGCAGCTGACCGAGCCCGTATTGCAGAAGGCGCATTCGGGTGCAGCTTCAGTACGGGCTGAAGGATTTACGGACACGGCGACCGGGGCGGCTGAGCTAGTGCGACTAGCCGGAGTGGAGCAGGACTATGGTGGCGAAATGGAATCATTTGGTGGCCGGGGGGCTGTGACATTGCGGGCCAGCGCTCTAGCTTTGTTGTGTGCCACAAAATGGTCGGGAGACCGACATGTCCGTTTTGGGGAACACCCCCTGTGTTTTGAATCGTCGGACTTGTCTCTGTGCGGCCCGAGGTGACGAGGCGGAATGGTGAAATGGAACTTTCAGAGCTAGTCCGCATCCGACAGCTATTCAAATGAGCGAATAGTGCAATGACGGCGAAGAAAGTCCGGGCGCGTTATGACGGTGCCTTTGCTTCATTGTCATCATCAGCTCAGCTACCCCCGTCCTTGCCATCCCTGCTTCATCGGATCAGCTTATAGTTTGATTAGCTGCGCTGAGCATGAGTCGTTGTCGGCATTGTAGTCTTCCGGATCAATTGCACAAGTAAATGTATGATATTACAGCATTACTAACATGAGATTTATAGGCTCGGCCCCGAGTTTGCCGCTGAATGCGAGCGTGTGGTCAGCAAGTCGTTCCCTGCGAGCATTGCTTTCCACAAGCCAACATTTGTGTCACAGATCAAGAACTTCAGCACGGACTTGTCCGTAGCTTACGGTATGATGGCCGTCGCTGCTCGGTAAGTTTATTCAGTCTTTTCTGGGGCGGGTAGTTTCACCGGTATCTCATGTCATCTCCACCAGTCGGTTCACTGTCTTGGTGCGGCAGCCATGAGAATGGTGGTGGCTACCACCCCAACCAGTCATCACCGACCTCCCTCTAACACATTGTAGGTCTTCTGCGAACCTTATCCGTCGCTATGGTGGCTCTCTCGGCGCTACTGGCGCCGCGGAGCACTTTGCACAGAAGTCGGTTCTCCGCATCAATGAGACCATGGACTCTCCTTCTCTGGCTGATATCCAAGCCCTTTGCTTGGTTGTCATTCACGAGTGGGGCTCTCGTAACGCTGTCCGTGCCTACATTTACCTTGGCCAGGCTGCGCGCATGCTGCAGATGTACCGTATTTTGAACGGCCACCAGCAGCACCCCGACGCTGATCGGTTTATTCGCGAGGAGTCTTTCCGCCGCACTCTTTGGCTCGTTTACGTGCTGGACTGCATCTTGTCCAGCACTCCCGGGCGCTACCCTGCTCTTTCCGCCGCTGATATCACCGGCGTGTCTCTGCCATGCACTGACGTCAACTTTGCCTTTGGCAATGCCGTGTATGTCCGCACCGTGACCCTGGAGGCCCCTGTGGGCATGCCCGCCGGTGCTTCTCTGGCTGACATTGGTGAGTTCGGCCACATTGTTCTCGCCACGCGGATCTGGCGTAACGTGGTTCATGCCCTCACTCTTTCCAGCGTGGCGAACTTTGATGAGAAGGAGTTCTTCAGCCAGATGTCTGATATCGAGCGTCTGCGCGATGCCCTCCCTATGCAATATGCCGACAAGCCTGGTCAGATCAGCCTCCACGTGACCATGGGTTCCGGCACCACCTACGCCATGATTCACTGCATTCTCCACTGTGCGACCATTTTCATTCACCGGCGCCGCCTGTTGCAGTTCGTCTCTGTTGGTGCCGAGGGCTGGCGTAACAGCCCCCAGTGCCACGAGATTATTGATCGTTTGATGACGTCTTGCCACACCATCACGTCAATGTTGGGTGCGCTAGAGCTGAGTGCCGATAAGGACTCTCTTCTGAACTTCCCTATCTTTATGCTCTTTGCCACCTTCACTGCTAGTTCCACGGTGGCCTACCTCTCTCTTAAGGGCCTCACTCCTCCCAGTGCTGTCGAGACCGCTGCCACCATCGTTAAAGACGGTCTTCACTTGTTGGACACTAGCCTTGATATTTGGCCTTTGATTGGTTCGTGGTCTCGCCACCTGGCTGTCATGCAGCGTGTCCTCAACAACGACGCCGCCGCTTCTGCTATCCGTGCCTCTTCGGCCACCGGTGGGTCCAACAACCTTACCGTTCCCCACATGCAACGTGCTTCTCCCTCCATCAAGGATGACGCTTCAAACGCGGACACCAACCCTGATGCTATGGACTACGATCAGAGCCAGGCTGTCACTTCGGACAATGCTCGCGGCGATAGTGAGCCGCCCATGCGCCGGACTGGTGGCATCGCCACGATCAACGGTGGCGCCAGCAGTGTTCCAACTCCTGGCCGTGGCTCTTCTCCTAACGCCTCTGCCGACAACAAGCAATCTACCCCTGCTGTCGAGACCAAGGAGGAGGTTCCAGTTGCTCCCCAGGCTAGCAACCTTGACATGACTGCCGGTGAACTGTGCAGTGCTTTCGAGAAGCAGCTTCTGGAGTTGGATGACCTTGCCGCCCTCATGGGTGGCGGTGTTTGAGTCAAAGTAGGGTTTAGAGATGCCCTTTAGGTTAGGTTCACCCATCATCTTGTTCATGTATTATGAGCATTTAGGGGCCAAAGTGTTTGGTGGACAATATAGGTCAGCCATAAAGTAGACATTTTAAATGGTCATTTACATGATTCTACATTGGTTCAGGCCTGTCTATCATGCCTTGCCCCTTTTAGTCTTATTGCATGGCAATCGCCTGCATGACGGCCTGCATGACGGCCTGCCTACTTGGTCTCTTCATAGTTTTCTTGATTTTTCTTTTCTTTTCTTGTAGTTGTCTTGTCTGGTTTTTTCTTTTCTTTCTTCTCTCTGTCACGGCTTGGTTTTTGGTTGGCTGGTTGGTCGGGTTTATTGGGATTCATTAATGTTTTTCCTTTTTGCCGTTTGCTTGTTTTGCTTTTTGCTCTTTTCTCATGGAGTTTTATGGCGTATTCCATCCTGTTTTGTAGGACCTTGATTGTCTTCTTTGCTGTTGCTTGCTTGCTTGCTTGTTTTCTTCATAAACATTGTCTCTTTTCCCTTTTAAAACATAACTCCTGTTGGTTGTTGGTGTTCTTGACTGCCTTTATTTTCCACATGTCCGCATTTTTAGATGGTATCTTTTTTTGGTGATATTTTATGATGACAAACTAATCCATTTTCTTTCTATGTACGTACATACCCTGTCATACCAAATAATAATGTGCAATAAAAATGAAGAAGAGAAAAAAGAGAGAAAGAAAAATAACATCTATACAATCGTCCATATACACAACTTCTCGTCGCCGCCAAAAGAAAAAAAGAAAAGATCAACACCAACTACATTGCCCAAAATCATAATTGTCATCATTGTCATGGCGCATCATGCACACCCAAGCAAAAAAAACTAAGCAAGGAAAAATGATCAAACAGAACAAGTCAACAACATCAAGCAAGAAAAAAAAACGACAATCATAAATGTCCAGCCACCTCCGTTTCGTCGTCTGTTGTTTACAGAGTCGTCTATCGGCGCTGTGTCGACGCGGGCATTTCACCGTAGCGACCACGGATTTGCGTGGTATCGTAGGCTTGGATGACGCGGGTCTGCGATTCGTCGGCTTGCGAGAAGGCGTAACCGCGCTGCTTGCGCATACGTTGGACTTGACGGACCTTGCGGATGGCTTTTTGGAATTGTTCCATTCTGGAAGGGTGGGGGTTAGTAAACAATACAGGCAAACACTTTGGAAAACACGGAATTTGATACGTACCTGGGACGGTAGTCCTGGATGTTATACTTTTGAATCTCCTGAATGTGGTGGTAGACCTGCGGACGGTACATTCTCTTGGCAAACTTCCAAGCAAAGTCACGCAAAAGACACAAAACAGAAATACCCACCATCTGAAGCCAAAACACTGGGTTGGCAAAAACAATGGGAATAACGCCGTGGTATTCGGGCGAAATGTCAAACTTGGGTGCCACAGTACCGTACACCGCAATGAACAGGAACCAAAACGCCATGGAGCCAGGAATGGCCAGAACGTGGTACTTGGTCCAGTTGTTGGTGATCAAAGCCGCCTTGCCGAGAACTGTCAACAAAACAGCGCCGTAAAGAGCAGTACCCCACACCCAATGACCAGCAATCTTGCCGTCAGCGAGAATCAAATCGCCATACCAAACGAGCTCAGCAAAAACATACAAGACAAGTGAGTGGTACATGGCATTACCAATCCACTGGTAGAAAATCTTGATCTTAAAGGCATCGTTGCGTTGGCCCATACCATAAAGCTGAGGGTAACGATCAAGCAGACGAGCCGAGATGAACTGGTCGCAGATACCAATGGCTAATGGCGGAAGAACGGTGAAGAAGACATTGTAGAATGACAATGTCCATGACTCGAAAATGACCTGACCAGAGAAAACGTTGCGGAAGGTGAACTATTGCGGATTTTGTTAGTAATGTAACCATGACAAGATACAACCAGAAATAACTTACCCAAAACTGTGTCATGTACAGGGCAATATTCTTGTAGAACGAAAACAGAATGGTCTTGGCCACCCGCTGATAACTCCACGCTCCGTGAACCAGCAGGAGTTTCTTCAAGAACCGGAACTGCGCAATAGCGACATCAGCACTGCGAGCCGCCTGCAGACCTTCCATACCACTGATACCAACACCAATGTGGGCCGCCTGAATCATAGAAACATCGTTTGCACCATCGCCAATAGCCAGCAGAATCGATTCCTTCTGATACCGCTTAACAAGCTTGACGACCAGCGCCTTTTGAAGTGGAGATACACGGCAGCAGACAACAGCTTTGCAGATAATCGCAAGATCAAGGAACGTCTTCTCGAGATCCGCCTCCAGTGCATACGTCAAAGACTTTCCGTCAATGATGAGAGCAAGAGTCTCTGACTCAATGTTACCGTCGCCCTGTGTGCGGATGGCCTGGAGCTTCTTCTCAAGGTTGTCCCTGGTTGCCTGTGCCGTCTCCTCGTTGACGATAAGCAACATCATGTCCTCAGATAGTAACTTGCAACTCATACCAATGTTGATAGCAGTTTCCTGACGATCACCAGTCAAAACCCAAACCTTGATACCAGCCTCCTGCAGAGTGTGAATAGTCTCGGGCACACCATCCTGAAGCTTGTCTTCAATGGCAGTGGCACCAAGCAAAAGGAACTCCTTCTCGATAATCTCAGCAGCCTTGTCGAGCTCTTCAGAACGGTTACCACCAACAGTGTTCATGGCAGCCTCAAAGACCTTCATCCATTCTGTAAATTCCTGCTCAGGGACTTCACGTACAGCCAAGCAAAGCGTCCGGAGACCTTCCGTGGCATATTCTTCCAGGTGACGTAAAGTGGCTTCGACGTGCGGGTTGACGGCCTGGTTCAGACGTTCAAGGATGACAGTATCGGCACCCTTGCAGTACACGCGAATCTTTCCGTCGGGACATCTGTAAATAGTAGACATACGCTTACGGGTGGAGTTGAACTCGCAGACAGCCAGTAGCTCATATTCTTGTTCATTACCCTGGGCTTCGATGATAACTGAGCGTGGCTTGCGGTGAGTGAAGCGGTAACCAAGATCGACAGCACCTTGAACCAAGGCACCTTCATCGGGGGAAGCAGCCTGGTACTTGATCGTATTTTTCTCGTCACGCTCAGGAATAACCGTGTGGCAAGTAGCAAGCAGGGCGAGGAACTGGTCAATGAAAGGAGCGCTGCTGTGGTTGTTCAGGTTGGAACGCAATTGTTTGAAATCATGGATTCCAACCTCGACGCCATCCTCAACCGTAGCGCGTCTATCCTCAGGAACCTCATCAGCATATTGGATACCAGCAATGGTACATTGGCGGAACTCCATCATGTTGCAAGTGAGTGTACCAGTCTTGTCGGAGAAGACAAACTCAACCATTCCCAACTCCTCAACCAAACTTGATGTCCGGCAGTTGGCTGCTGTATCCGTCTTGTCGTAGTACATATCGAGATCATCATTGATCAGAGACCCTTGATACAACTTGACCATCTCCACCGTAACGAACAAAGAAATGGGCACCAACGCAGAGAACAGAACCCAATATGTGACAAGATCCTTGAAAATCGCCGTGACGTAGTCGCTAACACTATCAAGCGAATCAAGGCCAAGGTATTCAAGGCCACTGCCCATAATCTTGCGCTGGGCCAAATCACCAGCCGTGCAAATCACACTGAGAACCATTAGCAAACCAATAAGAGCTAGAACCAGAACGTTGAGCTGACGCTCCACCTTAGTGCGCTTGATGGGAGCCGCCGTCGCATTACGCATAAGCTTGGTCTCGTGGCCAGTAAACACGACAACACCGTGAATCCACGGCGTGTTCCGGAGAGTAGCGCCTCTGAGTAGTAGCTGTTCGGGGTTCAAAGAGAGTTCCCTCTCTGACCCTCCCTGTTGCATGGTGATGGTGGCTTCGTACGTGTACAGACTACTGTTGGGCTGTTCTGACTTGATCCGGCCACCAAGGCGTGATAGTTCGTGTGGGCTGACAATGGTTGACGTTTCTGGTAGTGCCTGCTTAATCTTGAGATTGGTTTCGCCGTCGAGATTGGCAGTTTCAATGTAACACAGACCCTCCGGTTCCGAAGACGCCAATAACACTAAATCGGCCGGGAAAGACTCTTCAGACTCGACACGGACGATATCTCCGACTGCGACATTGATCCACTTGCTATCGACAAACTCGGACCCCCGCAAAATCTTGGTCCTGGAGTTGTTGAGCGCATTATCAGCAGATTTGCGCCGGTAATCTTCAACAAACTCCTTGACACCGGATACAATCAACACAACCGTTAAAGGCGCAATAGTGGTGTATTTGTTCGTTGGTGAAAGATTCGGAATTTGTTGCAAAATGGCGGTGAACAAGAAGAAAACGTTGGCAAACTTGGAGAACTGTTCATACAAGAACTTGGGAAGGAATGTCGCAATATTGTATTTCGCAGTAGACACGTGGTTGTCGACGTATTTGCTTTCGGCGTTGGCTGGCGGGTTGTTGATATGAATCATTCGGGGACCGAGTGACGCTGGATCAACCTGGTTGCGTTTAAATATGGCGGCAATGTCGAATCCCTTCTTCTTTGGCGCTGGAGCCACGGCCCCAGTACCACCACTGGGTGCTGTTCCTCGCGGCGTCGTAAGCGGTAGGTCCATTTCCGAATACCCCTCGCCCATACCAAGCGCATTCTTCATTTTGCCTACCAAACCGCCCCCCATTGTGAGGACGCTATTGCGATTATGAGATTCGTTTTGTGGATCTTGGATGTCGGGTGCTCCGTTGTGGTAGTATGAGTTAGTCTCTTGTCGATACATAGAGGCAGCGTCGTCGTCGGCATACGGTTGATAATCGCCCAGGCCACCGTTCGAAGTTGCGCGATCGTGATTGTAATAAGGATTGTTTCCGGGTGATGGTTGAGCCACAGATGGCGAACTCTGTCCCATGTCTGATGAAGCATATACGGGGGGTCGGCCACCCACAAAGTTGTCGTAAGACTCCGATGGACGATCCTGGCCCTGGACCTGTATCTGAGGCGGCGCTTGAGTGTAAGCCTGCGCCTGCGCTTGTGCTTCATGGCTGGCGTTGTATGACTGCATCAAGGCGTCGTCGTTCATTGGCGATCGTTGAGCATTGCTGTAGGCTGGTTGGTCATTTTCTAGATCGAGCAGGAGATCTTGTTGCGGAGCCTGTTGCTGGTAAGGCCCGCCGGGCGGACCACCCATAGGTCTCCCATCCATAGCTTTGTGATATGAACTACAAGTCTAGCGTGACTTGGGGGTGATTGTGGCGTCGAATTCGAAGAGAGGGGCGAGCCGAGTCAACCAAGCGAAAGAATAGTTTGGTAGGAGGGGGTGAATATGGTCGAGGCGAGCACTCGGTACTGCGCGGGGTCTAAAATGTTGCACAAGGATAGACTTGTGTGTTATTTTTTTTGCAATCGGAGCAAGAAAATAAAATAAAAATATACTGGACGATGGATTGAACAATCTTCGTGAAAGACGGGTCGTTTGTTTCGAGTAGATTGGGGGCTATGTCGAGATGATTGCGGTAGCCCAGTTAAGGATGCATGTACAAAATGAGGAAACGGAGAAAAGTCTCGCAACTCAAAGGATACGCCAAATATGAATGCAGCTGTGCTTGTTTCCGTACAACAGCAAAGTGCGGAGGAGGGCGGATGATGTATATAGCCTGTACCAGAAAGGCTTCCAAAGAAAGTAACGAATGTCGAGCAGGTGATCCAACAAATATTGCAACCAAGTAATGGTGCAAATAACGACGAATCAAAAAGTGGCAGCTTGGTCCTGGTCAAACTCTAGGGTTCGGTAGTTTTCGGGTCGTGGCAACGGTGATGTCGAGCAAACTCGTGTTAAGATGCAGCGCCTGTCCGGCTTGAGCGTACTTGTCAAAGTAACCGAAGAAGAGACGATCACAACTGGGAAAACTGCAGATGATAGTGCAAGCAAATAAATGGCTAGGATATGCAAGAAAGAATCGAGATGGTTGAAAAAAAAAAGAAGCAAAGAAATACGAGTTGTGAAAGACTCGGAGCACGAAACAAAAAGGTCAAGGGACAAGCAAGCAAGGCAATGCGAGCCAACCAATGGTACCAAACTGGAATGCAGTCTATAGTGGTCGTAAAACGTATTGAGGAGTACGGTCAACCGACTCGTCAAATGTCGTCAAAGAGCTAACTTGTTGGTTGTTGGAACTAACAGTCACAGTCTAACTTGGCAAAGTATGTATTGTCAGCTACGAACCAAGTACAAAAAATGGCAAAAACGGAGTCAGAAGACAAAAGACAAGGAAAAGACTGCAAGTCAAATGAAGCACTGCAGCATACAGCTGTGGGTGCAGTGCAGGAGAAGACCACAAGGAAGATTTTCGGGTGTTGCTTCCGTCATGCACCTTGGGCAATTAGGATGGATGCAACTTGAATTTGGTCTATCGTTCAGCCAAAGGGGTCGGTCGTCGTGGCGCCTTAGTAGGGAAGTACCTGGTGACTTGAAAACAAGACAAAAGCCACTGGCGATTGGATCAGAATAAGAGGGTGGGGTGTTTCAAAGCCAGTCAGATTGGCAGTTCGACCTCTAAGTCCCAGGTACCAGTAAATGTTTGGTGCTTTCCCGTGAGCGCATAGAAATCTACCAAAGAAACCAGATGGAATGGGGGAACGAGGGGTCGTCTTCGGCGCTGTGTTCGCTTACCTTTTAGGCGCTAGGTGCCGCTGAAAGCGGTGCTGATGCGGGGGTTGGTAAATGTGGTGCGCAACCAACGAATTGGAGATATGGATTCCTGACGAAGAGTCTGGAACGAAAGCGGTTATGTCGAGAAAAGGAAGTAGGACTACTTGAGTCTGGGTTTCTTGTGTTTCCACGACGTCGGGTGTCGGGTGGGCGCAATCGCAAAGTGGCAAAGTCGAGAATCTATCTTTGGATAGTGGTTCGTGAGGTGTCAGCGTCTCAGGGCTTGTCAAAGAAGGGGCGGGGAGAAGGAGTGGGGTACTAATGACAAAGGCGATGGCGTTGATGGATCTGACCTAAGAGTAACTGAACTGGCCACAGCTACTATCCAAGCTTCTGATAAAGATAATTGAACGCTCGGAAGTCCTGGTGGAAACAGCACGTATGTAGTTTTCAGATCACGATGCCACTCGAGAAGGTGATGATGCATTCGAACGGGCAAGCTATCAAGAAATAGAGGACTTGAACATACAAAATATACACTATGGGTGTTGGGTGGAGTTCACACAGCCACCGTCATTTCCCATCAAAAGAGAAGTTATGATTAATTAGGCTGGTGAGACACAGCCAATTTGACGACGGCACCAAGGCCCTATGTACAGAATAATAAGCAAGACTACGTCAAACTATCATCGGTATCGTGAATTCCTCCATCAACCCAGTAATTAAAGTGCCAATCTGGCTGGGCCATTAGATAGAAGGCACCTTGAATACGGTATGTGCATGGCATACATAGTGATCATCCTACAAGAAACTACTCCAGATTCCACAACATTGCAGAATAGCGGAGGAACACCGGGTTTCGCAGATGAGGCAGGTACAGAAACTTGCAGTAGCAGTCAAAATGCAGGGCGTTCTTTTTTGTCCACGGCTTTTAGTTTCACGGAAGATCAGCGTTTGGTAGACGGTAGTGGCTTCGTTGACACATTTGTGCTAGGGGTTCTGATATATCATTGTCACATATCAATTTAGATTTTGTCCCTTTTCTGCCAGCTCAAGAAGTGAAGTGTGACTGTTCTCGATATGTTTCATCCATTCTCTAAAATATCTTTTCAAGATCCTGGAACTCAGCCCCGAAACAAAAGTATCTTAGCTGCCTAATCGACTTCGTATTCAAGTACGGACACATTCTATAAACTAACATAGCACAGCCTTCAAATCCCTCCTTTTTTGCCCTGTGTTCTTGTCGGCCATTGCTTCACGATTACATTCAACCAACTTTGGGTCCGTATGCATTCCTCCGGGTAGCCCTGTTCCCCTTATAGTCTAGGCGAAGAGTCCATGGAACAAACGTTCGTATGTCATACTTAGGGCCCCTCTATTGACGTTTGTTAGTCGGTGAGAGGGCCATCCTAGGATTCCTTTTTGTCTTGGCACCGATGTCAATGACTTTCACAACAGACAAACAGCAAACTCCTAAGTATATCTGTCCGCTCTGCATCGTTCTGTATCATTCTGCATAGCACCATGGCCCTAGTCTCTGACGCCCTCTTTGGCCTCCTGCATGGCATTTTCAATGCATGCGGCCTCTCTGTCGCCCATCCAACCACACGCCTCCCCGTCAATTCCCCTTTCTTAAATTCAAGTGGCCACGATATCCACTGGACATCATCATCTTATGTACACCGACCTTTACTATTTTGCACTAGTGTCAAGGCATCCACATAACCCTTGACCGAACCCAGGGAACACCTGCATTCTATTTTGATTCTCCGAAATCTGACTGCATCTAGAAGGAAAATCCTAGCTTGCATCTGGTCTTTGTAAAAAGGCATATCTTTGAATACTACTGCGCCCTGGAAACACACATAGGGAACACTGACATTTCTACTTTTAGTATCGGTCAGCCGTTAAATACCGACAAGTCCGATTACATCTTGTGATAATCTCAACCCTATTGGTGTGCATCTTCAACCCTAGCCAATATTACCAACGTTGGTGGGGCTCGACGACTAACAACTATCTTCGTACATAATAACCTTTGATAGATTTTGAGTAGTACAGAACACGACGACATATCCTTATCAAAGACAACACCTGAAGCACAAATTTAGAAGTTTATCATTGTAATTCATTCATATGTATATACTATTTTACATAGCCTAATCCTTAAATCTTTGGGCTAGGGACAATATTCTCCTCCTTCAGCCACTTGCTAATAGCAGCATTAACCTCATCAGGCTTCTCAACCAGAACCCAGTGAGTAGCATCGATCTTGGAAACCTTAAGGTTAGTGAAGTAAGGCTCCATGCCTTGAGCCATCTCTGGCTTCAAAGCCAAATCCCTAAGTGCCTGAATGAACAAAGCAGGCTTGTTGAAAATATAGCCACGGTCAAGACCACGCTCTTCATCAAAGTTAACCTTGCGAGTGCGGTACCAGTTGAGACCACCGCGCATACCGTTAGGAACCATCTCCTTGGCATGCAGATCAAGATCCTCCTTGGATACAAGACGAGATGATTGGGATTTCTCAAGATTCTCAAGAGACGTACCAGTCGACGTGCTGAAGTAAGGCGTGCCATCCTCCTTCAGAGAGCCGAATAATTGAGCAAGGAAACCACGAAGCTTCTTCTCATCCGTAGTAGCCTTCTCAACATCGCCACTAGCAAACTGTAACTGGTAACCAAAAGAAGCGAAGCGTGGGACCTTGACGATGGTCTCAAGGTCAATGTAATTCTCACTAGGAGGAATATACGGGGTGCACACGACAAAGATAGCCTTGATCATCTCAGGGAACCACTGAGCAAATCTCCACGCAGCAAGACCGCCCCAGTCGTGACCACCAAGAAGAATCTGGGCAGTGTTACTACCGACCTCAAGACGAACAATAGCAGCCATGTCCATAGCGACACTTCTGAGGGAGTATCTGTTCAGCTCCTCGGGAGCCTCGGTACCTCCATAACCGATCTGATCGGGGACGATAACGCGGTATCCAGAAGCAACGAGGGGAGCAATCTGGTGCTTCCAACCGATAGCAAGATCAGGGAAGCCGTGGATCAAGAGAGCGGTATCGACAGGCTCAGTGGTGGGAAGCGCGACGATGTAGCGGTATCTGATACCGTTGATGGTTGCCGTCTTATAGACAGCATCTGGAACGCCGGGGATTTCAGGCTTGGTAGATATGGTAGCCATTTTGATGTGAAGGGGAAAAACAAATGAAGAGGTGATGAGTATCGTGTATGTATGTAGTAACCAGACTGTGTGTGTAGCTAACGAACCAGTTCGCCTCCGTGACAAAATCAGCTAAGTGGAACAAGCTACCTCAAGACATTCCATAAGACAATTAGATTCCCAAGAACCATGGCCTCATCTCAAGTTTAAATACTAAACCTTAAAAGCCGTGACCCCTTGAACGATACTTAGACCCCGCGGAGCTTTCCTCATTCAGTGTCGTTGTCCGCCCCGAAGCCCCACTTTGACACTGGACTGCAAAGGTCTTAGCTTCTCCTCAACTCCGCCGCGCCTTTTGAGCACAGTAGCTTTGTCAAAACTTTCGATCAAAGTGTGTGCACAAATATATATGTATGTTCATGTTGTAGTAGCGCACGAGGCTTCCCCGTGAGCGCATAGAACCCGCCAGAAATATGAGACACGGCCTCTGCATGAACAGCCCATATAAGCTTTTTGGCGCATCCACGAGTTGTCTGTACCATTCTAAAACAGGTATCTGAGCCGTTCCTGTCTAAACTCCACCAGGGGTAAAAAAACCGAATTCCGCATATAGCTCAGCATCCAAAATTGTGAATCCCGCTCCACCCCGCCACCAAGCTCAACAACAATTACGCCTTGTATTACGCTCAGGCTTAGCGGTTGCTGAGTAAACAAAAGGTTCTGCCCTACTGTGCGAACTTCTGTATATGTATGTACATACATGCATTTAGCTAAACAAATAATACAATTGACAAGTCGCTAGATTCAAGCTATTAGACAGCGGTGAGGTCTATTACCCAGATTATATTCCTCTTTGGAGTCCAAGCCGACAGCAAGAAGCACAACCATCTCGTCATTGATGGTCAAACAATCTAACAATTCAACGTCTCAACTTTCTTGCTTGAGCGAAATACCGACATATTGGAAAAATAAACATTGCTCTACTTGTAATGGGGTCAAGTAGTATGCATATAATTGTTTTTATGAATCATTATTTCCCAGCTTCTTGTGTCTGGGGCGTGAACCTCTGATCGGATAATCCACTCTAGTAAATCAACGTATCCTCCGGAGCTTCCAAAACAATGTCTTCGTCGTGATCCTTAGGCGCTTCTTGTGGTTGCTTTGGCGGAACCTCAGAAACAGTATCCACTTCCGTAGTCTTATCTTTATCTTCGGTACCGGATTTCACAGTACTTCCTGATGCAGAATCATTACCATCCCCCATTACAACATCTTCTTTCACAGCTGTCTCAATATCGACCTCAGTGGCTACGGGTTCGATGGGCTTAACAGAATCAACAGGTATACCCGCTGATTCCACTGGCTCATCTACAACCATTGAATCACCATCAACAGGCTTCTTCGTATCATCACCATAATCCAGATCTTTGCGCACTGGACTACTATTCTTTCTCGAACCACGGCTAAGGCTCCGAGATTTGAATCTTGGTGGGCTTCTACTACGCGAGTAGTCCGATCGGCTTCTGCTTCTGTCATCTGCCCTGCCCCGATCCCGACCCCGGTTACGGTAACTGCGACTGCTACTACGACTGCGACTGTATCCGCGGGATGGTCTACGCCGGGGCGGCAGAGGATCTATGTTTTTAAGTTTGCGCTTGGGTGAGCCATGGCGATCAACTGATTCTCGATATTTCTTCCTGAAATCTGCCAGTTCTCTCTCAATCAGATCTTCAACATCATCTAATTGGTCATCGATCTGATCCCTTTGTGAGCCGGTCAACTTCCATGGCCGATAAAACTGTGGAACCACATATGTTAGCGAAAGTTTCTGAGCTGAAAGTTACTAGAGCTCTACTTACCACCGGTGGTGTGGTCTTTGTCTTGATACATTGCGCTTGTGCCCGCAAAATCTTGTGTCGCACCCGCATGACATCTTCTTCAAACACAATCTGCTCTCTTAACCGCACACGGAGCAGGTCTGCCGCTCTTTCCACCTTTATCTTATCCAAAACCTTTTTTTGTTCTCTGAGCTTTTGTTTCTGTCTCGCCTCAATATCCAATCTCTTTTTCTCCGCCAACGCATTAGTTTTCTTATTTTGGCCCGATAGGGTGTTCAACAGCCCACCAAACAGTCTCTTCCCTCTTGTTTGTTCCTCCCGCTTAATCTTTTCTCTTGCTGTGCGAATCTCGGGTGGTGTTGGCGAGCGGCGCCGTCTAACACTCCGAGAGCGAGTACGACTCCGAGAAGGGCTACGAGAACGCGAATAGGATCTTGACCATGATCTAGAGCGCGACCGTGAGCGCGAACGAGAATAACGACGAGATCTGCCGGGGCTAGGCGAGCGTCCACGAGTGGGTGGCGGGGAACGGGAACGGGAACGAGAACGAGAGCGGTCAGTGTGGCGGGTTCTTTTGGCGGATTCAGCACCCGGAGGAGGGGATTCGCTGTTGGCTTTGCGCTTGTTAGATGGAGTAGTAGTAGGAGGTTGATCCATCGAAACGTCAGCTTCAGCCACAGCTTCTACGGGAGTTCTGTGTCGAACGAGTAAGATGTTAGTAAATAGTCACATGTTAGAGTACAAAGCGACACATACAGTTCGGGGTCTGTCATAATAGAGACCAGCTTAGAATCCAAAAATACGAAAAAAAAGAATATCCAGAGAATGCGTGCAAGTTGGGCGACTCAATAGACAAATAATTGGCAACAGGGGAGTTAATGGGGTCAAAAGATAGCCGTTGGCGCAAATGTCATTGGCAACAAGAAAATAAATTCACAGGAACGAGGCTGCGAGTTGCACAAATGCAATCATGTCGCATGTGGACCCACTCACATCGACCTGGGTGTAACTTGAGACCGTGATGAGATGTGCGGTTGACTGAAAGATGACGAAAACATCAATCACGATAAACAAGCTGTGGTATTTCAATATGACAATGATCCCTAGGTGGTACAGGCAAGAAGTAACAACAATGGAAAGAGGTGCTTACGTCGTCTTTCTACAACACCATAACATGATGCAATTTACCCGATGATCATCCGAATCGCAAGGGTTACTTAAGCAAGGCTGACAACTCGACTGAACAACATCATCACCACCTCCTTCTGTTGGTCTTAACCCGTCAAACACCACCAAAAACCGCCCAAAATGTCTCGCCATCACCCGTACGTATACCACCATTCTCTTCTCTCTATGCACAAAACTAACCACCATGACCATCTAGCGATCTCGTCATGTGCCGCAAGCAACCCGGCATTGCTATCGGGCGCGTTTGCGAAAAGTGTGATGGAAAGTGTCCCGTATGCGATTCTTACGTACGGCCGACGACCTTGGTGCGCATTTGTGATGAGTGTTCATTCGGAAACTTCCAGAACAAGTGTGTAGTTTGTGGTGGTGAGGGTATCTCGGATGCTTTCTACTGTTTCGAGTGTACACGGTTAGAAAAGGATAGAGATGGTTGTCCCAAGATTATAAATCTGGGTAGTTCAAGAACGGATGTAAGTACACTAAAGAGCCTGAGAGACTCATATGGGTGGTTAATAAGTGCTAACTTATTGTCTACAGTTGTTCTACCAAAAGAAAACAAATCGATCACAAGCATACTGACACCGACGGGGCTTGGAAAGCCCTATATCACATATTGGCGCGGGGCTTCCGTTACCCCGCCATATGGTGCTTGTGATCAGAAACATACATACGGCCGGCGTTTGGGTTGTTTCTTTGGGATTGTAAATGCGAAATTTGTCAAGTTATGTACATGTACTTTAATTCTTTTACTGCATACAATTTAGAGCAATGTCACACACACGAAATCCGTGATTAGAGTAAATAATTGTAAGTTTCAATATATAGGCAGGCCGTGTATGAGATTCCAGCACAACCAACAGTAATAGATAAAGGAATAAACGCCAGAGATAATATACATGAGAAATCTCCCAAGTTCCACCGCCAACCAAGCTAAACACAAGAAAAGAAAAAGAAAAGACGGGTCAAACAAAAGAAATGAAGAGCAAAAACAAACAGAGCGAGAAAGTAGCAACATACGCCCAAAATGCAACATAGACTAAACCACCGCACATATCAAGTCCCGTGGAACCAAATGACATTGCCAGACTATTGACAAGCACGCTCATGATCATGAATGAAAGGAGCCCAGTGACCTAATAGTCCCTAGAAACCCGAAGAAACAGACAAAACAACAAACTACAAAGAGCTTACTTTGGCACCCATGGTAGCAGTAGCCTTCACCTTAGCCCAACCGGCAGCCACAATCTGCTTTACCTTCTTCCGAATCTCACTGTTTGCGAAGCTCATAAGAACAGCAATGATAGTACCAATGATAGGTAACAAAAAGGCAACATTGATGTTGAGTGACCGGCTCAAACTGTCAATGACACCCTTGACTTGGGCAGCAACAATACCAGCTTGTCCAGTAAGACCAAAAGGATATGACGTAGGTACTGGTTTCTTGCCATTACCACCCGTGACATGTCCCGAGAAACCGCGCGAACCACGAGAGCTTGGTACTGATGAAGCGCGTGATTCATGATCTGAGTGATTGCTTCTTTGTGATGACGATGCCCACGTGGCACTATGTTGTGACGCTGACACGTTCGACTGTTTGTCTTCGAGTCGCCGTTGGCGTTCGTCCTCTAATCTCTGGCGTTCCCTCCGTTCATTCTCTTCGCGCTGTCGTCTAGCATCTTCGGCCTCTTGCTGCAAGCGATCTTGCAAACGGCGCTGTTCCTCTTGCTTTTGGCGGTTAATGTCCGCCTGCTCTTCCTTGAGGCTATCCAAAGCCTGGAGGAAGGCGTCTTTCCGCTCGTCATCTAGGAGAGATGAGTTGGTAATGTATTCTTTGGCTTTTTCCCATTCATCATTGCGTAGTAGCACATGTAAAGTGTAAAGTTCGATAATTTTTATGCGGGCGTTTAGATCACGGGGTGTATCAGCGCCGCCTCCTCTGGTTGGTGAACGGAACCGATGTTGTGGCTTGGGAGAGTTGGCGACTGTGTCGAGACGACGGGCAAGAGTGCTCGGCGAGTTAAAGAAGTCAAGATAAGCTTCGAGTCGCCGCTGGTTTACAATCTGATTACCGCAGTGCGCAAGAAGTAGTGTGGCACTATTTACAACATGGGTTAGTATCACACCTGATTTAGCAGTGGGATGCAAGCCGGAACTTACAGATTGATCACAACTTCGGGGTCTACATCGGCCTCCATTCCATGGTATCCCTGACGGACAACCTCCTCCCAAATCTCGCCGTCTGAGACCTTCTGGCATATGGTCCGGTAGTCCTGGGCCCCAATCATGTCCTTACCCTCTTGGGGCTCCAGTTCGGCGATTGCATTGAGAATGGTCAGATATAAGCTCCAGATTTTAACTCTGTTGGACTTTGAAGTTCTGGCTACTGGTGGATCTTCGATCAAAACACCTGAATCGGTGACTGTCTTTGGTGTGATAATAGGAAGGATAGTCGAAAGAGCTTCGGGAAGACGACGCGTGAGGAAAAGTGTAGAGGCTTGTCTGTATGATTTGGCAATAGTAGAAGCTTGACGACCGCCCTGTTGTTGTAGAAGGGGCGTCAGGCCATTTGAGAAGCCACTATCCTGTGTTGGGCTGGCGGACGCTCCCGCCGAGAAGGTGCTGTCCAAGGACATTGGGGGCTACGGCGGATGTGAAGCAAGTCGGTTGTTGTTCTGAGATTGTTTGGTGAAAGTCGTTCACGGAGTTTGTTCGTTTTGTATATATCCCGGCAGTTTTGGAGTAGCTTTTTGGAGGGAGGGAGACCTCGGCTGGCGATTGTCGCTGGGGCCAAGTCAGACCAGGGAATCAAGACTTCTTGGTCGCGGATTGAGAGAAATAAAGAGGTTGGAGAGCTTTGTGCGAAAGGCGGGAAGCTTATGTAGCTTTGTAGCGTCTAATAAGCGAATTAGACTATGCGACGTTGAAGAAAGAGAAGGATCACAAGTCAAGGTATGGCAAGGCTATTTGGCGCAACCAAAGAGTATGATTAAAATGGGGAACAAAGTCAGAAATTGACAAATTCCAGAAGGTTGGCGGAAAAAATCACCAAACTACGTTGAATGTAACGTCAAAACAATAAACATCGCGACCAACAATTGTGCACATACAGA
Source organism: Huntiella abstrusa (assembly GCA_025685495.1). Taxonomy (NCBI): domain Eukaryota; kingdom Fungi; phylum Ascomycota; class Sordariomycetes; order Microascales; family Ceratocystidaceae; genus Huntiella; species Huntiella abstrusa. The sequence continues at coordinate 231,353 of JAJNMT010000023.1, forward strand.
CGCCGCTTAGGCGGTCAACAGCCTATAAACCACCAGCTGTGAAGTTCCATAACAGCTGCTGAATGTTAACCTTGTCCCCTGCAGACCGCCTATAAATCACGCGCCACAGTGGCGGGTCGCACGACCGAGGTATTCCTTTTGTTCTATGACTATGCCTCAAGGAACGCAGGCTCGTGGCACAGAATCTCTGTTGTGGCGACAGGATTCGGTGCCATATATTTGATCAAGTTAGGACCCTGCGGTCTACTGTGGAATTGTTTACATCCAACTGACAGCATAATTCCAGATCATATCACATGCATGAATGTTCGGGCCAGCTGCTCTAATCGAGCCAAGCGTGCATAATAGACTAAATCCGTTCGATTTGTCAAGTTGATATGTAGGGTATATATTGTCTAAGGGTTACACCAGACATGGCTGCCCAAGATCGTGGGGAATATGTGAGCCCCGCTTCCATGACATCACCTTGCGCATATTATCAATCTCGCTCCACAAAGCTAGTTTCGGATCCTGTAAGTTGATCAGGAAGAACCCATCCTGCTTCCACCGCAAAACGTACAACGTCCTCCGCCGAACCAAAACAAGGCTTTCCAGGCGCGGCATCAGGATCCATATATTGCCACAACTCAGCTGTCTGTTTCTTGAACTGCGCTAGTACCTTTTTGTCACCTTTAAAGTGAACTGTCATATAGTTGTACAAGTATGCCAACCACAGGACGTTGTTGTATGGAACATAGTCGTCCCAGCAAACTGGTCCTTCTACACCCTTTTCATATGGTATGTTATGGCGCTCTGGGGGTAACCAGTCGCGCTCGCCTCGAAGTAGAAATGAGCGCATTTGTCTGTATACCCGGCACTGGTCAGCGTGAGTGCTGGTGAATAAACTAAGATCCTGTTCCAAGTCACATGCAATGGCCATCTCTTGGCCTTCTTCACAGTCTGGATCATCGGCTCTAGATAACCCGTAATCTAGAATTGTGATGTCAAGCCCAGAGAAGCCAAAGCGATGTTTGTCTCGAGGTCCACGTGTTTGTGGCTTTCTAGCTTGCTTGAAACACAGGTTTCCCTCGTGGAGATCTCGGTGCTACAATGGATGGAGATATGTCAGTGCTTGAAAGATTATACTTGATTTTGATGGCATTGCTTACCTCAAAGAACACCATAACCTCTGCTCTGGCCAATGCTATGGCAACCAAGAAGAACGCATCCCACATTTGCTCCTCGGTTGTCATCTCGAAGTCTTCCAACGCAGTGCCGGCATCACCAAGTTCAATGACAAGAAATTTGGTATCATCTAGATACCGACTTGGTGATGGATAAAACTGTAACCTGTCTGGGTCCTGTCTCTTGGCTTTTCTGTGGAAGGCTTGGTGAGTTTCGAGAAGTGTTCGCGGAGCTCTCCCTTTGACAATGTATCGTTCCTTGTAAACCACAAACCCCGGAATATCAGTCAGAAACTCCGAGATGCGTAGCTCACCGAGGAGATCAGCCTCTGAGTGTGGCTCTTCATCTACTAAGCCAGATCGCTTTTGTGTAGCTGTCTGAGCCTTTATTGGAGATTTCAGACGAATTGCTTTGATTATACTGACCCCCTCGGTCGTAGTGATGCGATATACTTCAGCATATGAGGCTTCTGCAATCTTTTCAATCTTATCCCCCTCTGGGCAGATATCATCCCAGCTAATTACTAGTAACTCACTATCTCCAACGTGGCTGTAGATACTTTCGTCTCCGACTTCTTCTTGTGGCGATGAGTCTTTGGGAACTATGTGCGAATATGGCTGCTTCTCCGAATGTACTGATGTTTTTCTGGGCTCAACGTTTCTTCCATTTGCGGTAGTAACATGTGAGATCCTTTTTGGCGGGCAAGGTGAATTTTCCGGAGGAGATATATCTGCCGTATCAAGAATTGTGATGTTTTGTAATTCCTCCTCAAGATCTTTAAAATCATCAGCCCCAACAACAGACTCGTCATCATCGGAGTAATAATAGGTTGCAGTTTTACGGACGCGGGGGGTGTCTAACCGTTGCGATATCAAACTACGGGGCTCGATGTCGACAGTAGCGACCCGAGTAGCCAAACCAACAACCACAGGGTCCTTATTCCTGGTGCGCAGTGACATAGGCGGCGGAGTTGATGCCCGTTTCCGCTGAGAACCAGCGGCTGCTCTAGCTCTTGTCATTTCAACAAAGACTAGATATAGAAAAGTAACAAGAGTGATGAACAAGTTAAAATACACCCGCAAATTTGGTTATCGTCATCGGTATGTGTAAATTAGGTTTCGATAGCTGTGATGAAAGGGGTAGGCGAGTCACCAAAACTTTGACCTCACGAGAAAGAGGCAACTGGCTATAGAAATCAAGAAAAAGAATGTATGAGTAAACTTTCCGTTTCTTGGCAACAAAAAAGTGTGATTATGTTAAGTTTAGTGAAAATGAAATGTGAAGATCTCAAAAATACAAAACTTGAAAACGGGTAGTGAAGATTGTATGCAGTTCAACTCTCACGATTCGATATTAGCACTGTAGGGTTATTCACTGACATGACAACATATAACCCTGTATAACCTTATCTTATCGTAACCTACCATGTAAGGAATTAGCTGTCCCGTTTCCACGTTTGGCGGAATCCGAGTGGTCCACTTATTTATATAGTGGTGATTTAACGAACCAGGTGGCAGCTTAGAAGCTCTAATCAGACGCCTCTCTGAAAACACTAATTAGTCGTTTCCCTGTTTTTTGCTTGCACATCCACTGTGTATCGCACGCATCACAATGACCAAGATTCTCGACATTATCGCTGTCGGTGCGGCCCTTGTCGTGGCCGTGGCCGCCGAAGCTGCCGGCAAGTCTAGACCGAATTTTGACTTTCGCATGTGTTCCATGTCAAAACGACTAACTCCGTTGCCGTCATAGAGCCTGCTGCTACTCCGACTGAACTTCCTATCAGCGCGCGTTTATTCCGTTTCCTCGGTACTGGCGGTCAGATCAACAACGAGGGTCGTCCTTATTCTAAGTGGTACAACGTACACGAACGTTTTACACTGGCTGACTTCACTGGTGAGGTCTACATCATCCTTATCACGTCTGTTCTTTTCTTCATCCACTTTGTCGGTGTGCGCGCCAACCGGACCAAAGCCGATAGTTGGGCCAAGGCCAACGGCCCTCTTTTAAAAGAGGAATACGCTCTTGTCGGCTTCGGTGGTACGCCTACTGTGAACCAGGATGTAACTGGTTCGGCTGGTGTATTGCGCGAGAAGTCGCTGTTTGAGTTCCAGTCATATGCCACGGGCCGTCGCAACGCTGCTTTCACGGACGTCAACATTGTTCTGCAGCGTCGCTTCAACCCCTTTATCAGACTCCTCGAGGCCGGTATTGCCTTTTTGTGGGATACTATTACTCCTCCGACTGACCAAGTCGAGCTGATCACCTACCCTTTCGATGGACTTGAGTCTAAGACTATCCGCCAGACTCCCTTGACCATTGAGAACAAAAACCAGGACAAGAGCACCTTTGACGGCTTTGTTTGGGCTATCGTTCACAAGGAGCAGATGAAGCGCCTCCGTAACGATCGTTATGATCTGTCTTTGACTTTCACCAAGGATTCCAACAAGCTTCCCGTTTGGGCGACTATAATGAGCGAGAGTGCTGAGATCACCGATGCTCTTCTGACTAAGGATCTGATTGCTGCTGTTGAGAGTGCCGGCGACTTGTTTGATTACATTGTTGTGACTGACCAGCCTGGTGCTCAGCCCTCTACGTAAGTTACCGTGACTTGATATCATAGTTATCATGTACTAATCTATATCCCGTCGTAGTGTTGAGGAAACCGTCCCGCGCAAGCGTCTTTTCTGCCGTTACCGTTTACCTGCCGACAATGACTACTCTCGTCTGACTCCCCTCGTTTCCCAGTTCCTCCGGTTGCCTGATCTTCTCGTTTCGGTTGCGCACTTCCGTCCCGAGGTTCAACGGCGTTTGAAGGCTACCCGTGATGAAGCCATTGCTATCATCAAGAAGAACCTCGAGGCCGAGAAGGCCGATGAGCGTGCTCTCGAGCGTGAGCGTGCCAAGAAGAACAAGCGTGATGAGCAGTTGGCTGGTCTGAGTGCAAAGGCACAGAAGAAGTTCCTGGACAAGGAGCGGGAGAAGGAGATGCGCAAGGCCCAGAAGAAGTCCACTGTTCGTGCTTAAGGGAGAGATATGATATACTGTATGATAATTGGAGAGTTTCACATTGCCAATAAAAAGACAGTGATGTGTCCATAGAGTTTAGCATGAAATAGATTCATAAGCATTAAGTGTATTCAACGATGGATTTTGAGCTCGAAACATGACAGTGAGTCTAGATGTTCTGGCATGTCCTACTAGAATAGACATGAAGCAGAGTATAAAGCAGAGTATAAAGCAGTGCAGAGAGGTTGAGACAAGAAATCAAAGTTGAAGTTATACATAGGAATTTGTCATCATCCATTCACTGCATAGACTTACATGTATGCATGTGTGTACATGCACATGAGCCTATTCCGCTTTACTGAGGTTGTATTTCTCAAAGCGGCCAAAGTCACATAAAAGATCAACTAAACGTGGCCTACAAGGGTTGTAAAAAAGCGCCATTTAAGCCAAGCTTGTAAACTTACAAGGGAATAATGTAGCGCGAACTGGGCGGAAGGACACAGAAGCCACTATAAGTGGCCAAGAATTACGTTGATACCAACACCCAAAAAGTGCCTTGCTGTCCTTAGGGGCGATAGAAAACTACCGGCCAAGAAACAAGTAAACTACTTATTTCGTCCGTTTTGCGTCTTGAGTTTTTGTACCGTATTATTACCCAACAGACCTCTCTATACCAGAAGATTGAATTTATTCTGCGAGGTATACACGAATCCGTCCAATCTCAATTTCACACACAACTGAGTTGTCGCCATTCAGACTGAACGCCCCGGCGCCGGGGTTTACCAGTAATCGGTCTGCTTAGTCACGCAAGCATTGTCCAGACCCACCTCACCGCATTAGAAAGGCTCGACGACATAGCATTAACATCTTGCGGAATAGTCAATAAACAACCAATCCACGACTGCCATTATCGTGGCCAATAACCATGGCGCCACTCGTGAACAACCCGCAGATTGCTGCGGCAGAGTTGCTCTCGCCACTGCCGTTATATCTCCATGCCTATGTATGGCCATTTTCCGTTCTCTGGCCCATTTTCTTCCGCTACTACCTCGACTCTGAACTCTACGATGTCTACTTTGGAGCCCAGGAATGGACTTTTGTCTGGGCTGGCTCGATCTTCACCCTACAGATGCTCGTCTGGCTGAGCACCAACTGGAGCGTCAATGTTAAGGCCCGTTTGACTGCTCGGGTTGCCCATAATGTTCAGACCGCGAAGCTGATCAAGATCATTCCCATCCCAAACTCTGGCGCCTCGGCTATTTGCGCTATCGAGCATGACAAGGTAGGTTGGACGCACATGTTTATATGCCCTGAATCATTTTGAAGATTATAAACTAACCTGCTTTGCGTCGGTTCCTTCCAGGTCACGGACAAGCTTTCGTTCCTTTTCCAGAAGCGCCGCTTTTTGTACAACGAAGAGACTAAGCAGTTTGCCCCCTTCACTTTCGCTATCGACTCGGACCCCACGCCTACCATTGGCTCTTTTGTCAACTCCAAGGGTCTTACTTCGGCCGCTCAAGTAAAGTCGATCCAGGAACACTACGGCAAGAACACTTTTGATATTCCTGTTCCCACTTTCACCGAGCTCTTCCGCGAACATGCTGTGGCTCCTTTCTTCGTGTTCCAGATCTTCTGTGTTGGTCTTTGGATGCTTGATGAGTACTGGTATTACTCGCTGTTCACCCTCTTCATGCTGGTGGCCTTTGAGAGTACTGTTGTTTGGCAGCGCCAGCGCACTCTGACCGAGTTCCGCAGCATGAGTCTTAAGCCATACGATGTTTGGGTTTACCGTTCTGGAAAGTGGGTTGAGGTTCAGACCGACCACCTTCTCCCCGGCGATCTTGTCTCTATCAACCGTTCTAAGGAGGATTCTGGTGTTCCTTGCGATCTTATTCTTATTGAGGGTTCTGCCATTGTCAACGAGGCCATGCTTTCTGGTGAAAGTACGCCCCTTCTCAAGGACTCAGTTCTCCTGCGCCCCCATGATGCCCCCGTTGATATTGAGGGTCTCGATAAGAACTCGTTCCTGTGGGGTGGTACCAAGGTTCTCCAGATTACCCACGCAAACGCCGACGAGGGTGCTCCCAAGCTTGCTTCTGGTGTCCCTCGCGCCCCCGACAACGGTGCTCTGGCTGTTGTTACCAAGACTGGATTTGAGACTTCGCAAGGTAGTCTTGTGCGTACCATGATCTTCTCTACTGAGCACGTGTCAGTTGGTGATATCGAGGCTCTGTGGTTCATTCTGTTCCTCCTGGTTTTCGCCATCGCTGCTTCTTGGTACGTTTGGGATGAGGGTGTCAAGAAGGACCGCAAGCGCTCCAAGCTTCTGCTGGACTGTGTTCTCATTGTCACCAGTGTCGTTCCTCCCGAGCTTCCCATGGAGCTTTCGCTTGCCGTCAACACTAGTTTGGCTGCGCTTTCCAAGCTCGCTATCTTCTGCACCGAGCCCTTCCGTATTCCTTTTGCTGGTCGCATTGATGTTGCCTGCTTCGACAAGACCGGTACTTTGACTGGCGAGGATCTCGTCGTTGAGGGTATCGCTGGTGTTGGTTTGTTCAACTCTTCTGTTGTATCCCCCAAGAGCGCTGACGGTGCGCACACCTTGGTGACCCCGGTCAATGCGATTGGTGTCGAGACTACTTTGGTTCTTGCTACTGCGCATGCTCTTGTTAAGCTTGAAGAGGGAGAGGTTGTCGGTGACCCCATGGAGAAGACTACCATCGAGTCTCTTGGCTGGGCTGTTGATCACAAGGACGTCCTTCTGTCTCGCCCTGTGGCTAACTCTAAGGCTGTGTCAAAGACTGTTTCCGGTCAGGTCCAAGTCAAGCGCCGTTTCCAGTTCTCTTCGCTTCTCAAGCGTCAAAGTTCCGTCGCTGTTGTTAAGGCTTTCGATTCTGCTACCGGCAAGAAGATCCAGGGCACCTTTGCCGGTGTCAAGGGTGCTCCCGAGACTATCCAGAAGTTCCTCACTCACGTCCCCGAGCACTATGAGGAGACCTTCAAGTACTTTACTCGCCGCGGTTCCCGTGTTCTGGCTCTTGCCTACAAGCAGCTCAGTGCGACTGACGAATATGGTGCCAGCAAGATCAACGACCTGAAGCGCGAAGATGTCGAGCGCGACTTGACTTTTGCTGGTTTCTTGGTTCTTCACTGCCCCCTGAAGGAGGATGCTCTTGAGGCTGTCCGTTCGCTTAACGAAAGCAGTCACCGTGTTGTCATGATCACTGGTGACAATCCCCTGACTGCCCTTCACGTTGCCCGCGAGGTTGAGATTGTTGACCGTGATGCTCTGATTCTGGATGCCCCCGAGCACAATGGTGATGGTAATGCTTTGGTCTGGCGCAGCGTTGATGACAAGATTAACATTGTCGTTGATCCCTCTAAGCCTATCGATCCCAAGATTTTGAGCGAGAAGGATCTCTGTGTCACTGGTTATGCTTTGGCCCAGTTCAAGGACAACGAGGCGGCCTGGAAACAAATTCTGCGCCACACCTGGGTCTATGCCCGTGTATCTCCCAAGCAGAAGGAAGAGATTCTCTGTGGCCTCAAGGATATGGGCTACTACACTCTGATGGCTGGTGATGGTACCAACGATGTTGGTGCTCTGAAGCAGGCCCATATTGGTGTGGCTCTTCTTAACGGTACCCGTGACGACCTCGTACGTATCGCCGAACATCAGCGTAACACCAAGATGAAGGAGATCTACGAGAAGCAGTGTGATGTCATGAAGCGTTTCAACCAGCCCCAGCCCCCTGTTCCCGTTAACATCGCGCACCTGTACCCACCGGCTCCATGGAACCCACACTACCTTAAGGCTATTGAGCGTGAAGCTAAGCGCAAGGACATGACTCCCGCTGCCTATGCTACTTCCCACGGCCTGGTTCTTCCCGAGAATGTCAACGCCATGACCACTGCCGCCCAGGATACCTCCAAGATGACTCCCGCTGAACGCAAGAAGGCCGAGGCCCACAAGCGTGCCAATGAGATTACCGATAAGTTGACCTCTTCGCTGATGAACCCTGATATGGGTGATGACGAGCCACCTTCGCTGAAGCTTGGTGACGCTTCCGTTGCTGCTCCTTTCACTAGCAAGCTCCGCGATGTCATGGCTATTCCATACATTATCCGCCAGGGTCGTTGCACTCTCGTCGCCACCATCCAGATGTACAAGATTCTTGCGCTCAACTGCTTGATTTCCGCGTACTCTCTCAGTGTTCTGTACCTGGAGGGTATCAAGTTCGGTGACAGTCAGTACACCATTTCTGGTATGCTGATGAGTGTTTGCTTCCTCTCCATTTCTCGCGCCAAGACTGTCGAGACTCTGTCAAAGGAGCGCCCGCAACCCAACATCTTCAACCCATACATCATTGGATCCATCCTTGGTCAGTTTGCTGTGCACATTGTGACGCTCATCTACATCGCTCGTCTTTGCGACGCCATTGCGCCCCGTGACGGTGTCGATCTGGAGGCCGAGTTTGCTCCCAGTCTACTCAACTCTGCCATCTACCTTCTGCAGCTTATCCAGCAAATCTCCACCTTTGCCGTCAACTACCAAGGCCGTCCCTTCCGTGAGTCTATTTCTGAGAACAAGGGTATGTACTATGGTATTCTTGGTGTTTCCGCTCTTGCCTTCGTCTGCTCCACCGAGATGATGCCCGAAATCAACGAACAGATGTCTCTGGTTCCCTTCACCGAGGAGTTCCGCTTCAAGATGACCACCACCATGGTCATCGATTATGCCGCTTGCTACGTCATCGAGTTTGTCCTCAAGCGTCTCTTCTCCGACTTCCGTCCCCACGATATTGCCGTGCGCCGTCCCGACCAGCTTGCCCGCGAGGAAGCCCGTAAGGCCGAGGAGCGCAAGACTGCCGAGGAGAAGGCCGAGATCAAGCGTCTTGAAGAAATGGCAGCGTTGGAGGCTAGAGTTGAGCAGCAAAAGGAGGCGTTGAGAAAATGGGCTAGTGGTGAGAAATAAGTAGATATGTTGGGTTATTTTGTGTTTGATAGTGGCTAGTATGTGCCATTAAGGTACGAAATTAATGTAAGAAGTTTGATTTTCATGTCTCTCAACATCCACAGACTTAGTGATCTTATGGCCATGACTTTGCAATTACACAGCATGTTTGTACACCCACCGTCAATGTAAACCCTAAATATACCCCTGCATGTTTAGAAACCCAATCGCTTGCCTAATTAGTCGATTTTCTTGGCCAATGAAATCATTGACATAATGCTATCTCGTCAGTCGGCACTCATTCGGCTAACATGAAGTAATGACTTCATGCTTTACTACACCCCTGTCAATTTCCGTATTTGTTTTGTTGCGGGGCAAATGGGAGCTACATATGCACCAAGAAAGATATGACGATGCACGCATGAGTAAGAGAACAAAACAAAACAGATGCAATGGAAATGAACAGTCGAAAAAGACATCATATACATGAATATAAAATAATACAAACACGCCGTAGCTAAACAAAACAACTTCCTTGTTCTCCTTCACAACGCCGTAAAAAAATGGTCAAGTCGTAGTCTGTCCCTCGACAAGTACCGTTTTTCGCCTTCTCATACATACAGCCGCCTGATTTCAGAGCGAGCTGTTTACTTGGGGGGGTTGGACTCGACAAAGGCGACACCCTTGGCAATGTTCTTCTTCAGGTCAACGAAGCAAGCGTCAAGGAGCTTCTGCTCGGCAGCGTCAACCTTGCCGACGGGAAGAATGTTCTTGACACCGTCGGGGCCGAGCTCAACGTTGGAAGAGAAGAATTCGATACCCTCAGACTTGTAGAGAGGAGACTCGACGAAGGTGGGCTCAATGACACCGGTCTCGCCCTTGGCGGCGCGGAGGACGGCATCGGCCATGCGGGCACCAGCCATGGCCATGGAGAGGGTAGCGGAACCGGCACCTTCCTTGGCCTGGACGACCTCGTCACCACCGAACTGGACGCGCTTGAGAAGAGCGGCGTTGGAGGTCAGCTCGGGGTGGTTGCTCTGGGAGAAGAGAGGGACAATGGTGACACCGGAGTGACCACCGACAACGGTGATGTTCTCGTCCTTGGGGTCAGTGTCCTTGATCTCAGCGACGAAGCGCGAGGCACGGACGACATCGAGAGTGGTGACACCGAAGAGCTTCTTGGGGTCGTAGACACCCTTCAGCTTGTAGACCTCTCTGCAGATAGGGACGGTGGAGTTGACGGGGTTGGAGATGATGAGGAGCTTGGCCTCGGGGCAGTGGGTAGCGCAAGCGTTGGCCAGGTCGCGGACAATGGAGGCGTTGGTGGTGAAGAGATCGTCACGGGTCATACCGGGCTTGCGGGGAACACCGGCGGGGATGAGGACAACCTCAGCGCCCTTGAGGGCGGAAGCAAGACCCTCGGGGCCAGCGGCGTAGCCCTTGACAACGGACTTGGTGTTGACGTGGGAGATATCGGCAGCGACACCTACATGGGAGCAAAAGCTGACTGTTAGTGGAACGATTTCATCTTGGCGTGGGCGTGTTGGTTATGCTTACCGGGAGCACCACGGATGTCGTACAGAGCAAGGTCAGTGACGTTCTTGTTCAGCTTCATGAGAAGAGAAAGGGGCTGACCGATACCACCAGTGGCACCGAGAACGGCAACCTTGGAAAGCTACAGAGGGATTCCAAGTTAGCAATTGTTCCTGTATTTGACGGTGGCAAGTCTCAGTTGACAAGACATGGGCAAAGGCGCCAAGAGGCCATTGTCATGGAACAACTAAGAAGGATAAATTGATGCATTGCGAGGGGTATTGAATAAACACTCCAAAACACAATGACCGGAGAACTGGAGACTCACGTCACGGGCCGAGGCCGAAAAGGCACGGCGCTGGATAGCAGAGAAAGAGCGGACAGCGAACATTGCGAATATATGGAAGGAGAATAGTAAGAAACAAGAAAAAGAAGCTTAACAGGAAAACCCTAGATTAAGTCAAAAAAGAGGAAAACAAGAAACTGGATTCTTGACGATGACGGCGATGATGATGTAAAAGGAAGAAGAAAAAAAAGGAAAGAAAAGGAAGACGAGAAATAAATTGAAATAGATTATTTCGATAGAATATTAAAACCGGGGAACAAACCTTCCCTTTCTCATAGACCAACAGGCGGAAGCCGGGCTTATTGCTGGAGAAGGACAGGGCCCCAGTTCTTTCTATAACATACTGACGTGGGTACATACAACAACCACGGGAAGACAAGGTAATGGACGCTTTGGTGGGGTCGTACTTGTTACGCTACTTAATGTGGAAATCTCCAGCGTCATCTCGGACCGCGGGGGGGACGTGTTAAAGGCAGGAGTGCATTTTGGAGGGTTATGATATAGAGATTTCTAAATGCAAGCCTGAGGTTTAAGAATGGGTGAATGGAAGAGTATCTTTGGTGTTACATTGTTGGGTCACGCGGTTTTTACGGCGGATGTTTTAAGCTCCGTGGACGGACGGGGTTGGCGGATGATAGCCGAGCGGGAGAGCTTCTTGCAGATTAGATATACATACATAAATCCATTGCCGAATGAAATACGGAATTAACACGGACAGACGGCCCGGTGTAAACAACTCCAAGCCATGTCATACGCTAATTATATTTTGTTGATATCCGGCCAGTGTTAATCCCCAACCCCCACTCACCAAGCAACTGAATTCCAACCCCCATAATTGGCCAGAAATCCTCCTTCATATTTGTCTGTCCCGTCGTCTCCCCCAGACACCGCGCGCACGGAAGCTACTTATGCACATAAATACAGATGCGTCCCTAATCCAACTTACAGTTCCTAGCCAGTCCGCACAAACAAAGAACTCGCCCCGTTAAAGCCTATTCAACACCGCACATCTCCGACTCGGGTCTCTCCAATACTTTCTCGGACGACTCTCGGCGACCATCACGAACAATTGTGGAGCTGCAGGGTTATCAGCAAGGGTTCATTACCCCACACTAATTCTGTCGTGTCACAACCATAACTGAATCCTTCCATTGTTTTAGGGTTCATTTATATTAAAAGGGTATGTGGAAGACGATAGCCGTCGAGGTCCGAGACCGGTCTATGTATTTGATATGTACTGCTGCAAGTTGAGGGAAGCTTCATTTATAACTCAAGTAGCCTTGCCCCCGTAAGCCCCACCATCCAGGATGACATCCTCATTGTCATCAAAATCATCCTGTACACGCCGCCACTTTGTAGTCTTCTCTCTAGGTCCTTCATGGCCGGCCTCTGGCACGAATACCGGCCGTACGAGACCCTTCAACAACGGGTTATGACTGAACTTTCCAGTCCCACCAGACCCGTGCATGGCATCGAGAACCCCATATTCATCATCAATCTCACTCCCATCACTCTCAGGCGTAGCTGGCCGCTGTAGTGTCTGCATCTTCTTAACCACCTTCTTACCAACCAAGTCAATACTCAAAACCTGCGTCCGTTTCTCATATTCTGGCTTGTCCTCCCATTCCATCTCACGCAGTCTCTTTTGCTGTCTCTTCAACTCCAGTGCCCTCTCCAACGGAGTTGACCACATTGATCCTCCGGCATTCCCTTGTGCCAAACTTGTATCGAAATCAGATGCCTCATCCACAACCTTTGTTCGCTGAGCATTCTCCGCCTGGAACGCCAATAACTTGTCCCGATGTTGTCTTGCTAAGAGGGCCGCGTCAGACATAGGGCCTCCCTTGGCCGAGGCATATGATGCCGGAGTCGCTGACAAATCTGCCTTTTTGTGTTGCTCCCGATCCACAGCCATCCGCTCACGACCACGTTCTGCCACAAGCTCCTTGACCAAAACTTGAACTTCTTCCGACGATATCAATGGCTCACCACAGAATGAACACGGTCCCAGCCCCTCTTTAATGCAAATGACCTTTCCACAATTCAAACAGTTTGGTGCCGCAGTTTGAAGTGGATGCTTGGATGCTACACAGTTGCACTTCTTTCCCCCATTCTTAGTAGGATTCGTAGAAATCTCCAGTGCTTTGATAGCCGCATCTAGATCCGTGACCGCCGCTGCGGCACCCGACATGGGAAGACCACCTGTTATGTTAATCTTCGCAGCGACGGGGGCCTTGGACATTGACTTGTTCTTCTTTGGCGGGCCATCGCCTATCAGGTAACCGGCAGAAGCATGGGTCTTTTGTGGTGCGGGTGCTGGCGTATTGGAACGGGAATTCTTGGTCGTAGGTGGTGCAGACGTAGCATTCATGAATGCTTGAAGATCAGACATGTTCATAGTCACACTTGACTGTCCACTGCCAGAAGGCTCCGCCGGTGTCCGTGTTCTTGAAGTCGAGCCCGATCTACCCCCCGCATTCTTGCTTGACCCGATATACTCCATCTTTTGGTCCTTCTTGTTGTAAGCCGTTCCACTACCTCCCTCAAATCCAGCCACCTTCCTCGCCTCCGGCACATGAAGATCTGCCTTCTTCTTCTTTCCCTTGGCGTTTCGATCTGGCTTTGGTACTGGTTCGATATCTGCGGGTCCTTTGTTTTGGGCTTTACCTTTCTTTTTCTGGGAAGCCGGTTGTGGGGTGCCATGGCGGGGAGGGTCTGCGGGACCAGGGCGACGGGAGTTGAAAGTCGAAATGAATGAAACAACCTCAGGAGAGTCACCAAGGAGACTTTGGAAGTGTGCGGCAGCTTCTGTCTTAGAGAGAGTCTCCGCATAACTTAAAAGCTCCTTCAGTTGGTCTTCTGGGGCCGGAAAGATCCGTTCAAGTTGTTGTAAAGACATGATGAGTGAATCTAATTGTTGGTCGTATTCTAAAGTTATGTGTTGGTTGAAATGAAATGGAACAATAGATAACAAATGCCTGATATTTAGGCAATGAGATTAACTAGGAAATGGTAAGAACGATATTAAAGTCAAGGAAACGAACGACATGACGTTGAGATTCAAGACACTAAGTATGTACAATTAAAGTGGGTCTTGAGAATGAGCCATCATGAGTATCACCTCTATGGAACCCGAATACAACCCTAAAGTAGAATGCTAATAGTACAGCTGAAAACGTATATAAAGTATATATGTAGACCAAGTACAAAGAGACATCTTTGATCTCGACTAATAAATCACCCCGTAGTAAGGGTACCAGAAATGTTCACAGAGAACCATTTCCAAAAACGTAGACGAACGCCAAAAAACAGAAACACCGTAAACGCCATCCCCTCCTTCCTGTGTTACCAAACCCAACCTAAACTCATCCAAAGCCTTACACCGCCTGAGCTCTCGCCATCATACGCCCTGGAATGTGAATTTCCTCTTCATCATCATCGGATTCTTCCGCCGCTGCCTGTTCCAGCATCCGGTCAATTTCATCATCAGCCAGCCGTCTTCGTTCCTCCCGCGGGCGATCCAATGCAAGTGGCAAGGTAAGATGCACCTGTCCGCCATTGGCCAAAATCGCTCTACGCGAACCCGATTCTTCTTCAAACCCAACCCGCTTGTTAGACATTGAGGGCCGTCCAGTAGGAAGTGCCTTTCGTTGCTGAGCCCTAGTCGGAGGTTGCCGGGGAGAAGCCTGATTGGGGAATTGGAGTTGCGAGGGAGGTGCTGATGAGGCTCCGCTTAGGCTGCCGAATGTGCGGAGAGGGGTTGGGTTACCACGGGGAGACGCCAAGGAACCTGGGTAGCCGGAACGCAACCCGGGGGTATTTTTAGGACTGCTCATGAAAAGAAGGGTTTCAATGGCATCTTGTTCGCGGAAATTTTGATGCGGTGAGAGCATGTTACTATCACGGCTGCCAATCTGACTGCAAGAAAGTCGTCTGTTCATAGAAGCCGAGCCCGGAGTTTGTGGTGCAGATAACGGCAGAGCATGGCTCGAAAGGAGTGTAGGGGTATAACCAGCCCGTGAGTGACGCCGCATGTGACCCAGTCCTCTGTTGTTTGCTGATGGTGGGGGAGGGAAAGCCCGTGGTTCCGGTTGGATAGGGGCCGGAGGAGCAAGACCCAGATTAGCACCGTTAGACGCTAGTGTCTCGGGCTTTGCGAAGAAATATGGAGGTGACTGTTGTGAACGGGTATCTTGAGAGGCAGGTGTGGTAGTTTGATCGGTAGAGTGACCTGTTGAAGACAGACCAGGGCTTGCTGAAGAAGCGGGCCGGTTGCGAGGAGTCGAGTTGCTAGATGCCGGGGATACCGCATGAGAGGCAAGAGATTCAACCTCATCAATGGAGTGTGACTGCCAACCGTGGTTTACTTTGATCATGGCATAAGAGAGTTTGGTACGGAGTTCAGCCGACAACTAAGGGATACGGACATGTCGTTAGCAAATTGTACATTTGGCCAGTCATGTCGTTCAAATTCCAATGGCCAAGATTGGATAAGTCAGGTCCGAGGGATTGTGACATCACAAAGTTCCTAGACGGAGAAATCCACACGGCACAAGGGATACATGTGGGCTTAACCAAGGAACAGGCTGATATCAAAATATGGAAGATCTCCCGCAAATAAAGTGCAAACTTACCTCGCCAATTTTACCGACTGCTGGAGATCCCATGCTGACAGTGCTCCGACTCCGCGCATGTCCATGTCTCTTTGGTGATCTCGCATCCTTGACCAGACCATCGGCTGATCTTTTCCGTGAAGTACCAAGTCCTTCAGGTTCCGGGTCTTCTGAAATCCGATCTCTAAGTGCTGCCACCTGTGACAACTGCATGAGGTTTGTGTTAAGAGGTTCATATGCCGTCCGTGTTTGCGAATTAGCATGAGACAAAGACAACGACCGTCCATGTGAGCGGGCTACTGGACGGCGGACCGAAAGGTTACCATTGTTGGCACTACTTGGGCCGTTGGCGCGGCCTGGGTTGGCAGACGGACCCACGGAGTAGTTAACTGGCGAGAAGCGCGGGAGACCAACTGCTGGTGCAGTAGATGATAACCGACGCGCCTTGTGAGGATACTCTGAGCCAGAGGGACTCTTCAGAATTGTGGATTCGCCATATGAGTGAACAGATGACCGGAAAAGTGAGGACGCGGAAGGGACGCGGCGGGGTGGTGATGGTGGGGCAGAAACGACACTGGAGGGGCCACTAGTGACGCGTGAACCAGAGCGGCCAACACCACTGGAAAAATCCATAGTAGATTGGAGTGACTCTCTAGGTGGAATGTAGCTCCGGAGAGCTGATGTCTCGGCACCGTGGTTGACATTGTGGTGGGTAGTTGTAGCGCCGAGATTGACGACGGCGGAGGCGGCGGCAAGAGCAGCCGCCTCAAGAGATGGTGGTGACATTTGTCGGGTTTTTGTAGAGGGTAAAGGGAAGTTTAATAGGGATAGCGTGACGACTGATGTTACAAGATCAGATCAAATACAAGTAGAATATACAACAGCCGAGAGTAACATTCGAAAAAGTTGGACAAGTGAGGACGAGCCACGAGTCGAAGATGCAGGGTGCTGATGTATAAAACGTCTGGCTGCAAGCGGGGAACGAGGAGTGTGCGGTACGGTCCGGGGTCTGTCTTGTAAAATGGCGTAATTCCAATGATCCAAGCAAAGTTTGATCTTGAAGCTGTCCAAAAGTAAAACAAAATCAGGGAGCCAAGAGAAGACCGAAAAAAACCTAAAGAAACAGATATCCCAAAAACGATCGGGTCAGTCGGTCGTGGGAGTTTTCTCCTCTGCAGGTCGTTGGCTATGCACACAGTCAAAGTCGCGTCAAGGTAAGGAAGGTAAAAAAAAAATGGCGTGCAGCAGACTGTTTCTGCAGTGTCTTCACTAAGCGCGTCTGACTAGTAACCCAAGTTTAAGTAAAAATGACGAAGGAGAAGAAAGAATCGAAGAACAAAAGGATAAAGAAACTCGTGAAGCTTCTGGTTGTTCTTACGCATGTGGTTTCCCCGATAGACAGCTGAGCTAAAGACCGCAAGAAACAAACCCTGTGAGGCCAGACGACCGGCGACGATAGCGAGCGCTTGGGGCACGGCGAGGACGGCCAATGACGATGGTGTCAAGCACAGCCGAGGGCAGGGTGAATATGATGAAGCAGAATGAGAGTAAGTGATTACAGAGAACAAGACAGCCCGGTAAATATAAAGTTATTACGACCACCGGGGTTGAAGAATGAAGTATAATTTGAAAGAAGGTTCAGTGGACAATATTCAGGACCAAATCACCGTTGTGTTCCCGATGAACGAATAAGCCAATCAACGAATTTCACAAACTGAGTAAAAACGATAACGAAATATACCGAAACGAAAGTAATCTCAACATCAATGCATTCAATGAGTCAATAAATTCACCTCTAAATATCAAGACTTGGTATTCACATCCTAGGTTTCAAGAAGAGGGGCCTGTCGTGGCTGACTCGTCGTAGCTTATCCATTGACCAAAGCGATTATACGCCGCACACAGAAACTACACAAAAAACCAACGATTCCGGTAACGTCAACCCTTCAAAGACGGACTTACTCTGTCAAAACCAAGCTAAACGGAATCAATCTACGACACTACTTCCCTTTGAACCACATAACATATTGAATGCCATTGCCAAACACAGCTTACCTCCAAATGTCAAAGAACCATATGGCCGCGTTGGGAAGCCATGAAATCTCTGCCAGTCATCCAGGCCTACGATGTCGTTTTTTTTTGCATGTGCGTTGACCAATTTGTGATTTTTTTTCCTCTCATTCCCTGTAAATACTCGCTTCTTGTGCTTGTTGTTTCCTGACGCCCTTAATGGTATAAAACCAACCCCTCCTCCTTCCATAATGCATCCTTCCTTCTCTGATAATCCCTCGACGCGATTCCACCGATAGCCCAATTAAAGAACAAGAAAACTAGTAAGAAACTAAACAATGTACCCAAACGCGTATTCGTAGTCTCCCAATCCTCATCGCCCTCACCGCCGCTTCCCACAACCAAGGGAAAAAAAAAAAGGCCGAGAAAAAAAAAAGACACCAACTCGTTTTCAGTAAATTACTAACCCTCACTCACCATATCCGTCAGTAGCACGCATTGGCCAGGTGGATGCGGGGAGATAACCCAAGCCGAGCGAGCAAGGTGTAGGTGCCCGCGACATCTGTGCGACGGAATAGGGATATTACGCAACAACGAAGTGGGGGAACGACAAGAACCCGACCTCGTCCGTCTCCGTCCGTCATGAGCGAACAACATGTAGCCGTGTATACCAATGACCCTTTCCTAGTGTCACGGAACAACCGATCCGTCATCATGAGACACTGTCCTGGGCTTTCCACTTCCCCGGTTTGCCAAACAAAGTCACGAGTCCATCCATCTCTGTCGTACAACATGCCACCAACGTCACTCGCCCAGCCCAAACTTGGCTACTACAAACCACCAAACACTTTGTTCTGATCTCTGAGCCAAGACTATGTCACTTCGGGCATCCCCTTTTATGGTCTACAACCACTCAAGACCTGTCAATATCTAGTTCAACACAGATCTAAAACTCCATTCAAGTGACAGTGGACAACCCCAATCATTCTAGGTCCTATTCTTTGATCCCTCATCATGTTCCATCTTGTAATCCAACAAACGCAAGGGACTCTAAATAGTTCTCGAATCTAGGAACCCGCCCTCGACCCCTGATTTCTGTCAATTGTGTACATTCCATTCATTCATTTGCTCGTCCGATTTTACGTTTGAGTAAACTTCAACACTTTGTTGTTTGTTGACCATCCACCACGTATGCCGTCATCTTTGTTCTTCCTGAGTCCATCCAATTCCGCCCATTATGGCCAAGCCCTCAACCCCGGACGCGCAACCACGTGACTGCGCGAGGGTCTTAATACCCCTGCACAATGTGCGTTTTTTTCTATTTAACCCTTGTATCACTCGTCATTTATCGCCAATGCAGAGGCTTAACCCTGTTCCCCACTTCATTCACCAAGCTGCCACACAAACACACTCGCCCAATATTGATACTTGTATTAATGATTTTATCGATAATTGTTTAGACGTAACATCATTACCGCTGGCTCACAATAAAACATAATCCAGCCAAACTCACCCATCCGCCCGCATTCTATTGAATGCCCTAATCGTGATGGTCTTCATGATCCTCGTGATCATGGTTCTCATGAGCATGGTCATGATCATGGTCGTGGTCGTGGTCGTGGCCATCATCATCGTCGGCATGATGGTCTTCGTAGTGGTCATCGTAGTAGTCGTCATGGCTTTCCTTTTCGTAGTCTCCAATCTTAAAATGCCCGGTCTGATGAATATCTTTGCTTGAAGTGCCCACGTACACCGTAAAGGTTCCCTCAGGAACGATCCACTCATGTTGCTCCTTGTCCCAGTAACTGATATCACGCTT
Source organism: Huntiella abstrusa (assembly GCA_025685495.1). NCBI lineage: Eukaryota > Fungi > Ascomycota > Sordariomycetes > Microascales > Ceratocystidaceae > Huntiella > Huntiella abstrusa. Next base: position 250,801 of record JAJNMT010000023.1, read on the forward strand.
CTTGAGTGAAAACGTGATCTTTTCGGTGTGACCGGGATCCACTGAAGTATGTCTGAAGCCGCGCAGCTGTTTTACTGGACTGTCTGTGACGGAGTTTGGCAACCCAATGTACAACTGCGATACTTCTTCACCACGCGGGCCAGCCTCGTTGGTGATCAGGCATGAGACAGTTCCCACTTCCTCCCATAGATCCTCTCTGCCACCAGGCCCAATTTCGCCGTGTGCCAAACCTGGGGTAGCCGAGACATTAATGTCAAGGTCGTGGTACGAAAAGGTCGAGTAAGCTAATGACTAGGTTAGTATATGCACGCCTTATGATGCGATGATTACTCAATACTTACAAAGTCCATGGCCAAATGGGAAAAGTGCCGACGTCTCGGACGCATCGAAGTGACGGTAATCAACCATCAACTTCTCAGAGAAATCGTCGTGTTCATCCTTGATCCATACACCATAGTCCTCATTTGATGCTGCCAACGAGAAGGGAAGTCTACCACTGGGGTTTCTTTTTCCAAAGACAACGTCAAATACTGCAGGCGATCTCTTCAATGGGTATCCAGCCCAGATAATAGCCTTGATGTTGGTATTCTTGACAATTTCTGAAATATCGGCTGGGCCCGGGCTGTGAACAACAACAATGACATCATGGGTAGAGTTCACATTTTTGAGAACATCGAGGTCAACTTTCATGGGGCTGAGAGTCTGACGGTCACGTTGGGCGACCCACGGAGCAGTTGGATGGTATGTATCTCTCATGCGAACATTGACAACAGCAACAACTGGTTGTCCGCCACCCTCTTCCGAGGTACCACTGAGTCTAAAAAGTCTAGAAAATGTAGGGTTGGCGTTGATAATCAAGTCTGTCAAAGAGAAATGTTGATCCTATTCCACAAATTCATCATCTGTCGGTAGATTGACACCAAAGAACCAAGTATGAACAGACCCATCCTCTACTGAGGCATCAGCAGTGTCGCCAAACCCAAGATCCTCGTTGCCATTGACGACAAATATGACCTCGTCATTCTCAAGATTCAGCGGTAACAGCCCATCGTTGTGGAGTAAAACAGTACTTTTGGCAGCAACATCGAAAGAAACATCGACAGACCAATCGCGATGCTCTGGGTCAACAGGGAATGCCTCGTCGTGGATCCAGGGCGAAGGATAATGGTGGCTTTGGTTGGTGTAATGCCACGACCGCAAAACTCTGAGTACCATGTCGTCTAAACGTTCTTGTGAGACGCGACCTTCGTAGACAGCGTCGAGAAGCTTGTCTCCCCAAACGGAATTTTGCCCGGTAACATCCGTTCCCGGCATGCTCATGTCTAGACCAGCGCCAGCAGACTGTTCTAGTCGATGGGGTGCCTCCCAATCTGTCATGACGTAGCCAGGAAAGCCCAGTTCACCTTTGAGAATTCCATTGATGAGATCGCCATTTTCACAAACTGGAACACCATTAACTTGGTTACGAGCACACATGACACCAGCAACATTGGCGTGCACTGCGTCAGCAAAAGGCCAGAGGTATAACTCGTGCAAAGTACGCTCGTCAATCCAGGTATGAAGGGTCTTTTCGTTTGTAAGTTGCTCGTTGAGAATGAAGTGTCTAGCACAGGCCTGAACACCCTCACTTTGGATACCCTCAATTATTGCCGCCATTGAAACACCAGTAAGGTACGGGTCAGGGCCAAATGACTCCCAGTTGCCTCCGCCGGCAGCAATCTTGCCGAGGGGGCTACCAGTGGGACCTAAGATGACATTGATTCCACGAGTGCGAGCCTCTCGGCCCAAGGCACGACCATACTTGCGTAACACCTCAACATCCTATGTAGCAGCAAGGTCAATTCCTGGAGGGAACGCTGTGGTGGTGTTGTCCGCAATGCCCATGATACCGACGGCTTGGTTTTGGATGCATAAGCTGTGGAAGCCAATGGATGGTGCTTCTCCCGTGTTCCCGAAACACACACCTCTGGCCCAGCCAACACCGGTCACGATGGCGACCTTGTCCTCAGTGGTAAGCTGTGACAAGTCAGCGGTAGCTTCATGGTGAGCCGTGGGCCAGTCAGAAGTGTGTTTAGCTGAAACAGCGACCGCCAGGGCTAAGTGCGACGCTAAGGCCAGTCTCATGGCTCTGTATGGCAAGGATGGGTCCAGGAAATTCCGGGGAAGCAGTCGAGGAGACAATGTTGAGAGAAGCAAGCAAAGAATAAATACAGACGACGAACAACTATGAATGGAAAATATATATACAAAACAAAGCGTTGGTATCAGTAACAAAGCCGATGATGATGATGATAATGATGAAGGTAAGTTTGGTAAGGCTAGCAGTATGAGCATTGTTTTGGTACCAAAGTAAAGACTAACAGTTCATGGGCTAACGTTGTTGACTTCCTAAAATGGAAACGCATTGTCCAATGGTTTTAACCCTACCATAAACATCACGACACATACGGTAAGTGTAACAAATCTACATAAATTGTAAATTACGAAATGTAGAAGCAAGCGTAATGATGAAATCTACGGAGGATTTACTTCTTAATCGCTTAGATTTTGTTTGTTATTTACCATTCGTTACTTGATTACATAGACGCTCGCCGTCGGTTGGATTGGTGATGCCGTTCTGATTAACCCTAGCTCACAATAACATTTCTATTTATAGGATTAAACTTTTAGACACAGACCACACTTGTCTGGTATACATAGAATTCTCCGACCCAAACTGCTTTTGAGAATTGAGCGTATGGATCTATTGAAAGGGGGATCTCCTGCCATGGGTTCACGGAAAATAGGAGGCCCAGACGTCATAGTGACCCGTGGAATACCCAAACAACACCTTTCTGGGTACATATGTATGTAAAATGCTGTCGGGGAAGTCGTAACCAAGGTAGTCGAGTCGGAGAACGGGGAAAGAAATGTGTGAAGCAAGCTACCATCTTCAGTCTAAGCTTAACCTGGCCCCCCTATCAATGACGATCGCTTGCTTCCGAGCTTCTGCAGTGTCGCCAATATCAGGTGAGCGGAAAGCTCGGCAGAGCCAAGGCGAGGCTTCAGAAGGTATACCCGGCGGGCATCACAATGCGGTAATATTCGAACCTCGTATTCCAAAAGAGCATGGCTTGTTAGCCCATAATACACGAGGCGGTCTACGCTTAACGGGTTACTAGCGGGTGGTCCGTGATATCTCAAGATGTTATAAAAGTCGGACAAAGTCCTGTCATCTAGAAGAAGAAGAAAGAGAAAGACATCAGACTTCATTCGCTGCTTGTCTTTCTCATCTCTGCTTCATCGCAGTAGCCCTTCGTTCATTTTGCATTTTCACCTTTAGCATTTCCCAACACCCCTTTGCATCATTCATTCATTCTTTTTCATTCCATTCTTTCATCATGTATTCCAGCAAGCTTATTGCCATTTCTGGCCTTACCCTTTCTTCCTTTTTTGGTGGCTGCTCCGCTGCTGCTATCCGTTCTCGTATTGTTGAAGAGCCCGTCCAGACGCTCATTGATGTTAACGGCACTGAGTACGCTTCTCAGACCGCTGTCCTCATCTCTAATGGTTACCGTCCTCTGTCCCTGAGTGTGTATGGTTCTCCTGCTCTGTACTCTTCAGTCTGGGCTAAGGACTCTATCACTCCCGGTCCCCTCAAGACTATTGAGGGCGCTGACTACAACACCTACAGCAAGTGGCTTAATGACCTGAACTCTCAAGGTTACGTTTCCACCCATGTGTCAGCTACTGGTGCTACTACCAACGAGGCCGTCTTCGCCGGTGTCATGGAGCAGAAGGACTCTTCTTTCTGGATCCAGCAGTGTGACCTTGACTCGCCTTACGCTACCCAGAACGCTACCTCTGGCCATGCCACCACTGTCGCCTCTTACGCCATGTACGGCACCCCCGACGCTCGCAAGTTCTGCGTCAACATGGTCGAGAACGTCAACAACACCCAAGAGACTGCCTTCTTCTCTGGCAACGGTTACACTATCGACTTCAACACCACTTACAACGGCGAGTTGACCAAGCGTTTCTGGCGCCCTACCCGCCTGTACCAGTCTGCCGAGCATGTGATTACCCCCATTTTCCAGGATACTCAAGTCGGAAAGTGGGAGGCCTTCAGCAACCTGACCAGCGCCGAGCTCAAGTCTCAGATTGAGATCCAGAAGGCTGCCGGTCGCGTTCCCATCGACATCAACGGTGGTGGTTACAGTAACGATGACATCCTCTACACTGCTATCTTTGCCGAGTCTACATCCATCAAGGAGAAGAAGTGGACCGCCGTCGGTGAATCCACTGGTTTCGAAGATAACGCCGGTATCTTGGCTGATATTGACCAGCGCCTCCAGGACTGGATGGGCCGTAACAACGTCCGCCAGGCCCAGGTTGCCGTTGCCTCCAACGGTACAGTTCTTCTGGAGCGTGCTTACACTTACGCCGAGGAGGAGTACCCGGTTGTTAGCACCAACGATACTTTCATGCTCGCTTCCGTCTCAAAGATGTTCTTGTACGCTGCTATCACCAAGATTGTCGATGAGGGCAAGCTTAATTACAGCTCCAAGCCTTACGAGCTCCTTGGCATGACCGACTTTGCCGACGCCCGCCAGGCCGATATTACTGTTCAGCAACTTCTTGACCACGCTGGTGGTTTCAACCGTGACATCTCTGGTGACCCCATGCAGATGTTCCGCACCATTGCCCTAGACCAGGGTCTTGACCACCCCGCTACTCTTCTCGACGTCATCAACTGGATGCGCGGCCGTCCTCTGGACTTTGCCCCCGGTACTGATGAGAACTACTCCAACTACGGTCCCATGCTTCTGTCTTACCTGATTAGCAACATGACTGGCATCCCATACCTTGAGTACCTCCAGGAGAACATCTTCGGCGACGAAAACGTTATTCTTTACACCACTGATGCTGCTGACCACGTCAACGACGCTGTTGTCCAGCAGACCAAGTTCACCGGTCCTGACCCCCGCATTCTGGATGAGGCGATCACTGTCGGTGGTACCTTTGGCGGTGATGGCATTATTAAGGAGGAGATCATCGGTACCGCCTCGTTAGCTGCTAGCGCTAGTACGATTGCTCGCTTTGCTGGTAAGCATGCTGCCTGGGGTACTGGTGGTCGCTCCATTGGTAACCGCCAAGGTTCTCTGGTTGGCTGCCGCTCCCACGTTGAGAGTCTTCCTGATGGTCTTGACTACGCCATCATCATCAACTCCCGCGAGTATGCTGACGAGGGCGAGTGGTCTTCCTTATCGCTTGGCCAAGTTTACACGCCCATTGAGCAGTGGCCTCGCAAGCAGGAGTAAATGCAGAATAATAGCTGTTGAATTAGATAGAATTTTATGTAAAATATATACACAATTGGTCATCCATTTAGCCGTTTTCGTCAATCTCATCCCGGAGTAACACTAGATGTGGAGGTTCATAGCACTCTACAAGAACCTTGATGGCCCGCATAAGGGCCGCTTCCGTTTAGGAAGCTGTCAGATAAGGAACTGCCGGGATTTGGGCAGTACAACGTCCCATCAGGGTTCTCAGTGCGTCCTTTTTGGCTACAACTTTGGGTTAGCGTTCTGGATGTTGGATCTTGGAGTGGCGAGAACCCTGACGGCGTAATACAACATTGCCAAGTAAGTAAAAAGCAGTAGAGGGAGTCTGCAGTACCACCAATGACATGGAAAAGAAAAGTGCAGGTTTAGAACACGGCAGATTTTGACGTCAGCCAGATTCCAATCGTGTTCCATTGTAAAGGATACTCGTCAATTGATTGTCCTGAACAAAATGGTGCAAGAAGCGCTCCAAATGTCGCTAACATGTTAGGGTTGGCACGCAACATCTCAAACGCCACTAAATGGCATCTGCGTCATAAAGCTGGGTGACGCTGCGGTTTGTGTTATGTTCCAGGTAGAGTCCCGCCGATTCAAGGGGATGATGTGATCTTGCATCATGGCGTGCTTAGATTCCCATATTCTGTTGGCCAGCCACATTTTGATCAATTGCTTGGCTGCTGTTGCTATCGGGGTACCCAGAGAAGCCTGAAAGTCCCCAGAAGCCATTTAAACGCAAGTGCCGTTGCCACACGTGATGGGGTCTGTAAGAACCTTGATGGGCGTTCCATGGGAACCCTGTTGAGTCGACCGTTTGGAATGCTCGTTCAATTTAATTGAACTAGAATTCCGTCTTCTCTAAGTTTTTTTGGTTTTCCTTTCTTGTCTGTGCTAGATTGCTTCTTTGTACTGGTATTTCACCACACTTCACCAATTTTGCGTACTTTTTGCGTCTTGTTGTGGTTGATTGTCGATTTTTCAATTTCTCTCGTGTTCTTTCTTTTCTTGATACCCTTTGTTCTTCTATATTGTTTTCAATTCGTGTTTTGGGAAATATCCCAACGTCCCTTCAAAACCTCAATTGCCTTTATTTCCCCCCAACTTCCTAACGAGCGTTCCGTGCTATCATCTTTGCGTTTCTGAAGCTTCATTGCTCGCACCCAAAATTATACCCTTGTTGAGTAATGTCTACTACGGGTTCTGTATCTACCCTGGCCCCAGATTCGTCCGCACCTTCCGGTTCCATGATGACCGACAATTCGCCCGCTCTTCAACCGGGGCCACCACCGGCTAGGCTTTCACCATCGTCCACGCAGCCACCATCATCGACGTCAAAAGAACCTCCAAGTCGACCTGGCCGGGTATCCTGGGTGCCAGCGTTAGAGGAAACGTTCTTTAATTCTCTTGTTGTCTCAGTACGCGATTGTGGATATCGCGATAGTGCCACGGGGATATTGCGTCCTGAGGCATGGCAGAAGGTGCAGAAGGATGTGCTAGAGAAGCACAATGTTAATCTTGAGCGCGGTCATTACAAGAATAAGGTGGATAATGCTCGTAAAAAGTACAAGATGTGGCGGAGTTTAGCCACTCACCCGGCATTCACTTACGATGAGACCACTCATACAATCTCAGCTCCAGATAGTGTGTGGGACGACCCTTCAATTGTGAGCATTGACGTAGTACCGAAATACAAATATATACTAATACTCTCATGATAGGTTGACCCCAGAGCCCGCGTTTTTAAACATGGCCCATTGCAATATGAGGAATGTTATAACATCATCTTCCCAGACATCTACCAGGACCCTACCGTAAGAAAAAAGCGTCCAGCAGCTTCCACTTCTGAAAAGCAGATGAGGCAATCACACCCGGTAGGTCTCCGGCCTGAAGCCCCAGCCCTGAGACCTATAAACCACAATAGCGACGTGGACACAAATCCCCATCATACCTATAGCCAGGCTCAAAACAACTCTCCCCATCGGTCATCTCAGAGTTACTCTTACTCACCATCACCTGAAACGACTGAGAATCCCACTCGCAAGCCGGACAGCGCTTCGTTGTCATCCAACGCTAATCAGGAATACCATCAGCAACCTACCACTGCGGTGGCTGCTCCTCCCTCTGGCCCCTCTGCTCCTGCTGCCGCCCCTGCCACCGCCCCTTCTGATGCCGTGTCAGGCCAGGATTTCTCTATTGCTGCCAACCCCTCCGCCACCATTGATGGCCAGACTGACACCCGCAAGCGGTCTCTCAGCACCGAGTCTGTTCAGAGTGTCGCCCAACGCCGTCGCGTTGATGACTGGTCGCCGTCGTCCGCTACCGCTGCTTACATGCCTACCCCCACAGGCAACGGTATGGCCTATTATATGAATGAAAACCGTGATCGTGTTACCTCTTCTACCCAACGTCAACACCAAGTTCGGGCCCATTCACAGTCCCAGCCTCAGGCCCAATCTCAGATCCAGGGCCCGCCTCAGCATCGCCACCCTCACACACATCATCACCACCACACCCACTGTGATCGTAACCGCCCTAACAGACAGCCAAATGTGCCCGGCAATGTCTATACCCCGCCGTACACCAACAGCGTTGTTTCCCCGCGGACTTCGGTCTCTGGTCCTGTAGGATCTCAGTACAATTCTCCTACTACCGGATCGTTGTCGCCCACAACAGATCTGATTCAGCAGATTGTTGCTCAGACTGTAAAGCAGACGCAAACCATTATGCGTTCATCCAATTCGCCTCCTGCTAGCAGCTGGACGGAGAAAGCGATGGACATTTATTTTGCCAACGAGTCTGATGATGACCCTGAGTTTCAACTTTATATGGTAGATGATGTTTTTACCCAAGATAAAAGGGCCATGATTTACTGCAAGATGGCCCCTAACTTACGCCATCTTTGGGTTGCCAAGATTGCGAAGGCCTGGAACAGATCTTAGGATATCCACAGCCCACGGAGGATTCCCCGTCATACCGGACCACAGTACATTTGTTTGTTATGCAGTTATGCTTGTTAGACTTTTTTTAAAAAAGAGATTGTTTTTTATCCAATATATAACGCTATGTATGCTCAAGTGAAAAAAAATGTGTGTACTTATTTTGAGACAGCGCTAGTGAATAGTTAGTAAGTCGTACGCAAATCCTAACGGTAGTTTAAACTGACCTCAATATCATACTCTCGCCGACTCCCAACGCCGCGGCAATACCAACCCCCACACTGGCAACCTTCCAATTCAAAGGCCGCCCTCTATCCCCCACAACGCCCGTCGCCTTGCCTACACCCCAAACCACAACCGCATTAACCGCCACCAAAATGCCCCAACCCAAGGCCGTAGGCCGACCTCCCGAGAAGCCACCATCAGCAGCTCTCTTAGCCGCCTTCTTTCTCGCCTCACGTTCCCGCGCCTTCTTTGCCTCGGCGGCAAGCTGGGCGGCTTCCTCCTCCCGCTCAAGACGGGTAGCTTGAGTGGCGGTTTGGACGGGGCGAGATGTGAAGTCGTGCGGGACTGAGTGCACTGAGGGTGTGTCGACGTCGATTAGGTCGTGGTGAGGGGTGGATGTGGTTTGTTCGAGGGTTTGCGGGACTGGAGCGGCGGCCTAGGAGATGTGGGTTAGCGTTTGGTTGCACATTTGGAGTTATGGCTGTTTAATTACCTCTTCGGCCGTCTGTTTGGGACCCTTGGATGCTGCGTCGGCGTAAGACACTATATAATCGTTAACATCACACCACCATGTCGCCACAACCTAAAATCAACATACTTGTGAAAATATAATTATAATTCAAACTTGAAGAAGTTGATAAGCTAAAACATAACAGCCTTCAACCTTTTTCCAGATTCCAAATGCCCTCTTTATATACACACTACAACACGGGAGCTGCCTTTGTCCGCCCCACAGCCTTCCGCCCTTTCCGCTTCGGGCTTAAACTGTCTTACATGAAATACCGCAAACCCCAGCAAGCAATCCAGGAATTGCCACCAGGCCCCACAATTAACGGCCGACCTGACTCGGTTGGCGGCAAACCAGGGCTGCACATGCACGCTGTGGCTACGTCATTGTGCAATGGAAAACGATGGACAATATGATGTTGAGATTCTGTATTAAAAGAAAGAAAACGCTTCTTGAATTGGAAAATCAAATTCGAGATGTACAGGTATTGTTACACTGCGTCGTCCAGACACCACCCATCATCGCATGTGGGTTTGGACTAAGCAACTCCAACGACAAACTTCTCCGTTTTGTAAACTACATTACGGGTATACTTACGCAGACTTGGCCGTGACCGCCTCCTTCTTGCTAGTAACAGCAGCCTTAGCCTCTTCGCTCTTCTCAATTACCTTTTCCTTGGTCTCCTCAGCCTTCTTGGCGATAGCCTCCTTGGCGTGCTCCTTCTTCTCAGAAGTGATAGCCTTAACCTCCTCCTTCTTCTCCTTGACCTGCTCCTTGACTTCTTCAGTCTTCTGCGCGGCCTTCTCCTTGACCTCAGCGGTCTTCTCCTTGACCTCGGCAGCCTTCTCAGTCACAGCCTCAGTGACCTTCTTGGCCTCCTCCTTGACAGCAGCGGCGGGGGCCTCGCCCGCAGGGGCAGGAGCCTCACCCTGGGCAGCCTCATCATCGTCGAGCTCGGCACCATATACATCGGGGTGTGCGCGGAAGCAAGTTTGCATGCCCCTATAACATACTATTAGTACTGGTAGATTGCTTGCACAATATATAGCAAACTTACTGGAATTTCTCAATGCAGTCCATGCCCTTGGGTTCCACCTCGGAGTACACAAAGCAGCTGAAAGCTGATCTGAACTCCTCTCCACAAGGACCGTACGCCATACCACCCAGGCATGGGCAATCCCAGTTGATCTCGCCAGTCTCGGGGTTGTAAGCACCGGCGTTACCTCCATCAGCACCGGGAACCGGCGCGCCCTCAGCGCCCTCAGCGCCCTCAGCGGGAGAAGCGGCCACCTCGGATGGCACAGGGACCTGAGCGGCAGCCTCAGCCTTCTTCTTCTCCGCCTCAGCAGCGCGCTCGGCGGCCTTGGCAGCCTGCTCCTTTTGAATCTGCTCGCGGCGGGCAGCAATTACGGCGTCAATGGTCTGGTTGTCGGATTCGTCAAAGTGCTTGGGGGCGTCAAGTTTTTGGGCTATAGCGAGAAATCAAGAGACAAGCGTTAGCGCAGGAAACGAATGTCTATCATTGCGAATACACCTACGCTGTGGGGGGTCCTGGAAGAGTGGACTAGCGTTGTAAATGTAGACGGCAGCACCGGCGGCACCCCAGCGCATAAAGGTACCCTTCCAGGTGCCCTTGGACTTGGGTGCATTGGAGCCGGTAGTAAGGAGTCTGCGGCTAGGAACCGAAAGAGTGGTCGAGACAGAAGCGGCAACGGGCCGCACTTGACGCAATGACGAGCGGAACATGGTGAAATATGTGATGACGTAGACGGCGCCGGATTGAGAATATCAAGAGAGGTGCGGGCGGTAGAGGGTGTATAAAGTAGAGGCGTGCAAGGACAAGATGGCTGCAGTCAAAAGGTAAGATTCCAGAAAAATGAGAAAACAAAAAAAAAAAGCTTGACAAATCAATAAACACGCCGCCAAGATTCAGTACGACCTTGATTACACACACACGAGCCGTCAAAATCGCCAATCCATGAGCTTCTTTTTTCGGCCACTAGCATTACCAATTGCACTAACCCGAAAACCAGACAAATTACCCGAAGTTCTAGCGGGAAACTTCTAACCCGTAAACTCCGCTGGTAAATTCGGGAAGATGTTGCGTTAGCGCCCCACTTATTAGCCTGGTGTTATTCATTCCTGCAGTATGCTCATGTCGTACGGGCGGAGAAGATGAGTGGACAAAGAGGGAAGGAAGCAAGGGCAATGATGGGCCTACCCAGAAAGGGCGACCTACATGAATTGATAAGGACGGGCGTTTTCTTGAGTAACGTGTAATATTTGAGGCTAAGATACTGTGACTTTATCTTCAACCATAATTGCAAGATATTCCCTGCTTCATATGAGTCCAGTTAGATTTCTGGTATAGTGACGTCATCCTACAAACAATCGTATTCATCATGGACTCACCAGTCACGGAGTGGGATGCCATTGGCATTCTCAAGTTTGCTCATGCTCCGCAACGTCAAACGGCCCTTTTGGTGCTTAATCAGCCAATCGTAAACTCGCATCTAATCAGGAGCGTGTACAAGAAAGGTGCGTGAAAGAACCGGTTCCTTGTGTTAACTAGCCATGTTTGAGTGCTAACTTAAAAACATTGCCGCGTCAGCGTCTATTCGCGTGGCCGCCGATGGCGGCGCCAACCGTCTGTATCACCTAGCGCAGAATTGCCAAGCCGCCCATAAAGCCATATTTGTATGAACATTTCCAGCCACAACGTCGTTTCCTGAATCAACTAACAAGCACACCCTTCCACCAGGATACTCTGGAACATATCATTGGAGACCTCGACTCAGTTAGTCCAGTTACCTTGGAGTACTACAAGTCTCACTTTGCCACGGTCCACAAGGATGGTGACGAGTATAGCACTGACTTCGGCAAGGCCCTCAATTTTCTCCGGTCTTTGCCGGCCCCGGTGCCTCGCGATATTATCGCCTTTGGTGGCTGCGGTGGGCGTGTAGACCAAGGTATCAGCCAGCTGCACCATCTTTACACGTACTACCAGGAAGACTCCAAGCTGTTCCTTCTCGACAACGACAGTTTTACGTGGCTGTTACCTCCCGGTAAACACACGATCCGTGTCCGAGACGGTGCTACTGAGCTCTTTGCCAAGTACGTCGGGATTTTGCCGCTGGATGGTCCGGCCATTATCACCACGCATGGGCTGGAGTGGGACGTCAGCGAATGGGATACCAGCTTTTCTGGTAATATGAGTACTAGCAATCATATTCTACCGCAGACGACGCATGTAGAAGTTGAGACAAACAATGCTGTCGTGTTCACGGTGGCACTCAAATCGACTGAACATATGTAGGAGGGATAAGTACCTCAAGACAACAGTGGTGGAGGCTTATACATTAACACTTCATATTAAGGCGTTCGACAAGGAACGGATAGAGCGGTTCCAGCTCTGGAGAATATAGCAAGCAATAGAAACACAAACGCCGTCCAAACCAAAAACTTTCTATCCCAAATTGTTTTGCGCAATTGCATGGATCACACTCCATAATACTACCTCATGACACCAACAATGAAGGCCAAATTGGCCGAACCGAGTAACTCGGTCATCCGAGGAAATGCAGGACCAGCCAGCAGAACAAGAAAAACACAACAACCCCCACGCCAAAGATCCATTTATCTTCCCTCGCCCGGCGCTCAACCATACGAATAGTGTCGCCAGAAATACCAAGGGTGTTTGCCGCCGAATATAGATTCTTCTGTACATTCTTCAACATGGAATTCTGAACCTTCAAGTCACCATACAAGGCCTGCCCTTGCGCAATATAATCGTCAAGCACGTTGTTTGTGCGTTGGAAGAACGCTTGTTCTCTCAATGCATGGTTCTCCCGAGAGGGATCTCCACTGCCGAAAGAGTATCCACCAGTAGGTTGCGCAGGAGCCCCATATCCACCCAATGGCACCGTGGTCGAAGACCCCGACGAAGACGGCCCAGGCCGCGCAAAGACACTAGCGCTTGGTGCAGAAGCTGCCAGGTATGGATTGGCAGCGGGTTGTTGATGCGAAGGTGGGGCACGTGAAGCTCCCCCCAGTAAGTCGTTTCTTGTGGCCCGGTCTCTAGCCTCTTCCCGTTGTTTCTTCAAGAAGTCTAAACGACTACGAAAGTCTTGAAGGTCCTGGCGGAACTCCTTTGTGCGCTCGATCGCTTCTGTCTTCTTTTTGGGCATGATTTCTTGGCGGGCCATGACATCGTACTCATCAATGGCCTTTTTGAAGGAGTTGAGAGAGCTGTTGAGGGAGCTTATTTGCGGGGCGGGCACATCACCGCCGCCGGTGATAGCGGAGGTAGCTTCATCGAGGTCGGTCCGTATTGCGCGGCTTTGTCGGAGGGCCGTGTTATAGAGGGATTTCTGTGTTCCATTTGAGTTAGTTTCGAAGTTACAACGGGACAGAATGCGGGCTTGGCGCAGATATCTGGTGGGGGCGATGACAAACCATGGTAGGCTACGGGCGCTCGTAGTCGGCGTCGAATGGGGTATGACCTTTTTCGAGGTCAAGGGCCGTCTTAGTGCGTGGGTGGTGGGCGTGAAATAGAAAAAGTACAGGACTGTTAGTTCGACCGTATTACTCAATATAGTTAGTGTGAGACGGGAATGATTAAGCGAGGCGATATAGTTGAGAGGGGTTGGTGGTAGCCAAAATTGAAGTGGTGATGAGCGCTCGTCCATATAGATATCATTGGTCCCAGAGCTTCCCGCAAGCTGGCATCTGACCGCTACGGCAGAATACTTGCTATCAGTTCACCGCCTTTGCACCCAATGTAGCCTCTTTGAGAAACGTTAGTGGCGGGGGTTGGTGATTTACGTTAGGGTTGGCCCGTTCGGAGGGATCTCCTGAAACTTCCTGACGATCGCACTTATCAATCTACAGCTCAAAAGTAAAATCGGTCTGAAGTACCTACATACATATTGATTGATCATGAAAACCACGCTGGTGGGTCAAAAGTTCATGACTGTCCAAGTCGCTTAAAAAGGCCCGTTTTCTATACAGACTCCACATGTAACCTTTTCATTGCGACAACAACCCATGCATGAAGAGCCTCTGTTATCTCAGCGGCTCACGGGCTGCCAAGACTCATAAATTCTCTGCATTGTTTTAGTTGGTGCGACGTGGGAATCTGTAAGACTTCACAATGGGACTCAATCGGCATAGATAGTTCGGCACGTTAAAATCCTTGGCCGAATCTGGCTCCTCAAATATAAAAGTTCGTGATGTTAGACACACCATCTGTGGGTTGCCATAGTGCACAGTCTTCTTTAACGAGAAAGTGTACAAACTCTATCCCACTGGCCGGGATCGACATAGAAAACATATCAGTGGAAGATCACACCGCTAGACACCGCTAGACACCTGTTTGGACCGGGAACCTTTACAGTAGTATGCGGCCGTATGCAGGAATGCGCCCCAGGGATCCTAAACGTTTTCACTTCTTCACACCCCTTTGGCTGGCCAATCCTGAGCCTCCACTTTCTAGGCCCCCGGTCACGTCTTGCCGGCACGCCCCACTCTCAAGCACAACTACCGGCCGTTGTGGAAAAGACGGGACTGGGAGATTGCCGCTCTATTCTTGGCGGACTTGGCGATGTACTTGTTCTGTTGTACATCACACCGGGATGAAGGCTACGCGTCCATTATAAGAGACACCTTCCTATTAACGACACACCCGTGACTGAGGGCATCCCACTTCCCTCCGTAGCTGACGATAGGGACGACAGTCACGGAGGATAAATTGAGGCATGCTCGCACTTTGTGCAGTTTCATGTTTAATCCCTTCTCCCGTCAACATCCATTCGCAGGGCTTCTGCTTCGCCTCACAAGATCTTCAGTGATATCTACATATAAACACTGATAGGCCATCTGCACCGGAGTACCTTGCTTCTTGTCTTATCCGTGTCTCTACATTGCTTTCTGCTGTCTATTGCTCCTCACTCTTTCCTTATTGACCTTTCACTTTACCATCATGACTACCCGCCCCGAGTCCGATGCAATCGGTCCAGCTCCCGGCACTGCTGGTACTGATGCTAAGGACGATTCTTCCATTCGCACTGCCACTGTCTCCAGCCCTTCTCCAGATAATATGTCTACCAAGGAGAAAGTCATAGTGACAAGCGACCCGGACCTTGACCGTCCATACAGCATCTACTCTAAGCGTACCAAGAACCTTATTGTTGCCGGTGCCGCCTTTGCTGCCTTCTTCTCTCCATTGTCCCAACAAACCTACTTCCCTGCTCTCACGACCATTGCCGACGAGTTTAACGTTAGCGACTCTGAGGTCAACTTGACGGTTACTTCCTACATGATTCTACAAGGCTTAACTCCCATGTTCTTGGGAAACTTCTCCGACACAGCCGGTCGTCGACCAGCTTATGCCATTTGCTTTACAATCTATCTTGCCGCAAACATTGCTCTGGCTCTTGCTCCTAACTTTGGCTCCATGTTGGCGTTCCGTTGTATCCAGGCAGCCGGGAGTAGCACTACGATCTCTATGTCTTTTGCTGTTGTTTCCGATGTCATCACTTCAGCAGAACGTGGTTCTTACATTGGTATTACTGCTCTTCCTGGTGTTCTTGGTCCTGCCCTTGGCCCCGTAATTGGTGGTCTCATCTCTCAATACATTTCTTGGAGAGCCATCTTTTGGTTTCTTGTCATCTTGACTCTTTGCTTCATCATTCCGTTTTTCTTATTCATGCCCGAGACTGCTAGACATCTTGCCGGCGATGGATCCATTACTCCTCCCTTCTTCAACCGTTCGGGCCTTCAAGCATACCGTCACTGGAAAGAGAAGCGTCGTATTGCTAATGACCCCGAGGCTGCTGCCAATGCTCCTGAGCCCGAGGTCCGTCCTTCCTTGAGCAGTGTCTTCCAAATTCCCAACCCGATGCCAAGTTTACGTCTACTCGTAGACAAGGAGCACAGTTTGATTTTGCTCACTAACACTATTGTGTTTGCTGGATTTTACATGATCAACTCTTCCATGCCCTCCCTGATGGCTCAAAGATACAACATGAATCAGTCATCCACTGGTCTCATGTATCTCCCATTGGCTGCCGGATCTACTGTAGCATCCTTTGGGCTTGGGCCTGTTATGAACTGGAATTACCGCCGTCACTGCGGTTTGTTGGGGCTTGAGTACGATGGCAAGAAACAGATTGATATGGCTGGCTTCCCCATCGAAACTGTCCGATTCCAGGTCTCTACCCCTACTCTTATTTGGGCAGCAGCTGCACAGGTTGCTTGGGGTTGGGCCCTCGAGCGGCACGCGCCCGTCCCTGTTCTCTGTGTCATTGTTTTCGCCATGGGTGCCGGTATTGTCGGGTTTAACAACACTTCAAACACCCTGCTCACCGACCTCAACCGCAAAAAGAGTAGTTCTGCCACTGCTGCCAACAATCTGTGCCGGTGTCTTGTCGGTGCTGGCGCTACGGCCGGGATCGTGCCCCTCATTGATCGCATTGGTCCCGGTTGGACGTTTACCATGTCGGCCTGCTTGTACATTTCCACCTTGTTGCCTATTACTCTGATCACCCGGAACGGTGTGCGCTGGAGAGCAGAGAACGCCGAGAAAAAGAGGCTACAAGAAGAGAGGGCTGAAGAAAAGGCTCGGGCTAAGATGGCACAGACCGATGACGATACAGATGCTCGGACTTTAGATGTTGGTATGATGTCGGACATGGCGGAGGATGATTCGGGGAAGAAGTAGTGAAGGTTGAGATGAAAAAGCGGGTATGTCTTGTGTTTTGTGGTGAAATGATTGCTACGAAAATATGTAATGTAATACCAATATGCATGTTTGTTTTGTCAAACCTTGAAAAGTGTACTGTTTGTTGGCTACTGCCTAAACCCCGAGAGAGTGAGCTCGATGCATGTGTTGAGATGTATGTATGTACGCATGCATGTATGTGCACATTCACCTATGCGCGTACAGATATACATACGTCTGGACACAGACTTAAGCTTCCATTACCGAATAGAAAGTTCATGATGTCTGAGCCTAATTTAACAGCATGTTCGAACGATTGTACATTTTGACAACTTGAAAATGTGCTGTGCGATCGAAGCGAATGTGCGACAACCGGAAATGAGCTATCTTCTCTCTTTAATCCAGGGATGCATTCGAAGATCCGGAGGCGCACTTTGTCTATCGAATTTAAACACACCCCCACGTGGGTGTTACAGTGAAGAATGTCGGACAATCGGGCACGATAACAGTAAGCCATCCCAAAATCGGTATACGAGCAGTTCGAAGCGCAGTGTCAATGGCCAAGAGACCGGTAAGGGTATTACCCTACCATAAGACCATCACGTGTATGCTCTATTCTTCGGAAGCTTTCAAATGGGTGTTGGGGCATTACCTGTTTAGGAAATAATGTGTAAGTTGTAGTGACGATTGGAAATTTGTGATGAGGAAAGCGTAGACTGACGTGTGATTGGTTGCAGGAAAGCTTAAAGAGAGTCCATCCAAAATGGCAGGTACTGAGAGAAAACTTTACTTACAGGTACCGAAAAGTTCTAGTACATACCAGTACATGCATACAGGTCGGGATGCCCGGAGGCAGACGAGACTTAATCGATCCCATCTGAAGTTCAAGTGTAGAGAGTGAGAGTTTTTACAATGATAACATTACGTAGAAAACAAAGAACAATTCGTTTCAGTAAAAACCTCATCTGACATTACATTTATTACGAAACTATGAGCCAGTCAAGTGGCCTATAGATATGTTTAGTTCCATCACTGAAGTAGTCTACACAGAGGGCTTGCTGGCAATGAACATCGTCACTGTATAAGATACTTCTTTGGGTAGGCACCCACCATGACCAGTGATTCAATAAAAGCAAGAACGGAAATATCACCATCACCTACGTGTACCTTCCAACTATGAACTACCCCACACAAACAGAGAAATAGAAGAACAAATCTCCTCTGAGAATTTCTCAATCCCATTTCTTCTTCATATCCATTCGATATTTTCAAGTTTGCCAAGTTTTGTTTTCATCAACCTCCATCCACCGTTTGTTGATTTCCAAGATTTCCATTGCAAACATCATCCACTCGACATTCACATCAGATTGAAACCCACCTGAAAGAATTTTGCAAGATGTTCATGTATGTTCCTCTCGATCCATCTAGGCATGAAATCCATCAACTAATTTATCATTTTCGTGCAGGTCTATGAAGGATAAGGAGCAGCTCCAGACTGCCTGGTCTTCCATGAACTGGAACAAGAGCGCCACGCTCATTTATCGGGACCAACAGATCACCTATGTCCCACACTTCGAGATTCACTGGAAGAATCTCCTCTCAACAGTTGGGTCTTGTGATGAGTCGGTCTCTGTCATGGACCGGATCATTCACTTGACAGAGGCTCTGAAGCAAGTTTTCAAGGGAATGGATGCCTCGAAACGATGGAAGAGCCTCGTTCCATACATGAGAAAAGTCGGCACATTAGTGCAAATTGCTTTCCGCGTTGAAGTAAGTTCATCTATTGCATCCATCAGCCTTGCTGGTACCATCGAACTAACAAAATAACAGGTGGATAGCCACTGTGGAAGCTGCGTCGTCTGGGACGAATCCCACGAGCAACTCGTCGTGCAATTGAATTGCGACGACGTCTTGTTGGCAGGGTTCGGAGTCGTACCGCGGCTACACAGGATGTTGCTGAAAAACCCCATCAAGAGCTACGACTGGCTTCCGAAGAAGCCCATCGAGCCGGCTGATGGGAGGGGTATCCCGGCCACCCTATCCAAGCCGACGCCCGTCAACCACCAGCGCGGCGAGACTGCCGATGACAAAGAGATCGCCATGCATAGGCATGCGCGGTCTATTTGCATCCAGTCCCGCGATGAGGCTGCATTGGACTGGATTGCAGCCATGGTTGACTGTGGCATGGGCTGCAAACCAGAGGCAGAGCCGAAGGTTAGTACCTTACCAATATTCCAAAGTGTTTACCAGCTTTCTAACATCTATTCTTCATAGGCTGCCTTCGCGTGGGTCACGAAAGAGACGCGGTACCGGGAGGGAGACGTTAGACCATACGTCAACGTCTCCATTCGTCTTCCGCCGAAAATCAAGACCCACGACACTCCGGACGGTCCTGTAGACATCGAGACTCCCCGCGGGTCTCGCCCGTTGTTCGAGGCCGTAGAGAAGATCGTGGAGAAGAACATGCCCTGGATGGACCGACAGTTGAGTGGTCGGCGGGGCATGTTGTTCCGAGAGGTGGCGGACGTCGTGGAGCAAGTTGATCCTTTGCCGTGCTGAGATAGCAGGGTCACTTGCTTGGTGGTGGGGTGGTGGGGGGTGTCGTGCATTGAGGGATTCCAAGGCGGTCCAAATTGGTTTCTTTAATGGCCGGCCTTCGTGTTGTATATAATAGTGTTATAGATTTTCTTGTGTACTCGGCTTTTCACTCCAGAGGTACTGTGGATTTACTCATCTTGTGACATGTCTTGGGGTAGATTGATATGTAGTGGTTATTATGTGGAGAGATACAGGAGAGATAGTTCAGGCAAGCTGGATGAGAATTCAACTAGGCACGATAGATATCACTGTGTTGATTATATTAAGGGTACTTGGCTCGTCATGTTAACATTTTATGGATGCATGAGTGAGTCTAGGCTCACATAGAGATGTTAAAGACAGGACCATGATACAAGACGCATTCGTGCGACCTGCCCCGGAAGACAAAAACATATTTTTCCGCGGCCTTTATTCTCTAGGTGGGAACACATAGCTGCACTGAGATATACCAGCCATTCAATCTCCGCCGTCATCCTCCAATCTTCCCATTCATTACTATATTCAACATTGCTTGACGTCATCAACCCTCGTAGTAGCGGGCAAACTCAACGGTCTATGTCACACGATTCCACTGCCATTAGTCATGATCCAGCCCATGACATTACAAGCATCACCAATCTGACGAGATTCTGCCTTGGACACCCTAGAGTAACCGGTATACTACGCCACGAGTAAGCGGCATGTTCCGTTTTAGTCGACAAGCTCTAAATCTAAGGTTTACTTCTAAAATGGAATAGCTTAGGTTCTCTTTATCCGCGCTAAGATGAATTTGGTGTGGAAGGAAATCTGGGCTGAGAATGGATTAAAGTCTCATTAAAGTTTCAACGGGTTTTTCGCTTGCAGGACGGTTGTTCTTCTTGGTGGATTTCCTTGGCCCTGACTCCACAATATAACGAGGCAAGTCATGATGCCATTACCCAGCGCCATGGTGAAGATGAGGATACCATGAAGTAGATTTCTTTCCTCCCAAAAGCCCTGGCGGATCAAAGCTAAAGGTAGCTCGTGACAGACAAATAACTGGTGTTCATTCACCGCAGATATATCGTAGGTTACTGTGATACTCCCAACACCAACGTTTTCAAGACTAGCCTTATACCATGGTCCTTTGGTAGTTTCGCGTCTTCGGCTACCGTTATGGTATAGATGGTTAACTCCGATGAGTCTAAGGATGAATGATGGAATATTAAGGTGTCTAGTAATTAAACCTCCGTAGCTTCCACTCTACGACTCTGTCATAGATAGTTTATGGGGGTGAACCTAAACTTGCAGTCAATACAAGATCTCCCAACATGTTCAGATAACGAACACCCGATATACAAAACCAACAAATTTCCCAAGTCCTCCCCAGGACACCACCAAAACCCTAACCACACCATCAAATATCCCGTGCCCCGGAAACAACACGGAATATCTACCGAAGACGCCCTCCCGCTAAATCTAGAATCCAGACACCCCGCCCTAGACTCCGAAAAGGAAACACCTCCGGGGCCGATTGCCGGAGGGTATTTGGTGGCGAGTATATAGGTTCGTTCCACGTGAAATGGTGCGAAGTGGTGGATCGTTCATTGGTTGGGGTGGGATAGCACTAAAGAGTTATCGTGGAGAAAGATGTAGATTGTTACTCATGATGTAACATGGGTGCTTGGGGCGATTTAGGAACCCTTATTCTGGGAACCCTAGACGGGTGGTGACTTCGATGGCGGTGGCAAATTGTAGCTGAGTTTTCATGTTACTCCAAGATGACTGGGTCTCGGTGATTTGTGGTTACAGCATTGATTAACATTTTCATTTAATGGTTCGATTCAAAAGAGGTCAATCACGTTCACATTCACAAAATCCAAAGAAGTACATCTGATTCTATCGTTCTGTGGTTCCGTATCGTATCTAAGCTTCTATCTTGGTATCGACGTATTTAATTTTACTCCAAACTCCATATTTTGTGTCTGCATCATCTCATCATATCTAGTCTGTCTCCAGCTGAGTAATGGCGGTCTACCCTTCTACCATTCCGGTCATAGTCAGCCAACCCGGCATTGGCAGATGCATACATGAATGTACCATTAGCCTGAACGCCAGAAGCACTGGGTGGTGTGGGCATACCGATAGTAGGCGAACGTAATGATGAAACACTGCTGCGGTAACGAGATGGATACTCTGATTGGTAGCCCATAGACATTGACGTCATTGATGGGTTAATAGTCGACGCATGGTTGTAAGCGGACATGCTCCGGCTACCAAAGCTGAACCTTGGGCTGGTAGGTCCATCAGCGTAAGGCGAAGTTGGGACGGAAGAAAGGTCACGCATCCAGCCACCATCTGGACGGGAAGGCGAAGCACGAGGAATGATGTCCCGTGGTGGCTCGGGAGGTGGGTACATTGGGTTACTCAGACGACGAGTATCAACGTCAATATATCTTGATTGACGAGGAGACGAGACTGAGTCTATAGAACGACATTCGTCTGAACAGTAAAGCTCGCGTTCATTGACATCAAAGAATTGCTTTTCGCAACTCATACTACAAAAGTGTTAGTCTCAAGTAAAGTAGTAAAGACTTCTTTTTGGATATAAACTTACCAGAATTGAGGAAAGGAATCTGGCTCATGTGAGTTCCAGTCGTCATCAGAGATCTGGCGTTCGCGTTCCCTTGTGCTCTTCCCAAGCATACGGATATCCTTTGAGCTAGATTTCCGGTGCTTAGGTGAAATGTTGTGTTCTGAAGGGATGCGGCGCACATCAGTAGCCGATGAATGACCAGACCGACGACGAACGTGATGATGATGCATTGTATGAAAATGTGGTGGTGTCCGGTAACGAACAAAGAAAAAAAAACTTGAAATTGAGATTAAGAGCCAACGGCTTCCTGATAAGCCAAACAAGCAAACAGGAGTCAGGTAAACTGACAAAGGGGAAGCAGCGCAGGATTTTCTCTCCCCAGAAGCTTTTTTTCTTTTTGTCGAATATGCCCCTACAATTGGACAACTGGACGGTGCGTCAGATAACGGCGGATGATATTGGCGGACCGACTGTGTATGTACATAAAGCACATGTAATATGCAGCGAATCACAGCTCACGGGCTGGGCACATCCAACTTGACTTTGCCAAAGTTGAGTTGCAGCACAGCAGGCAAAATCCACTTTATGATAAGCGAAGTTTACCGTCTCCAAGTGGTGGCTCGTGGCAGAAATATAGTATGTAGACGGCCCTGGACAAGACTTTTGTAGTACAGGATGACCCCTTCTTGCGTGTGTAAGTGAGTCCCGCAGAGCCGTGCTGGATTTAAGTTCCGTGAGTTTTCTGGCGAATGGCACGGCCAGAAAGACGAATGCAAAATCCCAAAAGGTTCCCCTGGGAAGGCAAATTAATGCAGAGAATTTTTTTTATGGCCGTGGGACGACGATGCTGGACTTCCGAGAATGGAAAGAGACGTGGTGAGGGATCGTATGCAGGTTGTGGGGGTGTTCAGTCGAGAATAGTAAGGAGTTTACGTGAGTATCAACTATAAGAGTCAACCCCGAAGACTTTATAGCGGTAGTAATGATATAGGTAGTAGGTGGCGTAGCTCAGACCAAGAAGAAACAAAAGGACGTTGACCAAGATGGCAGGAGAGTACACAAGAAGCGGCAAAGACAGACGGTGTGTTTATCGTGTGCGTGTATTCTTGGCCGGATATAGTGATAGTGGACAAAAAGGTGTGGGACGTGCTGTAGTGGATCAAGTGCAAAGAGATTGCAGTTCAAGCAAGTATATATGTATGTACAGATGTACGCAGATAACAAAAAGATTGTAATGTATTGCCGGAAAAAGACATGCTCCTGCAGTAGTCAAAAAGGGCGGATGTTAGTTTCCTTTTATAGTCTGAGGACGTGTAGTGGTGAACATAGGCTGTCGATCAAATCAGGTGTGCGACTCCCAATCTTTGGCCTGGGGAAACAAGTCCATGGCGGGGCAAGGAAGAAGAGGGCGTGAATGCAGTACATCGATGGCGGATACACCCCACTACCCCGGTCTTGAAGGTTGGAATTTAGGATTTCAGTTTGAATGAGGTTGTTTGGTGCACTAAAAGTTATAGGCTGCATAGATAGTGTCTAGCTATACTAAAGGTAAATAAACAGTAACATTGGAAGTGGAAAGTCGGAATAAGATACCCGAAAGTTGAATGTGTATATACATACATAGTATATGTAACCGGCCGTTTGAGCTAGCTTATATGAGAAACTTTGATAAGACAGCTGGCGGCCGAAATGCACATGTACAGACATGAATGACAAAACAGAGAAACTACAACATCTCACGCAGCCACCCTTGTGGACAGTCAAGTCTTTCCAGTGGCGAACTAACTAGGATATTTACAATGACACCAAGGGTATTGTTGCTTCAGATCGGTTCAATGGACTACATGAGATAAGAGGCGAGGTTGACTATTGAACCAAGGGATCACACGAGGTCATGACTTACACCGAATGACGCCCGCAAAGATAGCAAACCTGATTATAAGCTACGAAACTCCATGCTTGGTCCTGCTTGAGCCATGCAGTATGGGGAGTCAATGCTCCAGGAGGGAGGTGGGAGAGAAAAAAAAAGCGAGCAAGATACGTCTGAGGGTTATCATTGTACATTTAAGGAACTAGAGTAGGTCGATCAAGGGAAAGATAGCAACTTTGTGAGTCTTTCCTTTTCCCGTTGACCGATTTGGGAGGCGGAGTCAGTGTTCATTGCATTGCGGATGGTCGGGTGAAGAAACTTGGAAAGGGCCAAAATCACTGAGCAGGTTACGGGTACTTGGTGATGTCCATCTATGAAGGATTACCCAAGGACATTTCCCATGACGAGGAAATGATCGGATTGTTGCGGCTTGTAAAGGCGAACCGAGACGATGGAAGCCGGGTAGGATGATAATAGCCGTGTCGAGTCATGGTGTCGAATACGCCTTATGCAAAGACCAGGAGCAAGCTTTGAGTAACAGATACCACTATCAAAAGCATCTGATTCTAATACAGCAAAGCCTCGGTCGTTACGACACGTTACTACACCACAAAAAAGAAAGACAGAAATATCCAGAAAACTGTCGAAACAAGTATGACCTAGATTTGTGGCGATATCTCATTATAGAAACAATGTCAGAGTTGAGTTTTAACTGCATCAGGCAAGAAATGGTCGACACCTGCCAGCCATTAAACGAATCAGATTGCAGTATTGAAACCCTTGATTTTGTATACAACATCAGCCAGTCTAGAAAATAACCTTGTTTCTACCGAAAGGCCTCCAATGATAACGCCATTTGACTTGGAAAATATCTAGGGTTAATCGCTAAGGGTCTCTCAACACTCAACGTTTCATTCGGGCTTGTCGCAGTAGATAGACTGTTGCTCCGATGTTGTAGCTGGAATGCTCCTATTCCCTTCCCTTTAACCACAACTTTTAACGAGAATGTGTTGGACCAATGACTCTATCAGTACTTATCGTCGAGTCCGGCCCTACCCGAAAGGTTTGTACTGTACATGACTGCATTATCTTTGAGGCCATTGTAGACGCCGCGCCGTCATCAAAGAGCGCTTCCGACATCGGCTGTCTCACATACATATGTACATTGATGTGTATGTAAATACTCAACCCAGTGTGCTACACAGCGTGCTTGCCGTGAGCGACCGGACGGCAGCAGTCCCTCGGACAACACAAACCAAGTCGTGACTACAGGGGATATGAACCTGGCTATTCACATTGTTGGTTATGCACACTCATTGCGACATGGTCAGCAACTGATATCAAGTCTACACTGATATCACCTGTGATAGTGAGTCTTTACAGCCCACCAAGTGCCTGGTTAGGAACCGCCCGTGGTGGGGGTGTACACAGCACATGGTGCACATGGGCGTGCATCTAACTTATTTCCTGGGGAAAAAACACAAAGTGCTCGTTACAAAGCTCGACAAATGGTTCATGACTTGGCATTTGTCACCGACTTGTATATCCATGTTTCCCCCGCCATTGTCGCAACACCACGTTATATCAAAAAGTATGTAAATGCCTAGACAGAACTTCCAAGGCAACAGTTACCCACCATCATGAACGGCCCTCTATTCCCGGCCGATGGAGCTAGTCAACCATACCTTTGCAACGTGTCCCAGTACGTATTTTCAAACGTATGTCTGTATCCACTCCACTCTGGATGTCTCCTCTCTCGTCCAACGTGAACACAACGTGCACACGGGGGCGTTGTCGTCCTTGCTACTTTCAAGAGCCAGTAGTCGTTCATATCCAACCCACGGCGTAGAACAATCGACCGGGGGGGCGCTACAGGAACTATTATCCCGGCTCATAAACGGCCACTAAGAGTGCCCCGACCACGGGTATGTGTTTCCCCGATGGAGGGTTCCAATCGTGCGGGAGAGTCAGGTCAGCCCTGCATCGTCCACCAGTCGGCCAGACATGTTTTGTGTTTCAATGCACGCATACTGTTTAAACTAGCCCACTCATTTGTCACCAAACTTTTGACTTGATTCCCAGACTGCAACATCTATGTATGTATGTGCTAATGATTCTCTCTTCCCCCCTTGATCGTAAAACAGACCGGCTATCTCTTCTGGCCTGAGAAAGCACACACTATTGTACCCGTGTAACTGCCGGATCACGTCATGAAGCCTCTCTGTTCACTGCAGCCATCCTGCCATTCGTCGCTGGACGACCTGCGTGATGCCCATGTACGACTGAAATGTCTCAGGGCTGGTGCCCCGGTAGCCTCCAAGGCCGGAATAATCGTCATATGGCGCCAAACTTTCCTAAGCTGAGGTCACTGCCATTAGAGCGATGTATGTACACAGTTCGTCATTGTGAAGCGAATGGCGATTGTCGTTGATCGCAAATTGTATGCAAGATTTGCACCATCTGGAACCGTCTTTTTGTCCTGGGTTTCTGTTTGCGACGGACAGGCACAAAGACCAGGTGCATTACTGTGGTACACTGGAGAACTTTTGTAATAATACGCTCAGCCTATAGCCTCTCATCCCGCCATGTCATGATAACCAACAACTTGCTCAAGGTACCAACCCGCATCCTAATACTCGGCATCTGATTACTCGATCATGGACACACGCATGCACATACTTTTCTATTCAGACCGTCACATACCGGACTACTTCGGCCGTCATAAAAGAACAAACCACCAAACATAGGCACCCATTTTCCGCTCCACTCCCGTATGCATCCCACGAAACTCCGACCGAAGCTTCAACCAATCGCATGACAATCCTAGCCCATTGTATGGTGTTTTCACGTTCTTTGGTCAACTGTGCGGCGTCGCAGCTACGGCATAGCGCTTGAAGATTCTGAATTCCCCGAGACGTTTCCGCTTCTTTCTTCGTCGCCTTGGCTCTTATTGTATATTTCACAAAATGGGCTGATTTTCTCCAAATGCATGTTCTTTACCGCTCTCCCCCCACTACGGCTCGGACCTAAACCTTCCATCTACCGGAACGTTGCTATCAAGCTCGGACTCCCCACGCTCGGAAAACCGTGCGAGCGGCGAATCTCTCCTTGTCGTTCGTAACATCCACTTTGACGAATCGGCATGTCATGTCTCCAAAAATGTACCCCAACTTATCGACATATTTCATCATCTATTGATCTACTGTGGAATCGACGTCTCCAAAACTTGCATATCCAACCACGCTGACACTGCATGCCCTAAAATACAATGCTCCAAGTGCCCCTTATAGCGCTACAGCCCCGACAGAATGTCCCCGCAAACTTGGCAGCTCTGCATCCCATGGCGGGAAGCCGCAGACGCTCCAGGAGAACCCCGTAATGAATGCACTCCTGAGCAACATTGAACCCCACCAATGCCGTATATTTTGTGGGGTTTGTGTACACTGGATTGCGACTTGTTGTCACTGTTGTCTGAGAGTTGCACCGCCATATGCAGGGTCTTTACGGTCATAAGTGTCACGACGCTTTCTCCAATGTGAAAGATGCACTTTGTCCTGGCCATCAACGGCCCATATTAGCACAGGTCTACGTATGTTGTATATCATTCTGTCGCACGACACAGCCCACGCCAACTACTACTCCACCACTTACCATTGAACTCAGCCGTGTGCCACGTAACTTGTTGCTCGGAAAAAGTCACGTGATGACCACTAGATTCACTGGTCTACAGGTTGGAAAGTACCGCGGATCTAACCTTTTCAAACGCTACGGTGAGCCATCTTCATTACGTTGTGTTGCAGTATTTCCCCTCTTTTTTCTTTCAATTCCATCGCTTCTAAAAATGTTTTGGCTTTCAGTCTTTGTAATGGTCTGGACCAGGCCACAACTACTGTGACGCTTAATTATGGGGGGTGAACTAAAGATGCCAACCATCTTGTGGTTCTAATCTTTTTCTTTTACAAATCTAACTTCTTCTTTATGGATTCTTTCCTTGCAAGCTGGTCGGTATACGAAACTTGGACTCGCTGCCAGCCGTCTCCAGTTGGCCCGACTTCACCGACAAAGTCAATTCGGCCGGACTAGCAAGACTAGTCTCGCCAACCCATGTGTTCCCCGCATAAAATGTCTGGGGATGACTATAAACTCCACTCAACAGCCCTCATTTCCGCGGCATACACTCTCTAGGGTCTATTCTAGATTCTCCAGTCCCACAGAATCGCCAGAAACTTATCTCTCTTTCTAGATATGACGGAATTTGATCTCTTTAGTTGGACAACTAACTAAGCGGCCCGCAACTATGACCAAGTGGGTATGTATGTCTGCCATCCAACCAACTATCCTCGTTCAAGGCCAACACGATGACATGTTTTCTTTTTCGGCCCCCAACAAGTACTGGACAATATGCCGTCCTACACGACAGATATAAGCAACGCAACACGCCAAAGTATTTGGCTGCCACCAACAATATGCAAGGCCCACTCAAATCTCTGGGGTCTGTGAACAGTATCCACACAAAGATGCGGTCGGTGTCACCAACTAGACGTGGGGGTGAGGGGTTGGTCAAATCCACTTTTCCCGGTTTTCTATCTAGAATGAGCCAGGCCTGTCATACCCCAAGTCCACGCATAATTGGCGGCTCACAAGTGGAGAAACGAGGTGCTTTGTCGAGTCTTGTTGACAGTATCACATTACTGATACTTTGTGTTATCAAAGATGGGCTTTCCGCCTTGAGAAAACCGCCGTCGCCTCGATAAACGCTAATGCTGTTATGATGGTGATAGGTCCACACATGGCTCTGGTGAATGTATGCACGGCTGGGATTACGCAAACATTGGTTGTTCACTCATGTCCGAGTGGAGGGCCCTATTCAGGAATCAACTCTCCACATTCCCGGGCATGCCATGCTAGCGGAAGGTTAGGCCCGCAGTTGTTCCTGTAAAGTAGATCTCAATGCACCATAAGGGTGTCATGTACATATGTGTGTACATATGTGTCTACCAACCCCACGCCTCTGCTCGGTCTTCAGATAGACCGGAATCGAGTGGGCACTTGACATGAACTAGCCGCCCAAGCGTAGCCGGGAAGCGGGTGCCTCGTTGTCGGACCCTCTTGCACGTCCCTCTTGGTGTATACTAGCGCTTAATCAGATTGCAAAGGCCGACCCACACGGCACAAATCTAGTCCAATCTGCGCAATCAACAAACCCGTACCTTTCAGGCTCTCTTCCGTCCCCGTAACATTCAGTCCGCCTGCCGGAATTCTGAGGCACCCGGTGGTTGTGATACGCCATGTCATGGATCCTTCCTTTGTCACTCCATAAGCACATGTGTTCCCAGCCGGCCGCTCAGTATCATCCCGGAAACACAGAGTGGTAGTTTTCTCGCCCTTGTGATTATCCGGTTTTACCGAGCTCGCCATACATAACATGTCATGTGTAACCTAATCCTATCTATCTAGCTGCATATCGTAAGACTTCTAAAACGTTGTTCTCCAGACTTTTTTTGGACCAGATTTTTTTTCGGGGAGGGGGGGGGGGGGGGGGGTTAGATACACAAAGTATGTACTTGGGGGAAGATGCAACCATGGAAAAGACCACCGGGTTGAGTAAGGTCCTTATCTTTGTAATCTTATGGCTGCATATATGGATATCTATATGACACGAGGGTGTTGCTAGAGTCGGCACGATTCCGGTCTTTGTGTAGCCAGTAGTACCAGGCTAGTGAGGGAGATAGAAAATAACATGTCCAAATCGTCAAGTTCTATTCCGTTCTCCTCCGGTTCTTATTCGTGCCGCGGCGAAAGAACTACACCATTGTCTTGGCACATGTACGTATATTGGTGAAATTTTACAACATGTATGTAATCACTCGGCGTCATGAAATCTCTGCTGTCGTCCTCTATCACCTCCAACGTTCTAGACCCAATATCAAGCTCAAAATCATGTCTATATCTGGACATATCACTCACCCGCCCCGCGGAATACAATCGACGCTACCCAGAAAACCCTGCGGAAGCTAAACCAACGCTTTGGCCCAACCACGGCCCATTCCATTCCATTCAGCCCAAGTCGGCAAGACAACGAAAAAAAAAAAAAAGAAGCCTCGGCCCGCCGGGCCAGAAAGGAACCGGACAATGGACGGCAAAGAAAAAAAAGTTGGTCCCTTAGTCAAGGTTCGAGATCCAGTTGAACTGGAGCATCGGGAATTGAGCCCAATGCGGGGGTCGAACCCGCAGCCTTGAGATTAAGAGTCTCACGCTCTACCGATTGAGCTAACCGGGCGGGATTGTTGTTCTTGTGAGGGAGGGCGGTAACACCGGCTATCAACGCGGCTGAGCTGCCGGAGAGCGTTTTGAGGGACCGGATGGGTTAGATCGGGCTCGGAACTGGGTTGTCTGTGGACTCCGGTTCATTTTGAATGTACCGTCAACACAGTGGTCGTCAAATCACCTCTCTACATGCTCCGGAGCCCGGGATCACAGGTCCGGTGCACTCCGTATCACAGTGATGTGCACTTGTTTCAAGTTTCCTAACCTAGTATTTTCCTTTTTCTTTCCAAAAATAAACGCCCTGTTAAATTACAATGCGTTCACTAGGGTTACCACCCACAAAACCCTATACCCCTTGCCCCACCTCGTCATGGTCGGTTCATTCCTTGCTCCAAGGCCATGGCCAAGCCCAGCCATCGGCACCTTCCTGTAAATGTCAAGATGGTATCCCGATTGGCCTCTACATTCAACCGCCCTATTTTCTGGCGTGACGACTGACCGAAGGAGAATTTTCTCATCGTGTTTACTTTTTTTTGGGGAGCTTGTTGAAGTATCCAGAGAGTTGTTTTTTATGACGTTATTTTGATATTTTGTTTGATACCGATTTGTTGAGTGCTTTTTTTTTTCTTTGTCCTTTTGTTGTTTTGGGGGTTGAGTGACGTCAAATTGGATTGGAAGAGATACACACTGTCTGGTTGACAGAGAACCTACGACGAACGATACATATAGCGTACTATTGCTTTTGGAACAGGATTTGCTCGATTCGGTTTTTTTACTCGCATTTGAAGAATTGATCAAAGGGATTCTCGGTTTTTTTTGTCTCAGGGATTTGTTGCTTTCAATTGATTGGAATCCGTATAATGGAGGTGAGTTTCATTTACATCGGTTGCTCGTAACGTTTGGGGCGCTTTTCGTTTATCGCGGTGAACGTCGGGGTCTGGCACGTATGGTGAATGATGTCATTCAAGTAAAGAGGATCTGGACACTGAGTCGATGGATTCAAACAGGTCGAGTGGAGTGGTTCATGTGAATGCGCTGATGGGCTCTGAGAGAGGGTCTCGTCCCGGAGATTGCGGAGATGGCTTGGAATGCCAAAACTACAAGTCGTTATCAACTAGATACTCGCTTGAGGAAGCTTTGAATACGTTGTATATCTAGCTATTCCAAGTCCCCTAGTGCCGCTGTCAAATCCGCCGATAATGCTTTTGGTTCTTCCTAGCCGCTATCGACGTGCTAGTCGTTATCGTCTTGCTCCCTTCATTCCACCACCATATCTAGAAGCTCTTCCTACCCTTTCCCAATCCGGCCGGGTCAAGCTAAACCGCCATACCCAATTGAGCTTGGTGACGCTATCTTCAAAATGGGTGAATCTTCTTCAGCCTTGTCTGCGCAAGTGGTTTCCAAAACTCTTTTCAAAGTCACATGATTCGCATTATCAGTCATCATGTCTAATCAACGGCGTCTCAGCGCATTCACTCCCCGGAGGCGCAAATCCGCGTCTACACCACACCATGCATCATCACCATCACCGCCATCGCAAGACCCCACTCCACCGGCAAGCCATGCTACACCGGAAAGCGCATTTCTCCCAGGCTCACAGAAAACGAAAGCACCACGTGAAATGTCCAATGCAGAACTGACATTGTTGGAAATACAGAACCAGAGTAGGTCCGGGACCTTGAGAACTGGGGATGCCTCGAGGGTTAGTGAAGCGGCGGCAGCGGCGGCGGCGGCTCAACAGCAGCAGGCTGCAGATAAGGCGAGACCACGGTTATTGTTGATGGGCCAGAGACGGTGAGTTCATGCTGAGAGGCGTTGTAATGTTGTGTGAATGAGGTTTACTGACTCGTGAGTAGGAGTGGAAAGTCTTCCATATCTAGTGTTGTGTTTCACAAGCTACCACCACAGGAGACCTTGTTTCTTGAATCAACAGCCCGTGTACAAAATGATACTATGAAGTAAGTTCTCTACTCTACATATACACATCACCTTACTAACCTCTTTCCTAGGTCCTTCATGGATATCCAAATCTGGGACTTCCCCGGTCAACTGGAAGTCTTTGACAACCCTGAATTTGACCAAGAAGCCATCTTCGGTGAAGTTGGCGCTCTAATTTGGGTAATTGACGCCCAAGACGATTACCTTGAGGCAGTCGAACGTCTCAACATCACCATTCTCAATCTTTATGAGACCTATCCCCACATCAACATCGAAGTCTTCATCCACAAAGTCGACGGCCTCTCAGACGACTACCGTCTTGACGTCCAGCGCGACATTGTAATCCGCGTGCAAGATGAACTTTCCG
Source organism: Huntiella abstrusa (assembly GCA_025685495.1). Classification (NCBI taxonomy): domain Eukaryota; kingdom Fungi; phylum Ascomycota; class Sordariomycetes; order Microascales; family Ceratocystidaceae; genus Huntiella; species Huntiella abstrusa. Next base: position 283,105 of record JAJNMT010000023.1, read on the forward strand.
ACCAAGGAATCGAAACCGCCCCCGTAACATTCCACATGACCTCCATCTACAACCACTCCATCTTCGAAGCCTTCTCCAAGGTAATCCAAAAACTAATTCCCGGCCTCGGTACTCTCGAAGGCATGCTCACCAACCTCTGTCGTACATGCCACTTGGAAAAAGCATACCTCTTCGACGTGGCTTCCAAAATCTACATTGCTAGTGACTCAACGCCCCCAGACATGCCTAGCTATGAAATCTGCAGTGACTTTATCGATGTCATTTTAGACATTAGTGAGGCCTTTAGTTCATGGGGGGACGGCGAGGATATGCCGGATGGTGTGCCGGGGTTGAGTGCCGCTACGGCATCGGGGGCCGCGCATCCCTTAGATGGTGTTGTGGGGGCTGCGACAAAGGTGCAGGATCAGGTGGCCTTTGGGCGTGCTGAGGCTTGTTTGGTCTTGCATGAGGGGAATAGACCCATTATGTTGCGGGAGGTGGATAATCATTTGGCCTTGGTGGCTATCATGGCTGAACATTCCTATGCAAAGATGCCTTTGGTGACTATGAATGTTGAAATCATCGCCAAGGGCTTATTGCAGTTTTTTGAAATCACGAAGCGCAAATAGATACATACATAGAGTAAAGTGCGAATATCATAATCTATGCTACCTATCTAGACTCACGAACTCATTGGTGTTAATCCGTAGCTACTGTATGTTGTCCTGGTAGAATCCAACAAACACACACGGGCAGCGAGAACGTTTCGTACAGCTGAGGCTCCATGCGCGTCAAGAGAACATGGTTCTATATCCCCCGGAAGTGGATAGGCATATACATTTTCCACTGTCTCCAGCTCAATTGATCCCGTTGGTGATTGCCAAGAGAGACTCAGAAGTGGAACAACGTAAATCGCATATGGCGACTGAGAGCCGTGAACCTCCATCTTGGAGAGGTGGTACTTGTAAATTGGTGACCCTGTCTTAGTTTGGGATTTCGCATCAACAGCACAGATCAAATGACTCGCGAGAATCCGGATATCAACTACGCGAAGACCGCCGAAGGAGAGGGCTGTGGTTGCGGTTTGGGTTAACTTGCTTTTGCCGGATGTTACAATGTTCTCGATGGCATTTACGAGGACTTTGCTCTGTGATGACGTTAGGATGGCAGTGTAGGTTATGTTGGTAGACTGTGAATAGTTAGCAATGCACGAAACGGATTGGATGGTACTCAACTTACCGCATTCTTTGCAATCATATCTGAATGGATAGAGACCATCGGTTCCGTCAACTCTACCCTGACTTTTTCTCCAAATCGTAGAGTCCGTCGTTCAGAGGTTGCAACCGAGTCGAGAACCTTCTTTACTAATCTCTCCAATTGCCCCGTAACTTCGCCGAATTGGAGTAACTTAACCGACGCTTCATTGGTGACATTAAGCATCGGCTCTTGATTCAAGATACTATCCATAAGCTCAACCATGTGAATCCCCTTTTTCTCACAGGTAGCAGACAGCGAAGTAAACTCCTCATCTAAGCTACCGTCGCCTAGATCGGTTGTCATGTGAGATTTGATCGGTGACTGCTGGAGATACTCCAGAATGTATAAAACGACTTGACTCATGTCAATCATGTTCCTCTCCGAAATATCATCTGCCGTCGATGGTGTGGTCAACTTTTCTATGCTGAACGCCATCCAAGCGGTGAACGATCTGTACGCCTTGAGTTCTTCAGAAACACAAAGCAAAGCACGACTAGAGAGCAGCGTCAGGATAGAAATCAAATCCCGGATTCCACGGAAGTGTTCCGAATGTAATCCTATTTGGTCATTGCCTCCGTGGAACTTGGCAAATCCGTCCAGACGGCTAGTGACAATACTAAGGCGTTGGAGGGCAGGAGTGAGGTGCTCCTGGATAAGAGAGCGCATGGCAGCGAGTCCAGTTTGGACAGCCTTGTTCCATCTTTTGATGTTCTATCTGACAGTTAGTACATAGTAATGTTAGATAGCTCGTTTATACTTACTCTGTCGCCAATAGAATCCACCATCCATTCCTTCAATTTGCGGTTGAAGTTTCCAGTCAAAGCAGCCTGGTACAATGCTACAACAATATCCTGCTTGAGGCTTGGGTCTTCTTTCATTGATGTGACTGCACTGTTTATGAACCTATTAGGCAGGTCTCTTGTGTTATTGAACTCAACCTGTATATGCAGCATAGTTTGTTTGATGTAACGCAAAAGTTTATGCATAGAGGTCAGCTTGGAAGAGAGAAGTGTGAGATTTATGGGCCATGCCCCAAGGAAAGGCATGTCTAATGAGACAATGTCAAGATGGTGGTAGTCTGGCTTTTTGTGCTTGAATACCAACATTTGAGAGGATACGGCGGGGTTCGAAGCATGATGAACCAGTTCAACTGGCTCGGTTGAATCTCCTTCCACTCTGTTTAACGGATATGGAATACTTCCAACTGGAAATGAGTCGTGAATGCTCACGAAGATAGAGCCATCAGCCATTCCTGCCAACAGCACGGAGATCTCTGTGGCATCGTTACGGTCGAATGGCTGGAATATGAAATCAATAGCCGATCTCTGTGTGAACACAACAGCATCTTCACCACTTCCCGCACTCGAAATTGGAAGGGGACTAAGTTTCGGCAATGACACCTCAAGATCCAAGAACGTGATTTCCAGCGGCAAGTTGGACAGAACATTATTAACGTCAGCTTCCGAAGATACATCATCACTTGAGATATCTTTGGTGATGGACTTGAGTACATCACTGGTCAGTGATGTACATGACAAGGGAATAGATGCCCTTGACCACGTAATATATGTCACTTCTGCCTTGGTAGTAGTATTAGGCGCAAAGACTGGGATGTGATGCGTAGCCTTGCCAGTTTCCAAACTCATAAGTCGGATTATACCGTCTTTCCAGGCAACCGCAATGAATTGACCTTGACCTCTGTTAGTTATGCCTATTCATCAACATTTGTCTATTCATCCATACCATTATGTTTCCATCGCGTCGCTGTCACAGTACTTGGGATTCGACCACCCTGCTGTAGTTTACACACCAATTCTCCGTCTGGTCTGTAGATGAGAACATTGCGGCCACTGTTGTCCAGTGTTGCGGCCAAGTCTAACACTGGACATGAGTGTGGATAACCGGCCGGTGCTGGGACTTCAAATGTCGTTTGACTGATGGGGTCTAATTTGAAGCTTGAGACCATGATGCTGGCGATGCTTCCAATAAGGGGAAATTTGTGATGTCAAGATCAACCTAACAGTCAAAGTTGATGGGGGAAACAGTCCTGGTGACTTTGAAGTGACACAGTCGGATCAATAAGGCAATCAATTAAACTTTTTTAAGGAAGGTAGTCACCCTCCGTGTCATCCACGTAGTTGCTTCTTGGAAGTAAACAAACCATCGACCAACAAATGAAAGTTATGGTAGGGTTATACGATTCAGCATTAGGGTCTACCAAGGACTGGACATTTTATCTAAGGGACATATCGTACATGTGACAACCATTCGCTCTCTACTCAGCTGTCTTTAACTTTCTTACAGCGATGAAATAGTTTCCAACCTTCTCGCTGCCCTCCACCTTTTTCCAGCCGAACCCTGGTACATACATGACACCCATAACCTGAGGCGTCTCCCAGATACCCCGAGACGCAAAGTATGCTGACATCTCCTCTTGGTTCAAGTACTTGTTCCAGTCGTGAGTTCCCTTTGGTACTATCTTCAGGACATCCTCCGCCATTAAGTTGGTGGTGAACCAGCTCATCCACGTCCGCGCAATGGTACTCATTACCAGCCAACCACCAGGCTTGACAAAAGGCGCAGCACGATCGAGGAAGGGAGCAGGTTGATCGACGTGCTCAACAACTTCAAAGATCGAAACTACATCGTATTGTGAATCAACTTTAGTAGGCCCTGATGGCGTAGGTAGGTCTTCAATGGTGGCTTGCTTGTAAGTCAACTTTGTCAATGAAGGATCCTGAGCTGCATGTGCCTTTGCGATCGCCAATACTTCAGGCGTAGGATCAATCGCAGTGACACTCTTCGTGGTAGCAAGGCGCGCAGCACTCTCGGCAAAGATGCCTCCACCGCAACCGATATCCAGGTAACGAAGCGAGTTTGGGGCCGGGTTGAAGGGTTCTGGATGGGTGGCGTGGCAGGCGCGGATGAAGTCATGACGAAGAGGGTTCATCATGTGAAGAAGACGGGAAGGTCCATATGGATCCCACCATGATGAAGCGAGAGTGTTGAAATGCGAGATTTCCGAAGGGTCGATGGAGGAGAATGAAGGCTCCTGTGGCGGTGGCGCGGAACCGGAGGAGGAATGGCGGATGGCCGGTGATACAGCAGCGCGGATGGGGGAGCTGATGCGGTCGGCGCGTCTAAGGCCCCGGGCAAAGTGCAATACTGGCCGTGACGCCATTTTGAATATTAATTGTCGTTTGAACGCTTTCCAATCGTTAACCCCGTTCGGTCCCGCGCGGCCTACATCTCTTCATCGGCATCAAGCTACACAGTGGTGGAGCCTGCTTATCTAATCACTTAGGGTTGCTGTTGAAGGCTATCACATGGGCAATTGCCGCAACAGTATCGATGCATTAGGAAGTCACGAAGAAGCATGGAATAAAGAGGCTGGCCGAGGAATATTTTAGAGGGGGCTCGCGCGCGGCAAGCCGGATTGACATTCGCCGGTAATCAACTACCCCGAACTTCGATAATTTTCTGGCGGCGTCCCACTTGAGCAAAGTCCGAATGGAGCAATTGTTTGTCAGCATATAGTAACTGAGCTTGGGCTGTCGTGACTGAGCTTTACATAATCCGTCCGTACATGCATCATCTACGAGACAAGGATGGAGAAAGTGTATGTATGTATGTACTCAAGCCCAGTTCTAGGTGCCGACATGGCGAACAGGCGGGGTTTAAGGAGATGATCACGCTGGTGGCCACGGGAAATGTCACGATATTTGTCGGAGGTACTGTTTATGTGTTCATAGCCGAGGGGAGTTTCCGGATGGGGAGAGTGGCCTGCTTCTGTGCGGCTCTTTATCCCCGATTCCTTTGGCTGATAAACTAGGAAATAGCACAGGGATGCCACGTTAGGCAGGGCGTAGTATCGGCTGATAGAGGCCTCGGGAGTGCATGTAATTCCAAAGTTGGCTGAAAACTGACAAATATATGGACTTGTTGATGTCGCATAGAATTGGCGATCACAACGGTCCTCATCATTTGTGAGGCCATTGCCAATTGGCACCAAGAACTGCCGTTACCAAAACCGGTCCGGGGTTGGAGTGGATTTCTAGAATGACGAAACCCCACCATGCGCTAAAGTGTGCCAGTGAAGACATTTTAGACCGTAGCGGTCGCAGGGACCTCCAACACACCGGGACTCGAGGCCACTTTGATATCTTGTCTATATAGAAGCCCTTTTGCGCAAACTTGTCCTTGGACTGTCAACCATAATAACATCCACAATTTACAATGTCTCCCAGCGCTACTATTGAGGCTACGGCCTTTGACTCTATCCCAGACTGCATTGAGGCCTATCGTATGTCTGCTTTACCATATCACCGTGACGTCGTCTAACCAATGTTCCACTCCAGGCAATGGCGAATTCCTTGTAGTCCTCGACGATCCATCTCGCGAAAACGAAGCCGATCTCATTATCGCCGCTGAGGATCTCACCCCCGCTAAAATGTCCTTCATGGTCCGCCACACTTCCGGTCTCATTTGCGCGCCCCTCCCCGCTTCGCGCTGCGACGCTCTCGGCCTGCCACAAATGGTAGTCAACACCCAAGATCCCCGTGGCACCGCCTATACTATCTCTGTCGATGCTGCTGACGCCTCTGTCACCACTGGTATCTCTGCCTACGACCGCGCCCTTGTATGCAATGTCCTTGCCGACCCTAAGGCTACTGCGGATAGTCTGCGGAGACCTGGTCATGTCTTCCCTTTGCGCGCACGCGAGGGCGGTGTTAGAGAGCGGAGTGGTCACACTGAGGCAGCCATTGACTTTTGCAGACTGGCAGGGAAGCAACTGGCAGGCGCTATCTCCGAGGTGGTGGATGATGGCGAAGAGGTTCTGGGGCAGGCCGTGCGCAACAATGGAGGCATGCTTAGAGGTGAAGACAACATTCGCTTTGCGCGCAAGTATGGCATGAAGGTGTGTACTATTGCGGATCTTGTGGAGTACCTGGAAAAGACAGAGGGCAAGCTCCCCACGGCGTAGGGTCTCGGCGGGCTTAGATTGGGAAAGATGGAGCGAGTGGATGATTAATGTGCTGGTCACATGGAGTCATCTCAACTAGGCGACCATTGCGTGTGATTTCGCACATTTATGTATTTCTACAGTGTCTAGCATGTCTAATAAAGGCTTTTACCGTTGCCTCATATCCATCTCTTGTTCTGTCGTCGTTAAACTTGCCTGAGTGAAGCATCGCACAACCTGAGTCACAGGGTTACACGACCCTTAACATAATGATTACTCGATTCGCTCGCCGAGAAAAACGGCTAAACGGGGGCCCAGGGCCCACTTTTAAGGCCCTGGGCTCCGTGAGTGAGAATGACATCAGGGCCATTAATTTGCTGAAGCGTTGCGATGAGAGTTTGGACTGCAGTTTGAGTTGTGCGCTGAATTGCATCCTTTAAATTCCTTATTTCCACTCACGAGGTTTTGTTGAAATCTATATTTGAATTAGGCTTTGTCCACTTTCTTCATCCTCATTTGTCCCATTAAACCCGTTCTGCCACTCCTCCCAAATCCGTCTGGACTACGCCTATATCTAAATCAACGCCACCAAGCTACTTATATAGTATTCGTCCACACCAGAATATAATTTCAAGACGTCTACAGCCAGTTCTTATCGGCTCTATCGGTCCGCCGCGACTTCTCCGTCTTGCACGTTTCACTGCTCGCTGTTGCCCCGCAATATTTATTCTCGGGCAACTACCGACAAACACACTGCCTTCCCTGGGAAAAAAATACAGCGGCTCCACATTCACCCACAAGCTATATTCTTGGTCAGCTACATCTAGGCCAGGCCAGTACCCAGCCCAACCCTTTTGGCATCAACAACTTACATTTGGACTTTCTCGATACGCTTTTCCAACCCTCCATACGCCCCCCCGACATATACACCGAAACCCACAATCAGCTCGGTCCTTCCAAGGGTTTTGACATCATCAGTCCGTCATCATCTCGCCTCAACTCCACCCGAACCGATTAAACCCCTGCACCATCCGCTCGCCATCTTACACACATCTTACACTGTGTTTGGACGCCTTCCGACGCCTGTCTATCGCCAATTTACTGCTTTTAGATTCAGCGCAATCCGCCACAACTCACCGGTCCCACTCACTATAACCGGCCTTGTACTTTTGGATACCACCCGCACGACCATGCGGGGCTTTGGAAAAAGCTCTGGAGGCTCTGCCTTTGGACAATCACATGCCGGCTTTGGCTCTGCGGCCGCTACGGATTCAGGGAGTAACTTGTGCTACTGGTCTCGACCTGCCGACTGCTCGGGTGTGTCTGACCCAGGAGTTGTTGTTTCATTCAAGGGATTGCAGAAGAAGGATGATACAACCAAAGTTAGGGCACTGGAGGAATTGATGGCCTATGTGCAGAAGCACCCGTTTGAAAAGGACGGTGGCCCGGAAGATGCCGTGTTGGACGCCTGGGTAAATATACCCTGGACTATAAAAACGGTGCAGTGCAACATTATACTAACACAGACTTATACCATTTAGGCTGTAGTTTTCCCTCGACTAATCTTTGATAATTGTAACAGAGTTCGTGAACTCTCCGCCACCATCATGGGCCTTATGGTCCTGCATTCCCGTCACAGAGTGAACCACCGTTTCAACCATATCCTGGCGCCGTGGTATGCTGCCGGCGGCGACTCGGTGAGCTCTGTCGCAAAGGCCGCCCAAGTTAGCATGTCGAAGCTCATTGCAACCCCCGAGAAGCATGTCGCCTTTGCCACCAAGATTCAAAAAGCCGTCCTCCGTTTCGTCGTGGATGCCTTCTCCGAGACCCGCGAAACCCTCAGTGACGAACGCGCAACTACCCCCGAAGACATGGACGCCAAGTACTACCGGGTAGTGAATGCTTCTCTTTCCCTTGTGTGTGCCCTTCTGCGTAGAGTATCACCGGAGTCCCGCGCTTCAGCGGCGAAGGAGTATGCTGAGGTTTTGGCCCTGGATAAGATCTGGACTCACATCAACTCACCGGATAGCTCAGTTCGTCGCGCGGCTTGCACACTTTTCCAACTCTCTACTCGCTTCTTCCCAGACTCTATCAAGGCGCAAAAGTCCGCTATCAAAAAGATTCTTCTCAACGACGGACTTAAGGTGGAATTCCGGGGCGCGAATGTCATCCCATTCTTGGGATGTCTCATTGATTTCACTGAAGTTATTGGTCCTGCGACATGGAAGACATCAGATAAGGGCGGCAAGTCACCAATTTCTCGACTGGGCGCATTCGTAGAGAAGGGCTCTGGGACGAGTAATGTGCAGTACTGGACTACTCTCAAGACACTTCTCTCTAATATTCCTAATGAGGTCTGGACACTGCCTTACTCACTCAAGTTCGCTGCTTCGTTCCGTAAGGGTATGGCTACGAGAGAAGATCGTACATTGGTAGTTGTTCCTTGGGAATGTTACAATGCCCTGTGTGGTAGAATTCTTGATATCTTGAGGGTAAACCTAGATGAAGCACAACAGTTTGCCACTAAGGCACTCATTCCCGTGCTAAAGAACGCCCTTGGTCCTCCGGCCGAGCCCAATGAGTGGACTATCCACGGCCCCCCGTATGAGATTCTTTCCAACATCTTTGCTACATCTGTTGATATACAGGACCATATTCTGGATTCCTTAGTTGAAGAGATGCTAAACGAGTGCTGCAACGGATTGAAGGGGGCTCTCTCTAGCTCTCTTCCCGCTGTTTCTGCTGCCCATGTAGAATCACAGCAAAATGTGGCTTCTTGGGGTCGGAGGTGGTTCTCCTTTTCCGGTGAGATTCGCAAATCACCAAGCTTCCGGACTCCGCAAAAGGAGTCGCTTGATACTCTGGACATGGAGCTAGTTCAACTTTCTATGGAGTTGCTTCAAACTAGAAATTTCAACCCATTTGGAGCGGCGCATGTTCTCAACTACGCGTTGGACTGCACCGATTTGGTGAAGAAGGATGTCCCAGGCTTGGTACCTTTCTTGAGGAAGGCAGGCACTGAGCATCTTGCGCTAGTTCTTAAGTCCCGTGTTGACACGGAGATTGTAGCGATTCTTCATAAGCTTGGACAACCTGAGGCTAAGGAACATGATCATTATGAAAATATTTGGTCCTCTTGGATTACTGCGCTCGTTGCGATTAGTGAAGAGCCTGAGACCCGGGCGGCTGCCTTTTCTTATCTGCAGGCTTTGTGTTCGACTGAGAAGAGCCGCCTGATGGCTCAGCAACGTTCTGATCTGCCTGTGATTATTGTCAAACGCTGCTTGGAGCTTGTTACTGCGTCTGACCCTAAGGAGCGTCGCCAGATTGGTGATATCCTGGCCTCTAATATGCTCACCCAATCTCAAGCTGTTGATTTGATCAGCCAGCTTCTCAACGTACTTGACGAGTCTGATCTTGAACCCGAAACCAAGTACAGTATCATGCATCACGTGGCGGCCGCTGATGCTCCTGCAATTCTAGTTGACCCCGGGTTAGCGGTCAGGTTCGACTTACAACTATTTGCCTTATCGGAAACCGGCGACCAAGATCTTGCGAGCAAGGCAATCGCTTTGCATATGAATCTTCATAAGCGGGATCGAAAGTCTCACATCCCTAAGTTGGTGCAAAGTAGCTTGGCTACTGCGTCACCCAAGGCTCTTAGCATTAAGAGTTTGTCAAAACTTAGTCATGATATTCTTTCATCTGATATCTCTATGTTGGATCGGTTCCTCCCTAGTAGAGACATTTGGGCTGACGAGTTGAAGCGGATGGTGAACAACGTTGGTGTTGATCCAATGTTGGCTATCACCAGTCCGCTGGATGGCGCGCAGTTCCTTGTTGCCAGTGGTTTGGCTGAGGACATCAATGTTGCGAGAGATAGGTTTGGTAGATCCATTCCTGCTAGACTGGCTTTGTTCATGGATACCGTTTTTGAGTATCCCGGTGTCAATCTTGAGGGGAATGCCGCTTTGTCGGATCTTCTGTTGCTCCTGGCTGCTACCTCAGAGGTAGCAGCTGACCAGATATCCGCTATGGAGGAAGATCAAATCATGGCCACCCCTGATGCTCGTACTGTTGACTTTGTCAGCACCTCCAATCGTGCCATCTCCCATCTTCTCTCTTCTCAACCGTGGGATATCGTTGAGTCTCTTGTCAACGCTGCTAAGCCTCACATTGAAGCTGGCGATGCATACTCTTTCTACTATGCTCGTGGTCTCTATGCCTGCCTGGTGCAGCTACAGCCATCGGCTTCTGCTGCCAAGGTTGATAAGCTTTACACTGACCTCAACATTTCCTCTCCCTCTGTGTCGAGTGCCCTACTTTTAATCGTAGTCACGGCTGCTTTCCGCGAGTATCTCGTTGGCTGTAAGAAGGCCGAGACCATGTGCAACAAGCTTATTGCTGAGACGCAGGGCTTGAAGTCGGATAACCCGGCCAAGGCTCGCCTCATTTTGGCTACACTCTCCCATACGTTGTCTATCTACCCGGTTGATGAAGTGCCGGTACCCCAGAACCGTTTTATGTTTGCTCTTCGCGCGTTGGTTCCCTTGGCGTCTAACGAGGACGTCCCCGCCGATGTTCGCGGTGAGGCCTTCCGGGTGCTTGGTCAGCTTCTTCCCAATGTAGCTTCTATGTTTGGTCCTCACTGGACGGGCACTCTGGATGCTATTCTCGAGTTCTGGGAAACTAGCGCCAGTCAATTCTTCGATGTCCTCAGCGCTGTTCATACAACCCTGCGTCTTCTGAAGACTTTACGCTCGTTAGAGGAGCCTGCCGATGAGCTGACTGAGGGTTTGGATGAGATGAAGGGTCGGTTTGAATCGGCTCTTTTGAGCTTGTTGTTCCCGGCTCGCGAAGTTGAATGCCAGCCACAATACGTTGTTGACCAACTTCTTTGGGGGTTCCTCAAGGATCTCCCTCCTGTTGAAGCTGCCGATATTGAGAGTCTTGAGGCACTGTTCACTTCGGAGAACAAGTCGGTACAAGTCATGGCGTTGAATCTGGTTCGCAAGGCGTTGCCGAAAATCCAAGAGGATGTCATTGCTGACTCGGTTTTGGACAAGAAGACGGCTACTTTCCCGCAGACTATTCAGGATATCTTGGCCAATGCGCCCGATGTTGAGTCGTTCACGGATGAGCATCTTGATACCTTCCCAGTTAGCGTCAGACAGTATCTGTATGGCTGGTTGGTCGTCATGGATATGTACCAGCCTATTCCTGTTTCCATGCGTCCTGACTACACGCAGGCTCTGCGTGAAAGTGAGGTGGCCAACCGGCTTTTCGACTTCATTTTCTTTGTTCTTGGTCACAGCACCGGCCACGCCGTCAACCTTGACAAGGAGCACATCACAGCCGACATGCTTTCTGAGTACGATGTCACTGCTGCCGAGGCCGAAGAGCCTGAGAAGAGCATGAACTGGCTTCTTTGCCACCTTTACTTCCAATCTCTCAAGTTCATGCCTGAGCTCTTCCGCCGGTGGTTTATTGATCTTAAGAGCAAGGCTACCAAGAAGGCTGTAGATGAATGGACTGCCTCTTTCATCTCTGCTCCTATCATTACAGCTGTTTTGGATGATGTCGTTAAATGGGCCGAGGAGCAAGAGAAGAATGCCACAGATGATGACGTTGCCTTGTCTGTTCGTGTTGCTAGAGCGGCACAAGAGATCACCGCGGGATACTCTGTTGATGAGGATGAGGCGACTATTCAGTTGCGGATTCCCAAGAATTTCCCGTTGGGATCTGTGGAGGTTGTGGGGACTAACCGTGTCGGTGTCAATGACAAGCAATGGAACACATGGATGCGGTTGGTACAAGGTGTCATCACGTTTTCGGTAAGTTTATTACGCCCATGTTATCCAAGATAGATACTAACCTCGTGCAGAACGGAAGCGTAATCGACGGACTCATTGTCTACCGCCGGAACATGAGCGGCGCACTCAAGGGACAATCTGAATGTGCGATTTGCTACGCTATTGTTGGCGAAGACAAGCAGATGCCGAACAAGCGGTGCGGAACTTGCCACAAGTTGTTCCACAAGGGGTGTCTGTACAAGTGGTTCCAGAGCAGCACGCAAAATACGTGCCCGCTTTGCCGGAACCCTATTGATTATTTGGGATCTGATGCCCAAGAGAGAAGAAGAAGAGCGCAGGCGCATATGTTTTAAGCGATTGGTGTATTAATGAGTTTACTATAGATGTGGGTAATTTATGAATTATGCGTGGGTTTGAAGATTTGTTTGGCAATTATCTAATCGTGTTAGATTGGTGATGTGAAGAGTGATACATGTAACTTACCTGTTCGGCTGACCACCGTTTGGAGGATTCATAAATAACAAGATTCTCGACAACCTCTCTAAACTCGGGCTCAATTCCTCCGAAAACGTCTTCTCTATCCTTCCCTTCGAAGATGGCGTAAATATCAAAAGGCGGCGTCTTGAACGCCGTAGCTTCCGGCCAATTCTCTCTAGTAGGCGACCCGAGGGTCTGGAAAATACTCAAAATCAGACCTAACTGGTTCCCATCCTCATTAACTGGAGGACTCTCAAAAAGGCTTTTAGGTGGGGATCTCGCTGCTTCAAGGAGCATTGTACCTGCAGCCCACATGTCTAACGATGTACCGTAGCTTGAGTTTCCGAAGAGGGCTTCTGGGGCTCGGTAAGGACCACTGCCGATATCTAGGATTTTGGCATCTTCGGGTTCGGAGGGGCCGTGGTTGGGAGACCAGGAAGAGGAGAAGTCGGATAGGTAGATTGTGGGAGGCTCGGTTGGGGATAGTAGAAGGGACGAGGGCTTGATATCTCGGTGGATTATCCCTTGGGTGTGAAGAGAGGATAATGCAGTAAAGAGGGTGTTGAATACAGCGTGGAGAAGAGGTCTGGGGAATGGTGAATTTGTGCTCCGGTGGTGGGCTAGGAGACTTTCAAGGGTGTATGGGAGATATGGGAATACCAGGATTGGTGGCGACGATGATGGTGTTAGGACCTTGAGAAGGGGGATTATCGGGGCTTGTTGGTCCTTAAGAATGGAAATCTCTCGCGCGGCATTATGTGGTGGTAAGGAAGGAGAGTCAATAGCTTTTAATGCGTAGATCCCACTTCTATAAACTGTAGCCGTGATACCCGTCCCGACGGGGTGACAGTCTGGGTAGCCTTCAATGGTATACCCACTTGGTGGCGGAGGATCCGGTAAGGATGGGAAGAGAGAAGGGGATACGGATAGACACGTCTGTTGATAATCTTCTAGAGTCTCTGCCTCCTCGTATGCTTTAGTCTCAAGCTCAAGAGCTTCAGAGATACTTAGGTTTTGGGCCTCGGCGCTATGTGGGTTAGCTTTTTTTGTCTTCTAAGGGATGGATATAATTACATCTTGGAAAGAATCCGGTACCGCTCCATAGCGGTGAGTTCATCACGCCATCCGCCCATTTTGTAAGATTTATCGTTCTTCTTGACTTCTTTGCATATCTACGGTGACCACATCTCATGTAATGAAGGCCCGACGTCAAAGTTAGGTTGCACAGAGAGCCGTAGGGTATAACCCTGGATCCTACAAAGTTAGTCCGAGCCGTGCAGACCGAAGAACGGAAGGTTATACGGGAAAGAGGTTTGTGAGTTTGTGAACTGTATGTGAGAGGTTTACTGGAATTGACAGGAGTTCTTGTGGAAGGCATGTGATGAAATGCTTTGTTGAACCGTTGTATAGAAAAGGATGCAACGTTGACGGATTCACTTTTGAAACGGGTTGTACATAAAAATACCACATGTTTGTGTAGAACGCTAGAAGGTTAATCGAATTGCCGTAATTACGGAAACGCAGCCGGTGTCCTCGTGCCGTGCGTCCAGGCGATTCGTGCCGGGGTGTCAGGCTGGGGTATATCTCTGGTCTTATAACATTGTGTTAACCATTTGTTTATATGTCTACATATGTATGTACATACATACAAGATTGCACATATGTGCACTTGTGAGGAATCAAAGCGTGCATCGTGTCTATTGTCTTTTCCGTGGTAGTTATCTGATTTACCATATTCGGCTCTAATTACACCTTAAGATACTTAATTCCCTACCCCGGCTTGTTCTTTCCTTCCCAGTAATAACTCGTGACTCGTCTCTTTTCTCATTGCATCTCCAAAATCCACTAAAATACAGCGCCCCAAGCCTATCCTCGGCACCAACCACCCATTAAATCCGACAGCACCAGTAACTACCACAACAGTCCACTCACTATTCACGCATGCTTCGTCATAGACGTTATTGAATCCTCGGCGTCAGTGTCCAGTCACTTTGTATTCCGACGCTCACGACCTTCTCGAAACACAGATACATCATATTTCCCGTCCGACCGTCCGACTGGTTCCATCGCCAAACCAGTTATTCAGCATCCGTGCTTTTCTACTTTTACACGCCACACGAGTCCCGTCCGGCTGTCTGTACCAAACACCTGCCACGACATGAGCTCTTGATTGCCATTTGCATTCTCACTGGCACGGCTGCGAACTTTGTCCTTTATTGTATTATTTCCCACCCACCCGTCGCATTATTATACTTTGTCCGTTTCCGCTTTTGTTGTTTTCTAAAGGGTCGTGTTTTGCGACTCTTGTTCTATTTTCTTTCTTTTTTGGCTTATTTTCCTGTTTAATTCACTTTCAACATTGGCTCTTTCTCCCGACTTTTTCAATATTTACGCCTCGGCTTCCTTCGAATCGTCATCGTATCGGCCGTCAGCAATATGCTCGTGGCTTGAACTTCGCCTGCTTGTTTCCTTGTATACTCGACTGTTTTCTATTTAATTTGTCTCCATTCTCGTAATGATGGAGGGCCTCACCAAAGCCGAATATGCGGCTATTCTGGTGAGTGAATTCCGACTAGTGTAGCTTTACACCCGTTCCGACCGACCTATTCACTGACACGTGCCATTTTCTTCTCGTTGTACAGCCGTTTCTCCAGCCGACGCAGGCCGTCCATGTTTATAATGACCGTTTGAAAAAGGTCGTCAAACTTAGTGCTGAACTTGCGGATTGGCTTCAAGAACGCCGTCGCATTGAAGACCAATATGTTCAAAGTCTCCGCAAACTTAGCTCCTCCCGGCCTCCCAATGACCAGTCTGAACTTGGGTAAGTGCGCATCCGTCGCAGATCGGAAATGCGACGACCAACTGACCTGAGAATTGTATAGTGCTTTCCGTCCCGCCTGGCAGAAGATCGTCGCTTCCATCGACCAGACCGCAATTGCTCACCAAAAGTTCTCTTCACACATTGACAAAGATATTGAAGGGCCTCTTCGAGCCTTTTCGACCCGCGAAGATGTCCGGAATCTGCATACTATCCAGTCCAACCTCAACGCAATGGCCAAGGAATTAGAAGACGCGCAGGAAAAGACGGAGAAACTCAGTCGCAAAGGTAGCAAAAGCGCTGCCAAGCTCGAACAAGCCTCCGCCAAACTCGAGTCTGCCATAACTCAATGGGAGTCTCAAGCCCCGTTTGTTTTTGAATCTCTCCAAACCGTAGACGAATCGCGGACAAACCAACTGCGCGACCTCCTCACCCAGTATGAAACCATGGATGTCGATTGTTGCCAGAGCAGCGCAAATGCCGCTAGTGAAGCCATTTCTGTCCTGCTTGAGTTTAGCACCGAATCCGAAATCGATCAATTTGTCAGCAAGACGACAGATGGCCGGGCGAGAGCGACGCGTCCGGCTGGCCGGAATGGATCCGTTGCCAGCAGCACCGGACGTGGTCGCGCAGCTTCGGCTGCCCCGTCGCATAACCAGGCGGATAACGTGTCAATTGCGCCGTCGCATAATGCGCAGGACGTGGCCCTGACACCACAAACGCCAGTGCAGAGAACCCAGACCTCGGATAGACCACCACACACGCCTGTTTCTAGAACAACATCGCATCACACTTTGGGAACTCCGAGTCAGCAGGTTGCCACGCCTTCGTCCAGACATGCTCCTACTACCATGGCGCCGCCTTCATCGCACAGCCAGGTTCCACCCACTTCCTCGGGTGGCAATGCGCCGGCTACCACGTTTGATAGTCTTGCGCCTCCGATGCCACCCGTTCCATCGGGTGATGACGACATGAGTGAATTTGGTGCCAACTCAGGTGGTATCAAGCAGGAATCGAGCCTCCGTAACAGATTCAGTTCAATGATTGGGCGGCGGAGACAAAGTTTGCATAACCCGCTGGCCGGATTCAGTCAGTTGGGTGCTCACGCTCGTCCCATGGGTAGTAGCCATGGGCGAGTGTCTCCGCGCGCCTCGATCAACGACATGTCGGGTTCTAGACTTTCTTCGTTGTCTGAGACTGCCCCGCCTATCCCGTCTTATGCTGACTCGCAGGCGCAACAGTCCAGCCAGGAGCCCACGACTAATGGTGAATTCACAGCATCCCCGGTTGCCACTGATGCGCCCGGTTTGGCACCAGCCGCTCAGGTTGATGCGGAGGGATACACTATTCGTCCCGATACCGCCGATCCCATTACGTTAGCGCAACAGGAGGCGGCAGCTATGAACCAGGAGTCGGAACAGCTGTTCAAGCTTAACATTCGGAACAAGCCAATTGAGGAGGAAAACCCGGATGAGAGCAGTGCGGCAATTAACAATGTAGCCAAATCGCTCTCTCTGGGTATGCCGTCTAAGCGGGCGCCGACTGTTCGTGGACGGCGCGAAGTGAGAAACACGGTCTATGTGCCGTCGCCTATTCAGCAGAGTTCGAGTGTCGATGAGAAGCTTGCGGGTGCCGCTATCCCTGCTATCCCAGAGGTGGCGACACCTGAGCGTAGGGGCCAAAGTGTTACTTCGTCGCCTAGCCAGGCTGTAAAGCCTGCTACATTGAATGCTGCGCTAACAGCTGAGTCGATGGTGTCCTACTCGGATACGCAGAGTATCCGGTCGGGCACTAGTTTCTCGGCTGTTCAACATATGCGCCACCCGGAACTTAGCGGTGAGGGTTTGCAGTGCTCCATTGTTGAGTTGGTTTCTGCCACCTTTACACCTGCGGGGCTTAAATCGATGAAGATGTCTGGAGAGATTGCATTTGGGTACAAGCCTACTGCGGCGACGACGTTTGGTGAACATGAGACGATCATGATTAACAACTTTGCTAATCTGGAGGCCATTGGTCCAAACCGGATCTTTGTTCAGCAGGCGCCGGGTCACAATGATCAGTACCTTGTGGACCTCTCTCATGTCAATCGGACTACGACTGCGTTCTCGTACCGAGTCCACTCTCCGGATAACGGGATCAACCTTGCGGGGAATATTCCGTTGGTCATTGAGCCCGAATGGGTGACTCGGGGTGATGCTTTGAACTTGAGAATCATGTTGAGTTTGCCTGCGTCGGCCAGATTCGAGGAGGTTGTGCTCAAGAATGTAGCGATTTCAGTTAACTACAAGGGCGCGGCGTCAGCAGTCAAGTCGAAGCCTTCGGGAACCCACCTGAAGGAGAGACACCTTGTGTACTGGCGTATGGCAGAATTGAAGCTTGTGAAGGGAACGCCACACAAGGTGATTTGCCAGATTCTCGGAACTGAAGGGGCGCCTGTTGCCGGACACATTGATGCCAGATGGGAGTACACGCCGGCTTCTACAACTGAATCTCTTGCTGGTATTTCGGTATCTAGATTGGTAGAGGGCAAGGGCAAAAGTGTTGCCGCCGAGCCAGATCCGTTTGCTGATGAAGAGGCCAGTATTGCTGGAAGTATGGAGTGGGTCGGAGTCCCGATGGTAGTCAAGGCGGTCAGTGGCAAGTATGAGGTTGTCAATCAGGAAGATACTGTCCCTGAGGAGAGTGTTTAGATGGATTGTTGGGTAATGAAAAGGAAGTTTGCATGGGGTTTGGCGTTTGATTTTAGTGATAGGTTTCTTTTGTATTTTTTTTGTGTTTCTTTTGTACCGGTTGGCTTTTCTTTTGTTGTAGTGGTGGATTGTAAAATGACATTATAATTTGCATTTATACTCTGAATTGTTCTGTGCATAAATGTACATACCCTAGCTTTGACCCTAGACTACCCTGGTTCATTCACGCGACATGGATGTCATGGATGGGCGTTGTTAGTTTAGAGTCTATTAAACTAAAGTAATCAAGCATCGACTTTTTTGTTTACTTTGATGGAATTATTTTGATAACAACGGTGATTGCAGACGAACAAAGCACGACTTCCCAAATGACGGATTAGACACAAATTGTGTACCTCCTAGCTTTTTTTATCAACCACATACGACTTTGAAGAAGACATCAAGCGCAGCGCATCATACTACACACATACAATGAGACGGCATCCCCCACAGGAACCTGGATCGGCGCGTCCGGCTTCACGCGTGGCGGCACCAAGTGGAAATCGATTCCGGTCAACAATTGGCGCGGGGGGACCACCACCAAGGCCTCGGGCTTCGTCGATTGCGCGGCCGGTTAATTCTACGAGGGTAAGTTTGTCGCAAGTTTACGAGGTATCTTAGACGACGTACTAATAGTTTTTCAAAAGACCAATTTTAGAGCAACTGCGACACCGAGTTATAATCTGTTGACCGGAGAATCTTTACCTCCCCGGGGAGACACGGAGAGTATAGCAGGGGATGGCGAAAGCGTAGCAGCGGAAAGCTGTAAGGAGAATGTTGCGCCCGGAGATGACGGGGGCCGTCGGGTGGTGGAGGAGTTACGAGCGGAGTTGGCTACGTTGAGACATCGTCTTAGTGTTATGGAGGATGACCATACACGGGATACGTTGAGACATACTACGGAGTTGGAGGATCAGAAGAGACGGGCACAGGAAGACTTTGAAAAGAAACAGGCGGCGGAGGGTGATGCGGCAGGCGCAAAGAGGGCGCTGGAGAGAATGGAGAAGGAGGTGGCTGAGGTACGGGAGAAAGCGGAAGAGGATAAGTCGGCGTTGGAAAGGAGGGTTAGGGCGGCGGAAGATCGGGGAAGAGAACTAGAGGAACGAATCGAGGAGTTGGGAAGTGAGCGAGAAGAAGAAAAGAGGAGACAAGATAAGGTTGTTTTGGACCTGGAGACCAGATTGGAGAGTCAGGAAAGACTTGTTACGGAAATGACAACTGAGGGGGCAGCCAGGGAGGAGATTCTCATGGGACTTCAAAGTTCTTTGAAGGAACGGGATGAACAAATTGGACGGCTGGAGGCAGATATCTTAAGGTTGAAGGCACAGACGGGAGATGCTGAGACTATGGAGATTATCAAGCGGGAGTTGTCTGATCAGGTGTCACATATCCGCGGGTTGGAGGCGAGTAATCGCGAGTATATCATTGAGTTGAAGCATCTCAGACAGGTTCACAAGGCTGTTGAGGTTGTGGAAGAGGAAAAGGTTCGACTACAGAGACGCCTGGAGGCTGCCGGGGATGTGGAGAAGGAACTTGGGGAAGCACGTATTCAAATTCAACGACTAGAGGATGAACGAGAAGCGTGGGTTTCATATCTACGGGGTGCTGAAGGGGAGATGTCGTTTGAGTCTCCTGAGGAGGTTGCTAGAGCTTTGGTTCAGGAACGGTTGACTACGGCGAGTTTGACGGAGAAGATGGGGGCATTACAGGCGGAGATGTCGGGTTTGAGAGCGGAGCTTAAGGGTGTTGTTGATGAGAAGGAGGCATTTAGAGGGGAACTTGAAAAGGCTAAGACTGCAGCTGGAGCGGCGGGAGATAATAAGGCGGTGGTCAGATTGGAAAGATTAAGAGGTTTGGCTGTCAAAGAAGTGGAGTATCTTCGGGCTCAGGTCAGGTCTTTTGATGCCGAAAGAGCATTTGAGAAGGGAGAAGAAGAAGAGAAGGAGGAGAATGTCAAAGTATTGGAAGGACGCATTGCGGAATTGGAAAAGTTGGTAGATGAGTACAAGACTGAGACTCACACTTTACATGCGTCACTGTTGACGACTGAAGAGGCTATCAAGGCGGGACCAACTGCTCTTGCCGGCCTGAAGAGGGCACGGGAAGAAGCAGAGGGGTCTGTTTCTAGTGAGCAAGTTGGAGAGCTTACACGGAAGTTGCGGGCCGTTCAGGATGAGATGGAGGCGGTTCAAGGGAAGTTGGCGGTGAGAGAAAAGGATGTTGTGGCGTTGATGAAGCAGCTGGAAAGCGCAAAGAAGACTTCCAAGGTGCGGATTCTGGCGTTGAGAAATAACCCGACGGCCGAGGTTGAGAAGGTGAAGATGGAAAGTTTGAGAGCTTTGGAAAAGGAGAATAAGGAGTTGTTGGCTGTGTTACAGGGTAATAGTGGCGGTGTTGGGATGATGCCTGAGAGTCAACTTGCGGCAGCTCAAAGAATGGTTACGGCGGCACAGCAAGAGACGGCGTCGGCTCATAAGTCGATTAGAAGGTTGAAGGAGGTGTGGAGTGCCAAGTCATTGGAATTCAAAGAGGCTATCTTCTCGACTTTAGGGTGGACGGTGGTGTTTATGCCTAATGGGAAGATGAGAGTGGAGTCTACCTTCTACCCTTCCAAGACGGATGAACATGAGAATTCGATTGTCTTTGATGGTGAGAGGGGAACTATGAAGGTTGGAGGCGGCCCAAAGAGTGAATTTGCCAGAAGAATTGGTGGGTTGATTCAGTTTTGGGTTAGAGATAAAGGGTGTATTCCTGGGTTTTTAGCGGCGTTGACATTGGAGTTTTACGAAGAGAGAGCCGGTGCCACGGAGTAGATTGATTTTAGTAGATTATTTTATATTAATTAGAGGGTTTACCATTTTGGCGGGCCAAATTGGGATCCATTTTCTACAGGAAGATAGGCACATGCGTTCCAGTCACAGCCTTGTTTATATACCTCTGTTCCCCACCATGTGAAAGTTTCCAAGACACGCGGGTAGATGACTCCGAAGAAGACGGTGACGATTCCAAAGGCGAGTCCCGAGTCAAGTGCCGCGCTGAGCGTCATTGTGTACTTGGCCCACCAGGCGGAGGCACGACGACGGATATGGTAGTTGAAGATGTAGCAGACGAGTGCCCAGACGGAGAAGTTAAGACCAGTTGCTGGTGGGATCCACGCCATGGTGCCGAGGATGACGGGGAAGTTGATTTTCCGGGCGATAGAGCGTGGGTGTTTCTTGGCGTATAGGTATACTGGGATGGGAAGGAGTAGACCTAGTGGGAACGCCCAGATTAACGGACGGTAGAGAGCGCCGGGACCGAAGAATTCACTTGGCCCGACGACACCCCAGAGGATGGAGCCGTTGAAATGGACGCGGGCAAAGGGGCATGTGAAGCCGTTTAGGGCGGTGGGGGTACAGAGGGTGGGAATGTGGTGGAACATCCAGTTTAGGACGGAGATTTGGGTGATGGAGGAGATCACGGTGGCGGTGAATTGGATTTGAAAGAGGAGACGGGGTGGGATTTTCATGTAGTGGCCTAGTTTTAGGTCAGAGGCGAATTTTATCCCTTGGGCGGAGGAGATGTAGCCGTATGTTACGAAGAGCATGTTGGCGACGGGTCGGCCGGGGAAGAGGGCGCCGCAGGTTAGTTGGAGGATTAGGTAGATGCTTGTTTGTTGGTTTGTGACGGCCATGATTATGCCGTTGGGAATGAAGAATAGTAGAGAGAGAAAGAGAGAGAGAAGAAGTCCGTACCAGGGGAGATGGACGGGATAGTATTCTACCACGAAAATGGCGATCACGAGGGTGAAGAGGAAGGTGAGGAGGTACCATGATATAGGGGCCTCGGGGTATCGTGACATTAGACGGGAGTGGATGTCGGAATTGCTGAAGGAGGTGGAGGATGGACGGTCGAGGGGTTGGTAGGTTCCGTGGGAGTCGTCTTTGGCTTCTTTGAGGGAACTTTTCCAGGTTGTCCAGATGTCTTTACCGTACCAACATATCGTGTGACTGAAGAGACTAGCTAGCCCGGCAAACTGGACACCGTAACTAAGGACGTAGGTAATAGGTAGAAACACCCGACTATACCCTTGATAAGCCTGTTTATCAAAGACAAAGTCCTTTGTCAAAATCCTACTAACATCGTATATCTCCCCTTTATTATCAAACACCGACGCTGATAAGATCGGCATATGTGCAGAGTAGAGAATGTTTAGGTAGTACAGGATAGGAGCTAAAATCCACATGACAATGGCCACACCAGCAAAAACATTAACAGCTGCCCAAAATGGGACTAACAATGGAGACCCAATATACGTAATCTGCGCCCAATCAAAGGTCATCGGAAACAATCCTAATCCGGAAACCACGCCAAAGAGATTCGCGACGACGACGTTATCGGGGGCGAACCAGGTAACTACGTTGAAGTAGCTTAAGGCGGGGAATAGAAGACCGGGGAGAAAGTAAAAGGCAAAGCTACCAGCCCAGATGAATGTGAAGAAACGCCAGCGGGAAATGCGCCAGCCGTTGGCGGGTTTATTCTCTTCTTTATGGAGGGTATCGAACATTGCGGCGGACATGAGAGTGCCGGGCCATATCATGCTGCTGGGGTGGACGAGGAACTTGCGGGTTAGACCGGCGAAGGTGTAGCCGAGGATTTGGGTGGAGAGGGTTAATAGCAGTTGATAGGGGATTGTGACGGGTTGATGGTAGAATTTTGATTGTTCTACTATTACGTCGGTGGCGAAGGCGAATCCAAAGGCTACGTTGGAGGATATATATACGCAGGTATGTTCCTTGTGATTCCATTGCCCTTGGGAAAGCCACAGGCGGAAACGGGAGAGACGAGGTTGGTTGGGAATGTGAGGCCGTTGGTGAAGAACTCCGAGAGTGAAGTGTTCGGGAGGGTCGGAAGGGCTTTTGAGTATGAGGTCCCAAAGAAGACCTAGTGGATGAGCTAGTAGAAGGGCGATGACGGGTGTTATTGAGACACTGGGATATCGAAGAGAGAAGAAGAGGTTTGTGGAAGAACCGAGGATACTGAAAAGGATAGAAAGAAACCACATGCGGGGGGTGTTGATTGATAAGGTGATATTATCGGTAGGAGATACTGAGGCACGAACGGCCTCATGAGGGGAGTTCTCTGCTGGATGGTCATGTTCGTCGTCTGAGGAGATATCTAAGATTGTGTCTTGGGAGGACCGGTGACTCTGCGGTTTCTGAGGAGGAGATATTGAGCCGTAGGATTTATCGGAAGAAGACGAGTTGATGGGCTTGCGAGAGGCCATTTTTGGATGGCTGCTGTGTGACGAGGAGGTGTCACGTGGGCGGTTCCTTCGTTTGGGGTATGTTGATGATGATGATTGTGGATGGGAAAGGGATATATCTGATATTGAAGAGGCAACTGAAGAAGATGAAGGACGACGAAGACGTTGAAGGGGGATACCGGGGCTATCTTCAAAGTCGGAGTCGTCGTGATATGACGGACCGGCAAGTTCAGAAGCCGGGATATCTGACGACGTGAATTCTGGGGGGAAACTCAGAGAGGAAACTGCCCGTGGTTTCTCGCTGGGAGATGTGGAACGGGACATTGTGTCTGATATAGTACTTAGACCACTCTCATATAAGAAACGAAAAGGAAGGATATAAGCGGGCGAAGATGGGGGGTTTCCAAGGGAGAGGGGGTGTATAGTAGGGGTGTGTACTTTGTGCTTGGTAGGTGTCAGCGGATTTCACTGGTAGAGGATGTTGGATACAGAAGTGAGGCTTACTGATGGTGCTTTGGAGCGTTTATGTTTGGGATTCTCCGGTTTTAGGTGAGGCTTCTTAGGGAGTACTGTATAGTTTTGTGAAACCGGTTTCTCTTGATGAAGGTGAACGGAGGTCGTTGGAAAGAAGCACTTGTAGATGCAGACTGTCGTTTGGTATGGCAGGTTGTTGGTATGTATGCACGCCTGTTGACGGGCGTCTAGCTTGTTGGCAGGGGAGGCGTGTACGCATTGATTGGTTGGAGACTTGAAGTAATGTGATTTGTGTGCATAGGCTGAGTGTTGTATAACATTGAAAAAATGATCTGGGAATATAATCAAGTGTTAGTTAGCTTGACTTGACAGCTGTGTAGTTCAATTCAAGCTTGTTCATCGACTAGTCAATGTGTCAAGCTACGTGTCCACACTGTGTCAACTTCAAACTTGACATTCACAACCATCAGTATCGTGCAGGAAACAAGTACATGCGTATGTATATACACCGCATACAACACACACATGACACCAAAAGGTCATCCAAAAAGGCACAAGCCCATCAACAAATCTGCACGAACCATGATGTCGCTCGGACGATCAGATTAGATAACTCAAAGCCATTCACCATCAAGAAGCTTGAAATTCAACCATCGATATTGGTCCATACCATCACGGCTTTTAGCTAGCGAGGACGTCTTGACTTTACATGGCCTGATACTTTTTTAGCCTGCAGCTCAAGGACTTTTGTCGTGCAGACAAGTCGAGGAGCATTGTTTCTGGTGGATAACGAAGAATACGCGGGGGTTCATTAGAGTCGTTTGGTTTCTCGCTATGTTTGAAAAATGTACAGACATACCAATCATACGCCCGCAAGATACTTCAATCTTCCCAACCTCTACTATTAAAGGGTGTACATTTAAAAAATCCATCATTCACAATGTTCCTATTCACGCCTCCCTTGCTTTCCGCCGACCTATCATTGCGTCACTCGCAATGGCGGCATTACTTTTGTCTGTCCTGTGATTCGTCCGATGGACTGTGCGGGAAGTTCACATCGCTAGGCTGCCGATTGTTTGAGCTGACGGGTGATCTGGTGAATTGTCATTATCCGTTGTTGAGATTCCTGATCATGGCTGGTGGGTGTTTGTTAGGATCTAGTTTGAGCCTACGACGTCATTGCTGTTGACTTTGCGGGGGCTAATGTGTATTGAATTCCTGGAGATAAAGAGGTTCTTTCACGTGTCTTGAGGTGACAGGTCGATGCTGGTTTGTGGAGTGACTTGTGACTATCAAAACCTATAGACATACTAGCCTATTCATCGTCTTGTGTATCCAATGGACTGGTTTCTTGAAATGATTACGACGTTAGCCTCACATTTCTCTTCCTTATGCATCATGTCAGCTTGACGCCGAAATCCTTCAACATTGTTGTCATTAGGGTTATCTGCCTTCACTAGGGTGATATACTATAGCACAATTGGTGAACGCTAGTGGTCAAATGACACCTCACTTGTACTATACATGAGCATACAATGACAACCAAAGCAGCCATTGCGGCGAAACAGTATCTACGTGCGACCGTTAGGGCCACGTTGAGTGGTGTCTCAGAGGAATCTATAGCTCAGCAAAGTACGTGGTTCAGAGCTAATACTGAACAGAATACTAACCGACTACAGGTAAAACCCTCTTCGACACAATCACAAAATACCCACCATATGTCCAGGCGACCTCTATTAGCATCTTCCTTTCCATGCCCACCGGAGAGATTCAAACTGCCGATATTGTAAGACATGCTCTCGATCAGGGAAAAAAGGTGTATATCCCGTATCTCCACAGCCGACCCGCCCATCTCACTACCGTGCCGAAACGGGTTATGGATATGGTGAGGTTGAGAGATATAGATGACTATCTTGCTTTGAAGCCGGATAAATGGGGGATTCCGAGTATACACGAAGACTCTGTTAACTCCAGAGAACGGGTTCTAGGGGAAACTGAGGACCCCGTTGATCTGGCAAACTTGGATTTGGTTCTTGTACCTGGCTTGGCATTTGAAAGGGCAGATGAGGGAGTCAGGAGAATTGGTCACGGACGAGGCTTCTATGACGTCTTCTTTGAGAGATATGCCGTGGGACGGAAAATCCCGAAGCTAGTCGGCTTAGGTCTTAAAGAACAGTTATTAATAGGGGGTATCGTCGTTGGTCCACAGGATATACGTTTGGATTCAATAGCCTTGGGAGATGGTCAGATTTTTGAACACCCGGCTATCCACCGGAAGATGTGAATATCCAAAACACACAACACAGCATCATGAACATAAAGTAGCCAAGGTAATAAATAAACCTAAATAAAAACAGCCATAGCAATCATAGAATACCTCACTCCAAATCTATCTTCAGCGCCAGACACCTTCTAAACAGATTGTATCAGCGAGACGTTATCGCCCTTGAGCAAGATCTGGCCTATGGATAGTTAGTTTCTCATCCCAACATTACGACGTCACAAAACACTCACCCAACGGTCTTCTCGATTCCTCCGGGTTATTCTTAGAAACAATCTTAACCTCCACCGCATCATCCAGCACCAAATTCATAAACTCATCAAAGCCCTAAGAAAGTTAGTTACTCGCATCCAGAAACCTCTCCGCCGAACCCCCCAAAAGTAACTCACCCGAATCTTCCCCTCAATCCGAATCCCCAACTGCTCGTAAAGCCAAACCTGCACCGTCGTATGCGACTGCAACAGCTTGAAAATAAAGTTAATAGGCGGGAGCAAAACGCGGCGTCCGCCACCACCACCACGACCCGTCATTTTCAACGAGGAACGAGAACAAATGAATGAGAATTAAAAGCTAGGAAACGACCGGATCTATCAGGCCGTATGTATCGAAAACACTGAGAATATCGTCAACTGTTTATCCCCTCAAAGTGGCTATGAAACCTCAAGATTCTCAACCTCTATACCACATGCACAAGGCTACACCTGGAGATACTTTTCCAGCCCAGCCTTGTCCCACTGTCAACAGGGGTAGCTCCGCTTATGTAAGGAATGTGGCGGCTATAGCTATCCATGGGGCGTTCCATCCGTGGCGTTGCGGAGACGGCTTTTTCCTGTGGGAGTGGGAATTGGTTTACTTGTGTTTTAATCGGACAATGAAGGATGGGAAAAAAACTTGCTTTTCTTTTCTTGCTGTAGGAGGCTCTGCTGTGGTTTTTTTACATGTCGTAAAGTCGGGAATCGTCTTGGTTTAGAAAGTCTCTTTTACGTCACTGAAGAGTACTTGATAACCAAATATTTCCCGATTTCGGCCTGCATTTACCACCCTGCACACATGCCTTCGCCCTCTAGTAGGGTTAGGATCAACACAATAGTTCGCTTATATACAATTATAGTTGAGACAGATTTCGTCCTTCGGGACATTTGGTCAATTTGGTAAGTTATCACTACGAATTATTGTCCAAGGGAACTCGACACTAACCATTCTATAGAAACGATACAGAGAAGATTAGCATGGCCCCTGCACTAAGGATGACACGCTACATCAAAGAGAAGCTGCAAATTTTTTTGACGTTTTTTTGTATTGATTTGATGGACTTTTGTACATTTTGAAGTTTTTGGTCCTGAGCTGTTCAACTGGTCGTGAACCATTTTGAAGTTTTTTTTTTGGCGACCATCGTGGATATATAACCCTAGTCAGTGAGACCCTGGGCCGTAACCGAGACTTGGGCGCATGTTAGTCGGCGTGACGCCTTTTCTACGAATTATGCCCTTGATGATCATCTTATAGATAATTACGTATGTATCTAACCTCTGTAATGTCAACTTCACATGATTAGCTCCAGTCATTTGACATGTCAAATCACCAAGTCAAATCCCACTGAATCGTCACCTGCGGCTCCATCAACACCCCTCATTTTGCCCCTCCATCGGCACCCACTAATCCCAGCACTAACCACCACTATAACCCGCATTGTAAGGCCCCAAACTCGAAACCCTTCGGCCTCATTCTGTCACATTCCGCCTGTGAATTATATGTGCTATGTAATGCAGTGTCCGGCCTCAGCGTCTGGAAATCATCACCCCTCTTCCACCACTTTAGCCTGCCCGATTTTAACCCTTTGTTTTTCCCATCGTTGCCTCGTGTGTTTTTTTTGGGTGTTGCCATCTATTTGCCTTTGTCACGATTTTAGCTTCATTTCAGGTATTGTGCTATTGCTATCGTTGCAGGTATAGTTCTTGCCTTGTTACACATTTCTTTTACATATCGCCTGCCTTTTCCATACATCAGAGACACCTTGAGTGGTTGTTCTTATTGCTATCGTTCCAAATTAGCTTGGCTGCTTGCAAGACTTGGGCTCCCATCACTCACCAACCCAGCGCCACTTGACCCGTTCGATCAACACATTGGGTCCGCTGTTAAACACACAAATTACGATACCCCGTTCCGCCATAAACACCACAAGTTGGTTTACTTCAAGCCATTAAACGCGGCTTTCTCTACCTTCCGTATACATCCAATTCATCACAACTTCAGGTAGCTCTTAGCTCGCCCGAAACTCACAAGCATGACCTCTCCCATGCCGAACCAGGTCTTCCAGACCGCCGACGTGCTCGCTGCCGTCGTGACGCTTAGAGGTGGTGATGTTGAGGCCAAGAAGAAGGCCCAAGAGTTCCTTCAGAGCTTCCAGAAGTCGGTATGTCTTTGACATGTGATGTCGCCAAGTCAGACCAACAATGCCTATAGCCGCCGGTCCGACTGTCACACAAGACCCGGCCGATTGGGCTGTCAACCTGCGACCAAAATGCTAACAGTAATTCCCGCCGAAATAGAACGGTTCATGGGCTGCCGTCATTGGAATTCTCCAGTCTAATGCCGACGACGAAGCGAAGCTGTTTGCCGCCATCACTTTGCGCGGCAAGGTACGTCTGACCCCGCCAAACCCCTCCACGCATGCCATGACTTGCTGTGATACCCCATGCGCACTTTTGTAGGCCCTTGCTCACACACAGTTCTCTCACACCCCTCACAGATCACCTACGACTTGTCTACTCAGATTCCCGAAGACCAGCGGGTTGGTCTCCGTGACCAATTGCTTGTTTTCCTGACCCATTTCGCCAATGGCCCCAAGGCTATCCGTGTCCAGCTCTGTGTTTCCCTCGCCATCTTGGCCATCCAGATGAAGGGATGGAAGGATGTCTTGCCAACCGTCGTCCAGGCTCTCAGTTCGAGCCACACCGCTATCCTCGATTTCCTCCGTGTCCTGCCCGAAGAAGTCACCGAGGGCCGTAAAATCACGCTTACTGTATGTCAACAAAACCAACTTCGCCTTCCCAACCACCCATCGTCATGCGGATCCTTGATTGTCGGGACTGCGCGCCAATCACTTGCAGTCTCATGAGCACAAGAGACGGTCCAATGGTTCTCAGGCCCCAATGGCCTTGCTCCGCATGCTCCGATCAATGTCCCCCACCCCCCAAAACCTACACTCAGGATTGCGCCTTGAAGCAACCCGGCGTTCCTGCATTTGTCGGCGGAATATATCCGAAATGAGTCCACCTCGAACCCAACCGGATCGGCCCCTACAATATTGCGAAATTTCTGTTGTTTTCAGCCAATCCTGTGTACTCACCACACATTTGCTCGACCCCGTCGCCCAATCAGCCACCGCCGAATTCAGTCTAATGCGTCGTTCGTCGAATAGGAAGAAGAGCTCAGCACTCGTACTACTGAGCTTCTGGGAGATAATGCGGAACAGGTTGTACAGCTCCTCACAAACTATGCTCAGTCTTCACGTGAGTTTTTTCTCGGAGGGTATAGATGTTGTGTTGGGGATCCAAAACTAACGATTATGGAATTTAGCGGAGGCTGCTCAGAACCCTCAGTTGATGGAGTGCATCACTGCTTGGTTGAAGGAGGTACCAGTTAGCAGAGTCGCCAGCTCGCCACTGCTTGAGCTGGTTTTCACTGCCATCAGAGAGGATAAGTCGACCACAGAGGCTTCCGACTGCCTGTGCGCCATTCTTCGCGAGACCTGTGAGGTTGACGATAACCTTGAGGTGATCAAGATTCTCTTCCCTCAGTTGATTTCTCTCCGGCCATTGATCAAGAAATTTGTGGAGGAGGAGGATGTTGAAGGATACAAGGCTGTTACCAAGGTTTTCGCTACTGCCGCTGAATCTTGGGTTGTTGCCATTGCCCGGGAGCCCCAGTTGTTTGGTCCTTTGGTTGAGGCGGTGATGGAGTGCGCAGCGTTGGACAAGGAGCGGGATGTTATCGAGCACACATTCCATTTCTGGTACGAGTTGAAGCAGTATCTAGTGCTGGAGATTTACATGCAGGGTCGTCTTCATTTGGCACCTGTATTCTCTCAGCTGGTTGATGTAATGCTCAAGCACTTGGAGTACCCGGCGTCGGAGACTGGTAACGAGCTCGATCTGTTTGATGGAGACCGTGAGATGGAGGAGAAGTTCCGTGAGTTCCGTCACCAGATGGGTGATACTTTGAAGGACTGCTGTGAGGTTCTGGGTGTTACGGACTGCTTGACCAAGGTGTTGAACTCGATCAACGTGTGGATGCAGAAGTACGCTGCTACGGCGACGGCTACCTCGGTGCCACACTGGCAGGAGCTGGAGGCGCCCCTTTTTGCTATGCGCGCAATGGGGCGGATGGTTGACCGGAACGAGAACGTGGTTTTGCCACAGCTTATTCCTCTCCTTGTACAGATTCCTAGCCACGAGAAGTTGCGTTTTGCTACTATTATGGTACTCGGTCGGTACACAGAATGGACTGCTGCTCACCCCGAGTTCCTTGAGCCCCAGTTCACCTACATTGTATCATCGTTCGAGACTGACTCCAAGGAGATCATCCGGGCGGCGGCCATGGCTATCAAGTTCTTCTGCACTGACTGCCGTAACTTGCTGAGCGCGCAGGTTGTACAGCTCCAGAAGTTTTACGACCAGATTCTTGATAAGCTTCCTGAGATTTCACAGGAGGAGATTACTGAGGGTGTTGCCAGCGTTGTTGCAGTTCAGCCTGTTGCGGAGATTCACAAGTTGCTAGTTCTCTACTGCGACCCTCTTTTCCAGCGTATGGCGGTCAAGGCTAACGCTGCTACTACCGAGGAGGGTAAGATGGCTTTGGCCGACCACCTCAACTTGATCACGTTCTTTGTACAGATTGTGGTCCCCATGATTGGAGAGAACGAAGAGAACCCTGCCGTTAAGTATTGGCAAGAGCGTTTCCCTATGTTGGCCACGATTCTGCAGAACTTCATGAACTGTGTTCCCGTTTGCGAGCGGATCTGCAAGTGCTGGCGTAACATGGTGCTTTCGTACAGAACGGCTATGACCCCTCTGCTTCCTAGCATGGCTAATGAGTTGGCTTCTGCTTTCACTGGATCGCGCGAGGGCTGTTTCCTGTGGGCTACCGGAGCTATTCTCCGGGAGTTCTCAGAGGACCGCGAGCATGTTAGCGCTGAGATTTCCAACAGCATTTATGCTTTCTTCGAGGCTCAGGCCACTACTTTCCTCCGTGTTATGAACGAGTTGCAGCCCCGTGAACTTCCTGATGTCGTTGAGGATTTCTTCCGTCTGTTGGTTGATGCTCTTTTGTACTACCCTCAGCGTTTGATCCCTTCAGAGCTTCTTGGTCCCATTTTTAATGCTGCCATCTACGCTCTGACTTTGGAGCAGCGTGATCCTCTGTCTTCGACTCTCCACTTCCTTTTGGACCTCATTTCGTATGCGTCCAACAACCCCGCTACCGGTAGCGGTCTCACGTCTGAGGTTGCTCTTCAGCTCCGCACCATCGTTAAGGATCTTGTCCTGAAGGGTGGTCCTGAGCTCGTCAAGCAGGTTATGGTGGGTATGATGATTACCTTCCCCCGTGACTGCTTCGCCAACGCTAGCTCTGTTCTTCTTGATCTTTTCCGCAACTTCCCGGTGGAGACTGCGGGATGGGTTGAGCAGACGTTGGTTCTTCTGCCGGCTGGTACTATCACACCCGAAGAAGGCTCTCGGTTGATGACTAAGATTCGCGAGAGGCTGAACAGTGGTGATGACACGGATGTCCGGCAGGTGCGGACGATTCTTCAAGATTTCACCAACACGTATAGACGCAGAAATGTGGCGCCTAGAGATGGGTTGGGTCAGCTTGAAGCTGCGAGATTCCGTTTTGTTGGTTAGGTGATGGATAGTCAATAGTTTTAGTTTCTTAGGATGGAATTGGTTTTTTCTCTTTGGATTGGGTATGTTTGCATTCTGGTTTCTTTTCTTTGGTATTTGGGTTGTGGGTTTTTTTTCTTCTATTTTCTTGTTTCTTGGTTTGGTAATGAAGATTGTGTTTGATAAAGTTGGAGTCGAGGAATCTGGCCAGATTGGCGATGATGTCAGCGTTTTGTGGGGAAAATCAAAATTATTTTTATTTCATACTATATTCAGGGGTTTTCCCAATGAAGTGGCGACTTTTACGAGGTAGCCATTTGAGGCTTATAAGTTTGCAGTTGCCTTGTGAGGCTGGGTTAATATGTGGTAGTATCCACAGATTCCGTGTTTGGTGTATGACGTGCATGGTTCATTGCGTTAAATGACTTGGAATTAGATGCTTCTTATGTAGTCAGTTGATAGATGATTAATGAATATCAAGACTTAGATCTCGTATGACGCCGTTTTGAGTTGTTGGTCGATATAGACTGTTGCAGTTTTAGAAAGGGCCAGAAACTTAGGAATTGATGGTCAGGTACTTATCACTAGGTAAATTAATATCCCGTTTAGACTTGCCGTATTAGTGGATGTTGGATTGGGTTCGCGATTTTCACCTGTGTAGATAACCATATGAATACGATACAATCTTGTCAATTCAAGGGCGTAGGAATGACGTATGTAATCGGAATTGTGGATAACTGTCAGCCGGGCGGGCGGTGGCGAGACGTGCGGGAGGGATTGAGGCGGGGCACTTACTATGACTGTTTACTGGGACTGGGGTTCTGGTTAGTTTGTGTACGACACTGACGAGGGACTAGGGGTGGTTACAATATGTGGTATTTACATATATAAGGTTGTGGAACTCCGGGTCGGTATATCTTGCGGGGTAGGTTTTGTATTTCTCTGTATTCTTTTTTTGGTTATCAGATTGTATACACAATGTTTTTCTCGAGACATCCTAAGGTTCAGTTTGTTCCGTTTGACCCGGAGTCGGAAAGTCATGTGGAGAGATTGGTGGAACAGAGAATTGCCTGTGGTTGGAGTGATGATGAGGTGCCGAAGTGGGTTGAGATGCAGAGGGAAGGCACCAAGACTTTGTATTGGATTGTGAGTTGATCTGGGGACTTTACTGTGGAGAGGGAGACTAATTGGCTGTAGATTTTGGGAGAACACTTCTCGGATAAGGAACAATTGGAGTTGCTGAATCTCCATGTTAAGGACTTTCCAAAGGTATGTTTTCATGATACCGTATGTACACGGATACATGCTAACCAACTCAGGAAACCGAGGTCCTTAAAGACACCGCTGCCACCGACAAT
This sequence comes from Huntiella abstrusa, assembly GCA_025685495.1. Classification (NCBI taxonomy): domain Eukaryota; kingdom Fungi; phylum Ascomycota; class Sordariomycetes; order Microascales; family Ceratocystidaceae; genus Huntiella; species Huntiella abstrusa. Next base: position 316,381 of record JAJNMT010000023.1, read on the forward strand.
CGCGCCTTCAGAACCCCCACTAACCTTCCCTTCATCCCCATCGGACATATCGCCCACATGCCCGACCCGAAAGGAACCGCTGCCCTTGGAATCACACCCGGGCCATCCGTCGCATGGATCTCTACACTGTACATTTCACATGCTCTACAGGCCAAAGGGCTAGGAAACGCATCAGTCAAGGCCATGGAGGACTTGCTTGTGGAAAAGGGTGTGACTATACTGCTGATAGATACGGTGGCTAAGGAAACGACCCAGAGCGAACAGTGGCAGAAGTGGAGATATGAAGATAGAGGGTTGAAGAGGCCTGCTGGGAAGAAGGCTTGTAATGAGACTTGGTATGAAAACAGGGGCTACAAGAGGATTGCTTTCAAGGAAAAGGGCTATAACAATATGTCCGGGGAAAACAAGTGGTGGGCAAGCCAGACTTTCATGCGGAAGGATGTCAAGTAGAACAACAGTAGGGTTAATATTAATGAGTAACCCTGGTATCGCAATAATTGGTATTCAAAAGATTTACAACTCATGTGCTTGTGAGAGACACGACGTAGGCTACACTTGTAGGCGTACAGCCAATTAATTTATACATGATATCGTTTTACTCATACTGAATCTTAATTCCCGTGACCGACACATTCCTACCCAGAAACTCTAATATTGTTATTCTCCCAACCAATCAAACGCGAACAACGCGTCTGTAACCTCCCAGTTCATCACCACTTACCATCAAGTGAATTCCTCGTCCACACCGGTGCTTTCCCTTGTATCCAAGATTCCAGGAGTTACTTGTTTGACTCTGTGCCCTAAGGTGCACACTTTGTTCTTTCCAAGTGAGAAAATCCCCCGTACCTTGCCACTTTAGATTTTAACATTGTTGTTTAGATCTGTCCAGTCCGTCACATTGGTGTTCTCCGTCGGCTTCATCACGGATTGACGACACCGTTTCGTGCCAGGTCGGCCACCGGATATTCATCCGTCGATATTCTTGATCTTGTCCGTTTCGTCGTCTCTTCGTCATCATGGCGGACCAGCCTCTTGGCAGAACCCTCTTGAGTTATGCTCGGGCCCCAAGTGACGCGGGTTCCGTGGTTAGCACCAGTAATAGTGACCGACTTGAAGCTGCTATTAACTCGCTCACGGGGGCTAAATCTGCAGGTGGGAACCAACATGGAGCTGCCTCGTCGAAATTAGGAGGGCCTAGCTTGCCGGCTCCGTTGTCGCCGAGATTGAAGAATGCGCAGGGTAGGATGAGTCCGGAGGGACACCGATCGAATACGCCGTCGCAGATGCCCGTGAGGGGCCCGGGACTTTTGGGGAGACAGCCGTTGGGGAATGTCCAGGGAAATAGAGACTTGGGTTATGGAAGTTCACAGCCTGCTACACCTAGGATTGATAGGGCTGGGTCGCCACGGTCGGTGAGATCTGTTGATGTACGACCTTCGCAGATTTGGAGTCCCTCGGTTCTCTCAGAGTCGGATTTTAACCCGCCTAGTACTGTTGCTGCCAAAGTTCAACATGTCAATGGCAATGTCAAAAAGTTCCCGTTGCCGAATCCTCGTGGGGATGTCTTTGAAGGCGTGGGAAAAGATACTTCTCGTCAACATACACGTCGGGACTCACGGCCTCCGGCTTTCAATATCACCCCTGACGGGAAGCTTGCTGTTACATTGGGCGCCAAAAAACGACATGAACCGACCGAGACGTCTCCTGAGCGGGGTGGTCGTGATCGTTCCAACGAAAATAGACAGACGTATTCACCTAGTGACTACAGTGACGATGAGTCGGATGAATCCGAGCCGTTTCCCCAAATTGGAACTTCTCGGCAGCCTATCGCTCCCTTTGCCAAACCTGCGCCTCCCCGGAGACACACTGTTTTAGATTACGCGGACGATGATCTTAGCTCGTTACTCGACGAAGATACAAACATGCAGGGCGATGATGACGATGTCGATATGGCAAGTGACTCAGACGAGGTGCTTCAGGTTACGCCAAAGGCTGCACGGATGGGACCTCCCCCGCTTCCCAAGGGGCTTCCCATGATGCATAACCATCACCAGAACATGCAACACCACAACTCCGGGCATACGACAGTTCTGCACCAGCCCGCACCCCTCTTCATGCCCCCCTCGCCCGCCAAGCCACCCTTTGCTACAGTAATTGCCCAAATGGCGCGGGCAGCTCCGGCCGAAAACTACCAGAAACGCCGCCAACCCAGCTACGACTACGATGACAAGACGCTTGAAGCCATGCCGTTTTCCGAGCTGAAAAACCAGGCCTTTGACTTTGACCCCGCAGTGGCGCCTGCACTACAAACGACAGTGGGGCACGGGGAAACACTCCCGGCACAGCTGGTGCACTACAAGACACGCACAGAGGCCGACCAGCGGGATTTTTTCTCGCGGATGACGGTGACCGACTGGGAGAGGTCGGGCGATTGGTTCTTGGATCAGTTTGGTGATATGGTGCAGAGAGTGATCCAGGCGCGCAAGGAGAGACGGGCCATGGTGGCGTCGTTTGAGAGGGAGATTGCAGCACGCGAGGAACTGGTCAGGCAGAAGAGTGTCTCGGTGGAGAAGAAGTTGGGAAAGATGAAGCAGAATGGCTTGAAGTTGGTGTCGGATGAAGTGTAAGGCACTCTGTGAATATGGAGGGTTTTACTTTTACTTTTTTTTTGTTTGCTCGGACGTTGATTACATAGAACGAAAGGGTTATGATGACGACTTGTTTTTGCACGCAATAGACATGGGGAGGACACGCACAGCCGCCTTGGCTTTTTTCTCTTCTTCTTTCCGGTGTTCTCTTTATTCTTTTTCATACAGTTTGTTTGCTAATTTGTCTTCTTTTTTGCTTCTATTGTGCTCTGTGCATGTTCTAGGAATATGTGACGTCAAGGATTTGACGATCTTTACCTAAAACGATCTTCATGTTTCGTTCGGGACCTCCGGGCTCACGAGGCAAAAGACCGTTCGCAAGGTCACCTAGATATAACTCATACACGGGGTAATAACCATCGATGAAGCGACGAACGGCCTCATCTGACATTCCTGATCCACGATCCTCGCGTAGTTTCCTCTCGGCTTCGGCACGCCAGAGATAGACGTAATCAAGGTTTAGAGCCTCCATCTGTACGAAGGCATCGAATTGCTCGGTGACTTCGCTGTAAGGCTTTAGAAGGGTGTTGATTTCCTGGAGATGTTCAAGTTTGTAGGTAGATAGGGATTTTGCGTTGGGTGAGGCGGCGCGTGCAGAGACAAGTGACGGGTCGATGGATTGGAATCCGACGGACCAGCCTTCAAAGAGGATAAGTCGGATAGGCGGGGTGTTGTACTTGTTTACCGTGGGCCATTGAGATGGAGGGAGTCGGTCACCACGGCCGTTGTTTAGTGCTTTGTCGTATAACGGGATGGCGGTCTCACGGGCTTGAGCGAGTGAAGATAGTACGGATAGAAGAAGTGGGATATCGTGAGTGCCGGGGGGTCCGCGATGGCGAAGAAGCGGGTTTGTTGGATGGGCGGCGTAGAATTCTTGGAGAGTGGAATCGGGGAGGTAGAAGTCATCTAGTGACAAGAGAACATGCGGGATGCTCAAGGCGGTGAGATGTGGTGAGAGATGTGTTGTTAGGGTTGTTTTCCCGGCACCTTGGGGGGCGGAAAGGGATAAGAGGAGAGGCCGATTGGGATGACTTGTTGGCGGGATGTATGATGATAGTTGCGTTTGGATAAACGGGATGATGAGCGAGGTTTTATCGGTAGGAGGCATTTTGAAAAGCGCGGGGAAGGAGGACGTAGGAGATGATGATGATACTTGTTCTTTGTGACTCTCGCTCTCTATCACGGGGATACCATTGTTATATACCCCATCGCGAACCTCACAAGCTCCCTCTTCACCCCCTCCTTGAACATACGGTAACGGCGGCATTATCCAGAATCGGACACTTTCGTTTGACCCTGTTTTATGCACTTGACGGATAAATAACCCGAGAGAGAACCAGAGCGGTGGTGACGGGTCGGACGTGAGGATGCGTATGTGCAATGTATGTAGATAGACAGATAGGCTTGGTGTAGGGTAATTGTGCGTGTCGTCTTGTTATTTTAACCCTCTTTTCTCGAACTGACGCCGGCGTGCCCGTGTATGATAATGGTGGAGACGCCCCCGTCGCATATTTTCATGCCCGTGTTACAACTTGGCTGGGAACCTAGTACCTGCGTTGAGCGGGTCATTGGCATTTGCGTGTGAGGATGGTGTCGTTGGTTCGTTCCTGTTGATCTGTATTATCTAAGCCGATTGGTCAAGACCGTGCATATCTTAGTGTTGTGGTGGGTTAGGGTTACGGTGGGTTTCTTAGGGTGGGAGGAGAAAGATGCCGAGGCTTGAAGAGGGGATGGTGGGACGGGATAGACGGATTGGGAATGGTGACGTCGGGGGTTTCTTGTTTTTTTCAATGGGTCTTCTTTTTTTTCTGGGTTGGAGGCGGGGATATTTCTTGGTTGGGGTTTGGTTGGAGAAGATATTGGAGAGCTTTGAGCATGTGAATTTGCGTGCGGGTGTTTTATCTGGTGGAGGTGGATAATGGCTCAATGGCTTTGAGAAGGAACTGGTGGGTGTTGTTTCTTTGGTTTGTATTTGAATAGCCGGTGTGAGAAGCCGAGTGCATATCAGTTGGTTATTGCTTGGACCTGACTGGGGTATATGTATGTGATCAGTCGGCAGATATGATTGAGATATTGTGGATTTAGGGCATTAACAGAAGACACATGTAAAGCAGTAAAGTCTCCAATATGCACATGCATTTTCAAGTCTTGTAAGCCTAACCTACAAGAAATCTTCACATTCATCTAACAAATCTTGCACATGCCAATCTAAACCTACAAGCACTTACACAATTCCCGCCTCGGCCCCAAAAAGCAACTTCATTAATCGCCGCATTTGGAGCACGGGGCAGTCCCAAGCATATGATGGATACCACCCACGACAGCCAGCCAGCCAGGCCAGGCCAAACTAGGATTCCTTCCCGAACATGCAGTAACAGGCCCTTCCCGACAGGTCCAAGTCAATGTTTCTTGGAGGGTAGCTACAGTAGAAGGATGCATTTGACCTCGGCAGGTGTAGCGTGAATTTTGTATTAAAGAAAGGCACATAACGAGGTTGGGAAAGCTATGCACATTGTATGATTTCTGTTTCTTTTATTCTACATTTTTCTTGTTTCGTAACTAGATTCGCTTGAATTTATCTTTTTGAGACTATTTTTCGTTGCATTTTAAGAATTGTTTCGTGTTTGGTTTCTGGGTTTAGCCTTGTTAAAGCCTTTGTTTTCCGGAATCGAGTAGAGACTACGAAGCTACAAATCGCATATCGCGGCTGAATCTGATTACTGAGGAAAGCTAAAACACCATGTCCGAGTTACGTTATGACGGCCAGGTAGTCGTCGTTACTGGCGCTGGTGGTGGTCTGGGAAAGGCATATGCTACTTTCTTTGCGTCTAGAGGCGCTAGTGTTGTGGTTAATGATTTGGGTGTTTCGTTCAAGGGCGAGGGCACTTCTTCAAAGGTACGCACGTAACATCTATGCTATATCTACCTTCACTAGAACTAACAAGTGACTGCATTCATAGGCTGCAGATGTCGTCGTCAAGGAAATCACCTCTAAAGGCGGCAAAGCCGTCGCCAACTACGACTCGGTAGAGAACGGCGAGCGCATCATCGAAACAGCTATTAAGACCTTCGGGCGCATCGACATCCTCATCAACAACGCCGGTATCCTTCGTGATGTCAGCTTCAAGAACCAAAAGGACCAGGATTGGGACTTGATCATGAAGGTCCATGCCAAGGGCGCATTCAAGTGTGCAAGAGCCGCGTGGCCACATTTCAGAAAACAAAAGTATGGAAGAGTGATCAACACTGCGTCGGCGGCCGGGTTATTCGGTAGCTTTGGACAGACAAATTATTCGGCTGCCAAGTTGGCTATGGTGGGGTTCACGGAGACGTTGGCGAAGGAGGGTGCCAAGTATAACATTCTTTGTAATGTTATTGCGCCGATAGCTGCTTCGCGCATGACGGAGACGGTTATGCCTCCGGATATGCTTAAGTGTCTTGGCCCTGAGTGGGTTGTTCCTTTGGTTGCTGTGTTGGTTCACAAGGATAACAAGGAGTCGGGCTCTATCTATGAAGTCGGTGGTGGCCACGTTGCTAAGCTGCGTTGGGAGCGGTCATCTGGTCTTTTGCTTAAGGCCGATGAGAGCTATACGCCTGGCGCTGTTATCGCCAACTGGAAGAAGGTTGTCGACTTTAGCAAGCCTGAGTACCCTGATGGCCCAGCGGATTTCGTTGGTCTGTTGGAACAGTCTCTTAAGATGCCTTCTGCGGCGCCAGCGGAGAAGCTTGATTTCTCTGGCAAGGTAGCTTTGATTACCGGTAGTGGTGCTGGTATTGGGCGTATCTATGCGCTTGCTTTTGCTAAGCATGGCGCGTCGGTTGTTGTCAATGACCTGGTTAACCCCGATGGCACCGTTAATGAAATCAAGAAGCTGGGTGGCAAAGCTGTTGGTGTTAAGGCTTCGGCTGAGGATGGTGAGACAGTTGTTAAGGCTGCTATTGATGCTTTTGGCCGTGTTGATATTGTTGTCAACAATGCCGGTATTCTTCGCGACAAGGCCTTTAACAACATGGATGATAACATGTGGGATTCTGTCATGGCTGTTCACCTCCGTGGCACTTACAAGATCACCAAGGCTGCTTGGCCTTACTTCCTCAAGCAAAAGTATGGCCGTGTCATCAACACTACCTCCACCAGTGGTATCTACGGTAACTTTGGCCAGGCCAACTACTCTGCTGCCAAGTGTGGTATTCTGGGTTTCTCGCGCGCTCTTGCTCTTGAGGGCCGCAAGTATAACATCTTCGTCAACACCATTGCACCCAACGCTGGCACTGCCATGACCAAGACTATCCTCCCCGAGGAGCTCGTCCAGGCCTTCAAGCCTGATTACATTGCACCTTTGGTTTTGGCTCTTTCCTCGGATAAGTGCCCTACTCCTACCGGTGGTCTGTACGAGGTCGGTAGTGGCTGGTGCGGTGCTACCCGCTGGCAACGTACCGGTGGTGCCGGGTTCCCTATCACCAAGCCTTTGACCCCTGAGGCTGTTGTCGGGCAATGGGCTAAGATCAATGACTTCTCTGATGGTCGTGCTGATCACCCATCTAAGGCTTCTGATTCTATCGAGAAGATGATGGCCAACTTTACTGCATCTTCTGATAAGGGCGATAAGGTAAACTACCTTGAGGTCATCGAGAAGTCCAAGAAGGCTACCCCTATTGCCTCGGAGTACAAGTTTGCTGAGCGCGATGTGATGCTTTACAACCTCGGTATTGGCGCCAAGCGCACCGAGCTCAAGTACGTCTTTGAAGGTGCCGATGACTTCCAGGCCATTCCTACTTTTGGTGTCATTCCCCCCTTCAACGCTGAGTTCCCATGGTCTTTCGATGAGATCGTCCCCAACTTCAACCCCATGATGCTTCTCCACGGTGAACAATTCCTCGAAATACGCAAGTTCCCGATTCCCACCTCCGGCACCCTCGTTTCCAAGGGTAAACTCCTCGAAGTAGTCGACAAGGGTGCCGCCTCCATCGTCAAGACCGGCGTCACCACCACTCTCAAGGAAACCGGCGAAGAAGTCTTCTACAATGAATCCACTGTATTCCTTCGTGGAGCCGGTAACTTCAACGGCCAAAAGAAACCCACCGACCGTGGTCCCGCCACCGCCGCAAACAAGCCACCCGCTCGTCCCGCCGATGCCACCGTGGAGTTCCAGACTTCCGACGACCAGGCTGCCATTTACAGACTCTCGGGCGACTATAACCCACTACACATTGACCCATCCTTTGCCAAGGCAGGCGGCTTCAAGGTTCCTATTCTCCATGGTCTTTGCTCTTTCGGCATTGCTGGAAAGGCTGTGTATGAGAAGTATGGTCCTATCAAGAATATTAAGGTCCGCTTCGCTGGTACTGTTAACCCCGGACAGACTTTGATCACGGAGATGTGGAAGGAGGGTGGAAAGGTGATTTTCCAGGTCAAGGTTAAGGAGACTGGGAAGCTGGCTATTTCGGGCGCGGCGGCTGAGTTGGTTGGGGGGAAAGCTAAGATTTGAGAGGCATGTATTTTATGTATCACGGTCATGTATGTATGTATCTAGTTTGAATGTTTGTATCCTTTTTTCTTGTTTGTCAATATTCTTGGATCAAAAAGTATCAAAAAGAATTGCGTAATCTGGGAATCGAACCCAGGGCTAATCGAATCATTGCGGATGGCAACGATTAATGTTACCACTACACCAATTACGCGGTAATCGCTGATGACGGAGCCTCACCGGCGTTCATACATCGTGAATCCCGGAAGGATCGGGCCGAAAAAAATGAATCTCCGATACGGGGAATCGAACCCCGGCCTTCTCGGATCAACTTGATAGATGAGAGCGAGATATCCTAGCCCCTAGACCATATCGGATTGGTACTTGTTCTTCTAGACACAGGAAGGTCTATATCGCCGGTTCCGGAATTTGGGAAATCCGGTAAATTATGCGTATTTATGTGTATGTGTATAAGTATAAGTATAAAGTTGAAACCCCATCTACAGTCTAATTCTATCCCCGTCTATCCCCTCTTACAAAGACCCCGTCTTCTTCAACTCCTCAATAGTCTTCTGGTAAACCACCTCCGGCGCCGGCGACGAATCAATATGCACCACGCGCCCCTCCTTCTTAAACTGCTCTACCACCGGCATGCTAGTTTCAACAAAGGTGCGGAACCGCTTCCGGATACTCTCCATGTTATCATCCGCACGACCACTTGTCTTTCCACGCTCCAGGAGACGACGCTCCAGTTCCTTCTCGGGACACTCGAAGAAGAGGACGAGTTTCGCGGGGACCACGGACTCTTCGAATTTCACGGCCTGGTCCATTTTCCGAGGGAACCCATCGATTAGGAACCGGCCCGACAATTTATCATCATCGTGTCCATTCCCGCCCATTTTCTCCCGCATGGCGTTCTCAAGAAGCTTGATGGTCACCTCCATGGGAACAATAGCTCCATCGCGAATATAATTACGAATCAACTCGCCAAACTGCGAGCCTGGTCTCTCCTGTTCCGCACGGAGTAAGTCGCCGGCTGAGAGATGCGTGAACGAGTACTCCTTGACCAGATTAGCGCACTGCGTTCCTTTTCCGGCGCCGGGACCGCCGAGCACGAAGAGGACGGTGACCTTGGCGGGGTTGAAGGTGGCGCCGGTGATGGTGGGTGCGGAGGCTGCAGCTTCGCGGGCGGCGTTGCGGGCGGCGATCATCTTGGCGCGTTGAGCACTAGCGAGGTCTAGGAGACGGGAGGAAGTCGTTAGCGTGGGAACTTTCAAGGACACACAACACCGGTGTATCGCGAGGATATAAGAAGCCATAATCTCCAATGTCAAATCCGACAAGTCACACCACAAGTCACACCACCACACGCACAAATAACATACCCTTCCGCGAGTCAACCAACATGACATAACCCCCCGTCGCCATCACCACCAGCCCAACAAAAGGCCACACCTTCATCCCCTGCCTTTCCGGGCCCGGCCCAGCTCTCGACGCATACCCCCTAACACCGACCCTCCCAACTCTAGCCGAGGCATTGAACGCGCTACGCATAAAGTTCATCGTGAAGAAACGAAAGACGCAAAAAAAACAAAGTCTAAGAATATGTTGAAACGAACAAAAAGAAAAGAGAATCACAAACTAATCAAATCCAAGAAGACGCGCCACCTCCGCTCGAGAATCCAATCCAATGAGCTACCCGTCCCGTCTACAAGTCATAGCTCAAGCTCCCTCCTTGAAAAAAAGGCCCCACTAATTAACCTTATCCGTAAACCCTTTTGACCTGTCCAGCCTTATAAGCCCCAGTAGCGTGGAACCCCACAACAAAATGAGGACGGTTGGCGCAATGGTAGCGCGTAGCTCTCCTAATTCCGTGGAAAAAACGGGTAGTGAACCGTGCTAGCACATCACTTTAGGTAAGCTGAGGCTGTGGGTTCGAGTCCCACATCGTTCGCATTGCTTTTTGCCCTCTTCTTGACCGGCTGCCGCAAGCAAACATGCTTCTTTTCATCATCACCACGCCGTCAACAACACCACAAATTAAGCAACTACCAAAGGGGACAACATATAGAACAACAATGACAGTATAGATTAGACAACTACCTCTTAAATCATCAAATATGTGTAACTTCCTTTTTACTCGTGTAAGTGATCGTATGATAACCGGCTTAAAGCAGCGTTCCTGTAGTTCTCCGAATAGCCCTCCGAGCACCCTCTCCGATGACATTAACGGCACCTTCCATCTCCAGTGCTCTCATACACTCATTAAACTCACTTGTCTCAATCTGCTTCTCAGCTCCCTCCTGTACTCTTCTTGACACCTCAGCCCATCTGACAGTGTTTCCACTGCTAGTCATCTCATCGATAATCTTGAGAATGCCCATCTTCATCTCCTCCTTAGCTCTCCGGTCTGCCGAGCTGGTACCCTCAGTCAACAGGCTCATGTCAATGCGACCCTGAGAGTCAGTTGCGGCAGTCTTGAGAGCAGAGCGGATAAGACGGTAAGCCTCGAGGACATCGGCACGGGTGACTGTCTCGGAGAGACGCATCTTGGCGTGGGCCTCGGAAAGACGGATCATGGACTCCAGCTGACGAGTAGTGGCAGTAATACGCTTCTCAGCAGCACGGACATCCTGACCCAACTTGCGCATTTCCACGTAGGCATTAGTAAGCTCCTCGGCGGCCTCGTTGGTAATACGCGGGTGAATCTTGTTGCGTGCGTAGGAAATGTACAACGTGAGGAACTCGACGGGCTGAATATCACATGTTAGTAAAATCTGGTCGGTCATGTAATACCAATCAACCTCCCCCTCTCGCTAAAACTTACCAAAATCTCATTCTCCGTGGGAGCGTGATCGGGCGTATCCTCAAGGTACAGTGACAAGATATGCTTCGCCAAGCGACGATCAGTCTTGTCATCCGGGCGATCGAGAATTAGGTACACAAGATCGAAACGCGACAGCAGCGTCGGCGGCAAGTCAATGTTCTGCGGTACAGGCAGATCCGGGTTGTAACGCGATCCAATTGGATTAGCTGATGCCAGAATACTCGTACGGGCATTCAGCGTAGTGATGATACCAGCCTTGGCAACGGAAACAGTCTGTTGTTCCATGACTTCGTGCAGTACTGACCGAGTCGACTCGTTCATCTTGTCGAACTCATCAATACAGCAGACACCACCATCAGACAAAACAAGAGCACCAGACTCGAGAACCAGCTGACGAGTTTCGGGGTCACGAGTGACGTACGCCGTCAAACCGACAGCCGAGGAACCCTTACCACTGGTGTACACACCACGGGGTGCAATCTTGTGGACATACCCAAGCATCTGGGACTTGGAAGTCGATGGGTCACCACACAGCAGAATGTTGATATCTCCACGATATCTCGGGCTACCACCCTTCTCAAACGTCTTGTTGGTACCACCAAACAGCTGCAGCAAGATACCCTTCTTGACGTCATCCATTTCGTAAATCGAAGGAGCGAGAGACCGCGAAAGTAGATCGTAGATATCAGCTCTCTTGCCGACCTCCCTAATCCGCTGCTCCTCCTCGGCCGAAATTGGGCGAGTCTCGGCGACAGTGGGGTTAGCCTCGGTAGGCTCGGGGTTATTCAGAAGGGTGCTCTGATCAATGCCCATACGCTTCTTGTCGACCTTTTCGGTGTGAATGGCATCAAGATACGTCTTGTGCACGCTCTTGATAGATCTCTGGCGAGGGTTCACACGCACTGGGCTGGCACGGTAGATACCCGTGATGATAACACGGTCACCAGCCTTGCAAACGTCAACCAAATCTCTGTAAACCACCACAGATACTGAGTGAGGGGTCTGACCAGCAGGTACATCATCCGGAGTCTCCTGCAGCTTAAGAATCTGCTTATCCTCAAACAAGCAACGGTTGTGCTGGATCTGCATGGTATTCTTCTGTTGGCAGCCATCTTTGCACTCTGTCGGCTCTGTAATTCTTCCACGCTCGTTCTGTACGGTAACCTTGTGACCACACAGGTCACACTGGAAGGTTGCCACCTTCATATCAGGGATAACCGGTGTAGCACGGATGACCAGGCCCTTGATAGTAATCAGCTTGTCGATATCCGAGGGGTTCAGCGACCGCATGTTGGTCACATTGTCCATGCCGTGCAACCGCACCGTGTAGCCAACGTTCATAACCTGCTCCTCAAGTGACGAGTGCCGACCAAGCGCAGTGGCATCCGAGCCGAACTCCGATGTCGGGTTGTTGGCCATTTGGATCCGCTCGCGGGATCTCCGCTGGTCCTCCTGTGCCGCCAAGGCAACCATGATGTCGCGAACACACTGATCAAAAATGGGAACCATTTCCTGTGGGTAGTTGACCAACTGGACTGCCATTGATTCAAACCCAGGGAATGCCTTGATATCACTAATATCAATAGCCAGTGTCTCTCCACCCATCTCCAACATCAGCTGCATCTCCTCCAGATACGTAAACTCAAGGGCACCCGGCGTCTCCTCAATCTCAGTGTCCGTCATACCCTGCTTGATCAGACGCATCCGGGGCTGGTACTCGCGCAAGAACTGGAGAATCTTAGACTTGGTCGAGTTAAGATCAATCGTCGTACCCCAAATCAGCGCTTGTCCATCGATATCTCCATCAGTATGAGGTCCGGGAGTCTCCATGCCACCAGGGGTAGAAGGAGGCATGAACGGAGTGCTCGCCGTTCCAGGAATTGGTCGCGGCCGCTGAGAAAACGAAGCCGGGGTAGCCGCCGTAGGCCGTCTAGGTGTATCCGCCTGGCTAACAAACATTCCACTACCATCTGAGTGTAACGCAGAAGACTGTCTCAATCCACGTCCAGGACTCGAACTCTCGGGGTAGTTCACTGGCGACGAGTCTACAAACAACAATCTGTTAGCCACATACTCCCTCTAAAACACTACATACATCCAAACTAACCTCTGATCGACCTGTTCAACTGGCTAGCTCTCGGCGTACGGTCCCCTCCCACACTCTGCGAGTGTGTCATCTGTCTCAACGGCGAGCTCACTCCCATATCATTAAGCGGAGCCGGTGAGCTCTCAAAGAACACCGGACTGGACATCATATTGGCCGGCAGCCGGGGGGTCTCCGCCGAGTCGGAAGGTGTCGCGGCCGCGCGGTTAGACCGCCGCGGCGTCTGGTTGTTTTGCGACATTGGCGGGGTTGATCGACGGGGGTGTGATAGTCGGCCGGTTTGTTTATTTTGGTGTTGCGTTTACTGCGGGGTTCACTTCGTTGCCCGCTAGTTTGTCTGTTTTGTTGACTATTTATATGTTGACCAGATGCCGTAGGTAACTACTCCTTGTCGGTCAGCCTTGTATCACAATCAAATTTATGATTGTTTTTTGTTCTGGTGATGTTGGTGGAACCCTTGTTGTGTTGTCCAGAACAGATCTAGATAGGAGGGGAAAAATGACAAACACTGGAATTGGTCTGTTTACTTTCGCCGCTACAAAATTGACCAGCGTTTCTCTTATCCCTCCACTGAGGGGTTCAATGCATGGTCTGCGCGTTACAGGGGAGCCACAACCGCGTTCCAGCCTTGAGGTGGGGCTTAATCCACTTTACGCGTGCCACGGTCACAAAACATCACGACAAGGGTCGGTCATTACAAGGGTTATTAAAAACCCTCGTTCAATATCAGATTCGATTGATCACTGGAAAATCCATTAAAACCAGATACCATACCCAAGATAACCAACCCCAAACCAGTATTTAGACATACAAATCAAACTCAAACCTAGTTTCCCCTATATATCAAACATTCAACAAGTCATGACTTCGTCAAAACAACAGTCCCCCATTTTCTTTTTGTCCTATACACAAACCAAAAACGCCTAATGGCGTCCTGCTACAACAGAACCACCACAAATCAAAGTTGCATATCGACCCCGTAACTTAACCAATGAATTCATCCTTCATAAGAGTTTCCCATGGCTGTTTCTTTTTCCAGACGAGCTGCATAAGCTCCTTGGCTTTAGATACCTGTGCAATTTTCATGTTAGCATCGTTCTGATGTATACGTGTGCTCCTCAAATAACTTACTTGTTTCATGCCATGAGCCTCAACATTATTGAAGCGCCGGACGATTTCGTCTCGCACATTTTGCTGAGTTGACTCACAGCCAGCCGTGAACATGGGGAATAGGAAACCAGTCTCACCAGTGCCACCCGGGCGTATGTAACTCATGGCTTCAACAATTTTGTTGACGGCTTCCGTAACAGAAGCATCGGTCGATGATCCGTTCAGTCCACGACGGCGCAAATGTACTAGACCAGCCCAGTGAAACGCCTCGTTTGTTGCAAAAATCTCCATCAAACTGTCGCGATCCACGCATCCTGGTCGGATATGGTTGCACACCACTGTGTTGCGCTTTAAACTGTCTAATAGACGTCTGTCCAAGTCCATACCATCTTCCAACATCTCACCATCCGGCTTCCAGTGTGGGTTAAACCGTCCATCAGGGAGTGTTCGAAGCTTCTGTGACCGACGGCAAAAGTCCGAAACACGAGCCAAAAGGCCACTGCAGCGAACTGAAAATCCCATGATACAGTCAATCTCATCCAGATTAGTGGAATCATCGCCCATACGATCGTAGTACTCTACCCACTCTGGCGAGACGTCGTGTGACCATTGCCCGCCACTCAGACTGCCTAGAACGTCGAGATAGGCAAACCAGCTCCACAAGAAAGCGCAGCATTCACCTTCCTTGGTTTTAATGTCTGGACGCCACAAGCGTCTGTTCATCATCATTTCACGCGCAAACCCAAGATGGCTCTGCCACCCGATCTGCGACCCAAAAGCATTGGGCGAAATAATCTCGAGCGAAGCCAGCATAATCGTCGACGCTAAACTGGCAATAGAAGCTCTCCCTGAAGTCTCAATCTGTAGGTTAGGAATCACGTATGTGATCCAATTTGCCATACGGACTTCTGGCTCTTTGTGTCCCAGCACACGAGCCCGATGTGAAGCTGTATCGTCCCAAGTTAGTACTCGAGTCTTGTGTAACATTTGAATCTCGCAGAAACGTACCAGAATAGGCAAGTAGTAAACTAAGAAGGTGAGGTTCGGCAACTGCGATTTCCGGAAGCACCGCGCGGTATGGGTTCCGCTCGGCATCATCATATGGCATCAGTACTGTTATCGGTGTTAGTTGATGTTGTCTCCAACTTTCGTTTTGCCGAAAATGCTTACCCTTGGCAGTGTGAGTGAGGAAATGGTGCTGAGAGAAAGGTTAGTATTTACGTTACACGGACCGATCTATCTTGAGATGTCCTTACAAAGTACTGGTGACAAAAATGTTAGTATGAAATGACTGAAAAACGATAAGGGTAGTAGACTTACTAAAAGATTCATGGGATTTGAAGAGAGACTACAATGCAACAGAAAACAAAGGTTAGCCAGGTCTTTCATGCAATATTGAGCTCACACGAGCAATGGTGAGTAAATACCTTTCTGGAAGTGGCATAAACTTCCGCGGAATGATAATCTTTACAGGCTCTTTATAGTACTCCCCATCAACATTGTTTGATGGCATAGCCCAAGCATCTGAAATTCGGAGATCTTGAGCATTAGGAGGGCTTTCGGCCTTGACTTCTCCATTTGGCAATTCCAATACAATGGCATTCATGTCGTCATTTTCCAGAATATCCCGATCTTTGCGACCTAGATCAAACCCAAAGAAGAACGTGTCATCACACTTGCTGTCCATAGCCACACGATTGGCATCCCATAGGTGTACCTCATTCCATGGAACAACAATCGGGTACGTCTTTTCTGGATAGCTGATTGGCGTTTCGGAAAGAAGAGAATGGACATCTACTCGTGGTGTTGGCGCAGAGTGTGTCGGCGACTGTGGCGTGCCACCTCCTGTTGGAATGATAGGTGGCGAGGGTACAAGATGACCCGAGTTGGTCATGTGTGTGTCGTCCTCTCCTAGGCTACTGTGGGTCGACGTCATTGGTGATGGTTCACTTAACCTGCTCATGCTAGGACTCTGGGCGTGCGAAAATGATGCATGTCTAGACTGATGTACTGGGCACATGTGGAATCCATTATCGGGATCTTGCGGGTGAACACCAGACGTCGGGGTCGAAGAACTAGATACAGAGTGTGGCGGCGGTGGCGGTGGCGGAAGCGCATGATTTTGAACACCAGGAAGTGGGAGTTGTCCTTGAATACCGTTGTACTGAATGTTTGCTTGGAAAGACGAGAATAGTGGCTTTTCCATAGAGCGGTTTTGCGACATGCCTTGGTGCTGAATCTGGCCACTGTCTTGTCGTTGATGCATGTTGTTGTTATGCATAGAGCTTGGCGCCAATCCTGAACCGTCTTTGTGACCAAATGCTGGCGAATTCGGCTCCCCAAATATTCCGTAAGACCGTGGTGAAGTAGGAGATGTCGGAAGACTGTGACGTTCGGAGATACTGCCGTGAATACTCCCGCGAGGGTGACGACCATTAATCGGTGGTGTGTTTGAAATAGCTGATCCACCCATTACCTGACGACCAGAGTTACCATTCATAGACATACTGTCTATGTGGTTATCAAAACCATGACTTTCGCTCATAGTGGGACTTTCATTAGAAACATTTTCTAATGGAGCCCTGAATGAGCCAAAGTCCATAGTACCGCCGCTCCCTGCGCTACCAAAAATACTGTTGGAGCGAGACGGCTGAATTGGTGTGGCGGGGTCTGGCATGACATGGTTGATAATAGTGAGCTCACGACGACGGACACCGGAAAATTGACCACGCGGCTCGGTGCCGGCATCAGAGCCACGTTTGCTACGACGGCCATCCCAATTCAAGCGGATACTGTAGTCGCACGTTTCACCTATGCGTTGGCAGCTGTGGCGGGTATTAGCTATCAAGTCCCACGGACGACCTATGTGTGGGCATATATTGCGGCCCAATAGCGCTAGTAAACTCGACAAGGTTGGCGCGATTGTTGGGCGCTCGTTAAACGACGGAAATGAGTTTATCGGTTCGCACAACCTGAGAATTCATGGCATTTATGATATGGGGGCTGACTTACTTGAGACAGTTTGGTCTCTCCTCTCCACACTTGACTTTGCGTCCTTTGCAGGGCCTAATATGCATTGATTAGTACAAAATGGAAGAAACGTAAAGTGCTAGTCGGTACAGACACAGCACACAAAGACCTCTGACTGCCAGTATTTGGCAAGAGACATTGCGATACAGGAATGAAACTGGGGGAGGGGGTGGGATTCGGAACGTACCAGCAGCCATTTCTACTACGCTTCTTTGGCTCCGGTGCGCCGGGCTTCTTAGGACGAGGCATCGTGAGCTAGAGAGTTTGGCTGAACAAAGCTGACTGGATTGTGGATACTCTGCGAAAGGTTTGGTTGGAAAACTAAAGTTGACAAGGAGGAACGAGGTGGCACAAGTGGCAGCAAGGTGGTCAACCTTGGACTCGCGAGCGTGAAACGGCAATTCACAAGGGCAGGATGGGCGACGGCGACGGCGACAGTAATTTTAGATGAACGGACGACCTGGAAATAGAGGTGGGGGTATTCAAGACGATGTTGGGCGCGGTAAGACGCAAAGATGCAGGCAAAGCACAGCCCGACGGATGAAGTTGGTCCTGAATGGTGGGCTCGAATAATGGCCTAGAACGACGGAATACAATGACAAGCCCACAAGCCGAAATGAGTGAGGTCGAATGGTGGGTCAGTAGAGCAGGCAGATCGGAATGTCAAAAGAGCTTTCTCAAAGAATGATAAGTCGACAAGTCACCAGAGAAGGCGCGGGTGGCTGCAGATGGAAAGCCAAAAAGCGAGGCAAGGAATGGCCAAAGGCAGAGAGTACTTGGTACTTGGAACACGGCGGTAGTCGGTAAAAAAGTGGGTGATACGTAGAAGGGTAGTATTTGAAATGCTATCGGGGCCGGCAGCACTCTTATGTGAAGTTGGGCTTCTGACAGAACGGACGGGGAGGTTCAGCTGCAGAATCAGGATCAATCGTCTATATGCGACACCAAAGTGTGATTGCAAAGGCTGGTGCGTGATGGCGAGTCGACTCCAAAGACTCTGATTTAGGGCGTTGGATGGGCTTTGTGTGTTTGCGGTGTTGGGGGCAATCTCTCAGAACTAGTACTGTTTAGCAGCAGTATCGGTGACAGATGAGATGTGCGTGGAGTTCAAGCCACTATCAAGGGTTGAATTGTCCAATACAGTGTAATGGTGGAGTAGCAACAAAATCCCACAGGGTCTTGATATGACACAAGGCAGAGAAGAGAAGAAAAGAACAAGTGAAAAAGGACACTCATGTGGTAGTATCAGTGGAGCGCAGCAGGCGGGTCAGTAGCTGCAATTTTGGCCCAATATTAGGAAGTTGGGTATCAATGTAGCCGGGATTTGTGTGGTGTGATATAGAAGGGCAGATAAACACAATAGCAGCGGTAACTAGGCGGGCGTGGAAAGAAAGTTGGCGACAGTATGCGATAAAAGAAGAGCACAGTGGCCGTTGGCTACCGGGATGCGGAGCTCGGTCCTTGATTCCGTCTGCGGTAGTGGTGGTGGTGTGTATGTGTGTATATGTGCGTATATGTAAGACGGTGGAGGCAAGTAACGTCCTTACTCTGTATATGTATGTATGTGTATGTACGGATGTAAGTCGTCGCTCTCGAGGGAGCAGGTTGACTAGCCAAGAAAGGGAAGGGTCGGAGATGATCAAGTGCCAGGCTGGCGAGGCTAGAGCGTTTGAAGAACAAGATGCAGAAGGGAGACGACAAACGGCGAGTGAAAGGGAAGAAGAAGCTTGCGGACTTCGGGTCCTGCGAGCTGGGCTTGGGGTTCCCTTGCTTCCTTCTTCTGATGTGGCAGCAGCAAGGGTGGATAAGTAGATTTCAAAGAAACAGAGACACCGAACGAGCGTGAGGATTGCATAGGACAGCCCGGAGGAGCGTGAAAGAGCTTCAGGAAAGCCGGGAGCCAGGCTAGCGCCGGCGGGACGTGGAAGGGTAGTAGCCGTTGTCGACTAGATCGTCAGATCAGTAAGCGGGGCCCGAGTATGGGCCAGAGCGGCGGGTATTTGTGAGTCTAACTATATAGCCAAGAAGAGTATCTGTGGCGGTAGTTTTTAATTGGAGGAAAGAAAATAGACATAAAAACGGAATATTCAATGGGCTTTGTGGTAATAGAGAGACAGCAGCGAACAAATCGAGCCAGGCTGGAGCAAGTGGGGTGAATTGATTAATTGGCTGCTCTCCATTAATAGCGGCCACTTGCGTCAGACCAATAACCCCAAAACAAAACAAATCTTCAAACGAAGAAGAAATATAAAGAAAAGGAAAAAACAAACCGAACGACGGCCCTTGCCGACCAGAGAATTTTTTTTTTCTGCTCTCTCTTCTCTTCCCTGTGATGAGAGAGGCCAAATGCACGGCGGGCTGATGATTCCCATAGAGAACCAGCAGTTACAGATGCGCCAACACCCAGGCGGCGATGACGAAAAGAGAAAGTGAACAGCGACAGGGACTTGCATGTCCAGTTCCCCGCTGCAGCAGGGTCCAACGAGCGAGCGACTAGACACGAGCGGGGGAGGGGAAGCAAGCAAAGAGTGCCTGTCCATGGCACATTGATGAATGGAGATTGATGGGCAAATTCTATGTATGTACATCTTGCTTTTCTACTTGTATGTGCATATAGAAATGCATGTACCAGCCTTGCTATGATAGTGCGTATGTATGTATAGAGACGATGTAGTATGTACATACATAGACTACTACTTCATGATAGACGCCAAACGAGAATCAAGCCATCTATCTGGTTGGCCAAAGATGGTGGGGGAATACAGACTCCGAGTGTCAGGGGGACTTGAAGACGGACTCAGCGTAATGGGCTTTGTTGAATGGGAAGCGACAGTTGGCAAAAGGTGGTGGCGAGATGTGCGAGTGCTAGCTGCGGGTGGTGGCCGATCATGGTCGCCAAGATGCTGACGGATGAGTATGGTCCCGAGACCACAGGACAGCGTTTGCTCGACTATCGGTAGCGATGGAGGAATGTACACTTGCGAGCTGGCATATCCCGTACATTGATACATATGTACCTGTGCCTATATGTCTGGTACATGGCAGCGGTGTATCGCTGGCCCTGCATGCACACGTTGGTATGGACGTAAGAAGCATGTATGTACGGGCACACATGGCGAAGACTTACTGACCAGCCACATCAAGTGACAATACCACTGTGACCACTGTAACATGATGGCTGTTACTTCCGGCGTTAAAAAGTGCTCTTTCACGACCGGCCGACCGACCCGCGCCCAGACCGCTATAGAGCTTGCATTTTCCCTTGTGCCATGACACCCCATACATAGATATTGGAGCCAATGACATGTTTGCGTGGTGTTGAGGGTTACCACCTTACATCACCAAGGCTAATCTAGCACAAAAGCTTCATCACATTCACTATATGAGATGGCCCAATGTCTCATTTTTCTAGTCTTTCTCGAGATTTAGAGAAACCCTTGTTCTTCCAAATCTAGAGTGGGCCAACCGCCCGAAAACTCACGGGAGGATTTCAACTAGAGAAAAAGAGGGAAGTCGACCGCCACAGCGTCTTTGTCTCCGTCAAAGTCCCAATTCCCTTGTTATACTCAAACGGCCAAAGTGTTTGGAAAGAGGGAAGAAAAAAAACTGGTTCCAACAGATGTGTTGGCTGAAGCCTCAAATGCACCTTGTTTTCTTTTCAGTCTAGGTTCTAGATATTCCTGCCAATAAGCTGGTTCAAGTCCTTTCTTCCTACCTGCTTTTTCATCGCCACCAGCCGACGCCTGCAGGATTTCAACGGGATTCTCTGATTTCCACCATAAAGAAAGATTAGTGTTCTTGAAACTTTGGGGCGAACGATTTGTGCAGGTCAAGGGTTTGCAGTGGAGGCTGTAGGAAAGCGGGGCATGATGTTGTCCAAGCCTAGAACAAGCCGACAATATATGTATGTATGCAGTGTTGATGTACATATATCCATAGATACAATACATATGCGCTCATCGTTTAAGCCAATGTAATAATGTAAATCTTGATCTCGGCGGTCCCAGCTGCGGGATTTCTGCAGCTAATGCAGACTACCGTTTGAATATATGGAGATATGTATGTATCAAATCTTAACATAAAACAAAAGAACGCAAGAATCTTCTTTCTTCCATGCAGCCGTAAACCCAGACTAACCAGGCTAGACAACGCTTTTGAGCATCCGAAAAGGGATGTGATGTACCTCGGTGAAAAAAAAAAAAACAAGTACAAAAGTATCCAGGAGTCAAGAAACAAAGACCAGTCCAAAAAGACAAAAAGAAAAACGCCAACCACACACAAAAGAGAAACAATCCAAAAAGACCAAGCCTTTAGGACCATGGGTCAGCCACCTGTAGGTCGACCACCTCACACCTTCAAGAAACCCTACACCCAGTCGGCCAATCCGCCGACCGAACCGACCTGGAATCTTGCCGTGACCCAGCCAGCAAGGGCCGAGAGGGATGCCAGAGGGATTCGTGCAGCATGCATGAGTTTTTTTTCCTTCTTCTTTCTCTTTCTCTTTCTCTCCTTCCCGGTCCGCAAAGTTTTCTTTCCAATGTCTTTGAAATGTCTTTTCCAAACGTGGCCAATCTTTATGTTTACTTTGTTCGCCCCTCTATCCCTTCGGATAGCTGACGTTCTTGTTAGGCTCCATGTTTTCTGGACAAAATGTTTCCGAGGTGTGCTTCTCCGGTAGCCCTAGCCCTGATCCTAGTTTCCTGGCGTTTGTTTCTTTGTTCTTGGTGGTTTGTTGCTTTTTTGCCCGGCTGGAGCTACAAGGAAAAGACAAAGTCCTGGATCCCTGAGAATTTCTGCTTCGGCACGGGGCGCTCTTCCTTGGACTGATGCTGAAGAAATCTCGGCCGTGCATCTCACAACATCCAATTTTTGCGCTGATATTCCAAACCAGCCTAATCAAGAAATAGTAAAAGTGACGTTGAAATGTAGTCTCATGTTGTAAGTTTAGCTCTCCCTTAGTGGCAATTGTGTCATTGAAAGCGGAAACCCTTTAGCCAATAATTGACAAATAAACTTCAATATTACACAAGGGTTACGACCCTAGAGCGGGATGACATCATCTTGACACGTGATTGAACTAGTAAACTCTTGGCTTAGACAAATACAATGAGATGTCAAGTTAATCATTCTACACGGACACCCGTAATAGAGCCTCGACTTCCCGCGATCAACAACACCCCAAGAACCCTGTTTCCCCGACGCACTGACTTCGGCCCGCTCATCGTTTGTCATTACGGCGGCGCCATTGAACTCGTTAGTTTGCAAACTGTCAGAAATCCCAATGCAGTAACGCCTGGTGAAGCGACTCCAAATGGCGTCTGTGGCTTTTGTCACATCATGTTGCAAATCACATAGGGCGTCATGCTATGTACATACATACATACATACATACGGTAGTGTAGTAACCGAGAGAACACTCGCATAATCGTCACAGTTGGTTGTCCAGGTAGCGGGGCTAAGCGGCCCATCAAAGATGCAAGACTTCATTACGACATGTGATATTACCAACCAAGAGAGCTGAATATGAAACCTTCCTGCCCCCATCTTCTCGTACGGTATCGCCGATACCAATCACTTACACAATATCAATATTGAGAATCTTGATGTCCTCAAGCGGCTTATCGTCCTTGTTGACCTTGGCCTTTTCAATCTTCTTGATCACGTCCAAACCAGCAGTAGCACGTCCAAAGATGGTGTGTTTCCCATCAAGCCAAGCCTATCACGGAAATGGTTAGTGAAATGTTCCACAAAGCGCCAACGAATCCCTTGGCCCCACCACTACAAACTTACCGTCTTGTTTGTTGTGATAAAGAACTGACTACCGTTTGTATTGGGTCCTGCATTGGCCATACTAACTGTGAACGGCCGGTCGTGTTTGAGTGTGCTAAACTCATCTTCAAACTCCGAGCCCCAGATACTCTCGCCACCAGTTCCATCACCCAACGGGTCACCACATTGGATCATAAACCCATCAATGACACGGTGAAAGATGGTGTTATTGTAATACCCAGAGCGGGAGTGCCCGACAAAGTTCTCAATAGTCTTGGGCGCAACATCGGGGAAGAGCCGGATGGTAATGTCTCCGTAAGTGGTGTGGATGACAGCCCCTGACCCTGTTTGCGTCTTTTTCTCGGTTGCCGTTTTGCCCTTGGCGTTGATTACAGTGGGCTTTTCGTTTTGGATGTCTCTGTTTGACTTGGACGGCTCCATCTCATTGGTGAACATATAAAATCGTACTTTGCCGATGCCTGTAGCAAACAAAATCGGGTCGCGCGCGTTGGCTTCTTGGAGTAGTGGATTGGATGATGCGCCCATGTCAACCGTGGTAATGGCCTTCTTTTGTGGTTGTCCTTGGTACAGTGCCACATTCAAGGGACGGAAGTTTTCATCTTTAGCGTATGTCTTGACAACCTGGTTGGTAAATGTGTTGACCACCTTGATGCCCGAGACTGAACCGTACACGATGAAGTGACCGGACTCGTCGAATATGATATTCGGCTTGTTACGATTCCCCTCTGATTCGATTTCCCGCTCCAGCGCAATCCTGCGCCCAAACTCCACACTATCCATCCGTTCAGCTGCTACCGCCGTTTGTTGAATGTCCTCAACTACTTGTAGAGACTCGTCATACGCCCGAGAAAGCTTACCGGTGGCAAAGTCAAACACTCTTATCTTCCGGTCGGGCAGGGAGAATGTGGCAAATTGCTTCCCATTGGGGCTGACCGTCATGGTCACTGGTACAGTCTTGGCCTTACGGAAATCGAAAAGGTTGGTTGAAGACTTGAATTCAAACACATTACTCGGCTTTTCGTATGAGCCATGTGGCTGCCAATACTCCACCATTCCCTTGGAGTCACTCGAGATTGCACAGTCATACTCACCGTTATAAGCAATCAACTCAACCGGGCTGCGGTGTAGCGAGGTAATCGAATGTATGGGCTTAGTGTTGATCCCACGGCCATCGTAGATGTGTATGATTGGTTTGTCGGCCTCTGCCACAGCTAATAGTGGCAAGGAGGCCCCCTTCTTGTGAACCCAACACACCGTCCGTGGGACATACCCCAAATCAATCATAGCCAGCAAATCAAACGTAATGACGTCAAAAATCTTCACTGTCCCGTCCGCACCGCATGTTGCAAAGCTGCGACCATCCAAACTACACGAGACGCCCCTGATCTCCCCGTCATGCGAGCGAAACTCCTTGACAAACTCGATTCCTTCGGCAACCTTTTTCCAAAACTTAACCACGCCGTCTACAGACGCAGTAATCAAGAAATCCGTTATCGGGGTCATGAGCACAAAGGAAACTGCTTCTTTGTGCATCAGAGACTTGGAGTACTTGCTGGATTGAGGTAAGGTCGAGATATAAACTTTTTCATATTTCAGCGTGCGGCGCTTTTTGGTCGGGGCATTTGCGCTGGGCATGGCGGGGCCCATTTCATCATCGGAAGAGGAGTTCTCGGCGTCATCGTCGGCGGTGATTTCGGCATGAGACCGTTTCGGTGGGACTTCTGGGGTGGGAGAGGGAGACATAGTGGCGGGATATAAGCGCCTGAAAAAGGGTGACTCGGAATTAAGATTATGAAGCAAATGTGCTTAAAAATGGATTTGTCGCGATGGTGTCGCGGCTTTGGTGTTGTCTAGCTCGATTTGGTGATCCTTTAGCATTTGCGACAAGGCTGAAATTGAACGGTAGGATCTCGAGTTGTACATGGGTGCGATAACCTATCGATAGTGCTTTATCGCGCCAATTGATGGCGGGGCCCATAAAAATTTGGGAAAGGCTGGCGAGGGTTATGGGAAAAAAACTTTTGGGCAGGTATCTACTGGGTAACATTAATTTGAGGTGGGACTTGGAATAGCTGGTAGTTGCCGCTGGATTTCTTTAATTCTTACACTACCGATATTGGCTGTCATATAAAACGCCACTTTCCCGGCTACCTATATATATTCTCATATCTCGACAATGGCCCCGAAGAAACCTACCAGCGGCCCTGCCGCTTACGATTCCGACGCTGCGTCTGACGTCTCTGACCACGGCGCTTTTTCCGAGGACGACTTCTCCGGCGAGGAGAACCTCTCTGATGCCGAATCCGACGGTGCCCCAGCCGGGTCCATGATCGCCCCCATTCTGACCAAAGATGCCGCCGAACAAGAGCTCGAGCGTCTCGTCCTCGGTAACAGCTCCGGCTTCCGCCGTATGCTCTTCGATGACCTCGAGGCTGCTGCTGCTGAGGGTAGCATGCAGATGGTTCATGCGCCTGGTGACGAGGATATGGAGGATATGGAGGACGATGATCTTTTCGACTTTGACTTTGCTGGTGCGGCGGAGGGTGGTGTGGCAAAGAAGGGGGCGGCCCAGGCGGAACCGGTTGCGTGGGAGGATTCTGATGATGAGCGGATGACTGTTTCGTTGACTAGCCACACTCGTCTGCGCAAGTTCCGGGTAGCGGGTGAAGATGATGTTATCAACGGCACCGTTTACACTGATCGTCTGCGTAAGAGTTTCCTGCAGTTGAATCCCACACCAAAGTGGGCGGAATACGGTAACAAGATTGCTACCCAGAAGCGGAGACGGAACTCGAACGCCTCTGGTAGCTCCGACGAGGAGGATGCCGATTACGGTACCATGCCTATCGAGAAGTTCTTGCGTGATATTGGACAGATCGGCGCCATGGCGAACACTAAGAGACGGAGACTGCGGCCTGAGGTCATTGACATCCAGCGCTCGCGTGATATCCCCGACATGCATAAGGGTGCTGTTTCCAGTCTTCAGTTCCACCCCAAGTTCCCTATCCTTCTCTCTTCCAGTCCTTCATCAGTCATCTTCCTCCATCACATTGATCCTCAGGCCCATCCCGTACCGAATCCCCGTATGACCTCGGTTCAGGCTCGTCAGGTTGACGTTAGACGGTCCGAATTCAGATATCCTGCTGGCGACAAGGTCGTGTTTGCTGGACGGAGAAAGTACTACCACAGTTGGGACCTGGATACCGGTGTGGTGCAAAAGACTACGCGTGTATACGGTCACAAGGAGGAGCACAAGACTATGGAGTACTTCAGACTGTCACCATGCGGCCGGTTTATGGGTATCATGGGTTCGAGCCGTAAGGGTGGTGGTGTCGTCAACATTGTCGACACTAACACTAGCAACTGGATTGCGGCGGCGAGATTGGATTCTAGACATGGTATTGCCGATTTTGCTTGGTGGAGAACAGGTGATGGCTTGACCATTCTTGGCCGTGACGGCCAGGTCGGTGAATACAGTGTTATTAACCAGCGCTTCGTTGGTGTATGGCGTGATGAGGGTAACATTGGCGGTACAGTGATCTCTCTTGGTGGCTCTTCCGGCCCTTCAGAACTCGGCGAGGACGTCTGGGTGGCCGTCGGCTCAACAGCCGGTATCTGCAACCTCTACTCTCGCCACGATCTCTTCACAATCGGTTCCGACAGCACGGTGACCATCAAGGCCCGGCCATCACCCACCAAGGTGCTTGAGCAACTCATCACTCCCATCACTGCTATTGCGTTTGCGCCAGATGGCCAAGTAATGGCGTTTGCGTCTCGGGAAAAGAAAGATGCATTCAGATTGGTGCATCTGCCTAGCTGCAGTGTATACCGCAACTGGCCAACGGCGGAAACTCCATTGGGTAGAGTGTCGGCGGTTGCATTCAGTGAGCAGGGTGTGTTGGCGGTCGGCAATGACAGTGGCAAGATTCGCACTTGGGAGATTAGAGCGTAAGGATAGATGTTTTGGGGAACTTTCTTTGGCGTTTACTGCTGCATATTTTCTGGTTGTCTTGATTAATTAAAAGCATCATTGGTTTGGAAGGGAGAACACTATTTTGGTCACGTGATACATTTACATGTTGGGAAGTTTGTTATGGAAGTGAGGTTTCCGTTGTGAATATGCACGTTGAAGATGCCACGAGCGGGACATGACAAATATAGCAATAGCGATGCAACATATGTACATATGTATGTGCGATACCTTGTAATCGCTGCCAACGAAGCGATTGTTGAATGACGTTTGTCCAACCTGAATGCCTGTCCCGGCCCCGGTCAGTCCCTGAGACCGACATGTGCGTTTATACTCTAGATGCCGTGATTTATAGGCACCAACAGTTTACTGGGTACACAAAAGGAGTGGTGGGACATAGGCTGAACCGTAAGTCCAGTCATTTACTTGGTGTGTTGGCTGACAGACAACCAGACAATGCAAAGATGGGGGCCGGGCATAGGCAGGTAAGTGGGGGCGTGAGAAACATGGGCTATGAGCGGTGGACGAGGTACAGACAGTATTGTGGATTCCATGACACGAATAATTCTTCAGCGGGCCTGACGGCATAATTCAAAGGATGGCATCCTAGCGGACTGTGATGGTCCTTTGTCAGGGGAAAGCTCCGATAGACAATGGTGATGGCGATGGGCTTACAACAGCTTGGCCTTTGTGTCACGGGAAACACGGAAACTTCATGATGTATAAGGACAGCTGTGCTGGGTACACGGTAGACGCCTCGTGTCTTACAGTCAATGTGAGCCGAAACCCGAATATACGAGGGTTAAATATAGCGGTTGTACGGGAGGTAGAGCCTGTTGGGTTTCGGGCAGGTAGCGACTTAATCAAGGCTAAGGCAGTATTGGGCATCAAGAAGACAGTACTTGTTGGTCTACTGGCCAAATTTAGTGGACTTGGTCTCTAAGCGATTTGGTAAGGATTGGCTTACAGGTGCGTTTACAGGGCTGATCTCATAAATCATGATGGATGAGTTGGTTCAATGAGTGACGATTCATTCCTTATTGGTCATGATCGAGGCCAGATGCAATGGCCGTCCTCGCCAAACCCTGAGAAGGCGGCCCGAACTAGGTACCCACAAAGCTGCAGTAGTGTACTAACTGCCAGGTAAGGGGTCAGCCTCATTCTCCCTAAGGCCCCGAGATTCCAGCAATAGCAGATACGGCAATACACATCAGCAATAAAGCCAGCTGTGTACAACGCCCTGTGGCAGAGCCTCGTTCAGGCTGATACGGAAGTAAGCGGATCCGTGTTGCTCCTTTTGCCGTTTGGGGGCGGAAAAGGGTTCCAGGGTTTGTGAGAAAGCCAGACCGGACCAGGTCGGCTGGAGACGGATAGTTGGACAGACAAGTGACGTAATTTGTGTAAGAGGGGTGGCCTCGGCGATGAGCCGGCGTTGTGGAGTTTTTTTGGAGTGACGTCAAGCAAGGAGTTGGGCAAGCGAGGAACAGAGGGAATCAGATATTTCATGGGGATTGTGGATCTAAGTCGTAGACGAGGTGGACATTATAGATTTCTAGACGGTACCAAGATGTCATTTGACGGAGGGGTCTTGAAAAATGAATGTGGGGTTGAGTAAGTCTGTAACAAGGAGATATCTAAACTGGGCCCTCACCACATGTTCACATCGGCACGACATATTGTCTTGCCCTTGTTTCGTTACAAACATAAATTCACTTGCTCTGGTTGGCTCCCGGCCTGTCGGTTAGATGATGCATGCATATCAAAGAACAACCGCACTGGTTGGCGGCAGCATCACAGAAACGGGTGAAGTCGGGACGAACAAGCTGCATTGCCGTGTTTTGCTCCAAGTTTTGCTGCAAGTTTTGCTGGCAGGTGATTCATGGTGTCACGGCGGGGTACATTGATATGTCTAGACAAAGTAGAATGTTAGGGTTGCAATGAATAAGTCAATGGGATCGTCGAAAAACACATGGAAATCGAACGTTATGCCAGGGACGAAGTGGTAAATGCCTCAAGCTAGACTGTAGTTGGGAATTGTATTTTATGACAGGCCGTGGGACTTCTCGCATGCGGGATTGAGACGGGCTAGAAAGAGCACTGGCATGGCGAGAACAGGGGAATCCGCGGGGTTCATGACACATGGCTTTTGGTTTGGCGATGAATATGTACTTACACATGTACACATATATGTACACATCTACATACATGTATACATAGAGACATATGAATTATGACACTCGATTGGTAGGCAAAAGGAGAGTTTACTTTGGTGGTTGGGTTGGGTTACATGGATTAAGCTACCCAAAGAACGCAGTCGCGACTTCAGGTTCGGACTGGGGAACCCAAAAAGGCTTGGCCATGCGAAGTAGGAGAATACGTTACAACGAATGGAGGTCGGAGATAGCAGGCTATCGGTAGCGCTCCATCTAACAGGAGGCATTGATCTCGGAGCCGGGGCAGGGAACAAAGCAATCTGGAGAAAGTCTGGGGAAGCAGGACAAGGGATGCGAACAACGACAAGGGTTATGTGTTCCTCTCTTATCAGCCAAGAATGCATGCAGCGTCGTGTTTTTCGGCCTGACTACATGAGATTAGGAAGGGGTGCGTTGGTGGGATTTGGACCTGACTTGATCCTCGTTTTCTGCAATGCGGGAAAAGCCAATAAAAGTGGCAGAATTACAGAGGAGATAGCTCGGGTTGGGTCAGGCGGTACACTGAAGACGGAGCCACCGAATGGTTCGGCTGCGCGGAACCACGCCTCTGCAGGGCCAAGTTTGGAGAGCATAGGACATATTGTTCCGACGAGACTGTTACTATATGGGGAAATGCAGGCGGAGAGACGGAGCTTTTGAGAGCTTTGAGAAGTGAAAGTTTGTGGTAGTGGCGAGATGGGCCGTAGGATGGCCTGATAGGAGCGGAAGATGACGGAATAGAGTCATGAATGAGATGTGACAGGTTGACTCGAGGCGACAAAGGTCTGGATGTGGCGAGAGAAGCGAAGGCCGGGTTTGATATGAGCCGCTCCGGTATGTCATATGCCAAACACAGCATGTGCAAGAAGACGCCGAAAGAACGGGATAGAAGTAAAACTAGAATTACACCCAGAAAACAAAGTGGCTGAAATCACTGTTGATATGCTCAAAGAGGGGGCACAAATATTAACACTCCCTGTGGCACCCAAAGACACATCATGCATGGTAGCCCGGCATCTTCTTCCCACGGAGCCAAGATCATAGCGAAGGGCTATAACAGGGGTACTCATGTACAACTATCAGAGGAAGGGAGTAGGACACAGAAACGAGAGAGAAACACCGACATGATTAAGCGGCTCGACACTACATACATAGTATACCAGGCTGGACATATGACATATCAAGCGATACATAGAGTGCATCCTATGACGACGACACTGCAAAGAGACCGGCGATATCCCGGACAGACTCATACATAGACACGTTCTATGTGCGTATTGTATGTATATCGCACGTCCACCCGCTAAGCGCTAGATTGTAACGAGCGGTGTCTCTTCTTTCGTCAACCCAGTGGCAACGGTGTCCCTGGTCATTAGGCATGAGCAGTAAATCCAGGGCTGAAGAAAAGACATGCGCCAATGTGAGTACAGCGGACGAGGCGGGGTTGGAGGTTTAAAGGGATACCACCGACAGAGAAACTTAACAGACCGACATAGCAATTAATCGACTTGTGTTTGTTATACTGAAGGTGTCTCTGAGTCCGATCGGCCTATAGTGAGAATTCAAGAGGCTGGGCTTGGGGAAGCTGACATACAACTTGGCGTATGATGTGGTCTTTGAAATTTTGGGGGAGGGGTGGGGGGTCGCTCGAGCTATACCGATGGGACACACATGCTCGGGGCAACCAACGCTAGACTTGGCTTGTGATCTAGTGACATTGACAAAACAAGCAGAATTTTCACAATTTCCTGTGAAAACTTTGACAGCTTTCTAGAGCGCTTCCAGCAGCTTACACCAGAGATACGGCTAACTGCAGCAGGTAACTTACACGCTAGATAGGATGGTTCAGTGGCGAGACATTTTACATTGTCATATCCAAAAATCGACAACGCCAAACAAAAACGGCCCAAAATCCAGGCAATTCAACCAACCTACCCTGGAATTCGCATATAAACCCGCTCGCTGCATGTGGTGGCGCATGTGAAAACTATCGCCCGACCACCTGTGTTTTCAAAAACTTTTGCAAGCCATGCACCATTTGGGAAACCACATGCTCTACTACTTGACCCAGAAGAAAAAAAAAGTATACAGCTAAGGAAAAAGTGGGTTTTCGTTAGTGCTCTTAATTAGTGCATTTTACCACATTTGATAATTCCTAATACTGTAAAAAAAATACAATATTCCCATCCATTTGGGCTGTAAAGTTGCCTGTTCGGGAACGTCTCTCTGACTCCCGGGGTTCAATGCTCCCTTTGCGCCAGAATCATCCATTGGGAAAGCGCGGGAAGTGATGATGGGACCTGCGGCTTGCTCTTAAGGTGCTTGCCTTGCACTCCCCCGTTACTATTTCTAAACTCGTTGATTCTAAACGAATGTAGTTTTGCTTTCCTGCCGTACCTTGTTTCCTATAGTTTTTGTGATTTTACTGTTGGTTGCTTGTACTTTGCTTCTTTCCTTGTTGGCTATTTCTCTTACTCTGTTCATCATATCATTCAGCCACGGAACCTACCCGTCATTATCAGTACTTTCCTTGATCAAGTTCTTTGTTTTAAGCAGGCACATTCCTTCCGTATCTTTCTCAACTTCTTTAACCACCCACCTTCCTTGAAACTGGCTATCTTACTGCTTGGCCGGAAGAGACCCTGAGAGTCACCAGCCGTGACCCTCAATCTCCCCGCCGTCTCCGGCCCCTTTCCGCATCTACTGTATATTAAGCCATAATCAACTGTCATGTCATGGCCAACAGAGCCGGACGAGGCTTTTAGCCGTCTCGGTACTCGGCGCCGCTTCCCTCTTGTCTCCCGGAAACAACCATCAACTTCGGCCTCAACCCTCTCCGTTAAAGTCAACATTCAGTTCTACAGTCCTTCACCGATGGACTACTCCCGGGTCTACCATGCATCTGACACTTTTGACTACACCAACAACGACCTTTTTGCTGCCCTCCTACGCCGGGTTGATATCTGCTGCGATGAAATGATTACTCGATGTGATTCCCACGCCCGTCAAGGGAGACGAGGCTTCACCGACGAAAAGGTTCTTCGCTACGAAATCAAAGTCACTTTCTCCCGCTCCGGTGATGGGCCAACTGAACGGGTCTACCGCTCCTACCAGACTCAGCCATTAACGATGGACTCTACCCGTGATGTTATTTTAGACACAGATCGTGCCATTGCCTTGTTCCTCAGACGACATGACTCTGGTTTCCGCTGGATGGAAGGCCCAGTACGGGAAGAGTTCACACCAAATCCAAAGGTTGCCCGGCATCGCAAGTCTGGTCCCGAGTCTATGTGCTGTATTCCGAGAGAGAGATTTCTCGATGACACGCAGATGTTTGAATTTGTTCCTGGCTATAATATAGACCTCGCCATATCATGTACATTTGCCGGACAGCACACAGTTCCTTGGAACAAGACATTAAGGATACAGAGTAGCCAACCATCACCAATCACCTATTCCGAAGCCTCTACTTTGTTAGCGTCGGTCACAAGGTCTATACACGCCTTATTAGATCACCACCAACACTCAAGTCGTCACTCGCCAATATACAACCAACGAAATAGAGGATCGACAGCTTTGGAGTTTCGTATCCACAACAATCTTGGACCTCAGTTCCCGGAACTCAACAACGCCATCTCTTATGCATTCTCCCTATTCGACAGCCACGACGCACAAGAATCATTCGACTTTCTTAGTGATTTAGAACACCGGTTATCAGATCTGTGCCAAAATACCGACAATGTTATCCGAGCTTTGAATGACGTTGAGGTCCATATTCTTGAGATTCATGGCCCAGATTGGAATGTCGACTCGCCATTCTCTTTCATCCTAGACTCTTCACATCTCTCTTACCGCCGTACGATAGAGGCTCTCATACTCAGAATACAGACTGGCATCTACGACACTTTACGAAACTCATCCGCCTCTGCAAGTGTCAGTGTCTACAAGCGAGGTCATTTGGTGTTTGACAAGCTTCTGTCCAGTCAACCAACAAGCAACCCAGAACACCATGTATCACATGACAGACAGCACCTACTGCAGCAGCTCAAGCAACGAATGCATTCCGACATATTCGCCATCTACCGTGATTCATGCGCTTTGGTCGAACCATCGTCTATCCCTGGCTTCTTCACCACAACCGTCGCCCGGAGTCGCCCTACTCGCCGGGCATCCTTCACATCGTCACACCCTAGTACAGTGTCACTCCAAACGTTATCCTACGACAGATCTTCCAGCCCCATGATCCGCCCTCATTCAATATCCAGCTCCCATCATGTCCGCAAGCAGTCCTTTGGTACTCTGTCTTCCTTTGACGAGTTTGAAACAACTCCACCAGCAACTCCGACTTCCACATTCGACATCCCAAGTCTGAGAGAAACAGCGTCCACTCCTCACGTTCTTTCTGCCCACCCCAGCCAAGCCAAAATTCATGACTCAGGGTATTGCGAAGAATCGTCCCCTACTGGTATCATCGACGACAGACTATCCTCACCAGTCACGCCATCACATGTTTATCACGCCAGTAATCACATGAAGCTCGCCGACCTTCCCAGCCCAGAGTTCATTCCCTCAAGACTAAGATCGCCAACGCCAGATCCTACGAAGAAGGGTCACCGCCTGTCATTTAATCTTGCCAGCACACCGACGCACAAGGTATCGCGGGTTTTGTTTGCTAAGAAGGAGCACTATGATGAAGATGCTATTGAACTCATGCCACCAGTCGAAATCAAGTCCAGAGAGCCGGAGTTATCTATGGCTGAAACAGTTGAGATCCATTTAGCCGAGACAGAACCAGAACCATTGCGACTTTCAAATCAGTCTTCGATCGAGATTAAGCCAAACTTTCCGGATTTGACAAAGGTACTATCTATATCAGAGCCGCTACCTTTGGAACAGACCCCCGTCTCAGGTGACGTCATGGATTCATCTACCAACGAATCGGACTCGGACATTGCAACAATTTCAGAGTTCGAATACGCTCCGTCGCATGAAATGGATGATATTGAGGAGGAGGTTGCAGACAAGAATATTGCCCCCTCTTCGGGTCACCTACCTGAGCCCGATTTTGGTCCGCGTTTTGACATCACAACAAGCGTGTTGGAAACTGTTCCTGAGGAGGAAGAGGAAGAGAGCGATGTTGCTCCACAGATGGACGACCTTGTTGTTTCAGAGGATGACGAGTCCAATGAAAATCTTCAAAACTTGGTTGTTAGTCCTGAGCCTGAAAAGGAAGATCTTGAGGTTATAAACGATGTAAGATGAAACTCAAGTACCTTGTTCGATAACCATCATACTAACTACAACATAGGTCACACAGCCCGAAGAGCCATTACTGGAAACTGCTCCACTTCCCGCAACTGCTTCAGAAACCCCAGACCAGCCAACTGACATTTCATCTGAAGTCGTTGTGGAACCTGTTCCCACTAACAAGGATGTCCCGAAAGAAGCAGGTGTAACTATCACAATGGAAACAATGCAATTACTCTTGCGTGAGATTAGCGAGCTCAAGTTGGCGCTGAAATCTCAGCACGCAGAGCCTATCGCTGAGCAGAGAGAGATCACCACTGTTCCCAGCACTGCCTCAACGGATATTGAAGTCGCACAAGATGAACCTATTTCTTCAGTATCGGTTCCCATTGGTGAATCACTTGAGTCTGTTCCGCACACTGACCTGCCCATGGTTGATATCATGTCAGAATCTGATGAGTCGGATGCTGGTGTTGAACTATTTGTGGATGTCGATGATGTGCAAGAGGTAGCTGAGAAAATCTCTACTGAGGCGGTCGAGCACGTTGCACCACACGTGGCGCAGGTAGTTTCCGAAGAGATCATTGTCGATGCTGCCGAGGACGCTGTTGATGACAGTGATTTTGAAGATGCCAACGAGGGCGAATTGCCTACCAGTGGCGGTGTCGTTCTCCGGGAATGGGTTGCTCCATCGGCTGAGACTACTTTGGTGGCGGAAGAGATTCCTCAACTCAATGGCGTCATGACTGAGGATCATTCCCTACCTGATGTCCAGACCCCGATCTCCGATGAGCCTTTATCTAAAGTTTCAGCGGCCATCGAAACGGTGGCCGAAGATCCCGCCAGCATATCACATGTGGTTATCCCCGGTGGATTCGAGCCTGTGGAAATCGCAGTTTCTGTGGTTTCCGTCACATCGGGACAACAGATTGACACCCCATTGGCGGCCGATTTCCAAGAAAAGAAGTTTGTCGCCATTGATGACTCCGTCGTCAGCGACGTTGAAGCAGACACCTACAGCCAACAGGAGGAAGCATCTTTGGTCTCTACGGATTTCGAACCTGAAATTGAGGAGTTTGAAATGTATGAACCACCAGAGTTTGAGTTTGAGGTGGACGATTTTGACTTTGCTGATTTCTCCGATGGCTCTGAGATGGCGATTTGGCAACCGGAGAAGATCATTGTGCCAGAGGTATCAGCAGAACTCACCACAGAACTTGAGGACGTCCCTCTTTCTGAGACTCCCATGGTTCCCCATGATACCTTCCATGATGTGGACTCAGCCTCGGTATATCAAGATGCCGAAGATGACATGTTTAACGGCGCCGAAGAGTGGCCAGAAGCCCCCGAGACATCGCTGATTGAGTTGCCTACATTTGAAGTTCCTGTCCAAAACCATTTTTCCTTCCAGGAATCCGCCCCGATACCCAGCCTTGACATCGAGCCTCTCGCTTTGGTCCAACCTTTCGTCATCTCTTCTATCCCTGAAAACCCACCAGACGATGACTCTTCTGAGCATAGCAGTGGTGCCAACACTCCTAGACAAATTGATATAGGCTCTCCTGAGACCTCTGAAGGTTCAAGTGTCTTCCTTTCCTTTCCTGCGACTCCTGATCTAGCTTCTGATGGTTGGGCGAAACAGGATTCCCTCGAGTCTCCGATAACTGTTGAGGAGGTCATTGATGGCGTGCCTGAAGAGGTTGATGAACATGTTCTGGGCCTTGAAAGGGACGTTGACTTAGTTGAGACTGCTTTGGTTGACGAAGATCTTTCATTATCCATTCCTCTGCCGTCTACATGTGATGAGGACTTGGATGAGATTGTTCAGCCTGTCCAGGAAGCCACTGATGTCGTGAATATTACCTCTGTCTTCTTGGAGCCAGTTGTCGACCCCATTTCAGTTGCTTTACCCGAGACGTCTGATGAAGACCTAGAGGAAGTCAACGGGATTGTTGAGATTGATGTTATCCCTGAGCCTGAGCTTTTTGTCGGCGTTGAGCCTGAGGTTGTCGAAGTATCCCAGGAAGATGTTCCAACTGAGGTCGAGAGTATTGAGCTTGTGTTTAATGAGCCAATCACCGAAGTCATCCAAGAGAGTTGCGTTATCCCCGCAGAGGAAGTCAGTGCCATTTCTATTCCTCTT
This sequence comes from Huntiella abstrusa, assembly GCA_025685495.1. Taxonomy (NCBI): domain Eukaryota; kingdom Fungi; phylum Ascomycota; class Sordariomycetes; order Microascales; family Ceratocystidaceae; genus Huntiella; species Huntiella abstrusa. The sequence goes on from JAJNMT010000023.1 coordinate 352,910, forward strand.
CCGGAATCCAGTGACGATGATTTGACTGAGATCATTGTCGTCGAACCTGCGGTCTTCAGCCCCATCGCCGAGGCGGACAGCAATTTCCAATTCGCGATGGAGGCTCCCACCGAGGAGACCAACATGGTGTCTGTTACCGTTCCGGATACAAATAACGACACTCCAGTAGAACCTGAGGTAGAGACTTCGTCTGTGGAGGATATCACCGAAATTGATGATGCTTTTCAACTGCATATCCATGACTTGCAGGAAGAACTGAGCGCTCTGTCAACACCGCTACCCGACATCAATGACGATGATTTGGAGGAGCTTGAGGAAAATGAAACGGTATTGATCAAGACTACCGAGAAGATTGATTCGACAATGACACAACCCAACGAGCCTACGCCAGTTAAAAGCTACGTTGAGGCTACCAACATGCAACTCATCGTAGCTCCTCAACCACTACCGTTCTTCAAGTCTCTCGCTCCTGAACCTATCTCTTTCAGTCCTCCACCTCCTGACACTCCAGCTGTTATTGAATCTGCTATCCTCGAGATTGAGTCCCGCATTGCCGATTTCGAAAATATGTTTAGTCTGCCCGGTTTGCCCACTGATGATTCCCCTTCGTTCCAGTTTCAAGCTGACCTGGACATGAACCCTGAACATTTCTTTATCCCGATTGACGCAGCCGAAGTACCCTCCAATGTTGTGCCATTGGTGGGCCAACTTGAGCAGCAGGGTGACGTTGAAGTTGACGTCGAGATGGAGAGGTTCAACGACATTGTCGATGAATTTGACGGGTTTGGTCTAGGTCCGGAATTCCAGGATCATGACGAAGAGGATTTCGATATCATGTCGGAGGCTGGGTCGACCGTCTCTACGGCTTTGGTCAAGTATACTCATCACGATGACAAGCAGGTTGCTGAGGATTCACAAGCGCAAGAGGAAGGGTCACCTCAATCTCAGGTAAACACTGGGGATTCGAGCAATGCTTGGGCTGTGGTGGTCCGCGAACATGCACCACCTTCAGCTCCTACGATGCCAAGCTGCACCACTCTCGTAGCCCGTCCTGAGTCAGCCTTAGCTATGGTAGAAGTTCCTCACTCACAAATTCGGTCGCATTCCCCAATTCATCGGCCGGGAACTCCTGGTTTGGCCATGCGCCCATTTACGCGGTCTAACACTGCATCACTGGGTCTATCTCATGATGGAGGTCCAACTGGTGGTCTCATGGGAGTGTTGATGAATGCAACTCACGGCGGTCGTGTCTCTCCTGGTCCTAGATCACCTGTCTCAAAGTGGTCAACTGTTACGCAAATCGCTCGACAGCCTGTGCTTCTCAAAAGTCTAGCTGATCCCGAGTTCAGTCAGCACATTGATGAGGACACAGAAACGCCCAAGATGGCAGTCACCAAGGCTATTGCTCATAAGAGCTTCCAAAGTGGAGGTCACAAAGATGGCTTCTCACTACAAGGTATGTTGTAATTCTTATGTACACATATATGCAACACAGTCACTAACATTCCCCCTACAGTCCTTCCCAGCGCCATGGCTTTACAGCGCTTTGGTGGTCCCTCGATGTATACGGCTGGCAGATCTCAGACGTCTCCAGCTGGAAACCCGGGTATGGGTCTCCGGCCTAATCTCTTCCGCGGGGGAGTATTCGGCCACTTGAAGCAGCCCGGTAACCAAAGAGGCTAAATTTTCTTTTGTATTTTTTGTTTACTTGTTTTTTATGATTGACGGCATAGCATATCGGTTTATAGCATTGGGTTGGTTAGGTTGGGGTGATGCATTTATGATTAATTGATGATAATTTTGATCATGGTCGTTTAACATTGTCGTGACGCGTGTGTATGTACAAGCTAGGCTTCTATGTCCGGCTATACCAACTCTAATATTCCATCTTCCACCATCTTCTTGGCACTAGACCATCTTAACACCAACACATCGCCCATCTCGGCTTCTAACGAATTGTCCAAATCCGTGCCTAGACCGCCCACACTAGCTTTATCGGCGAGAACTCGTACGAAGACTACGCCGTCAACATCAGGCGTGTCAATCATGGTTAGACCACCACCACTGTCATTGAGGTTTTGTAACTCGGGTGGAAACGATGAAAGGAAAGATAGGAGGTAATGGTTGTGAAGTAAAGCCTGATGGCGCGTCGCAAAGGCCAGTTCCGTGGGTGAAAGTAACGCGCGTAGAGAATCCGTAGAGAGGTAATGAAGAGTATGTTTATCCAACTGTATTTACCTGTTAGCTCCATTCTATCCCCAACGGTGTATAATATAATCCAACTAACCTTGGCCATCCGCGCTCGTAGGTACGACCGTATAAGATACTTGAATCTCTCCAACTCCGTCTGTAACACAACACACTCGAACATCACCCGCGCGTCCATCTCACCCGTCATCTCTTCTACCCGCGCCACTTGCGCTTCAATCCGTTGGAGCATGCGCTCTAGGAACCCGTCCGTCGGCCATGGTAGGAGCTCGGGGGCGGACCGTTCAGACGTCCACAGGCGGGTTAATCTCTGGAGGTCGCTTTGTGGAGAGGGTCCCGTTGAGTGGGTGGGGTCGATGCCCGCGAGAATATCGTCGATGTCGATTTTGGACATGGTGGGGGTCTGTGAGGTGGGCAATGGGTGGTGATGTCGATGATGGCGTCGTCGTCGTCGTCGTGGGAAAATCCAGCTGGTGATTTGGCGACCGGGTTATGACGTAAGGGTTACACATAGAAACGTTGCAAAATAGCTGGGATGGCTTAATCGGGTAGTCAACCACATGTCATTAAATAGAGTATCCTAAGTCTAACTACGGGTTTATTTCTTGGCCACGGCTTCTCTCAGGGCACCGTCGAGGCGGCCAAGGTCGGGGCTGACGCTCTGCTTGCATTTCAAGGTCATTACTGCACCTTTTTGCGCAACGTCAATAAGGTTCTCTACACGACCACCCTGGGCGAGTCCGGCGATAAGTACACCGAGGAATGTATCGCCAACGCCGTTGACGGATACCACCGACTCAACCTTTTCAGCCGCGGGGTATAACCGCATGTAGATACCTCCAACTGTAGGATGGCCAGGAGGACCGCGAGTAAGAATGTACTGCGAGTGCTTAGGATCCGTAAGACGGTAGTCACCGGGCGCAAGTAACTCGGTGAGAAGCACGCCGTCGGCGCCAAGCTTGGTGAGAAGAGTGGGGATGTAGGGGAGTAATTGGAGAGACATCTGGGGGATTCCGGCGTCGGTGATGGCGGCGTTGGTGAGATGGACGAAGGCGGGACGGGAACTACCGCGGAGTTCGAAGGCGTCGAGGACGGAGAACCAGGGCATGGAATCCAGATAGCCGTTTTCTTTGGCCGCTTCAAACATGGATTTCAACTCATAGTTATTCGGCGAGGCAATCGAGATACTCGACTCAGGCCACAACCCCACCGCCTCCCTCGCTTCATCCCCCTTTGCAAATAATCTCGTCGCCTTGACTGTTGAAACCGGCTCAAACGCTAATCTCGGTTTCTTCTCTGACATCTTCGCTGCGGTGATCCACGCTTGGATGTCCCGGGAACTCCAGTTCCCGTCGACGACGACGAAGGATGGTTGGGCACCGTGAACGGCGGATTGCCAGTAGTCGGGGAAGGAGTGGTGGGTGAAGATGGCCATGTCGGACATGGCGAGGAGGAGTGATTTGGAAGCTGTGTTGACGGAGACGTATTGGGCTGTGCGGTTGGCGGGGGCGTATTCGGTGCCGAGTTGGCGGACGTAGGTGGTGTCTAGGCCGGAGGATTTGAGGGAGGATAGGACGGTTGAACCGGCGCTGGTCGTGTTAGCTGGATCCGGGTATATGTGGAAAGTGGTACTTACACGTCATCGCCGACTAGACTGCACAGGCGTACGTGGGTGTTCTCACTGACAAGGTGCGCGGCCAGAGCAACATTGTGCCCAACACCTCCAATTTCTTGGTGAATCGCAGAGGGGTTAGAGGTGTGCAATTGGGGCTCCGTATCAGTGGTAGACCCAGGTGTTTGTGGCATATAATCACAGTTAAGATCCAAAGCAACCGACCCCGCAACAAGAATATCAGCGCGGGATCCAGAGTTTCCATGGTGTACACTGTGAGTCTTGGAAGTCTTCTTTACCGTCTTCTTGTGACTTTCTACTTTCGGTGTGTGTGATGGATACGAAGCATGACTAGATTGTCAGTAAATCTATCTCATCTAAAAGCCAGGAAAACTCACACATCCTTCCCCTTTCCCTTCTCCAAGCGCTCCAACTCAACAGCGATTCTCGCCGCCCGTCCAACATTCTCTCTCGCCAATACCAAGTTAGCCTTGACTGACGCCGCCCCCGTAAGCTCCTTAATCCGGCCCAACACATACGGCGTATTCCGACTCCCCGTGAATCCCTTCTCTTCCGCCTCTTCCAGAGCCTGGTTAATAAGGCCCTGCATCTTCTCCCTCGGAATCTCCTCCTTCTCAGGAATAGGGTTGGCAAAGAGTAACCCGGACTCAACGCCCAGGACCTCCTGCGCATAAATCATCGCCGCGGCCTCCTTCTCCGTCTGCACAACAGCCGGACTCTTGCTTCCCGACTGGCGGGCCCAGAAGGCAGGGAAATCAACTTGGCTGTCTGGACGGCCGTCGGCAAAGGTTGCTACGAGGACACCCTGGGTCTCGAGGAACTCGAGAGTGCGGGGGATGTCAAGGAAGCCTTTGCAGCCGGAAGAGACAACGGCGACACGGGTCCGGCCGAGCTCGGTGAGATCGGCGGAGACATCTAGGGTGTTTTCACCGTTGCGGTGGACACCACCGAGGCCACCGGTGCCGAAGATGCGGATGCCTGCTAACCGGGAGAGGAGCATTGTGCCTGCGATTGTGGTACCTCCGTGGATGGGGCGGCCAGCGAGACCCTATGTTGCGTTAATTCATTATACATGTCACCAGTGAGGATGTAGTGAACCTACCAAGCCAGCTAAAACAGCTAAATCTCTCCGACTAACTTTCTTCGCGCCACCCTCGGCCACCATTTCCTCAATCTCCGCGGGCGTCAACCCCACCGTTGGCTTTCCATGGTAGATACCGATAGTGGCAGGGATAGCACCGTTATCACGAACAATCTGCTCCAACTCAGCAGCCAGTCCGTTGTGCAGCGCACCGTGGGTGTAAATTGTAGACTCAAGAGCTACAACCGGCTTGTTAAGGGCCAACGCATCGGTAACTTCAGGGGAGATAGTAAGAAGGCGGCTGAGAGCGGAATGTCTCTGGGTAGAAGAAAGACGGGTTTGGTGGCAAAGGAAGTTGGAGCGGGGCTTGAGGCCGCTGCGGAGGGCAGACCGGAGAGCGGAGTGGGACATTTTTTGTGAACGCCCGTGATTAATTTATGAGCGAAAATGAAATGATATGGTTTTATCGCAAATTATCACGAGATTGAAAATTGAGAAACTTCAATTACGAGATAAGTGCTGTATAAAATTGGAGCACACTTCCCGGGCGCTACAAATTGTGGAAACGGCCGTGTTGGGATGGCCGGCTATCTACGTTGTTACTTAATTTGGCAGCTGCGAAGCTATCTACGGGGATTATCATGGTTTTTGCAGCGGAATTGCCAAGGTTGAGGCTTTTAAACTTGATTTGACTCTTCATGATACCTTGATTGTTGACTTTCGTGGGTTGTCAGTTGGTCATCCGTAGGGTTACCATACATATAAATAGGGTTACACCGACGATGTGCAACGTACGATGGAGGAAGATATACCGAGACTGGTCACGGAGTTACATGAACCGGACATTCTATGACGGCGTACATACATACTGTATAATAGAGAAACATATTACACACTAGGCTGGTCATTATAGTCTATGTGGAATCCATTTCCATGGTACTCACCTATAGAGTTACCTCGCTTACAACTTCACCACTGGTAACCGCAGAATCTACGTCATAGAGTTAGCCTACTATTACGCCATTTTAACTTTGGGCAGGTTCATAACATAAAAACTTCCTAAACAGGGCATATCTTCATCCGTGGCTCCGGAGATGTCGACGCCTCACGGCCTAGACCTTGTGTCGGAAACCACCAATATTACCCAACTCTTCACCAAGACAATAATGACATGACAGACACCTTTCATGTTGTCACGCATGTCACCTCTTGCTCAAGAGTGCCACGCCAACCTTATCAAAGACACAGCCCCACTATCATTCATGACATGCTCTCATTTCTGATGAGTTACACAACCGGCCGAAACTCCTCGTTATAACTCTGGACCCCAAGGTAACTCTGCAAATCCTCATCTTACGGTTCAAGAGCAGAGTGAAGTACACGACAAGGCTATGCTCCAACCATCTTCTTTGTAGTGGTCAGACTACATGATTTGGAAATGACTTTGTGTGGTACAATGTATGTGCGTGCAAGAGATACGACACTGGATCCGCCCAAATGACCATGTATACTACGCTTCCACTCGGCTAGTGTTCCGGGTCGGTTAATAGGATCAGAATACCATATCCGACCTGCCCTCGAAGGCAACAGTCTCCAACAGGAATCCTCTCGTCCGAGCTGGGAGCCCAGGGAAAGTGAACTGCTACCTGCCGATGAAACCTATAATGAACCGGAGAATACATTTTGCCCTCGGCAAAGCAACCATCCATATTAATGGCGTCTAAAAGGATTGACCGGCCAAGAAAATGATCGATGTGCTCATGCCCAAGTCAGACACTTACTTAGAGAATGACCCATCTCACCAGCCGCTCACCCGTCCACCAAATAGACACAACGTTTGCCTCACTCTTGGTACCACTATACTACGGTTTTCTCCGTCCGCAAAACATGGTGACACTTGTCTCGTTGCAGAAAACAAGGGACACTTACAAATCCCCAGAGCACGAGACCCGTCTGTTCTCAGCCATGTGGTCTGATTGTCCCTGACTGACACTCGTGACACATTGTGTGTACCTCGTCAGGACAGTGCAGGTTGACAGTGTAGCTTACTAGTAACAGACATTGAAAATTATGATACTCGCTGAGAGTAAGCAGGTTGGTGGGCCCCCAGATTGGATTTCCCATGACGTAGAATGACAAATAAATGTTATTGTATCTACCATACATGGCATATAGACATGAAGATCCAGTAAATTGCAACTGTACTTTCCTGTTAAGATCATCCTGACCAGCCCCCACTCTACGGAACATGTTTTTCAACTACAAACTCGGTTTACGCCGCCGGACATCCCTGCCGAGCTGACTCTATGCACATAAGTTCATCCACCCGTCACAGATCTACATCACACACCGCACTAATCACTCATCACCGACCGTAACCGTAACTGCGGATCCCTATACTTTCATCCCAACCAAGCCAAGAGCTACAAATCCCGGCACTCACGTGAAAAGAGCCATACCCACGCCGTGATCGTCATCCTACATTTCCCTTTTAGGCAGTTTGGACGTAGGTACACACATACAACATACATATGTACATACATACATATGGCTGATGCAATGTGAGGTCCTTGACTACTCTGTATGTCGGGGGCCGGCGCGGAACAAAGAATGGGAGGGACACGAGGAGAAGTCGTACCATGTAGGCTTGATATAGTGTCATGAGTGGAGTATCTGCCGTGGTTCCGGCTGAGGCACCGACGTCGGGGCTTCTTTTAGTCACCGCTGTTTATGGTCGGCTGCAAAGGAAGGGCGAGGAAGGGGTCATGTAGGCTTGATGGGTGGTTCATAACCAGCCTCGTAGACGGTAACTTGCAGTTCTGATAGCATCATGACACCATGTTGTTCATCCACACCTAGCGCTTATCCAATGGAGTATGCACGGTCAGGGTATTGTCTATGTGCATACATACACAGTCGGCCAACCTCGAGCTAACATCCACTACTAATTCATATATATGTATGTATATATCTGAATATGTACCTATATGCGTCCCCGGCTTTATAGCCCTTCTCACCTGTTCCGCCGCCTCATCCTCGGGCCACCACACCGGTAAACAGCGACCCTTGCATCTATGCCCAGGGCTTTGGTTGGCTGGATAATCACCTTCGGATCGCGGCTTACACGAATTTAACCAGCGCTCGGATGGCCAAATGCTTCGATGCGATCAGTGCTTGCATCTTTGTTGTGACGCTGCCTTTTACACGGTATCTGGAAGATACAGATATCTATCTAATTCGGGAAATCGTACAACCCTTACGTAGGGTTTATACACGGCTATCGCCATTTAAGCCCGGGCCAGTAATTCGTACAGCCCTGTGTTTGTAGGCGATACAGAAGGCCAAGAAATCTGCTTGGATTAGCTCACACCTCTAATTTGTGACATCACGCGCATAACGAATGTAGGCTTTCACCAAGAACCAAAGCGAGCGCTGGCGGGAATAGTGGATCTCGTCCGTTACAATATTCTCGAATATAGTGGCTAAGCTAAGTCCAAAATCTAGACCCTTTGTCAGCCAATGACAGCTTTGCATAGTCTGCGGACTACAGGGGTCATTAACAGATTTGACTGCCATGATCAGCCCACCTTCGTCCTTTGTGGCCCGATTTCACCAAACTGGCATGTGCCGCCACACATTGTACATACACACATACAGTATGTAGCATGGTTTTTGGCTCTTGCATCATTTCGTTTTTGGAGGGGGTGTGTGCAGTTAGTTGATGATTTTCTATAGAGGCAAGTGCAAACTGTTGTTCGACTGCGGGGAAATCACGAGAAGGCGTCTATAATACAAATGTAGGTTTATAAAACACACCGCCAACGAACCTCACATTATTTGTAGCGAAAGAGCGATCTGTAGGACATTGTGCTCACCGCATGGCGATCTATCTAACCCGAGGGATCGTCCTGAACACCGCCCTCAACTACCATCCAAAAAACTCTTATGTGATGCCTTATTTGCTCGGCCTGCGGCATACATGACGTTGTGAGATATTCAGCTCTAGGGGTTCTTTCTTATTGGGAAATTCACACAACAATCGAATCTGCGTCAGTTCCTTCCCTCTATAATTCACGTGCTCCTCCATTTCTTCACAAGGCTTTATAGACTTTTTCCAATCCATCGTCGTCGTCATCGTGACTTGTTACTTTATTCTCCATTTTCTATCAAATTGCTGTTACGTCCACCCCGCTAGAATCCTTGTCAGCGTCCCATAAACCCGATTTATAGTTCCGTATTGTGCTAGCTCTACCGTGTTTGCAGTGGCCCATTGACCCAACGCACACCGATATACACAGCGCAACGTGAATACTACACCGACCTCGCTGCCACCCCAATTCAGTTCCAGCGCCCCTGGCTATCGTTTCTGCTACGACTTCAACGTCCGGTCCGTTTACCCGCCGCAGTAGTTTGTCTAGGCCCGCCGAATCTAACGGCCATCAGCTCATTTGTTGCGTGGACTTGGCTCATCAGTTCCAACACATTGCTATCTCTTCCTTTACACCAGTCGTGCCACAACTATCACTATCCACTATCGGAGCCTTGCTCAACTTACAACGCCGTTAGATAACTACCACCACCCACGTCCACCGAACAGCTAAGCTACTGCTGTGCAAATCATCACCGGCATTGTCTGACAAGTGTTCGCTGTCTCTCGAAATCGCACCATTATTCGACAAATCGGGCCTCTAAGGAAACCCTGTGCATCCTTCAGTCCCCCGCTGTCCAGCCTCCCACGTTCTAGGAATTTTGTTGTTCTGCAAGCTGTTCTGCAAGCTCCTCAAGCTTCGCTACGGTTTCCAGAAGCCCAGAAATCCTAATTTTCCGCGGTTGCGTGCTCTGGTAACACTCGCAAACGCCTGGTAGTTGGTATTTTACAGCCAGTATTGACGAGTTTATTTTTTTGATACTTTTTGGATTTTGTCTTTTTTTCGTTTCTTCCCTCTACTTCGTCTCTTTTTATTAATTCTCCGTCCTCTTTTCCCTTTTCTTCTTTGTTCACCAGCTCTGTGCTCATTCACCACTTCTATTCTTTTGTTTCTCGAGTGCTTGGACCGGCTTGCCGCTGGAAATCGGGAATCCCACACAAATCTGAAGCCTAAGGTGTGCCCTGCGTTTTTCGCCTGGTAATTCTTGTCTCTGCAACAAACTAGCGAACTGCTTGACCCTGCTCGCCGTGTGCATAAAATACTCTCTGCACCCGTTCACATCTACACTTTGGCATTCCGCAGTCTATCCCTTGATCTGGTTTTTGATCTTTTGGCTGCCCTGCTTCTTGGTTTCGATTTACCCCTACCGTTGTGAGGATTCAAACTGTTTGCTTGGTATTCAACTGCCTGTCTAGTTTTGATGTTAATCGGTTGCTCGGTCCCTAATATCTGCAAGATATCTCATTACCCATCTTCTCATTAGCATACCCCCCACATTGGTTTTATCACGCCAATACACGTTTGACGTATTCTTGCATTTCCACTACTGCAAAACCGCTCGCCGCCCGCACCCGAGCACAGAAATCGGCAGTATCTTTGGTACTGCAGTCCCACCATCGAGCTTTGACAATTGGCAAAGCCAAAATAGTGTCAATATTTAGCTTGGTCGGCTGATTTGTTCATCCTTTGGCTACAATCAAGGCATCTTGGTCATTTGTATCTTGATTCAACTTACAACCTTGGTCCCCATTTCATCATCCATCTTATCCAAATTAATCTTCATTCACCATGCCCGGAGCTCACGCCGATACGGATATGGAGGTGCAGTCCGGCACATTGCCCTCTAATGCTCTTAGCATTGAGGGCGCTGCTGACACACTGAGTATGCTGCGTAGCATGCCGCGACCTCCGATTCTGTGCCAGGTCTGCATTGTGGGTGCAGGTCCTGCTGGTCTGATGATGGCTTCAAATTTGGTTAGATTCGGCCTCAAGGTGGAGGTTATTGATGACCGCTCTGATCAGACACCCGTGGGAAGGTAGGTTGAAAATGCTCCTTCAGGAAAAGCCCTCACTAACAAAAGTTATAGAGCTGATGGTTTGCAACCCAAGACGATTGAGACGTTCAAGCAGATGCGTCTTGCGGATCCTTTGTTACAACGTGGTGTTCGCGTCTATGACATTTCATTCTGGAGAAGTACACCAGATAAGCCATTACATCGCATGGGCCGTGAAGTTCACTATCCACCTATTATTGATGTGCTGGATCCGTATATTCTTTTAGTACACCAGGGTGTTGTGGAGGGTCTATTTATTGAAGATATGCGCAAGCGTGGAACCGAAGTACGGAGAAACACTGCCTTTGATTCATACAGCGTACCAGAGAACAGAAATGGGCCACTTCAGGTCAACTGCCGGGCAAACGTCAACCAAGAGAGAAGAACTCTGTTGACACAATTCCTCGTTGGTTGTAAGTATTGTGTCTGAACCTTGAGTACTGAGCTATACTGACCGAACTCCGCAGGCGATGGTGCGCATTCCAATGTTCGCAAGAGTATTCCCGATGCTAGGGCAGTCGGAATGTCACAAGCGGCAATTTGGGGTGTGTTGGACGGCGAGCTGATTACCGATTTCCCCGATATCTGGTCCAAGACTGTAATCTTCTCACAAGAGCATGGGTCCATTCTGGTGATCCCACGTGAACGCAACATGACGCGACTGTACATTGAACTCAAGACGGGTCCTAGATCTGACCGTCGTGAGATGGGACAGGACTTCATTATGCGCCGGGCCAAAGAAATTATGGCGCCATTTGAGATCAACTGGAAGTACATTGAGTGGTTCGGCAGATATCAGATTGGTCAGAGAGTAGCTAGCCGCTTCTCAGACAACCACTTGCGTGCCTTTTTGGCGGGTGATGCCAGTCACACTCACTCGCCCAAGTCGGCCCAAGGTATGAACACGTCCATGCACGACTCATGGAACTTGGCATGGAAGCTGAACCTGGCGGTTCGTGGACTGGCCAAACAGAACCTGCTTGAGAGTTACGAGGAGGAGAGACGGAAGATTGCACTCGATCTAGTGAACTTTGACTATGACCACGCGAACCAGATAGCAGAAGGTGACGCGTTGGCTTTGGCCGAAAACTTCAAGACGAATGTGCGCTTCATTTCGGGTATTGGTGCTGAGTATGCCGAGAATGCCATCAACCGTATGACGGGTGATCCAATGATCTTTGGCGAGGCCAAGCCTGGGTGTCTTTTACCACCTGGAAAGGTGACGAGATACCTTGACTCGAACCCGGTAGATATTCAAACCGATATCCCAATGATGGGCCAGTTCAGAATTTACATTTTGACATGGGACGTGCGGCAAGCGGCCATCTTTTTAGACGACCTTTGCCGCAATATTGCCAAGAAGGAATCGTTTATGGCACAACTTTCTGCGGCAGCCAGCACTTCATATGCCGCGCAACCAAGAATCCCAGCGCCGGATCTGGATGTTTACCAACGACCTGAAAGGTACACCGTGGTGAGCCACCTGTTCACGTTTGCGCTATTGAGTAAGTTTTGGAAAATCCGGGTGCATGGGGATTCACACACTAACAATGTTTCACAGCTACAATGCCCAAGCAAGACATCGAAATCTCCGACCTTCCTGCTCTCTTGCAAGACAGCAGATGGACGTTCTACATTGACAACGTACCGGAACTGGATACCCGTGGGTACTTAACCACTAACAAATGGATGGGCAGCCTCAGCCCAGGTGAAGTTGGCATCATCAACGTTCGTCCAGATGGATATGTTGGTTCAGTAGGCCGGTGGGATACCAGTGTAGATGGCTCTAGTCAAGAGGCAGCTAAATGGCTGGATGATTACTATGGCGGTTTCCTCAAGCTGCCTACGCAGCCGGCTACCTAGACGGTAAAAGTGGTTTTATAATGAGATTGTTGTGGTTGTGACTTGGGTTTTCATGACTTGATTGGCTTTTTTTGTAGCGTTTGTTTTATTTTATTGAAATACATTTGTACATGAAGAATTACTAGTCTGAGGTGATGTTTGAAAGTTGGCACGCTAATACAAAGGCCTGGCCTCGCTTTGGACATTTTAGGAAGTTATTTAACGTTACAACATGATAATTTAGGTTACACTAATACATAAATTTAACTCTGGGTAGGCATCGCCACATCTGCCTTATTCTCAATAGCATCTGCAGCCTTCCATAGTGCTGTCACAGTCTTCTGTTGTGTGTAGAAGTTTACACCCGGGCGACCGTAGAAGGTGCTAGCACCACCACCGGCAATCGAAGCCTTGTTACCAGTGAAGCTGAACATGGGAAGAGGCACAGGAATCGGCACATTGATACCGACCTGGCCAGCCTGGATGTTCTTCCGGAACCTCTCAGCGGTAGGTCCACTGTTGGTGAAAATTGCTACGCCGTTTCCATAGGGGTTCTTGTTAATAAGGTTGATTGCGTCATCGAGCGTGTCCGCTTCAACGACGACCAGGACTGGCCCGAAGATCTCCTCTTTGTAACAGTCCATCTCGGGAGTCACGTTGGTGATGACTGTGGGGCCAACCCAGTTACCCTTGGGATACTTCCCGTGTGGTGGGGTATATCCACGACCATCGAGAAGAATCTTGGCACCTTGGGCTTCGGCGGAGGCAATCAATTTCTCAATGCGCTCCTTGCTAGCGGCGGTCGTCACGGGACCAAGGTCAGCGCCATCTTCGAAACCGGCGTCTACCTTGAGTGCCTTGGCGCGCTCAACTAGCTCTGGAATCCACGATTTCGTTTCGGAGCCTACGGTAACGAGCACGGAGAGAGCCATGCACCGTTGCCCTGCGGCACCGAAGGCAGCGCCAATCACGGAGTTTAAGAAGTGGTTCTTGTTGCAGTCGGGGAGAACTGCAGCGTGGTTCTTGGCACCGAGGTTGGCTTGTACGCGCTTGCCGTTGGCGGAGCCCCGGGTGAAGATGTATTCACCGGCTTTGTTGCCGCCGACGAAGGAGATGGCTTTGATGGTGGGGTGGTCGAGAATGTGGTTTACGGCGTCGTGGGTTCCGTGGATGACGTTGATTACACCTGGGGGGAAACCGGCCTTTACGGCGAGCTCGGCGATGATGAGGGAGGCGGTGGGGTCTCGTTCGGAGGGCTTCATTATGATGGTGTTGCCGGTTACGGTGGCGATGGGAATGCACCAGAGGGGAATCATGGCGGGGAAGTCTGGGACAGGTTAATATGATTCTCTAAAAAGGAAGAGGTGGACTTACTGAATGGGCAGATGGCGGCTACTACACCGAGGGGTTCTCTGTAACTTCTAGTCTCCATATCCTTGGCGACCTCAAGAACCTCACCCTTCATGAACTCCGTCACTCCACAGGCTGCTTCAGCAACCTGAAGACCTCTCAACACATCACCATGGGCATCAGCATAAGTCTTACCCTGCTCCAGGGTAATACTCGCCGCCAAGCGATCCCAATTCTCACGAATCAGCGCCACAAAGCGGAACATGATCTGCTGCCGGGCAATAACCGACATACCAGACCATCCCGGGAACGCCTTCGCAGCCGACTCAACAGCCAGATCGATTTCAGCCGTGGTATTAAGGGGGAGGGTAGTCAGCTGAGCGGCAGTTGCCGGGTCAGTCAACGAAATGGTCTTTGGAGATGGCGACAGGAGGAAATGGTTGTCGACGAAGAAGGGGGTGATGGGGGCGGTAGCGGGGGCATCGTGGGATAGCGGGAAGGTGGTTGCCGTGCATGGGAGGGTTGTTTGGGCGTAGTCTTTCAACGCGGAGTGGAGGAAGCGCGCGGGGAGAGCGGGGTTTGCGGAGGACATTTTGAGATGTGGTCGGGATAGGTTTGAGAAGAGGGAGGGTCGGAGGAGTCGGTTCATTGTGGTGGGCGAGATGGGGGTTTATATGTTAAAGAGTGAAGACGGAGGTCGGCGAGGTTACCGACGGGGTTAACGGGGACGGAATAAAGTGGAAACAAGGGGGTGCTGGCAAGGCGGGATGGTACGAGGATTTAGATGCACATATGTATGTAGGCAGGTTGGTACGAAGCGAGGTCGGTTGATGACGTAGACAGGTAGAAGGAGGGGATATTGAGGTCAAATCACATCGGTTTGAACTAGATATCTGACAATCTACACACACCATTCTGTCTCTATCAAAGAACTACAAATATCCCCTCCAATCTCCATTGGAGAGGTCCCCTTGGAGTTCCATCACGGCCCGCTGACCCGGCTTGGAGGTGGTGTCCTGCTCCAATCTGGGGTAACTTACACCCCAATCGGCAGTTTGTAGGATCACTGATAGGATGGACAGGGGTGCTATCTGATTAGGCTCAGGCTTATCAAGGCTTTATCTCCATGTTATCTGATAATCTAGAGGGATTGGAGATGACGTCGGTAGGGTTGTTTGGAAGCTATATAGGGTTGGTAATGGGTCGTGTAACTTTTAAGTGGAGCTTGGGCCATGACAGGGTTTAGTTTGGGTTTTGGCGTGGAAAACATTCACGAGTGAAGCCGATGACGATGATGAAGTTGAGAGGCCTTATTTGTGGCTATTTTTTCGGGTCTCTCTGGCCTAGTCAATTAGTTACCCACACAACCATTTAACGCGACCACGACTACGTAAAGACCTGACCCACGCGACACCACCATCCCTCTACTTTAAAATGTCCGCCGGCAACCCCCCTCTGTTCTTCCACGCTCTTTTGCGCCCCTGTATACTACAAATCCTCCGCGCAACCGGCTACTACGGGTCCCGTCCATCGGTAATCGACACCCTAACGGACCTCGCTGTCCGGTACATGATTCTTCTTAGTTCCCGAGTTGCAGCGCACGCCGGTGATAACGGACGGGAAGACGCGCCAGACGTGGCAGATATACGACTTGCCTTGGGCGATGTTGGGGCGCTGGCTAGGTGGGATGAGGATGAGGGAGTAGGTGGTTTTGTGGAGTGGTTTGAGGGACGGGCGGCGAGGAATATTAGGGCGTTGGGATTGTTTGATGGCGAGAGCGGCGCGGCGGATTATTTAACGGGTAAGTTGTTAGGAAACTGGTTTGCGCGTGGTATACTGACCTTTTTAGCATTGAAAACGAAACATAGTAAGACGGGGGAAGATACTCGTTATGTCGGGACGGCGTTGGGCCGGGCTATAGATCATGGAGAGGTCACGGCCGAGGGAGCTGATGATCTCGTTTCTGTAGCCGCATGGGAAGCTAAGATTCGCGGACCGCAAATGAACAGAGTAGAGGAGATTGAGGAACTTGAAGGTGAAGATAGTTCTGATTCGAGACCGGGAAGCTCTGGACTTAGTTCGGTTGGGGGTGACGATGTCGATATGGATATGGATATGGAGTTGTAAGAGCTGAGATTGGATCATGGTAATGGGCTTTAGCACGGCGTTTGGGATTTATCTTTTTGGGTTGGCGTTGGTTCGGTGAGGGATATACATTTTATGTATCTATTAAGGATATAGATAAAATCAATGTTAATTTGTCATGTCTATGCAATCTATGCAATCTATTATATCGTACAATCTCTCTCCAGATATAGGCTATACGCCTTAAGAAGCCTCCTCTTCGGTAGCCTCCTCTTCACTCGCCATTCCCGCAATGTCATAGAACCCCATTTCCTTGGCAACCGAGTTCAGCACATCCTCGGTGACTTCCTCCGCAGGTTCCGGACCACTCGTTGAAGTCAAATAGTGATCTCGGAGGTACGCAAAAAGCCACTCCTTCCTCTCCTCTTCAGTCACTTCCTCCTCAATTCTAGGTATACCTGCTTGCTTTCCATGTTCCACGCGCATATCCCAAATGATCCGCTCCATTTTACCCTTGGCCAGGCGTACTTTGTGTCGGGCCGCGGGAGAATCGAAGAGGAGGTTGGTGCTGCCGATGACAAGTTCCAGGACAAGTGTCTCTTGTGGCATGAAGTCGAAGAAGCGGCGAAGCATTGATAAGGCAATGACGAAGCCTGGCCGATCTTCAAGACGTCTGAATGTGTGGAGGATCTTGCGACCTAGTTGGTAGTTGAAAGGCTCACCTTTGAAAATGTTCACATGGTTGACCATTGTTCCAAAGGTCTGTCTCGCGGCAGTACGCTGGGCGGGATATGATTCAGGGTCAACTTGTAACATGCGGTTGATATCCAGAGCCTTCCAAAGTTCAATGAACGTGTGTGAATTAGGTTTCATGCCCTTCTCCAGAACAAGCTCCTGGAAAATACCCAGAGCCTCGTCCACTCGGTTGAAGTCAAGCGAGTTGGCCATCAACTGGTTCATAAAAAACGCATTATACGGGATCTCGCAGGTATCAAAAGCGTTCCAAACTCGCCGAAGCTTCACATCCAAATGCCGCAGTTGATAATCCTCCGCCATCAAAGAAAACGTCTCAAGTGAAGCCGCTGGCAACCGGTCACCATGTGAGAGATCTTCAGGCGTAACGAATTGCTCTCCTGTCTTGTTTCTTTCGGCAATGAATTGTTGACGTGACCGTACCATTTCCCAGCCTAGATTCTCTGCCATGACGAGATCCCGAGGGGACCCTGATCTATGCCAAGCACCAATGAGTCCGTTTAGTTGGATTGCTGAGCCGGGGATGTGATGCTTTTGCATGAAACGGACGACCTTGAAAGCATTTTCTAATTCGCCGTTGCCGATGAGTCGTTTTAACCACTTGCCCATGAAGAATTTGTTGGCTACAATTCTGGGTAATTTGCTACCCTTTGTCAACGTCATTTCACCCTTCGTCATCATGTCAACAAAGATGGTGAGCGCCTCGGAGGTCCGATTGACGTTTAAGAAGAGAGAGATGATGCGATCAAAGTCAATAAGAGTCAACTCTGTGCCTAATCTGGTGCGGAGATCCGAATATACCTCCATTGCAGCTTCAGTAGCTTCGGGAGTCTCTTTGGCGAGGTGTGCTTGAATGAGTTCGATAAGAATGCGAGCATCACCACCCGACGAGAGAATACGAGAAATATACTCTGTGGCTTGCTCAACATTTCCAGTTAAACAGTGCATGCGGGCTCCAAGTTCCCAAAACTGGTCATGTAATTCCGACTTATCGTTTCCGAGCGTCGTTACAGACCTCCGCCATTGTTCTATGGCTTCCTTCTGAGATCCACCGGCGAACATGACTTCAATGGCGACTAGTTGTTGTTCTGCAGGTAACGCCACGTTTGCGGCCTTCATGTCCCTTGTGAGTTTGGATAACATGATTAACCTCTGTGGGTTGTTTGGATGTTCGATCGAGAAAGCCCGCCATAAGAGATCCCACACGTCCCTATGAACTTTGTCGTATCGTAACGCCATGACTGACCGCGCATCAGAATACCTCCGATACATGGTAGTGTATAAAACTTCTGACATGACACCTCCCTTCCCCAACTCCTTTTTAGTTCTTTTCAATGCCTTCGTAAACGCATTTATGATCTTCTTTTGTGATCCCTTAAAGAACCGTTCATCGACCATAGCCACCACCTCTGTATCGGCTGCTTGCAAAATCTCCTTTATAGGCTCTTCTGGTAAACCCATCGATTGTAGTTTCGGTGATGATAACCCTCTGACGAACCGACCCAGCTTCTGAATCACAGTAGTCGCTCCGCCTTCGCCCTTACTTATGACACCCGAGATTTCCTCCGCCAGCGCATCAACTTCCCCCTTGGTAGGCATCCGCATTTCTTTATCCGAAAATCTCTCCAACAAGCGCCTCGTCCGCTCCGTCATCTGATTATCCTGCCCAGCCCAGGAGTCCGAAAACTCCTGCGCATTCCGTAATTGTCGAACAACACCCTTTTCATCTTGCTCGAAGAACCGCACTGAGTACCCTTCGCCCTGGTTCTCAGGATAGTCGTGGATGACCGCCGGTAGTGGGGCTTTTTCATATGTTACTGCCTTGTCTGGAACAGCGACGTTACCGGCCGATGTGAATACGTTTGGTTTCACATTTTTCGGGGCGTTTGGTAATACCGGCGGGGCCGGAGCTGGTGGACGGTGTCGACGGAGGGTTGCCGGGGTTGTGTGTAGAAGACGACGGAGCGGAACTGTAGTGAGGGGAGTCGCCTGAGTAATTCGAGGCACAAAGGCCTGAGATGCCATGACTGAGTACACTTGCGGAGTTCAGTGTTGTGATGTAGTCAATGTTACGTCTGAAATAGGAAATCAACAAAATACAATAAAAACTGTAAAAAAGTTCAGACAAATAATCTTCACATTACAACATCGTCATAGAATCAAATCGTTATTCTACACTAAGTCCGCAGTAATTACATCAGGAACCACAAGTGGGTCTGTCCATCCCAGCTTATAGAACTGCTTCCATGTTTGCACTTGCCCTCAAAAAAAAAGACGTCAATATACATCCCGGTCGGCGCAGGTAACTCTCGATAAGATAAGCCCCACATAAAAGTTCTCACCGCTTTAGCTCTTCGGGCAGAAATGTACATTTTTTCCAGTAACCAGCAAGTCGCATTGAGCTATACGCCGTCGCCACCAGGACCTCCGCCAAATTGACCGTAGCGCATCACGGCCAACTCCCCGGCCTCTACTCCCGCCCAACATGTCTTCCGACGCCCCCGTCCATTTCACGGGCCACGCCGGCCTGGCTCACCGTCTCGTCCTCTCCACTCTAACCGGCCGGCCCATCGTCATCTCGCAAATCCGCTCTAACTCGCCAACTCATCCCGGTCTTGCCCCTCACGAAGTCTCATTTCTCCGCCTCCTCGACACCGTTACCAATGGCTCTTCTATGCAAATCTCCCTTACCGGTACTCGCATCACCTACCACCCCGGTCTGATCACTGGCGCCATAGATGGCGTTGGTGCCGTTGATGGTGATGTTGTCGAGCACCGCATCGAGGCCAACAACACCCGCGGTATCGCCTATTTCCTTCTGCCTCTCTGCCTTCTGGCGCCATTTTCCAAGGGTCACATGAACGTCCGTTTCACCGGTCCTGGTGTAATCACCTCCGCCACCGAAGCCGGCGACATCTCCGCCGATACCTTCCGCACAGCCATCCTCCCTCTCTTTGCCCTCTTCGGTATCCCCCCCGCCCGTATCGAGCTCCGCATTCTCACCCGTTCTAACCCCGGCCGCGGCGGCCGTGGTGGTGGTGGCTCCGTTGAGCTCCGCTTCGCCTCCCAAGTTCGCCTCCCTAAAACACTGCACCTCAACCGCTCTGACGGCCGCATCCGCCGGATTCGTGGTGTCTCGTACTGCACGGGTGTCGCTGCTTCTAGTAACAGTCGGATGATCACAGCGGCGAGAGAGGTATTGAATCAATTAGTTCCAGATATCAACATTGCAGCGCAATACGATCAGGCGCCGTTGGTGGCGGATAAAAATGGCGACAAAAGACGGACTGGTGTTGGTTTTGGTATTTCTTTGGTGGCGGAGAGTTCTTCAATGGGTGTCATCTACTCTGCTGATGTCCCTGCGCCACCCCACGGTGGTGTCATTCCAGAGGACATCGGCAAGCAATGCGCCTACCAACTTCTCGAAGCTATCTCCATTGGTGGCTGCATTACCCGTGAAGCAGCTCCCACAGTCATGACACTCATGGCCATGGGAAGTGAAGATGTTGGCAGAGTAAGATTGGCAAAGGGTGTAATTACGCCTGAATTTGTCCGGTTGGCTAGAGATCTAAAGGCCTTTGGTGGCGCATCATGGGGTATCCGGACGACAGGCGAGGATGATTCTGATGATGTTATTGTTTCTGTCAAGGGCTTTGGCGTGGGCAATGTTGCGAGAAAGGTGGCATAGACGGAGAAAGAAGAATGGTCATTTATTTGCTTGGGTTTCGGTTCTGTTTTAAATACTTGTTTCTCTCTGGTTGGGTGGAG
The DNA here is from genome assembly GCA_025685495.1 of Huntiella abstrusa. Taxonomy (NCBI): domain Eukaryota; kingdom Fungi; phylum Ascomycota; class Sordariomycetes; order Microascales; family Ceratocystidaceae; genus Huntiella; species Huntiella abstrusa. The sequence goes on from JAJNMT010000023.1 coordinate 373,613, forward strand.
TTGGCTGTTGCTTGTATCTTATTCCCGCTTCACTTGGTAACTTGATAATATCAATCATGTACAATACACAAACATTCGTATAAAAAAAGAAGAAAAGTTGGGTATATTGAAAAAATCTAAAACATCATCATTACGGGCTGTATCCTACACCACTCAAAGTTCCGCCTCCGTTTCCCTGTTTCTGTGTCTATTTGGGCTGTCACCGCTATCATCCCCGGCTCGTCTGGCTCTATCCATCAAAGCTCGATCTATGATCCGGTTGATCTGCGCAATCTGCTCGGGAGTCATACGTGGCGGACCATCACCATTCCGTTCCCGCTGCTGGGGTGACGAATCTTCGAGGTCACTGTCTGATGTTTGCTGCCTCGACCCTGAAGCATGGTTGTTATCTCTGCCTCGATCTCGATTCATGATAACCTGGTATATGCCCAAGAAGAATCCTATTCCTATACGACTTCTAAACGTCTCGATGGGGTTGTAGACACCAATGATCTCAGTTCCAGTTACCAACCCATCGTACTCCGACAAATCTGGCTGGGCAGGTCGACTAGAAGATGCACGACTCCCGGGTGTAGAGCGTCCACTAGACGAACTTCGTCTTGTAAATCCCTCCGCAGTCGGGTCCGCATTATCAGCGTATGTCGCCCCGGCAAGTCCCGGGTTATTCATCGCCAACGCCTCGGCTGGTGGTACACTTCCCGACCTAGCCAATAGTCTGAGCAGCCGTAATCTTGGTGATCGAACAGGATCGATCTCATGTCTTAACATGTCTCTGTGAAAATGCACACTCAACATTAGGCATTGCAACAACGCAATCAAAATGTTGAACGCCAGTAACACCCATTTGTGCTTTGGGGGTTGCTGTCCGATAAAGTCGATGAAGACCCCGCCATGCATATACCCGTGGCTGTTCTCATCAGGTTCTGGGAGTGAAGCGAAGATATGATACAGGATAGCCGCAAGGTTGGGAATGATAATTGCTATGATACCAGGCTCAGCAGTTGTCAGCATGATCATGGATTCCGGTTGGGGTGTAAAGTAAAAGTAATGAACGAGGGCACGAGGGGCTAGAAGAAAGAAATTGCATCTAAAACAAAACCTTCGTCAGTAAAACCTCCGGAACAGATACCAGCTTAATCAACTTACTCAAGGTAATACAAAGCCGCCAACTGCACCAAAACAAGCGAATCCAAACTCCGCGCCAGTTGCTCAACCAATTCCAATCTTTTCGTCAATCCTGGCGCTTGTCTCTTAGACTGTCTTCTGGCACGCCGTCGTGAACGTTGCCTGGAACCTTCCCCCACATCACTTCCTCCATCGCGACGTGTGCGCGCAGCGGGGGAATCACTGCGAGTGCGCCGGGACGATCTACGGTCCGGCCGCCGAGAGAAGCGCAGAGGGACAGCCGTAGATGATGGCGGACGGGTCGGAGAAGAACTATTTGTTGAGGCTGCGCTAGAGACGGTCTCGGGCGTTGGTGATCGGAGGGGTAGTGGAATTGATATGGGTACGAGATGTGGTGTGCTGGCCATTTTGGACGGCCGGAAAGTACCGTGGAGGTTTAGTTCATGGCGGGTCGGTGAAGAAATGGTGCGCACGCTGGCGAGCGGGTTATAGGAGTTGTTATCGTGTCGCGATTAACTAGGAGGGGCGACGATCAGATCAGAGAAGAACCCGTAAAAGACGAAAATGCTCAAGTCTAACTATATATCAAAAAGGAACATCAATCAAGCCACAATCCGTCAAATTGACAAACAACGGACTTCATTCCTTCGCTCCGCCGTCCGTCAATCCTCGACACAGCAATGGCGTCACGACGTGCCACTAGGGTCTGGTATTGTTCAACCCAGATTGAGACTGCACGTGCAACAGCTAAATCCCAAAATGGAAACCACTTTAGCAAGGGTCTATCAGCCAGGGTTTTGAGTGACTCAGGGCCCGGGAGAGGATTCGCAACGGGAGGCCGACAAAGACCTCTTACAAGTGGTAAGTATGTCTAAATCGGGAGTTCTTTTGCTCAGCTTGACGTCTTCGTATTGACAGTATATTCAGCTTAGATAAATTGACGGTACCCGTCGATTGACACCCAATTCTTTTCAAGCCCTAACCCAGAACAACCCCGCGATACCCCGCCAACCACCAGAAGCGCCAAATCCAATCCCTGGTCCACCGAAATCCCCATACGGGCTTCGTCATTCTTCTTCCTCCCTCTTCCCGCTTTACTGAAATACCCCCCACCCCCCAAACCACAAAGAAAATGGCCGACTCAACGCCCGATCTTGCGTCCGCGCTTCTCCAGAAGCTGGACAAGACCTCGCCCCTCCTCTCTACCGACGCTTTCCCTAATGTCGCCTTCACCGATGTCAAGTCGGCGCTTGACCGTCTTGGCTCCCGCGAAATGGTCGCTTACAAGACCCTGGAGCGCGAGGAGGCTCTGCTGGAGGCTGAGGGTGAACAGATTGCCGCTCATGGATCGCATGAGGCCAGAGTCTTTGCGGCTCTTCGTGAGGCCATGGAGGGGTTGACCGTGCAGGAGCTGGAAAAGGCTATTGGTGACAAGACTGTCACCAAGGTTGGTCAGGGCAAGGCTTTCAAGGAGAAGTGGATTACCAAGGCTAAGGACGGCAAGCTGGTCGCCACTGTAAGTGTGAAAGGGAAATATTGCAAAAAAGAAAACGCTGGAAACTAATTATATGCCTCCGTTCAGGCCGAGTCCATCACCGACGTCACTCAGCAGCAACTCAAGCAAATCCAGTCTACCAAGACCCACGACGCCAAGGTCATTTCCGACCTCCGCAAGCGCAAGCTTGTCCGCCTCCAAAAGGTTGTTTCTTTTGAGATCACCAAGGGTCCCAAATTCGCCCTTGAGATGGTCAAGGAGGACACTGACCTCACTGCCGACATGCTCAATGCCAACTCGTGGGACAAGGCCACCTTCAAGGCCTACAACTTCAACGCTCTCGGTGCCGACCAGGGCGCCGGTGCCCTGCACCCCCTCAGCAAGGTGCGCGCCGAGTTCCGTCAGATTTTCTTCGAGATGGGTTTCGAGGAGATGCCTACCAACCGCTACGTCGAGTCCGGCTTCTGGAACTTCGATGCGCTTTACGTTCCCCAGCAGCACCCTGCTCGTGACTTGCAGGACACCTTCTACATTTCCGATCCTCTGGTTGCTGACCCTCCGCGGGCGGAGCCCGGCGTTGACCAGGATCAGCAGGAGTACTGGGATAACATCAAGGCTGTCCACCAGGAGGGTAAGTTCGGTTCCATTGGTTACCAGTACCCATGGGCCGCTGATGAGGCTCTTCGTCTGGTCCTCCGTACCCACACTACTGCTATTTCTACTGCTGTTCTTCGCAAGCTTGCTGCCTCCAAGGGCCCCGACGGCCGGCCGCCGCCTGCCCGCTACTTCTCTATCGACCGTGTATTCCGTAACGAGGCCGTTGACGCTACTCACTTGGCTGAGTTCCACCAGGTGGAGGGTGTCATTGCCGATTATGGCTTGAACCTCGGTGGTCTGATGGAGTTCATGGAGTCTTTCTTCAACAAGATGGGTATCAAGAACCTCAAGTTCAAGGCTGCTTACAACCCGTACACTGAGCCCTCTATGGAGATTTTCTCATACCACGAGGGTCTGGGTAAGCTTGTTGAGATTGGTAACAGTGGTATGTTCCGTCCTGAGATGTTGGAATCCATGGGCTTGCCTAAGGATCTGAGAGTTTACGGTTGGGGTCTGTCGCTGGAGCGGCCAACTATGATCAAGTACGGCATCTCCAACATCAGAGAGCTGCTTGGCCACAAGGTCGATTTGAACTTCATCGAGAAGAATCCTGAAGTCCGGTTAGACAAGAACTAGGGTCTTGTAGAAAAAAAGAAATAGTGAATGAATATCAAGGAATAAATCAACTTAGAACGAATTGGGTGTAATTGTGTATTAGGGTATGTGACAAGCCAGGGTCCAAGCTCCCCTCTCAGGCACCCTCAATGATGACATATGAAATTTCCAGTTGTAGCTTCCAGAGGGAGCTAAAACGCACCTCACCAACGTCATCATAGGCAATTACAACACTTTCCAAGGCTACATTTTCACAAACAACACTCGTGGAGTTTTCCCTTCTGTTCTACTTACTTTTTCCGTTAGGTTTTCATCACCATTTATCTCGACAACGCACTGCGCATCAGGACGCATCCGCCACAATGATTGTCAGAGTGCGCGGTCCTGACGGCATGTACCGTCTGGATCTGGAACCCCACAACACCTTTGCCGACCTTGTACAGCAAACACTTCCGAACCTCCCGCCCACCACTGACCCGAACTCGTTCAAAATCTCATCGCAGCCCAGCGGTGCTGATGGGAAATCAATCAATGAAATTGGCAATATTCAAATCCAGCAAGTCGGTATTAAGCACGGCGGCTTAGTCTTCATTACCTACAAAGATAAGGCAGAGGGTGCTGCTGTCCCCGAAGGACCTACTTCGACCACTGCGCGGCTCAATGGAAAGGCTGTCGAGCCGGATGCGCCGGTAAATGCCCAAAAGACCATTGAGGCTGCGGAGGGCGCTGCTAGACCTTGGGAAGTGATTAAACAGAGCCCTCTTGATGACGCCCTTGACAAGAAGTTAGGTACTATTGCGCGCTCTCGGAACAGCATGTGTAGACATGGCCCCAAGGGAATGTGCGACTACTGCACGCCTTTGGAACCTTTCAACGCCGAATACCTTGCAGACAATGGCATCAAGTATCCCTCCTTCCATTCGCATCTTCGCAAGATTAATGCCGCTACCAACAAGCCCGAGTCGGGAACGTCGTTCATCCCGCCGTTGACTGAACCCTACTACCGTGTATTGGAGAACTGTTCGGGTGGTCACCCTGCTTGGCCTGTGGGTATCTGCTCAAAGTGCCAGCCAAGCGCGATTATCCTACAGCCTCAGAACTTCCGTATGGTTGATCATGTGGAATTCGCGGAACATGGTATTATCAACAAGTTTATTGACGCATGGAGACAGACTGGTGCACAGAGACTGGGTTATTTGTTTGGCACGTACAAGGAATATACCAAGGTCCCCTTGGGTATCAAGGCCGTGGTTGAAGCAGTTTATGAACCCCCCCAAAAGGACGAAGGAGATGGCCTCACCTTGCAAGAGTTTACCCATGAGGATAAGGTCAAGGAAGCTGCGCAAGCTTGTGGTCTGGAAATTGTCGGTGTAATCTGGACTGACCTGTTGGATGCCGGAAAAGGCGATGCCAGTGTAGTCTGCAAGCGTCACGCTGATTCATACTTTCTCTCGTCTCAAGAGATCTGCTTTGCCTCCCGCATGCAAGCCAAATACCCACGTGTGACCAAGTGGAGTCGTTCCGGTGTTTTTGGATCCAACTTTGTCACTTGCATCATTTCCGGCAACGAAGCCGGTGAAATCGAGATCACCAGCTATCAAATGTCCAACACCGCGGTAGAAATGGTCCGCGCCAACATCATTGAGCCGTCAGTTGACCCCACCGTGATGCTCGTCCAGGAAGAAGAGGAAGATGGAACTGGGCCTCGGACCCGGTATATCCCCGAAGTATTCTACCGCAAAATTAACGAATACGGCGCCAACGTCCAAGAGAACGCTAAGCCTTCGTTCCCTGTCGAATACCTCTTCGTCACGCTCACTCACGGTTTCCCGGAGTCTCCCACCCCGCTTTTCACCGGCGGTGGCTTCCCCATTGAAAACCGCGAATACATAGGCCATAGCCAAGACCATTCAGCTCTTGCCAAGGCAATTGGTCTTCGCGAGGGCTCCATCCGCATGGACAACCTCGTCGACCTCCATGTTCTCGCCTTCATCTACATCAGCGGGACTCTCAGCAAAGTAAGTCACTTGGCCACCCCTCCACAAACATGCTAACCTTACATTCTACAGGACGAATTCGCACTCCTCGCCACAGCAACGACGACCAACCAACCAGCCCTATTCACACAGCTGAATAAGACACCCGGGTGGCAGACTTTACTCATGCTCCTTCAACAATCTGGTGAGCGACTCCCCAAGCGGCCGCGCGCACCGTCTCATAATGGGTCTTCCTTGCCGTCGAGTGGCGCGGAGACCGGGACTGCGGGACCCCGACGTGATGATGTTCGTCTTGCTAAGAGATTTGCTGCCGTTAGGTTGAATAATGAGAATCGGCCGAGAGCGGAGAGACCGCCTGAGAGTGGAGGTGGTAGCAGGGGCGGAGGCGGAGGCGGTGGCGGTGGCAGAGATGATGGGAGTATCCTGTGATTAGGATCGTGACAGGCAAGAAGGCAGGGAGGCAGGGTGGACGTTTTGGATAGTCAATGACACAGGCGGGACCACAAAGATGCATCAAGATACCATGAATCAAACAAACATTATTACCAAACTAACTAAGACAAAAAAACACTTTTACTCTAAACTATACACATCCTCTAAAGAGGCTTACCACCAATGAAATCACTCCACCTTCTAACCTCCGAGGGAATTCCCTCAGATCTCGGCAACTTCTCGCTCAAGCACTGCGCAAACAAGATAGCGGTATTGGGCTCCATGAACAATGGCACACCAAAGTCGACGGCATTTCTCCGCATGACATAGTCCACATCAGTGGTAGTCTTGCCTCTCGCCAGAGCAAGGTTAAACACACCACGGATATCATGCTTCTTGAACACCTCGCGAAGAGCGCGCTTATCCTCGGTAGGGAACTCAATGACCTGGACGTCAATCTTGGTCTTGGAGGTCTCCTCCAGGAACTTGGCGACCTTGGCGTCAGCGGCGTACAGCTTGTAGCCGAGAGGGGCAACATAGTTGATGACCTTGGTCAACCAGTCACGGGAGATTTCACCACCAAAGAGGAGACCCTCGCCCTGCTCAGGAACACGGAAGTTCATGGTGGACTGGAGAGACGCCCAGTATGCCTCTACAAGGGTCTTTCCGAAGCAGGCGATTTCACCGGTAGAGCTCATTTCAACGCCCAGGAAGGGATCGGCGCCGGCGAGACGGGTCCAGGAGAATTGGGGGACCTTGGTGGCGAGGTAGTCACGCTTAACGGCCATGGGATCCGATGGAGCGGGAACGTCCTGGCCGGCGAGGGCCTTGGTGGCGGCTTCGATGAAGTTGGTACCGAGGACCTTGGAGACGAAGGGGAAGGAACGGGAGGCACGGAGGTTGCACTCGATGACCTTGAGAGCAGCCTGAGAGCCACCCTCATCAGCCTTGATGATTTGCATGTTGAAGGGACCGGTGATGTTCCAGGCCTTGGCGACCTTCTGAGCAATCTCCTTGAGACGGGCCATGGTGGGCTCGTCAATGTTGGTGGGGGGGAGAACGAGGGTGGCGTCACCAGAGTGCACACCAGCCTGCTCAACGTGGGCAGAGACAGCGTGGAGAATAAGTTCACCGTTGGAGGCGACACCATCAACATCAATCTCCTCAGCGCCCTCAATGAACTTGGTGATGACGACGGGGTGATCAGGCGAGACGTCAGAGGCAGCCTCCAACTTCTCCTTGAGGTCCTCAGGGCTGCGAATGACAGTCATGGCGGCACCAGAAAGGACGTACGAGGGACGGACCAGAACGGGGTAGCCGACCTCATCAGCAAACTTGGAGGCTTCCTCAACAGAGGTAAGTTCCTTCCAGGCAGGCTGATCAACGCCAATGGAGTCGAGAATCTCCGAGAACTTCTGGCGATCTTCGGCCTTGTCGATATCCTTGGGGTCAGTACCGAGGACCTTGGCGCCACCAGTCTCCTGGAGACGAAGGGCAATGTTCTGGGGAAGCTGGCCACCGACGGAAACGACCACACCCGAAGCGCTCTCGAGCTCGTAAATGTCCATGACACGCTCGTAAGAAAGCTCCTCGAAGTAAAGCTTATCAGCAGTGTCGAAATCAGTCGAGTAGGTCTCGGGGTTGTAGTTGATCATGACGGTCTTCTTGCCCATCTCACGGAGAGTCTGGGTAGCACTGACAGCACACCAATCGAACTCGACCGAGGAACCGATACGGTAAACACCGGAGCCCAGGATGATGGTACCCTTATCCTCAAAGGTAACGTCGTGGCTAGAGGCGTTGTACGTGGTGTAGAGGTAGTTAGTGTTGGCTGGGAACTCGGCAGCCAGGGTATCAATCTTCTTGACCCAAGGGCGGATACCGAAGCCGGTACGGGCGGCACGGACAGCATCCTCGTTGGAGTTGACAGCATTGGCGATTTGGCGATCAGAGAAACCCATCTTCTTGGCCTCGAGGATCAAATCCTTCTTGAGGCCCTCAACGGAACCAACCGCCTGCAGAGTCTTGGTCATGTCGACAATGTTCTGCAGCTTGTGCAAGAACCACTTATCAATCTTGGTGATCTCATGGAGCTTCTCAACAGAGTAGCCCTCGTGAAGCATAGCCTGACCAACAGCCAACCAGCGGCGATCAGTAGGGTTAGCAAGAGTTTCGTCCAGGTTCTCGAACTTATCGCCCTGGAAACCGGCAAACTTGGGGTCAACCTGACGGATAGCCTTCTGGAACGACTCCTCAAAGGTACGACCAATGGCCATGACCTCACCAACAGACTTCATAGCCGAACCGATATCACGCTTGACGTGCTGGAACTTGGAAAGATCCCAACGGGGAATCTTGGTGACGATGTAATCCAGCGAAGGCTCAAAGTTGGCAGTGGTAGTCTTGGTGACGGCGTTAGGAAGCTCGGGGAGAGTGTGACCGAGACCAATCTTGGCAGCGGTGTAGGCCAGGGGGTAACCGGTAGCCTTGGAAGCCAAAGCAGACGAACGAGACAAACGGGCGTTCACCTCAATGACACGGTAGTCGAGACCGTCGGGCTGGAGTGCGTACTGGACGTTGCACTCACCAACGACACCAAGGTGGCGAACGATCTTGATGGCGGCAGAACGAAGCATGTGATACTCCTCGTCACTGAGAGTCTGCGAAGGAGCAACGACAATGGAGTCACCAGTGTGAACACCAAGGGGATCAAAGTTCTCCATGTTGCAGACAGTAATGCAGTTGTTGTTGGCATCACGAACAACCTCATACTCAACCTCCTTCCAGCCCTTGAGCGACTTTTCAACCAGAATCTGAGGCGACAAGGTCAACGACCGAGCAGCCATGTTGCGAAGCTCATCCTCGTTGTTGGCAAAGCCGGAACCCAGACCACCCAGAGCGTAAGCAGCGCGGACACTACAATCTCGCAGGTTAGCAATTGTTACACCGAGATAGCCAACTGTCGCACTAAGTTGATGTAGCGACTTTGTAATTGCCACTTTGGTGTAGCCGTGAACCGCACTTACACAAGCGGTATCACGTGACTAAACCAAATGTGGATTGGCCCCACTTTTTACGCAAAAAAAGAGACTTACATGATGGGATAGCCGACCTTGTTAGCGGCATCGAGGGCCTCATCAATGGTAGAAACGGCAATAGACTTGGCAATTGGGATATCGATCTCTTGGAGAGCCTTGGCGAACAAGTCACGATCCTCAGAAAGCTCCAGAGTATCAACCGACGTACCAAGAACCTTGACACCGTACTTCTCAAACAAACCGACTGTCGTGAAAACAAAGTTAGTCCTCATTTCTTGTAAATCCGGGGTGCCGACGGCGCCGTCCAAAAACGCAGGATCGCAAGCTAACGTCCATAGCGTAGTAAGCCCCTGACCCTGGTTAAAAACAGAGCAGGAAGACCGGATCTTGTAAAGCGCGGGCCTGGTTAAGCACGCACTCTCCCCAATCTGGGTATAAGAGGAATCCAGCGATAACCAGGGTCCATTGGCGGGGCGGAAGGACAAGTGCGCTGGGTTGGGCAGCAAATGGGCGGGCGACGATGGCCGAGGGATGGCGATTGTTGAGATACTTACGGCGCTTCATCTCGACACCGAGGTTGAGGGCGGTTTGACCACCAAAGGAGAGGAAAATGCCATCGGGCTTTTCCTTCTCAATGACGTAGCTGACGTATTCGGCGGTGACGGGGAGATAGTAGACTTCGTCGGCGAGGGAGTGATTGGTTTGGATGGTGGCGATATTCGGGTTAATCAAGACGGATTTGATACCGGCCTCTTTGAGGGCTTTAAGGGCTTGGGAACCTGTAGGGAAAAAGAAAGCAAGTTAGAATGCGAATTGAGTTGGCGCATTGTTTCAAAACATACCAGAATAATCGAATTCACCAGCCTGACCAATGGCCAAACCACCAGAACCAATAACCAGCACCTTTTTCACATCAACGCTAGGTTGGGTCTTGATATGGCCACTGGCAAGGTACGCCTGAGCATTCGGCGCAGCTTGCGACTCTGCGCGACACAAAGCCGTGTATGATAGTAAACGCTTCTTCATCTGACTTTGCACCTCCATAAGAGTCTTTGGCTGGGCCGATACCCTGGCGCCAGCCAATGCCAAGGACCGGTAGTTACGGGTGGCATTGACGGCCATGTGGCGGGAATTTCTAGCGGCAAGCGCGGCGGGTGCCCGGCCGGCGAGGGTCTGCGAGAACATTTTGTGACGGGGGAGAATATGAAGAAAGCGGAACGGAGCGGGGGATGGCGGTTGCCTTTTTTAGTGGAGACAGGGCGGAATGTCTCACGGGTGGGCGACGGCAAGGACGGCGGAATGGATGGGGCCGGGTGCGCGTGGGAAGTGTGGAGATGCCGACGGCGACTGGACGGACCGCGGAACTAAGTGTGTGGAGACTTGTCTGTGATGTGCGGGGGAGGAATTAAGCTGAGATAGATGGGCTCAGCAAGACAAGCAAGTAGATTGCGTTTGGAAAGTACCAATGACGCTCGTGGTGATGAATAGTGATGTACCAAGAAAAGTATAAAAGAAAAAAAGAACGGAAAGGGAAACCCCTCGAGCAAAGATGGGCGACGGCGGCCGGTTTAATAGATTCCCAGTAGGAAGGAACGACAGGGCAGCAGAGCAGGGCAGGAAGTAAGTGCAGTGTTTGGTGGAGACGGGATGAGGAATTTTGGGCGACGGGGACCGGCAGGTGAAGTGGGAATGACGATGACCAGAGCTTAACTGGAGGTAAATGTATAAATCCGGTGGTGTTGCGGGACTGGAGTTTTTTTGAAGTGTCATTGATTCTTGGGGATTTACTATCTTTCATGGCTGTGATTGGTTGGCGAGGAACTGATATGGTAGGAGCGGTGGTGACGGAGGGAGATCCCTGGATGGGGGCGTTCCTGCCGGGTGTCGTGTGTCACGGCGGGCTTTGGTTTGCGATATCAGAGATGTAGGTTTGGTGTAAGTTGAAGGGCGTATTTTGTGGTGTTGTTGATGTTGTTTACTCGATGTTCTTCACGGAGACTGGTTACACCATATAGCTCTTTGTTAATCAAAAGATAGATATTATTCTCCTACACAATGCCCTCAGTCCAGAAGCCACACCCACATACACACATAGCAACTCCCCGTCCGCAAACCACGCTTGACTCACCACAAATGAGTCTTCACGGAGACGCCCAAGCGATCACACCAAAACAGTCCCTGACCCAAAAATCCCTATGACTCGTCCCCCCAATATCTCCGGCCCCATCACCATTTCCCATCCAGGATGTCCACGCCCCCCTCCCCCCCCCATCCGTCTTACACCAAGAAAACCCTAACCCCAGGCTCACTCCGCGCCCCCCGGCGGCGGTCCAAGTCCGCTAACTGGTTGCCGTTCGCATGGCGTTTTTGGGCGCTGCGAAATGGATTTTGGGCGGCTGAGTGGCCCGGTCTGGCTAGTTCCTGCAGTACAGCGTCAGTCGGTTGGATCTGTCAAGGTGGTATCGGAAACAGGGAGATAAAGAGTGGATGGTGTGTTTGGACCGGACATGTGATCCGAGGGTTTGTGCTGAGTAAGCAGAGCTTGTGTTAGGGTTTTTAGATGTCAGTAGGGTTGGCGCGACAGTCTTAGGGTCATCTATTTCTGGAATTTGTCGGTTAATCATCGGGTGGGTTCAAGGTGGAATGTGTTCAATTCAATTAAGCTCACGTCAAAGAGCACGACGTCGTCACAAGCTGTAACATGCAAAGTGTCTACTTTCTTTGTGGTTGAATTTTTATTTCAGCGACGACCCGGGGTCTTTTTTATTGTTTGTTTTCTACAGTTTTTTCTTTGCTAGATACCTTGATACCCTATACACCTACACAGCACAATGTTTTTTATCCCAGAGATTGAATGGGCGGGTTTGATCCTGCCAACGGCTTATTTGATAGTCTTGGTTGGTTCTTTGATGACGTTTAGTTCAGTCTACAGAAAGAGACAAGCAGGTATGTGATATTTATAGATTCCGTCCACACTATCCCCCACTAACGCAACACAGCCAAATCCGCAAACCTAGCTCCATGGTTCGGACCCCATCTCCAACGCGACATCTACCTATCTCTCCTCCACCTAACCCCCGAATCCCCCACCGAAAAAGCCCCCCGCATCCCGGACTCCGTAATCCGCGCCGCTCTCCTCCGCCGCGCCGTCGAAGACATCCACCGCCTCATCCAAGTCCGCAACAGCAAACAAGCCCTGACCACGCTGCAAAACAAGGGCTCCGTGGGCGACGACCTGCTCCAGCGGTTCCAGCGGGCAGAGAAGGAGATGGAGGATGAGTTGAGAGATGTGGTGATGGAGGCGAATGCGTTGGCGCCGGGCTGGGGGCAGACTATTTTCCAGAGTGCCAATGAGATTGCGGCCAATTCTGTTTTTAGAGGACGGTTGGCGGAGATCGAGGAGGAAAGAAGGGCGGATCAGGTTTGGTGGGAGAAGAGACAGGGCGAGATTAGAGAGGAGCTGTTGCAGGAGGTGGAGAATGACAAGTAGAGCGGGTGGGATAAAGAGTATAGATAGAGGGTAACGGCGTTATGGGTTGGCTGGCTCACTGGTAAGAATGTAGACTATAATTATATGTAATAGCCACAGTCTGAAGTGTTTATTTAAGGTTTGTTAACTAAGATGTGTCACGATTAAGATGTCTAAACTAATTCACTGGTGAGACTTTCTGGTTCCCAACAGGGGAATTACCATAGTTAGAACATGTAAGTCACGTGACCAAGTTTTATAGGAAAGAAATGTATAAATGCAAAGGGCAGAGTGCCCGACCAGCGAAGACTCTGGAAGTTCTATCTGGAATGTCTATTCTATGCAAAGGCATCTAGAGCATGCGCTTCTTGATATCGGCGCGGGGCGCAATAGAGATGGAGTGTCTAACTAAACCAAGCTTGGCGTCTGTAATTCTAGGAGCTGGGGCCCGGGGCATATCGTAGACCTCCTCGGGCCCGAGGACTTTAACGCGGTCAACGTCAATTTCAAGCATAGATCCCGGAGGAAGAAGGGAGAGGTTACGAAGGCGTGTTTGCGCGAAGAACTTGGTTTCAGCCATCTTAGCATCGCTAAGTTCCTGGGTGAATGACTCCTCGGCATTCTTGACAAGTTCTTTTCTCCGTCTCTCGGCATGACGTCTGCGAAGCTGGGCAGAGGGGTTCTCGGGGACGCCGGGGGTAGTTGGGGCGGGAGGGAGTTTGCGGGGGGGCGGGTTTGCCATGTTTTCGCGGGGAGCGTGGGCGCGAGATTCAAAGGCGGCGAGGCGGCGTTTGAGTAGTTTCATGGTCTTTTTGAATTCGCCGCGGGTCATTTGGCGGGAACCGCCGGGGGAAATGGAGATTTCGGTGTCGCGGGGGGATGGGGTCACGGGGGACACGGAGACGGAGGAGTGGCGGGGGGATGAGGTGATGGGGAAGAGGCGAAGATGGCGACTTGTTTGGCGGCGGAGTGGTTGCTTTGGCGGGGGTGGGGGGCGTAGATTGCGCGGGGACGTTTAAGAAACGGGTGGGTTTTAGAGAATGTTGTGGGCCGGGGGAGAAGAGGAACAGTACGGGGGGAGAGAGGGGGGAGGTGAAGGAGTCGGGGGTGGGTGAGGATGGTGCGAATTGCGGGGTTGTGAATGAGGGGATGGGTCGGATGGAACGACGGGGGAGTGGACTTGGGGGGGCGGAGGAGTCGGAGGCGGAAGTGGAGTCATAGTCAGAGTCGGAGTCGGAATCATCAGACCAGTGAGACACGAGATTCCCGGGACGAACGGTATATTCCAGGATAAGGGGACCTTCATCCTCGTCACTGGAGCTAGTCACCTCACTATCATATAACGAGGAACTCGAATCGTAACTACGCTGGGTCCCTCTCCGGACAAGGTCCTCTGCGGGCCAGGTATGCGGCGATGGAAGAGAGGGGTCGGAGAAGTTGGAAGGGGAGAGGGCGATGGATTCGAAGAAGGTGGGGCTGTTGGAGATGACGGGGGAGTTGACGAAGGAGGAAGAGGACGAGGACGAGGAAGGGGAGAAAGATGAGGAGGAGGATGAGTAGCCGCCGCGAAGATTGAGGTCCGCGGTAGCTGGCGGGGTGATATACTCAGCAAGTAACCCCCTATACCCAACTGTATACCGTCTCTCCCACCCATCCTCATCCACACTCTCATCCGCCTCATCATCCGCCTCCTCGTCATAGCCACCCTCAAAAACCACCTTTGCCGACTGTAACCCCGCCCCGGTAGTCATTCTCTGCACCGCATACGCAGTAACTACGCCGAAGAACACGGGGGTCCTCGAGGAAGTAGTAGTCCAAGCAGTCCCGGGGACCGACGAGGGAGTCGGGGTAGTGAATGACGGGAAGAGAGTCGGAGAGCATGAGGAGGTTAAGTTGGAGTGAGTGAGGGAGAGTTCGGTGGGACGAGGACGGGAAATGGGGGAGTTGGGAGTGGACATTTTGGTGGGTTGGTGTATAAAAGACGGGATAGATATGCAAATGATGATGAAAATGAAGTCGCGCCAGGCGAAGATACTAACAGAATAGAATAGATGAAGATGAACTTGCCAGACAAAACAACCCTCTAACTCAGGAAATCCCCCCATCTTAAGTATTCGATTCCATCCTCATCAAAGAAACTCTAAAAAGGCTCCTCAAGCACCACCAAACCCCCATCAAAGAATCCCCCACAAAGACCCCATCCAATCTTTCACCAAACAAAGAATCTAAAAAAGTCACAAAGAACAAAATCTAAATCCACCTCACCTTAGCAACATGATCCACCCGCTTCCGACTCCCCTTGATGAATCCCAAAAGTCTCAACTCGGCCAATCCGCGATAAAACAAGGCTAGTTTCTCTCGTTCTCCCATATCCCCCGAAGCCCCTTTGAACGCCGTCCATAGATCGGCTACATTGACAAGGGCTCCGGCTTCCTGGTATAGTTTGTATAAGATGCAAGTTGCGGGAGGAACACCCTTCTTTGTTGGGGGAGCGTCGGCAGCGGAGGTGTTTGTTGATGAGGGTGGATCGGAGCAGCATGTACATGCCAGATAATCCTGGGGCCGTAGTAACCCCCTTTCAAAGACCATTCGTGGCCGGGGGATGAAGACATCCCGATGGGGCATCTTACTATCAAATAGCCACGCCTCCGATAACAAAAGATTCCCCGCCGGCTGAATAACCGAGGCCTCTCCGCCCTCAACAACCCCAATAGCCTCCAAAGTCTCGGCATCAACATGTCCCGCTTCCCTAATAACTCTCTCCAAAACCCCCGCTACCCGAACAACAATCTTCGTGAACAGATGGTCATGATCAGTCAGATTTGCAGTGGCGTTTTCCAAAGTAACCTTTTGCGAAATCATGGTTGTTCGAACGGCCTTGGTAGGAGAATTACAAGCCGATCTAATCCGATGACCCTGGGCAGCTGCCGTCTTCACCGCCGCTTTAAGTTCCTTTTTCAAAGCCTCTAACTCCTCAATACACGCCTTTGAAATCAGCCCGTTCAAGTCCCCCTTTGCAACTTTCAAGAAATGGTTCAAAACCTCCTTCACCCCGTCAGGTTTCAACTGTCTTAACAAGGCCATTGTCGGACTATCCGGTCCAAGAACAATTCCCACTTGAACCAGCTCACACCAGACTTCAATAAACGCCGCCGTGCCACTTCGTCTCTCCAATACTCTAACAATCTCTGCTGCCACGAGAACTCTCTTCGCCCATCGTTCCCTTTCGTTAACCCATAGTCGAGCATCAGGGAATAACCCCTTCCTATTCAACAAGAACCTCTGTGCCTCGTTATATTCCCCAGCAGCAATCAACGCCTCAACATGTCCCCGGAAGCTCTTCATACTGCGAATACCCTCAAGTAACTCCCCCGGCACCGCATCCGCGGCTAATTCTCCCTCCTCAGCCAACAAAACACTCAGTGGATTTCCGTAGAAATGACACATATAGATATACCTCAAAGAGTCGACGAACCCTCTAACCCCCGCCACCTCATCAACCTGTCTATCCACAAAACTTCTCAACACCGCCGGTCCCAGAATAACCCTACAATCAGGCGCCGCCACAGCCGCTCTAAACACTCTCTCCAGAATCGCCATATTCTGAACCACATCGAACTGTGCTCCAAGGAGTAACCTCCCCGTAGACTTAAGTAATCTCGCCGCCAACATCTCCGTACTCGTAGCGATCCCAAAGATGACCGCAAACGGAATATCCGTCCACCCAGCAAAAACCCTCACCAAATCCGCCAACAACCCCGCTTCAAAGCCCTCTCCATCCTGAAACGCCACAACCACTCTCTCCACAGAAGTCCCCTTTCTCTCTCGATTCTGAAGCCAAATCCTTACAGCCTCAAGGTCATAGTCAAGATACTTCTCCCTCCCACCAACTTCCACCTCTCCATCGCCCTCTTCATCCAAAACAACCCCCGTAGCTCCCGCGCCTCGTCCCCCAGTGACCCCCCTAACAACCATTTTCAACGCCGCCTTAACAGAAGTCACCTCCGCACTCCTCATCACTACAAACACGCTATTTCCCGTGCCAAGTCGTTCCCCAAGCTGTCGGAATAGTAAGCCCTGACTAGCCACATTCGCCCCCGTAACTACAAACGCCGCAGGAACCTTGCCATCGCGTTCTTGTCCCGCTTTATCCAGGAATGCCTCGACATTGGATAATGTGGCCTCGTTAGCTTCCCGTAGGACATTATCAATCCGTCCGGATATCCGTCCCCAATGTCTCCTATATAAAGTCTCTCTAAGCGCCGTTAACTGTGCTGGCTCGGTACCCGAAAGAAGCGGTGTAAACAAGGTCGTTGGTCTAGCTGGCGTCGAAGGAAGAGACTGTCTCTTAGAGACTCGGTCATGTGGGAAAATGTCCTCGGTTGGTGATGGTTGGAAAACGTAGGCAATCTATCTTGTTAGTTTCGATATCGTTACAAACACGAACAAACTTACCAAATCGTCTTGGTCGTTATTATTAGAATCCATTATGTCTATCTTGAGGAAAAAAGTCTATAATTTGTGTGTGTATCTCATCAAACTCAAGTGAAGTCTACTTCATCAACTACTTCCTCCCTCACGACGCGAAAACGCGGCTACTCTTGCGTACTGTGCGTCTATATCCAATCCGCACTGTCTCTCTGGGGTATTATCCCTAATTAACACAGTGTCTAAACAAACTAGTCTACATTCCATGGCATACATACATACACAGATTCACAGAATCACTCTACAACCTCAAAATCAAAGAAAAAAAGCTAAAAATTCAGTACATACATACAACCCCCCACTATACCCAACCAAACAAACAAAAAGAAAAGAAACATCCAAGAAAATACAACAAAAAAACCAAGAAAAAAACTACCAGACAGACAGACAAAAGACAGATGAAACAAACGGTCATTAAGCAACGGCCTTCTATGCTACCCGTGACACTAACAGCCACCCAGTCTCATGGCCAGGGTTTTTAAAGACAGAGAAAGTCGAAATTACGCCTACATATCATGAAAAAGAAAAAAAAGAAGGACTCCCGTTAGCTCATCATCCATCAACCGAAAAAGACAGACGCCTAAGAACTCACCTCCTCATTCTCCTTTCCCGCTTCAGGCTCTTCAACTTCAGCCTCGGCAACCTTCAAAGTCCGATCCCCAATAACCGTCAACTCGCCAGTCTCAGCCTCTTCTCCAGCCTCGCCCTCCTTCTTGACTTCGCCCGCCAACACCTTATTCCACTTGGCAAGGAGCTCTCCAGATCTCTTCTTGAACTCAAACTCCTCGTCTCTAGGAATCTTCTCCAGCTTCAAAATCGCCTTCAACACCTTGTTGATCTTGGTCGCCCGGATAATCGCCACATCCAGCTCCGGCCACTGCTCCAACTTGCCAAGATAGTCGTTCATAGAGGGCATATCCTCCTCCTTGGGCTCCACATCACGCGTCAACAGACCCTTCTGCAACTTGTGACGGAAGAATCGCACCTCCTTCTCCAGTCTCTGAGAAACCGTCATTGTTGGCAGCGAAACCTCCTTGGTACTCTCAGCAACCGCCGTCGAAGGCTTCTTAACAGCCTGCTTGGGCTTAGCCGCCTTGGTAGAAGTCGCCTTCTCACCGTTCGTCTTGCCAACGCTCAACTTGATCTTGGGCTTCTTGACCTCAGAACGCGACTCCTCGGAAGCCTTACGCTTCTTCGCCTTCTTGGACTCGTCATCAGCAGCCTCAAGCGACTTCTTGGCTTTCCGCTCAGCAGCCTCCTTAGCAGCCTCCTTGGCAGCCTCCTCGGCAGCCGCACGCTCCTCCTGGAACGAAGAAAGAAGCTCCTTGTAGTAATCGAGACCGTGGTTCTCACTGGCCAACTTAAAGGCAGTTTGGAGGTCCTTGCGCATCTTTCCAGTGCTAATCTCCTTGGCCTTTTCCGGTGTAAGCTCCGAGAGAATCGAGCTAGGGACCCAACCGCTACAAGAAAACAAAACGTTAGTAAAAAAGGACATCATACCACAAGGCTATCCAAAGTCACCACCGTAACAAAACTCACAATTCGTTCGTCGCCAAATACATCACCGAAAACGACCGATCATTGATCTTCTTTCCACCCTCCGCATAATCCTCCCGATAAGTTCCATCCGCTCTCTTGGCCGTCACCGGTCTAGTACTCAACAACTGCGTCGGCAACATATCCTCATCGGCAATAATAGCAGGCCAAGCCGGGAAACCACGCAGCTTAACCAAGAGATGATCACCGGGATTCGCGTCGACAATCCGAGGTGGCGCCGCCGCCTTCTTCCTGCCAGGAGCCACCTTCTTCTTAGGCGGACCTTTAGGCTTTGACGGGCCTTCGGTAGGTGCGGGCTGGGTTTCTGTAGTAGAAAAAAGAGACAATGTTAGCTTACATGTTCCAGATGACCAAGATGCCATGAGCGCGTATCCAAGATGAAAATGGACGCGCCGATGAATTGTTCAACGGCGTGGTAATGCGCCATCATGAACCCATCACGAATCAACAAGTCGCGAAACGGCGCGCATGCGCGTTTTTTCACAACTCTCGTCAATCCATCATGAAGCCCGCCAAACCCATCGCAACCACTGTTTCGCGCTCATCACGTGTCAAATCAAAAACAACCTACCCTCATCAAGCTTCTCATCAATCTTATCTTCAACCGTCTTCTCCACCGGCTTCTCAACCTCAGGGCTCTTCGAACCAGCCATAATCGCAAGGTAAACGTAAGTGATGACCGAAAAAAAAAAAAGATGTAAAATAAAGAGGTCCAAAAAGCTTCAAAAGAACCCGCGTAAAAGCTGCGCGAAATCAACAATTGTCGTATACCAAAAAGAAGCCAGTAAACGAAATCTATCCAGAATCTTTCCAAGTGAGCAAGAAAAAACTCTCGTAATGTATGTATGTATGTACCTCAACAAAATTAAAGTTTAAAAAAAAACGAACGTCCAATAAGTAACAAAAAAAAAAAAAAAAGGAAATAAACATCCCAGTTCCAGAAAAAAAAGCCCAGAGAAAAAAAAAAGACCTGGTCTTCACGCCAATCCACGGCAAAAAAAAAATATGTATACCCACCCCCAAGGCAACGCCCAAGCTTTCAGCCAGTCGGGTCCGCCCAAGGTCAGTCCCAGTCCCAGTGGCCAATTTCATGCCATTTACACGCGTTTTTGTTGTCTCTTTCCCGTAAAGCGCGTGCCTGCCTCGTCTATCTCCATACATACAAATGGTACATTCATGCTACTCAAACACGGCCACGGCGTTATCTCAAAATGCCAGGTCATATCTGTCGGCTGCAGTTTTCTGCATTGTCATCTCATCCTCTTTTTTTGCCTTTTTGTTCCGTTTTCCTCCCTTTTGTAAATACAAACACATCGAGTCATTTTTTGCAAACCCCCCGAGCTCGAAAGTTAGGCACATTGTCCCATTCAAGAGCTCCATCCTTCTCCATCGAGCTGCCTTTTTTGGGGTCTTGGTAGGGTTACGGGTACCAGGGTTTGACAAGCTTAGTCCTCGTGAAACATGATGATAAGATGACGAGTCATGTAGTAAACAAACAGATACCGAAAAACAATGAACAATCTTCAATCCAAAGTCATAAACCAAAACAAACAATAAATTAATCCGCAAATATGCAACCCAAAATCTTCCCAAACCAGATAAAAAAATGCTTTACTCGTCGTCACTCTCCTCTTCTTCGTCACTATCAACCTCCATCCCCTCACCAGCTTCCACAGTAAACTCTTGTTCCTGATCCACTCCAAGGTAAGAGTCACTCATCAAGAACAACTTGCACTTAGTAATGCCCACCTTCGGCACCGTAAACTCCAACTTGACAGACAATTCCCTTGCCACCGTAACCCGCTTGATGGCCAACAAACTCTTACTCTCCTCATCGCCGACAACCAACCACCAGTTCTCAGTCTTCTTACCAGGGAAGAAAGGCGCATGCACAGTGGGATCGAATTCGTCGTCTTCGTCAATGTTACGTGTAATGGTAACAGAGAGGTAAGCAGGCTCATTGGCACAGATCTCCGATGGGTCAAGAACCTCGTGGGCCAGTTCAACATCGGGGTACTTGTCGTTGGTGAAAGCTGCGACTTGGCTGAGTTGCGTGTTGGTAAGACCAAGACGTTTGATCAAAGGCTTGTAGCTGTCTTCCTCGGGGTTCATCGCCTCCATGAAGTCAAAGATATCCTTGATACTATAAAACAGTTAGTACCTAAATCATCAAGTCAAAATCATACAAAACTTACCCAAACTCATTAACAGCCTTGATAACCTCAGGCGTAAAGTGAGGAATCTGCTTCAAAGGAGAATCTCTCTCCCACATTCCCTGCACAACCATCTGTGACATCTCCATCGCACTCATCGCATTCAACCAGCCCTTGGAAGAAAGAACATCAACCATGGCACTCAACAAACTCAAAGCCTTGGTCAACACAATCTCCTGGTCCTTGACCAAATCGATAGGCAACTGCATACGCGAGAAGTGAGCCTGAAGGAGGATAAACACCTTGAGTTCCGTCGACTCGAAATCCGTCTGGTTCTTCTTGACAGGAAGCATGTTGTAGATGCGACGGAGAAGACTCTCCTCGTGCCGGCGGGCCTGAAGACTTTCGAATTCAGTAGCCGAAGCAAGAATCTCGAGAATACCCTTGAGCTTGGTAGTCTGCTTGAGCGAAAGAATGAATGTCTGCATGGTAATGTTGCTGATGTTGTAGTAAGCAGCAATCATAGCAGCGTTCTCCGGAGTAATAGAGCCATCCTCCTCGTTAAACTCAATAATCTGGCCCTCAGCCAACTCTTGGATCGCAGATTCCACCATGTCTGAGATGTAAGTCGAAAGACCCTCGTGGCTAGTGTCACTAAGGGCATAGTAACTCGGGTTGGCCAACAACCGCCGGTAAAAGTAAGTGAACGTCGTCCAGTTGATGGCATCCTCAATCGACTCAATCATCTTGGTGCTGACCTCCGTGACAAAAGTATCCTGGAGGTAATCAGGCAGATGCGACTCAACAGGAAGAGCCTCATTGAGGAACTTCTTGAAGTACTCACGTCTAGCAGCCGGAACCATCAAAACACCACGCCCACGACCATCGGCAGATGGCTTGAGAGCCTTACCAAACATGTGAAGAACCTCAGCAACAGAGTAGTCAACATACCGATGCTCACGACCCTCAAAGTACTGAGTTCCCATGACAACAACCAAGTGAGCCGTGCTATCCAACTCCCAACAGACATCGCGCGAGGCAACAAGGACCTGAATAGCTCCATTGTCATAAAGATACTTGACAAGCTTCTTATCGTTGGAGCTAAGACCCTCGTGGTAGTAACCAACACCGTGAGTAATAGCCTCAGCCAATGCCTCCTCATGAATCCGCTGCTTGAACAACTCGAGCTGCTCAGGATCCGCATTCAAGAAACGATCCTCATTCTCGTCAACCAAAGCAGCAGCCAACAGATCACGAGTAGTAGAACGAGTCTGCTTGCGGGTGGGAACAAAGACGATGGCGGGGTGGTTAGGCGAAAGCTGGAGAATCGACTGGTAAGTAGGCTTAGCCATGGCGAGCATCATCGAAGGGAAATGAGGAATCGAGAAAGACTGAATGTGCAGCTCCAGGGGAATAGGCCGATGGTGGGGGCTGAAGTTGTAAATGTCATGCTTCTTGGCATCAATCCACTCGCCGATATCCCGAGCATTAGCAAGCGAAACACTCAAAGCAACAATACGCAACTGCTGCTCCGTCTGCGTACGCATAAAGTGCATACGAGAGACAATAGTCTCATAAATGAAGCCTTGCGCACCACCAAGCAAATGAATCTCATCGGCGATGAAGAGCTCCACAGTCTGCACGTTTTTGCGACGACGCCACTGGCGAGAGAGAACATCCCACTGAGTCGGCGTAGCCAGGATAAGGTCACCTTGCTCCAGCAACTTGAGATCACGAGTAGTCTCACCCGTCAACTTGACAACCGTTTTACCCCCACGAACACCAGCAAGTCTCTTGGACCAATCCGCGAACCGAATGTCAACCATCTCCTGCATCGGCGCAACATAGACAGCACGACCAGGCTCCTTCTGCGCCCACAATCTCAAAATCGCAAACTCAGCACAAACAGTCTTACCACTGCCAGTAGGCGCCGCAACAAGAACATTGGCATCAGTGCTAAACAGAGAGTTGAAAGTCTGAGTCTGAATGCGGTTGAAGTGTTGCCACTCAGGGTACAATTTCTGGTATTCCTTAAGCTTGAGAGCAGAAACAGGGAGAGGTTGCATGTCGAGAAGCTCAGTGTGGGGAGGGAACTGCTCGGGGAGAATGATCTTGGCGAAGCTGATAGGAATACGAGTCTGGGCGTGCATCCAGCGGTCGGAAACGACAGAGATAAAGTAGTTTGGCGGCATAGGGTCCGTGATAGGAACAGTGAACTCAACAATATGTTCCTTGTTCTCAGAAACCGCATAATCGCGACGCAAAAGGAACTGATCTGAGAACAGGATATCTTCACCATCGCAGTCCTCGACGATAATCCAGAAGCTCTCAGAGGTTCCATGAACTTCATCATCCCAATCAAAGTTAGGCGTCAACGAAAGACCAACAGATAACAAAGACCGGGTAATAGGCTTAGCATGGGCAGCAACATCAAGACGAGGGAACTTGGAAACCAACCCGCAAACCTGCGTACCCATCTTGGGCATACCAAGCAACTCTCCCATCCGAGGAGGATCAAGGTCAAAGTAAGCACTCCACGGAGCATTGATACGTTCCATCTTCAGGTACACCTCACGCGGGCAACGAGGGAACTGTCTCAGGGCAGACATAGTAGGCCACATTCTCTTCTCAGCCATCTTGCAAAGATCCAACGCAATCTTTGCAACCTGAGCCCAGCCCTTGCGCATGGCGATTTCAAAGACGGCGCGAAGAATACGGCCAGCTGATTGCGTAACGTAGACCATGTCAGCGACAAGGGCGAGACCGTCAAGCTTGAGGCGAGAAATATAAGCCTGGAGAAGAACGTTGATCTTGGTCTGTGGCTCCTCGACGCTCTCCTTAATGGGGATAGGGACGGACTGGAGGAGTTTGGCGAGTTCGACCTTCTCATCTTGGCGAACTGGAATGTACTTGAACTCGGCAGACAGAGCAAAAATACGGAAGAAGTCGATGACGGTGGTGGTTGGCTGGATAAGAGTGTTGTAGACTTCCATGGAGCCGTGAGTGATGTAGTAGTGAGAAGCGATGCGACCAAGCTCCGTGGTACCGATCTTGCCAGTCTTTTCGTCGTACTTGATGAGGTTCGACTTGCGAAGGGTTAAAGCAGCAGAATGAATGAGATCCACCCGTTGTTGCTCCAAGGCCACATCGTCATCATACTCAGGTCCAACCTGATAGATACCAGGCGATCTCAGCATACGGATGTAAAGGTAAGTGTATTCCAACCACTCAACACCCTCATCACGAGAACGAACATTACCCAAGACAACCTCGGCATTGAGGTTATCCACCAACTTGCTCGCCAACTGCGACTCAATGGGCAATTGCTGGTTCATTAACGAAAGATAATACTGAATCTCCGACTGCGAGGTGATAATGATACCCTCACCATAAGTGTCGAACTGGGGACGACCAGCACGACCAAGCATCTGCAGAACATCCTGAGGACTCAACTCTACCCAGGAACCCTTCTCGGGGGAGTACACCTGGGTACCCTTGATAATGACAGTATGGGCGGGCAAGTTGACACCCCAAGCAAGCGTAGCCGTGCAAACAAGAACCTGAATAGCACCACGGGCGAAAAGATCCTCCACATCCGAACGATCAGCACGAGTCATACCGGCATGGTGAATACCGAAACCATGGGGAAGAAGATCCTTTAAGTCCCTATCGTTGGCCTCCTCACCAGCTTCCCGAAGAACCTCACGACTACCAGCATCATGGCGAAGAATCTGGTTGATAGTACCGAGCTCAAGGGCCTTGTCACGGATATACTTAGCCGTCTTAGCAGTTTCCTTGCGCGAGTGCACAAAGATGAGCATTTGGTTCCGGTTGGTACCAACGTGTTCAAGAACCTTGTTGTAGCACACATCGTTCATGATCTTAAGCTGCTTGATAGGTTTCCGGTCAGTCACACCAATAAACTCCTGGCGCAAAGGACAAGGACGGAAAGACCCATCGAAGTGGAAGACACCCGTGTTAGGATCCGCCCGGATGAAGCTAGCAACATCACGGTAGTTAGGAAGCGTAGCAGAAAGACCCACGATACGCACAGGCTCGCCCGACTTCTCGGTCTTACGAACAGTACGAGCAACGATACTCTCCAGGACAGGACCACGGTCATCATGAAGCAAGTGAATCTCATCGATAATAATCAGACGAACAAGGTTGGTGTAAGTCAGATCCGTGGCCTTGCGAGTGATGACATCCCACTTTTCAGGCGTTGTCACAATAATCTGCGTCTCGGAGATCTGCTGCTTAGTGAGCTGGCGATCACCAGTCAACTCAGCCACAGTAATCCCATATGGCTCAAGACGCTTACCAAAGTTGCCTACCTGTTCCTGGACCAAAGCCTTCAACGGCGCAATGTAGACAATCTTGAATGCATCCAAATCAATTGCACCCGTCTCTGGGTTCCGATGCTTGCCAAGTTCACGTAGGATAGTCAACATAGAGACGTTCGTCTTACCCGAACCAGTAGGAGCACAGACAAGCATATTTCCATCCGTCTCGAACGCCGTAGGGAAAGTCTTGGACTGAATTCTGTTCAAAGACTTGGTCGTGCTGAATGGCAACCGAGCCCACTCTGGCATATCAGTGATAGGAATAAGAGGGTCGTTCGGGTCATTCCGCTTCTTGGGTGGCGGAACGTGAATCTCCTCGTAGCCCTTGAAACTGCGTTTTGTTGAACCTTCAGGAAGCCGCACCTTGGGGTTCGTCATGAGATGGTTACCCTGATCAAAGATCATGTTCTCCAGGTTGAGAACCTTGCGTGGCGCCAAACCACCCACCCGCTCACCAATCTTCGCCTCTTCGCTCTTTACTGGGCCACCCAGCGCTGAGTTGGAAACGTCGATTTCCATCTTAATCTCCTTCTTCCCCTTTGCGTCACCACTGCTCTTCCCATGCAACTCGTTGAGAATCCACTGTAACCCCTCTGACGCCATCTCCCTCTCGATTGTCGCTCTCTCCTCATCACCCTCTGCCCGCGCCCTCCGCGTCAACCAAACAACCTTTTCCCGGTTCGCAATAAGTCTGTTCACCAACTCGTGGTGCTCAAAGTCAAACAACTCCATGAGGTCATTCTCAATCTCACGCAGCTGCTTCTCCTCCGCTCCCGCCTCTTCTGGCTCACCCGATAATATCCGTAAGGCCTCCTGTGTCTTGTCGTGTTGCTCATGGGGATCCTCGTAGTATTTGCCGATGTTGCGTTGGAGCCAGTATGCGTCGATTTCGCGAGCAGACACAGAAGTAGAGTCTTTTGACTTTTCAGTCACACTCTTGCTAGCAGCCCCATCAATCAGCATCTCATCCTCATTATCGCTGAGCCCATCCACCGCCTTCGCCTCTCCACTTTCCTCCTCGTCGTCATCCTCGTCGTCTGAAGATTGATCCCGCACCTCGTCCAACAAACCATCGTCGTCCTCATCCTCATCGTCAAAAGTGACCGCAACACCCTGGCGCTCATCCAAGTCATTTTCGTCCACATCCATAGCCCCAGCTTGTGACTCGTCGTCGTCAGCATCGTAGTCGGTAATCTTTTTCGATAGGTTCATAAGGTTGTTGAACTCTGCGGGGTCAAACGTAACTCCAAGCTCATCATCAATCGCCTTTTTCTTGTCGTGCGCCTGCAAATCGTCGTCCTTGAGCGTCTCGAGCACCATATCCGTAGCACTCCTCAAAATAGCGCCTGAGACATCGCCACCCAAGCTGGTTGCTACCTGTTTAAGCATAAGGTTGAAGGTTGCTCTTGTCTCGACCGTACGTGGCTTATAACGAATGCCAAAGATATCATTTTCGGCTGTGTCGAGATTTTGTTCCGCCGCGGCCCTTGCTTTACTCTTTCTGTTCTCTCTCTCTCTAATATTCCGGCCCTCCTCGGCGCTTCCACGCTCTATATTTGACAGGACCGACTTCTTAGACTTGTCACCCTTAGAACTTCTTTCGCGGAAGACACTAGAGCCCATGTCGGCGATAGTGAGCCGGCCAGAGATAGACTCGGGGTCACCAGTGGCTTCATCGGTGCGTCTGGTGACGAAGCGGCGGTCCGCCTGGAGAACCAGGTTGGACATGGCCGCATACTTGTATTGCGATACATCGCGATTGGCACCGGACATGACGGGCTATCGGTCGGGGGGTGTATGTTCGTGTGGGAGTTGTCGAGAGAAGCAGTGAAGCTATATAACCGGGTTAAAATCCCGTTCAAGGTAAAAAGGGCAAAAAATGGGCCATAAAACGACAAGAAACAGTGATTATTAGAAACAGCCACCCAGTTTGAATAGGAATTGGGGCAAAAACAAAGGCCAATGGAGGCTAATTCACAGTATCGTCACTCTAGAGACGTCAGATTCACAACAAAATCTTAATGATGGCCAGCCTTGCGCTAACATGCTGTCGCAAATCCTGGTGTTACCTCAAATTATTTTTCGGGAAATTGGTAGCCTTGTGTTAGTGGGGTATCACGTGTATACGCGTGATAGTCAATTGACCCTAACAATGACCGAGCTTTGGGGGGTTTCCCGATTTGGGATATGATTGAATTAGATTTAAACCCCCAGATATGTGACCATCGTTATTGTTACATTTTTGGTGGTAAACAGTTTACATTATGACGTCAATAGATGAGTTGGCCGAGTCTCTGCAGCAACAGTTGAACCCTTTCATCAAGCCACGACAGGAAGTTCAATATATCCGAAAGGTCTTGGCTTTACATTTGCAAGATGCGGTCGATGGACCAGAGTTAGAGAGTCCCCTTTCATTAGTTGATGAATCTTCACACGTCAACATCCCTAAAGATGCCACGGGTATATATAAGGAGTACCTGGAGGCGTTGCAAGCCAACTTGAAGGCTCAGGCTACTTTCCAAAAGCTTAAATCCCAAGTATCCAATGCGCCGGAATTAGAGTCCCCGCCACCTCCCACTGTCGACACAACCCCTCTAGAAGATCATCTCTCCTTAATACAACTCAAACAAAAAGAAGAACGACTTCTCGTTTTAAACCGCTACTTAGACGAGTTAATTTCCAAGCCCCCCATCCAAGAAGGTTATTTGAAACTCAACGAAATCTTCCGCCACACTCCTGCTCTCCCGCAAGTCCCCCCTGAGATCATGACCAGCGCAGTCTCCTCAGTCACCCCATCCTCCGAAACCCCCATCAAGGATCGAATCGGTCAAATCGATAAGGAAATCCTGAAACAGAAGCTCCATCTTAGGAATGAAGAACGACTATTAGATGAGGCGAGGAGAGCAGCACCGAGGGACCCCGAAGGCATTACGGAGGCCAGGAAGAGATTTGCCTTGAATGCGACAAGAAATGAACTCATTGCGTGGATTGAAACGGAGCTGGCGAGAGCAGCAAGTGGCGAAGAGGCGGGTAGACGGAGGTCTTCGGGAGGATATGACCCGGTGACGACGGAGCAGATCACAGGGCTGGCAGAGGAGGTTCAAGTTAGCTACGGGGAGTATATTGCCAAAAGACAGGACTTATTGGACCGCATAGGGAAAGTCCCAGTCCTTGAAGATCCGCCATCATTAGAACTCCCAACATTATCCTCCTCTCCGCCAGAAACCCTCGCCGAACCCACATCTCACTTGATTACACCGTTAATCAACGACATACTCCATTTAACCCGCCAACAAAAGGGTATCATCGCTCAAAAAGCCCACCTTAACCGCTCCATCAACCTTGAAAGGCAATCCACACGAGAAGCTCTGGACGTCCTGGCGTCCGAAAGTGGTCTTTTGCCAACCTATCCCATGGCCGGGCCCGGTAACACCGACCCTGAGGCCTCAGATGCGTCCGCGAGAGTTGCAGAGTGGGCTTTTGCTTCGGAGGCGGCGAAGTTGGAGTGTCTGGAAGCTACCGCGGAACAGTTGGAGGTGGGACAAGTGGCGTTGGATAATGCAAGGGAGACATTGGAAGAGGTTGAGAAGGTTTTACATCCCGAGAGACATGAGGATACTGGAAACGATAGAGAACAGTCAGCGGAGGTTTCGGATGTTTGGATGGACACGGTTAGAAGCCCTAGTGCCCGGAAACATTCTAAACGGGGAGAGAACGACAAAGGAGACGGATGGTCTCGTATTCATGGTAAACTGGGTTTAATCGGCCAGGACATGTAGTCCGGATATAGCATTATCAATTGTCTATACATTCTTAATACTCCAAACAAACAAACCACAAACTCCATCTATATATCGTCAAATCAACCCATTGAACGCCATTACTTCGCCAAAATCCCCGCTATTCTCAAAGACAGATCCAAAACCGAAAGATGCTCATCCGATCCATCCAACAGCCGCTTATCAATCTCCGAAAACACCATGACAATCTTATTCTTATGCTGGTCCTTAATCGTCTCGTCAAAGACAATACTCTGGTACAGTTGGCTGATGAGTTGTCCTGCACTCCATCCATCGGCAACCAACTCCTCAATAACCCCACTAATCCGCGGATACGCCTCCTGTTTTGAATTCGGCCGCATAGCGTCGACAAGTCTAGAAACTTCCTGTTCTGGAATAACACCAGCGATGTCCTCGATGATCTTAACGGTTACAGGCGTCTTGGGTTTATCTTCATCCATGGCGTCGGCGTTTTCACTACCGGCGGGCTTTGCACCTACCAATCTTGCGGCACTCTGGAGGAAGGTGATGGCCTTACGGAGATCTCCGTCACTGGCCTTAATTAAAGCGTCAATGGCACCATCCTCAACGGGGACATTCTCGTTGGAAGCAATCTCTGCCAACCGCTTCTGTGCATTTCCTTGATCCAAACTCTTGAACCGGAACTTACTGCACCGGGAAGCCAATGGGTCTATTATCCGGGTGACATAGTTGCAAATCAAGCAGAATCTGGTAATTTTGCTGTAGGTTTCCATGGTACGACGTAAGGCACTCTGGGCGTCTTGTGTCATGGAATCCGCCTCATCCAGAATAATGATTTTGAACGGAGGACACGGGTATTTATCCTTGATATGGGCAGGTGGATTGGTAAGTTGCATACGAGCAAAGTTCTTCACTTTCTCACGAACAATAGAGATACCACGTTCATCGGAGGCGTTGAGTTCGAGAACACGTGAGCGCATCATTTCAGGGCCGTATAATTCCTTGGCGAGGGCGAGGATGGTAGAGGTTTTACCAGTACCGGGTGGTCCGTAGAAAAGCATATGGGGGAGCTACGACGGTCAGTATTGTATGTTGGACGAGAAACAGAATGACTGACGTTGGAGGCATGGAGGGTCTTCCGGAGAACGGTGGTTGTGTGATCTTGAGCAGCGACATCATCGAGGGTCTTGGGACGGCTATGATACGGTTAGTCGGGGGAATAGTCTATGGATCATGTCAAGACAAACTATTTCTCAACCCACGGCTGGGCACGAGCTGCCTCTCCAGTCTTCTCTGCTTTATTAGCAGCTCCATTAGCAGCCGCGGCTTTGCGAGCCTTGAGATCGAAGAAGCTGGCCATTATAGCGTTATAATTAGGTGTATCTAGTGGCTTGAGTCAAGGTGACAATGTGTCTTGCAGGTTCCCAATGCTATTCCGAAAGTCAACAATCCCTCTCTGCCCCCAAAATCAATTAAGCCCGTTTAGACCAAGCGCGTCGAGCGCGATTCTAACCCTAGCAACCACCTCCTGTCCTTCTCTGGGTTAACAGATTATTAGTCTGTATACAGACCCCGCAATTCTCCAAGCTAGCCCGGATTAGTAAGACATGGCAATTTACGAATTTGGCGAACTACGCTCCCAGTTCTTGGTTCTCCTGCGTTTGTTCATCATTTCTTTCCCCGCTGATTGCAACAATTTTCGGGATTGATGCCGTCGTCGTCGGCTACTTCGGCCGCCAGGCCTCTCAACATACCCACCCGAACTCAACAAACACATTGACAATGACCAGCGGCCAATCAAGTGCCTAATACCACCGTCCTGCGTTACATCCGTCCAATTCCTTCAGGCCACGCAAACCAGCAGTGCGCGTTACGGTGAGCCCAGGCGTGTGTACGCACCCACGCGGGTCGGACGGACAAAAGGCATTTGCATTACGGTGGCCGGTACGGCTGTGTATTTTTGGTCCTGCTCTAACAAGCTAGTTAGTAGCTTTCAGTTACGCAAAATAATTTTCCAGTTGGGATTTCCGGGCTTTAATAGCCTGTGGCGTTGTCTGACTAGCGAGGTATAAATTGAGCTTGTCTGCCTGATTATTTGTCGGAGCTATTTTCCCCCCCTTCTCTGTTCGCCTTCTTCCCCGTTTGCATTCAATTTTATTGCAATCATGGCTCTTTTTATCGATATCGATGGCGCAAGCCATTGATCAATCGACTCACACTCTTTTCGTCTTTTTTTCTTTTTTCGGAGCGCAGTTGTTTCTTTTTGTTTGAAGCATTGTCGCTTGGTGTTACCTGCATAATTTGACGCCTCATGGATATCAGTAGTACGGTCTTGATTGTTGAGACTGCAATTGGTATTCCTGCCATCCCTTATGCAGTTTGGGAGTCGTCCTAAGTACGACTCTAAACTGCTTCTGGATTGTAACTTTTTGAGTTGCTCTCCTGTTAATTAGTCCACCACACTACGGACGACCATGTTTATGCTGCGGTATGACAGCTTCATGGGGAGTCAAGAGTAAGTTTCGGCTGATATGGTATCAAAGGAGTGTTTGTTCTAACATTTTTTTTATAGTTCACGTCGCGACTCGTCATCCTTGTTGAGCACAGCCTTCGATGAAGGTGAGGTCTGCTCTACATGATGGATGACTTATCATAACCACCAGATTGGGTGTCTTCCTTGAGTTGACATCAAGTTTTGCTCTTTTTTTACTTTTTTTTCATCATTTCATACTCCAACTCCGCCAAATCGTCAAGATTACCAAAAACAAAAAGCATAATCAACAAGCCAGACCATGAGATATCAAAACCCAACAATCAACAAACGCCCTTGGAAATATCCAGGTACCGATGGTACCGTTGGACAATGTATACAGAATACGACAAACCACCGTCATAGAAACCACCACCAATTACGTACCGATGGTACTACTACAAGCACGCTTCAGTAATCAGTCTTGACATCCTTGGCATCAGCAGCTCAATAGCCTCATGAACATCATCACGGTAGCAATCTTGGAAAATGAAGAGTAGTCTCAATGGCCATGCTGGATATAGCAGCAACATCTGCTAAAACAACTGTCAACAAGCTTTTTCACCATGTCGACCGTCTTCCATGGCTCGACAAAAAAGTTCAGTCCCCCCGGTTAACAATATAACCACCAACGTTGCCATTCAAGGTAGCGACTTTTGTAAGTATCTCTTTGGTTTACAACGCTTTTATCAATTTACTAACAAATCATGTCCACAGTGAAAAACGGTATTCTTTACCATGCTTCGCCACGTCCTGGGCAAGACGTTAAAAGGCCCGACCATTCCAGACATAGTCGGATGGTGTGAGAAGCCGCTGTTTAGGGTTGTCTCAATGGATACAACTGTCTAAGGAAAGGACAGTTGTCATGGCAGGCTTGGTAGAGGACGTATTTTCAAATAGTCGGTCTCCTTGTTTTCCTGGACCTCAGCTATAGACTAGGTTCCGTCGTGTAAGCTTGGGAGGTCCAAGTTATCCAGACGACGATAAAAGTCTGGGCGGGATCGTGTTATAGACATGATGCCGGCACGGGCAATTGCGGACTACATATCGGATGATTTGTAGAGGGCATATTGTGGGTCGCTCAGCGCCCGACCGGATTTGTGCTATGCACATTTCCGAGGACTGCTTTTCTTGTCGTTGTCTCAGGATGCAGGCACGTCATGTGAAAAGCGCACGCCGGCGGCAACGTGAAAACGAATTGAAATGTGGCCAGCCCTTTTTTTGGGGTAGACGATGTTGATGGGGTCCCTTTCTGAAGGTGATAAGCGCGATAGTAAGGGTATATAGTGCTACTTTGCGCCGGAGCCAGCGTCCCGGACTCGGCCGGGGAGGGACCTATGCCGTCAAATTCACACTCAAGAATCTTTTTTCAACCTCAGGATTGAAACTAGACAGATTGGTGTTTCTGGATGACGGCTAAACACAAGGTTGTTGGATGAGTACGGTTTGGATGGTCGCGCCTCCTACTGTAAGTACTCAGTCACATTTCTTTTCGGAAGCCAGAAGTTGCGCGTTCGGTAGGGGAAGTTTTTAGAGTGGATGGACAAGGAGGAGATTGTGATTAGTGTATGATAGCCTTGGTGATATTGTCTAAACGCGGACATAAACGGTAGTCATTGCTACTTGAATACAGATCACTTTACAACCTCCATTTTTTTTCTAGCAAAACATGAATATTTCGTGCATGAGTTTGATGTAAAGAATGTGATGACGATGGTACTATGCTCTGTTTTTTACTAGGGAGGTTGTTTCTTAGTAACCGAAAATTAGCCCATGGTAAGTGCATGCATGCGCGTTAGACGGCACAAGTTTCGGAAGGTGTATAGGGAATTAAAAATGTGAATTCATCTCATCATTAATAAAGACCAAGTCAATAATTGGGTTCATGTAGCCTCGTCAATTTTTTTTCTTTAGCTGTGAATTTTTCAACTTTTTTTCAATTTATCTTGTTAACTACAGCGAATTAATGCTAGGTTATATATCTTCGTCGATTCGCTCCGTAGTATCGTCGAGACGCGTTGACGGTCAATCTACGCCAGGCTCAGATGTCCCCATGATTGACGGGGATGAAGAAAGAGATGGCCACCAATCGGATTTTGGTGATGAAGATATTCAGAGGGAAATTGAGAATCAATTACTCGTTAATAACGGGGACCCTGTGAAGCAAGATTATGGGCTTTTAGATGACTCGGATAGTGAGTTGTCGGACTTGACGGATTCAGAGGATGAGAGTTTTTTGGCAGGTTTGGATATGGAGGTTCAGGCGGAGGCGCCTGTGAGAAGGAAGCCTGGGCCGAAACCTGGGAGTAGATCGGGGAGGAAGCCAGGTCAGGCTGGGAGACCGGGTCGAAAAAAGAGACAGAGAACGCCAATTGAGACGGCGGAAAGTGATGGAGATGCAGATGGCGAAGAAGGCCAAAGCACCATCTCTATACCTCGGCCATCTACAGGACTGGTTCCTATCCCACCTCCTTCAACGACATACAACTCTCAAGAAGCATGCCACTCGTTCTTGCAAACATTTCACCTGAACCACGGAGCCTCCCTTAACCAGACAGGAACAATAAATGACGGGATTGTCCTTCGATGCGACCGTGGCCCGGCGAAACCACGACCGAATGCGGTGAGGAGTCGGAAGACGGGTTGTAAAGTTAGAGTGTTGGTGAAGAGAAATGAGAAGACGGGGTGGCTTTGGGTTTATAGGGTTTATGGGGAACATAATCATGGGCCGGATGAGAGGAAATCAGTTGAGAAGAGGAGGAGTAGTCGGTTTGCTACTGCTGGTTCTAGAGAGCCTGAGGGGGGCGAGGATGAAGAGGCGGATACGGGGGCGGACTTGACGCAGGACTTGACGCAGGACATGACGGAAGACATGACGGAAGATTTGACCCAGGACTTGACGGAGGACTTGACTCAGGAGTTGGAGCCGATAGAGGAGCAAGAGCCGGAGGAGCGACCAGAACCGGAGAAGGAACAAGAGCCAGAAACACCATTGCAAAGTCCCGCCCAGCCCATTAAGAAACGCAGAGGTCGACCACCACGAAAGAACACATCTCTAGGCTCAGAGGGTCTAGACACCACAACGGAGTTGGAGTCTCCAAGTAAACCTGTCGAGACTGTAGCCCCCGAGAGACCAGAAATTCACACGGCAAAACAGACAATAGCGGCCCCTACCGCCTCGCCTAAAGAGAAGAGAACACCGGGACGTAAGAGGAAGTCTACGATTACGAAGTCTCCTGGTGGAAGGACACCGAAGGCGAGGAAGACAGAGGCTGTTCTGACAGGGGCCGTTCGTAGAGAAGCCATCCAAGTAGAGTCTTCTCCTGAGCCCGAGGTAGTTTCAAACAACAAGGCCAAGCCAACAAGAGTGACCGCCCCCACAGTTCAGATAGAGACACCAGTACCATTGCCAATTGTGCCACCTACGAAACCTCGTCGTAGGGCAGCTACTCCTCCTCCATATACACCGCCCGTGAATACACGAGCTAGCAAAGAAGGCGTCAAGGAACTTGGACCTCCGCAGTTACGAGCACCAAAAGGATATGGAAGACCACGGTTATCAGCGGTTGCAAGAGCGGCGGTTCTGGCTTGGGCACAGAAGGGCGGATGGACTGAGGGGGTGATTGCGAAGGTACCTAAACAGCCTGCGGCGAAGAAACCAGAGACTGTGGTTGAGGTGGTTGGCAATGTGGCTGATGTATCGATGGTGGAAGATACCGGGCTTTCTATCGATGACGATATCCCCATGGATATTTCTGATGGTCCTGAACCAACCAAGGTCCAACGCCCAATCGACCCTCCTCCCCAAATCCCTAAACCCCGCCGTCCCATCCAGAAAGCCAAGCGGAGCAAACCATTCATAGCCCGCTACGCCTCCACCACCAACCGCGCCACCCATCTCGCCCAAAAAGCCCAACAATCGGCTGCCCCCCCACCCCTCCGCGGCACCCAAACCGCCCGACGCTCCCGTCTCTTCAAGCCGCGGCGCTCCCTTGTCCAATCCCATCTAGAAAAGGCCCAATCGGAATCCCCCTCTACTACTACTACCACCGCGGCTATTCTCCCCGTTCCCGCGGGACAGACATCCTCGGTACATCCGAGTTCCTCAATGTCTCCACGGCCGCAGCACAGAGTGAAAATCCGGGCGGATGAGAAAATCTCGGCGAGTGGGTCGTATGCGTTGGCGAAGTCGTTGAGGGGGATTAGCCCGGAGAGAGCACGGGAGTTGGCGGCGCGGTTTAGAGATCTGACGACGCTGCCGGAGTTGTTTGGGGATGATGCTTTCGGGGGGGATGCGGAGGGTACCGGTGTCGCTGAGGAGGTGCCGGGTCCAGCTTCAGGTCAGGCTTCAACTGCTATTGAGCAATCCGCTGCCGTTGATTCCGTGCCTCCAATTCTACCTCCATCTACCACCGGGTCCGCATCACAAACACTTTCACAATCCTCTCCACCAATAGTCAGAGTTCCACGCGCTGAAGTATCACACGGTTGGAGTCCCGGCTCCGAAAGAACCATACGAGGAACCCCAAGCATCCGATCACGAGGTCGAGGACGAGGTCTATCACGCGGCCGTGGCCGTATCTAATATGTTTCCACTGATATATTTCCAATCTGTCTACATAAATACACTAATTCAAAAAAGCCCCGATATATAAAATCCCCTCGTCCTTCTCAATGTCCCTCATCACTACCAAAGCTCCCTTTCCTGGCCTCCTGCTGGGCAATTCCCCGGACAATTTTCCCATCATGGCCCATCGCCCTGTTATCCATAGCCGCTTGATCCATGGATCCGGCACGCTGCATGGCGGGCATGTTCCCTGAGGGATGCGGGGTGTCGCGGACCCAGGTTTGCCAGAGACGGCCGATGAAGCCGGGGGCTTGGTGTTGGTCGGAGATGGACTGGCGGCGGGTTACGGCGCTGGGTTGGTGGTGGTGGTCGTAGAGGGTGGAGAAGAGGGAGCTCTGGGGGTTGTTAGTGTGGGTTGCTTGGGTGGAGTGGGGTGGGGTGTGGAGAGACTTACACGGCGACGGGCAAAGTCCCCTTCCCTGGGGGCGACGGGGTCGGGGACGCGGGCGTCGGGAGTGGCGGAGGTGGTGTTTTCTTTGGTGTTTTGGTTGGACATTTTGAAAGTTGGTAGAGATATTGAGAGAAGTTGGATTACATTTTCATTTTGTCTGCCTATATGTCACTTATATATACTCATCCCCTTCAAATCCAGAACTTAATAGCCCCTCGTCAAAGGATGAGACAGCTCCATGATATCCCGTTTCTCGCCACAATCGCCATCTCCAAGTTGTTATCATCGGGCGTCTTGCGGCTCCAATTGCCTATCGATATCGGAGCTTATAAATGCCGGATTAGTCAGGTAAGACAAGTAGGATCACTTAAACAGGTTTCACAAGACAACAGATGTAATTAATCACTCGTATTTGAACCACCAGGGAACACTAACTAAATCAACGCCAAAGGTCACAAGTGACCGAAACAATCTAATATAATCCTTCAGGAAGTCATCATTCACCAAGTTTCTTTAAGCAGTGCCAGTAGCCTTGTTAGCAGTCTCAACAACAGCAGAAGCGTAACCAGCAACAATGATCAACGCAGCCTCAACAATCTTGACAAGACCACCAAGAGTGTAGTCAACGCAGGACTCCGCAAGAGCAGGGAGATCATCGGTAGTAATGGTAGCAATAGCATCGGTAACGTTGGAAAGAGCAGCAGAGACACCCTCGACATCACCGGCGGCAATGGTCGAGGTAGCGTTGGTCAGCGCACCCTCGGCGGTGTGAATGGCAGATCTGATGATCTCCAGCTTAACGACGAGGCCCTCGAAGGGGACGTCGAGAGGGCTGGGCAGGAGAGTGGCGGGGATAGCGGCGACGACCTCGAGGTTATCGGCGACGAAGTCAAGGGCATCGACGACCTTGGAGAGAACATCGGTGGAAATGGTACCAGCCTCGCCGAGGGCACCAGAGTCGGTGACTCCGGAAGTGACAGAGTCGGTCTGGGTAAGGTCGGTGACGGAGGAGATACCGGGGAGAGAGTTAAGGGCGGAGGTGGCGCCAGTGGATGAGGCGGAGGCAATGAGGCCGGTGACAAGGTCGGCGATCTCATCGACTACACCGCCAACAACGGTGGAGACAATGTCGGAGGCGCCAGAGCCAGCGGTGGAAGTGGCGTTCTGGGCACCGCCGGCGATGCCGGAGAGGATGTCATCGGCGTTGTCGAGGGTGGAGATGATGGAGGAGACGAGGGTGTCAATGAGGGTGGTGATCCCGGTGAAGTCACGCTTGTCGAAGGAGTAGGTATCCTTGAGGGAAGACAGAAGAGCCTCGACGATGGGGAGGACAAGGTCCACAACACCCTCAAGAGGGGTATCCTCGAGAACGGAGGCCTTGGAGCGGATAGTCTTGATAAGACCAACAATGATGGAGGCAATCTCAGGAACAGAAGAAGAGATAGACTCAGCCTCGGAAATCACATTAGCAGGCAGGGTGATACCCGCGGCCTTAGCAACACCGGCGACATCAGTGGAGGAGAGGGAAGAGAGATCGGTGCGAGTGACCTTGGTGGTGGGGAGAGTAGGAAGAGTGCTGCCGATGACGGGGACCTCGGAAACAACGTTGGTCAGAGTGTCGGTTACGGTGGAGAGGTTGGTGGTGGCGCGGCGGTTGGAAGGCGCGGCGAAGGCGGTGGTGGCCAGGATGATGGCGGCGGTGGCGGAAGTGAAACGCATTTTGAAGGATTAGAAAATAAGAAGAGAAGTTAAATATAAGTGAGCGAGTGAGTGTAGTAGAAAAGAAGAGAAGAAGAATAAGAAGAAGCGAACTGTAGAAGTGAAGTGAAGATGAGTGTGGTGAGGAAATGAGTATGGGGATGGTTGAAGGCGGAGGCTCATGGACTTTATACTGATTTCCAAGATAATCATCATGTACACCATCACCACCGCATCCGGCACCCCACCACCGGGCCGCCCCCAGGAATGGATCGCCCATCACAAACTCCCAAGGCACCCAAAGATCCCCACTGGCATGTCGTCTCTCGGCGATCCAGCACACCATCTCTGGTTGCAGACAGGTACATAGCCGGTAGCGGACGTTGATGAAACCGCCGGGATAGTTGGATTTGCTGGATCACTGAAGGGATATAAAGTTTATAGACAGTGTAAGACTTGCATGCATATTCATGTATGTACATGGTGAGAATGGCCCGGTGGTATGGATCCCTTGGGGTCGGGGAATTGAGGGAGATGCCGGACGTCCCTGGGGTCGGGGTTGTTGGACCCTATGGGTGCAGTTGTCATTTTGGTGCTTGTTGATGACCCATGTGGTTATTACTTGGTGGGATTTTGACTGAGGTGGTTGTACATAGATCCCTGTCACTGTATAATCAAGAGTTGAGCCTCCCTTGCGATATCATCCTTAGTAATTCCCAAGGGACAATTCTGGCGCGAGGGGATGGTCCTTAGGTTAGTTTGTGTTGTTAGTTCTAATTGTTACCCACCAATGGTATCCCCTTTTGAGCTTTTAGTCGCTTGTGAGCAAAGGTTAATACTGCCCTATCATGGCATGCGTTCTTGTTTGACGACACTTCTTAGTAGATAGATTGCTATCATCCTCTTCACTTGAACGCCATGACCGATCCTCGTTATAGCTGTCATCCTACCACGGAACCCCATATTCCTACCCACCAAAGCCGACAAACCAAAGGATCCGTCTCCGGTATTACACTAGCCTGCTACCTTGAACAGCTGTCATACCTAGCTGCTCGCCTCACACAATAAAAAAGCCTAACTCTCCCTTACGTTAATGTCCATACCATGTCAAAGGCGCCACTTCATTGGCATAGTACGTCGTTAATCTGGTTGCTTATGTATGTGAGGACTTGTATGCCTCGTTAATTGTCCCTTACTAACGCTAGCACATTCCAAGCTACTTTTTATGGCAGGCTAAGTTGGTGTTTGGTGGTGTGGGGGGCGTTTTTATAGACAAAGGGGATGTTGAGTTTCAATACTCTCTCTTCGTGGTTAAGTAGCTGATACTCTGGCTCAAAAGTTTTCCGTAACAGTACCGACCCTCCAGTTAGTCCAACCATCAATCGATGTCGTATAGGTCTAGCATGACTAAGACGGTGCCCAAACACTCCAGTTATAATCATCAACTATAAAGAAGTACAGATCCCACATCTTTTTGGTACAGCAATACACTGATACATCCCCTTGCTCACCAACCCACCCAAAGTATCCCCTACAGTGGCAACTTTCTGAAATGTCTCGACTATCCCACTTTCGCAATTAACCCTACTACTACTTGCATATGTACATAGCTATCCAAATGCAGTGCTCCTTCGGAACAAAAATGTATCCACCTATCTCCGTATCACATCATGTCACATGGAATTGGAAAGTCATCCACCACGTATCTAGTATACCCTAAGCTCAAGACAGTTCTGTGAAGACCGCAGTCTAGTAGCCAAAATTGATTAGAAATCAAAATATATGACTTCTTTTTCGTAGACTACCATTCTTTCAATCATCGTCACTTGTAACCAGCCCACATCCAGTGGCTGTTCACCCGTAAAAGGTCCTGGGCTCTTTTACGGGAGCCCCGTTAACCCATCAAAGATACTATCCTCACATTGTAAACCTCTTTCACCCAATTCAATCCATTCACAAGCCATCATCCGTAGTCTTTCAAGTATCCTCTAAAAGTCACCTCCCTCTAAGCCCCTCAAAGACCACCAAACCCTATCACTTACACAACCAACCCTAATTCTTTGTATCACCTCATAAACCACTACATACACTACTCTTTGTGTCCCGATTCTTTGACAGGAGATCTCGAACTAGTAAATTTCTTTGAGACGGGTCTTCAGATAGTTTAGCTTGAACTTCTTTACGGGAGTCCTTTACGGGAGTCCTTTGCCGGCAGTCCTTTTCATCTGTTCTTTCTTTATGCCGGTGATGGCTAAGTGCCGTCTTTATAGACGGATATATCAAAGAAGTGGTGAAAGAGGGAGTAGGAACTGATGGATATATAACGTAGACGAAATCACGATGGAGATGGTGATGGAGACTTGTTCGACAGCGCATTCACTTCCCTCTTCTTCTTCTTCTTCATTTCTACAATATAGCTCCTGGCGAGTTTATTGCATCTTTCACTTACACACTTACACTCACTTCCCACCCACAAGCTCGACCGGTTCAAGCTTCCCCCCATACCCCATCAAACCCACTAATCCCGAGTCCGGAACTCAAAATGTCCTCCTCCCGCACCCACCGCCCCA
Organism: Huntiella abstrusa; assembly: GCA_025685495.1. Lineage (NCBI taxonomy): Eukaryota > Fungi > Ascomycota > Sordariomycetes > Microascales > Ceratocystidaceae > Huntiella > Huntiella abstrusa. The sequence continues at coordinate 414,499 of JAJNMT010000023.1, forward strand.
CCGACCGCGCCGAGCGCCAGCGCACCCGCCGCCACGAAGAAGAATCCTACAACCGCCGTTCCTCCACCCAAAAACTCCCCTCCACCTCCCAGCCCATCTACATGACTCTTTCCTCCCGCGACACTCCCTCCTACCAGGCCATCACAGCCGCCCGTATCCACTACCAGGCCAACTGTCACCTCTACTCGCGCTCCGACTGCAAGACATATGAGCGTCGTCTGGAAACCTGGCTGTCCAACTATACCACCGCCGATCTGGATAACTGGAATCCCTCGCGGGGTATAATGAATGATAGTGCGGAGACCTTGACCCAGGATAACCTCTATGTCAAAATTAACGGGGAAATTAAACAGAGAGTTGACCTTGAATCTTTCGAGGTCTGTGATCGGTTTAAGCGTGGTTCTATGTACATTGATGTCAACGAACAGCACAACTCCGCTGTTCCCCGCCCCCTCCGCTCCGCCACCTTCCCCGACACCAAGCCCCGCGGCCGTCCCCTCAAAGACCACGCCTATAATGGTCCCGACGCCCCACCCCGGTCCTCTTCCCACCAGCGTAGCCTCTCCCGTGGTCCCCCTACCCCGACGACCCCCACGGCCGCTGCCTCTCTGACCAAGGAACAAATTGCCATGCGCAGAAAAACAATGATTCCTCTCGGCACATCCCAGCACTCTTCCCACCAGCGTAGCTCCTCGCGTGGTCCTACCACCCCCACGACTTCCAAGCCGGAAACTGTAGCCCGCAGAAGAGCAACTATGACTAAGCCTCCTAACTCGTCCCGATCTATTATCCGTCCTCATATGACTAGACAGAACTCGGACACCAAGAGTCGTAGAGAGTCGCAGTGTTACGGGGAACCTGAAGGCTGGTCGAACTATTACCAGGATGCTGGGTCTCGTCCTACCTCGGTCCACTCTTCTGAAACCCGTGGTCGTCGTGACAGTCACCAGTATGAGTCTTCTCGTTCTGAGAGTCGTCATCGTGATTCCCGTCGGGAGAGTCGCCAATATGAGTCTTCTCGTTCTGAGAGTCGTCATCGTGATTCTCGTCGCGAAAGCCGCCAATTCGACGCTCCTCAGCGGTCCGACACCAACGCTTCCAAGTCTTCCAAGTCTTCTAGCTCTTCCAAGTCTTCCTCCAAGTCTTCCAGCTCCTCCAAGTCCTCTAGCTCCTCCAAGTCCTCCAAGTCCTCCTCCACTCGCTCCTCTTCTACCTCCCGCCGCCCCAGCTTAAAGAACCCCATCAGCATGTTCCGGGCCCGTCTAGGAAGTAACGCGGACGCATGTGATAGTGCCGAGTCCTTCGGCTGCATTGATAGCTCGCGGATTTCCAAGGGAGAGAGCCCGATTTTTGCCAAGGAGACTCCGACTACACCTAAGACTAAATATGTCAATAATATCGACTATCGGTCGGTTAGACGTTAAGGTTAAGGTTGTTGTTATTTGGTTTTGGATGTTGTCATGTCCTGGTCACTCTTTAGATTATTTTCCTTTGTCGTTAGTCGCTCGTTACCATTTCTTTTGTCAAGTCAAGTAGATATATAAATTGTTCACACAAGTATTTCTGAATACCATACCCTCAAATCTGTGAGGTCCCTTCTCTGTCCGCCTATAAAACCTAATACTCAGCGTCAACATTATGAAGCAACTCAACAAACCCATCCTTCTCCTCTCCAACAATAACCTCCTCCGCAGAAGCCGTCTTCACTTTTTCCACCGACCCCCCCTCCATAGCCATAACTTCCTTCTTCTCCAGCAGCTCCTCCGCCGCTCTAATCCTCTCAACCTCCTTCGTCACCGCCTTGTCCACCCGCCCTCTCAAAGAAGAGCGATATCCCAGAGCAAACAACATTCTAAACCAAACATAAACCGGCGCTACGAAAACCGCCTGCACCACACCTCCCAACCGGCCAGTAACATGTTTCTCAAACGCGACATTCCCCACCAACTGCGCCGCCCAGCAAATCGCCAACGTCCCCGTAGCAGCGCGGCCGGCGTCAAATGGGTTACTACTGGTGAATGCGTTGGCGAGGGTAGTCCCGTAGAAGCAGATTGCCGCGAGTAAAGATCCAGCTACCGGCTCGAGAAGAATGTATAATATGCCGAGAATAAAGGCTGTTAAAGTTGCCAAGTTGGGTGGGAGATTGGTAGGGTGCGGAAGAGAAGTAGGAAGGACTGGACTGTTTAAGGAAAGAAGAGTGAGTGTTGAGAAAAGGATAGGAGGGACGGTTAACATGTGAATTGCCAGGTTAATAGGGTGGCTATGGTATGTGCCGTACTGAGGGTGTTAGTAAAGGTCGTGAGAAGGAGTATATAGGAACTTACAAACACGAGGTGTTTCTCTAATGACATGGGCATTTTGGCGGTTGATGATGTCAATTTATGGAAAATCCCACGTGAACTTGAAAGCAATTAAGTGATAAGATGTGACAAGGGAACTCCCGCAAAGGATGAATATGCCGGGACGTGAATGGGAGTATTTCTTGACGGCTGGTGACGGCTGGCGGTGATGATGCGATTGAAGAGGAAAGAAGAGACGTGAGATGGTGATGATTTATGAGATGATGAATTGGCGGGAGATTTGGCGAGTCTTACGATGATGGTGGTTAATAGAGGGCAAGTTGAAAAAGCAAAGAAGATATACCGCAAAAAGACAAGCTTCTCAAATAAAAAGGAGTAAAAAGACACAATATATCCATCCAAAACGTGAACAAATCCAACGCACATCACGAATAAATTCACAAAACCACCTCAATCACATGTAAATCCCGATCCAAGCTTCCCCCTCCAACCCTAACCATCTACACAGTACCCATTCCAATTCACACAGTCCCAGCCTTGTCTCTCCCCAACCAATCCCATCGCGCTAGCAAAATCCCCACCACCACGGTACTCAATAATCCGTCAGCCTTGCATCTACAATTCCCATCACGCCTGGCACCGTCCTACGACCCCGTCGCGAACCCGGGGTAACAAAAGCAACCAAGTCAACCCGACCACCCGCCCAGTCGCCCTACGCATCCGACATCCCCTCTCTCGACAACCACAACCGACCATCGCGATTTCCGACATTCCCGCCCGACGACGACGACGAACCCGCCCGAATTCAAAAAGAAAGAAAAGATGTTCTTCCTTAAAGAAATGGAACGGAGGGTAACCCTCCACCCATCGTACTTTGGAAGAAACATGCACGAGCTGGTAACTGAGAAGCTCCTTCGCGATGTGGAGGGGACTTGTGCCGGGTCGTATTTCATCATTACCATCATGGATGCGTTTGATATCTCGGAGGGGAGAATTGTGCCGAGTAGTGGGTTGGCGGAGTTCACGGTGCGGTATAGAGCGGTCGTTTGGAGACCTTTTAAGGGCGAGACGGTATGTAGGGAGATGGAGAAGACGGTTTTGCGCGGGTTGGTTTGTGTGGGAACTAACGATGGATAGGTCGATGCGATTGTCGGGTCGGTGAACCACCAAGGTTTCTTCTGCCATGCCGGACCTTTGAAGCTTTTCGTTTCCGCCCATGTAGGTTTTTCTTTCTGGCGCTTCGGGATAGTAGAGGGACAAGCATAAACTAACAGATATAGCTTATTCCATCCGATATCAAATGGGACCCCAACGCGACACCTCCGCAATACACCAACAACGAAGATACTGTAATCGAACCTGGCACGCACGTACGAGTCAAGATCATTGGTACCCGTACTGAAGTTGGTGAGATGTGGGCTATCGGTAGTATCAAGGAGGATTACCTTGGGTATGTATATCCCATTTTGCGTCCATTCAGTCACACGAAAACTAACAAAGCATATAGACACCTCGCTGATTCTAGCTAAAGTTGGTAAATCCAGTCTTTATGGATTAAAAACCACGGCCTCGTTAGTTCTTTGTTTTCTTAGATATTCGGTTTGTTTTGGGAGCATTTTTGGTTGTTTGGGTGTTTGTTTCTTGGGCTTTTTTATACCCGTGCCGTGGTGTACAGATATTACGCGAGACGGTAAGCAGGATGGAAAATAATACATTATCGTTGTTTTGATGGGTTTATATATGTGTTTATATAAGTTGTAAATTATAAAGGCCGTTATTAGGAAATGTACATGCATGTATGCGGGACTTGGTTTATATCACGTTCAAGTCGGTGTTACAACCGCTTCGTAGAGGTGCGGGGACCTGCGAGGGCGATGAAAATACGTCATCGGCATGAGACCGTGGCGTTACACAGCGACTGTGGGATACATCTCTAGGTGTAGGAGAGAGTTGCTCTGTGTCTCCTTGATAGGGACTTTGAGGGGCATAACTCCATACATTCGGGGCAATCTGGATATGACCCGGTCTCTTCTTCTCTCTCGGCGGTGTCTGTACTTCCTCTTCCTTGTCACGATCAACATGAGAGATAGTAGGCATAGAAGCAGACTGTGGAAGGGCGTTGGAGAGCGGTAACCATGAGAACACGGGTGCCCTGGCAGTAACATGCGACCAGCGAGAAATCGGGGTTGCCGAGTCAGTTGAAAGGGCAAGACCAATCTGTGACGGGAGAAGTGGCGACTGAAGACCTTGAGATGGAGAGGTAGTAAGGAAGGATGTCGGCCTTGCTAGACTTGTCATGCTTGCTGCAATAGGTAGGGTAGGCGTATACGTAGGTGAACTAGGGAATAATCGTGGCGGAGTATCAGCCGTACGACTACGTGGAACGGGATATGTAAGTAGGAGATCCGTAAGCGAACTCTCCGCATCCGAAACCGAATTAAACGTGCGTTCTGACGGAGCAGGAGATGCCTGACGGGGCAGTTTATACGGCGAGAGAAACCCAGAGGTCTCGGACATGGACGGGGCTAAACCGGGAGAATACGGCTTCATAGTCAACGGGGTCCTACTGGACACGGAAGAGGCGGTGCTCGGGGGGATAGGGAAGGGCGAGAGAATCGGTGAGCAGGGGGGGATTTGGGGGAGAGTCGGTTGGGGAGCGGGGGTGGAGGGGCCTTGGAGGGAGGCGCGACGACGGCGGTGGTAGAGGAAGAGGAGGAGGACTATTAGACCGGATAGAACGGAGAGAGAGAGGAGGCTGAGACCGATTAGTGTGATTGTGGAGAGGTGTGATTTATTTGAAGGGGTTGAAGTGGACGAAGAAGAGGAGGTTGATTTGGCGACGGCGATGAGTGTTGCGGCGGCGCTTTGTGAAGATGATGTAGATACCGCTACTGAAGTAGTCGTCACAGCCGTAGACATGACCGTAGACGTACTCGTTGAACTAGAACTAGTTAGCACAACTCTTTTCCACGGGCACCCAACCAACTAACCTTGCCATCGTCGTCGTCGACAAACTCAATAAACTAGAAGACCCCTTCGCACATCCCCCCGCAAGACAAACCTCTCCTTCCCCACAACACCCATCACCACAACAGACACCTCCAGCCGGACAACATTTCCCGCCCGAACAACACGTTGCGTCTCCTTCACAGCACCATTCTTGTAGATCCGTTCGTTTGAAGAGGTTGGATAGTTGTGTTGTCGATGTCGTAGACGCCGTCGCTGTCGTTGTCGCCGTCAAAGACACCGAACTCGAAGAAACATACGGCATGGCACAACAAGTCCCACACCCAGAACAATAACTCCCACTATCCGCAAAACAAAAGTTCCTTCCATCATCGACGCTCAAAGAACATGTATCCCGTCCGTCAAGTCCACCCACCAGGAACCCCATCGCCGAAGACCCAGCTAACAAAGAAAGAAGAAGTCGTCTCGTCATTGTAGATAATTAATCCATGAACCAACAACAACAAAAACATGATCCCATCTCGTGTGGTCTGTCACATCCTCTCTATATATATACATGTGTACATACATCATGTAAACCTCGTCATCCCTAGCCAGCGGGATACTTCACCATGGTAATACTGTCCCTGATAGTCTCTCCCTGTATCCCTCTCCGTCATCCCAAGCTTGAAAATCATCAATCTAGGCTTTCCATGCCATCGTTATTCCCACTAACCTATGCCCAAAGACTCGGTAATCAGCCATATAAACACGTCCACATGCATCGTCACACAAAACCAATACAGTCGTTCAACCTTCTACTTTAGGAATTCTATTTAACCTGTCCCTATGAAGTTCCTACAACGTCCCTGCAGGGTTCATACCAGGGACTTGACTTGTCATATATTGCGAATAAATAGACATAGTGGTATTAAAAAAGCGAGAAAAAAACTACCACTTGTCCATCTTATTTGCGAATGCGCTGACGTGTTTAGACTCCCATGCCGAGTAGGACAAGGTTAGCCACGTTCAACACGGCAATGAACAACCAAATGACCCCAGCAAGAATAGCTACCCACAAACTATTCGACATATCTACACATCCAACCCGATCCAGTCCGCGTTCGTCACCCTTAATACGAACTCGCGCCCCAGGGACTACCATCATGTATTTCTTACAGCAAGTGAAATATACCAACGGGGCACTGACAAACGGCAGGATAACACTAAGTGCCACCTGTGACCCGTTAAGTGCCGCGTTAAGTCCATCTTTACCAACTGCCCCAGCAATGATAATCGAAGGTGTCACCGAGATACTCCGAGTAATCAACCGACGAAGCCACGGGGCACATCTCCAGTTCAGAGCTCCTTCAGAGACCATTTGCCCGGCAATAGTACAAACAATACCCGCCGAGACACCAGAAAGTAACAAGGCCAAGGCAAACAGTGTTCCCGCGCCCTTGGAGATACTCTCGCTGAGTAACTGGTGAATACCAAAGATGTCTGCATCAGGAGCGTCAGGGTTATTGTATAACGAGGCACCAGCGACAATAAGAATAGCTGAGTTGACGAATAACGCAAAGGTGAATAGGGAGACTCCCAGCTCGATAGACGACGTGAATAGTGAATGCCGAACAGCTTGAAGACTAGGGATGTACCCCGAACTATCCGAATCGGCAGACCCATCCGTCACATTCGGGTCAGTAAGTTCCTTTGGAAGTAACCCATGACGAACGTCATAATCTCTAAGTCGTGGCTGAACGATTCCCGACCCAAGATATAAACTATGCGGCATAACCGTAGCCCCAAGAATTCCACAAGCCATGTATAACCCCTCAGACTCAACCAAGACACTCGACGGGAGATAGCCTTTAAACACATGACCAATAGGTGTATCCTTCACCATACTCAACTGAATACAAAAGCACACGACAACCCCAAGAACAAGACAAACAATAAAGCCCTCAAAGAAGCGTAATCCTCGAATATTCCCATGAGGCTGATAAAACAGCAACGTAACCATAACATCCAAGATGGAAATCGCACACCCCGCAACCAAAGGAACCTTGGGCGCCAACAAATTCAAACCAATCGCAAACCCAATCACCTCTGCAATATCCGTCGCGATAATCGCCGCTTCGGCAAAGACATATAAAAGGTAATTCAACCATCTAGGAAGAAACGCCCGACAAGCTGACGCGAGGTTTAGACCTGTGATGGTGCCAAGGCGGATACAGAGACATTGCAGGAAGATGGCGATTAGGTTGGATAGAAGGACGATGAACAGGAGTTTGAACTGGTATGTAGCACCGGCCGATACATCGGTAGAGTAGTTTCCAGGGTCGACTACTCAGGTTAGTTAACATCCTATAAAGCACTGAAGAAACACTTACTATACGCAACCGAAATCATAAACCCAGGTCCAACAAAAGACCCATACTTCCTAACAGCCCGAACAACCTTCTGCAACGGCGTCAAAACCTCCCCATCGCCCTCCCTCCCAACAAAACTATCTCCCCCCCAAACACTCCCCGCCGCCCCCTCCCCCTCCCGCACACCGGCAGCGTCCACCCCGCCGCCCACCTCACCCCCCACCTGGCCCCGCAAACTCCCACCCGGCTTCTCCGCTAAACCCCCCTGTATATCTCCCGTTCCGCCATCTCCAAGGACACTTCCATTCCCAGCTGCACCGCCCGTTCCATCTCCAGCGCGGAGCCGAGCATTGGTGATTCCGTTGAAGTCGGCGTTAGTAGTTAGATCGGGGCTGAGGGAGGGCGGGTTCTGGTTATAGCCCTCGCCCTCGTAGGGTTCGTCGGTGCGAGAGGGACGATTCATTTCAATGTGGTTTATCCAAGTAGTAGGCAATCAAGTCACAAGCTAGCAAAAAATGAGAAAATAAAAGGGATTGTTTTGAATAGCTGGTTGGCTATATACATAACAAGCAATCAAAACCACCCAAAACAGCGATGCCGACGCCTTCTTCCCTTCCTCCAGACTGCCACTTGCATCCTCGGCCCACCACGCCAACCCGCCAAGTCGCCAAGTAAACAACCAACCCCAAACCCAGATAAAAAAATCTCGGCCTCGCGGTTCTTCACTCATTCAATCCATACATACTACACAAACACCGTACCTAACCAAGCCAAGCCAAATCCAATCATCACCACCCTCACCGCCAGCCATCAAGGTTCTCAATCTTGATCACCAATTTTCCCCCATCCCGCCGGCCCTCAACTTCCCTTCTACGTGTCCATCCTTCCATCCAAACTAACCCAATAACCCTACATCCAAGAAGCGATATCGCTCGCTCGCTCGCTCATGACCCATCACCACCCGCATATGCACTCTGCACCATTACGGCACCAAACATCTAACCGTACATGGTACGTACGAGGTACTATACATACAAAGTCCAGACAAAGCCCCATCGCAATCCAGCCCCGCCCATCAAACACGGCCGCCTCCGACCTCTCGCTTGTCCCACTGAAAAATCCCCATAATTCCAGGAACCTCAAACCATCCAAAAACCAAAAACAAACATCAAACCCACCCGTCCTTTCCGTTCCGCCCGCCCGCCCGTAGCCCGTCTCATCCAATCCATTCATCCGTCTCCTTATTCACATCAGACCACTCTCGCCACCGCCAAAAAAAAAAAGAAAATTCTCATGCGTCAAAAAGAAGTCTCTGACCCCAACCCGATTTGAACGGATAACCTTTTGATCTGGAGTCAAACGCGCTACCGTTGCGCCATAGGGCCCTTAATGGCAATATCTGTGTTAACAGCCATAATATACTCTCCCACTCTTGATTTTTTTTTACTTCTTCTCTTCACTTCTCTACAATCCAATCACATCACATTCACCAAAAAGGATCATCACCTCATCCTCCCGCAAAAAGCAAAACCCAAAACCCATTTGCAAATCCTATTTCCCAAAATGACGTCAACCAACCAGAAAATCAAAAACCCCTCCAGTCCGTAATTCTTTGGTCCTATACCTGCCCTTATCAATATAATAAGTATAGTCTTAAGACCCCAGCACAGGCCTATAAAGGGAGATGAAATAACCAAGTCTGTGACATTTTCTCTCTTTTAACGGTGGTTGGGAGCGGGGTATCGTGAGTTAGTTCCATGGGTGGAATGGAATGAGTGCGGGGAAGAAAAGCACGTGAACTTGATTTGTACATAGATAAAGAAGGCTTGCTTGATAATAATGCTACGCTAAACGACGCTGATAGGCTCTAACGACGCTGATAGACTCGAACTAAACTACACCATATCCTTCACATCTCTAGGTTGTGGCTCCTCCTTCAACTTCTCATTCAGCATCTGATGCTTCTGAACCTCCTCCATGAAGCCCTCTCCAAACTGCTTCCCCTTCTTCGCCATACAGTAAAACGCAAACGCAACAAGTGACCCCGCAACCGTAGATAGCGCCTTCTCATTGTCCCCATTTGCCTTCTTCATGTCTTCCATAGGGTTACAAACATGAGCGACAAAGTTCCCATCAATCAGATCCATGAAGACAAAGATCTCCCCGTTGGAAAGCACTCCAGGCATTTTCAGGTCCTCGAGAGACTGCTGAGTTCTGGTAAGTGCATCGTGAACATTAGGGTCGAGGTTCCGATTGGCGCTCCAATATTCCATGATGTCTTTGTCGTGTGATTGAGGGCCAAGACCACCTTTGTCATTGAGCAACATGTCCAGGTTCTGTAGGAGCTTGGGTGTATCAACACCAGTTCTCCAGAGATGACTGTAGTTGATAAAGAACAAGTTACCACTTCCGTCTTGCATGAACCTGTACTCTTGTCCTGCCCACACCTCATACTTCCTATCACGGTTCTCCGTGTTGCAAATCTGAAAATCCACCTCGGCCTCGGGCCCATTAATGATTTTTGCCAACCGCGTCAAGAAATACTCTGCATGGCTCTCCCATCGAAGCCACGGGACAATATCAAGGCCAGGTTGGCAAAGTCTCATTGCCTTGGGTCGGTATTCTTGCCAAAAAGCTAACAGATGTTCATCGGGCCAGAAATTGGCACCGGTTATAATAGGCAGAGCATTCTTGTTGAAGGCGTCAAAGAAGCCGGGGAAATGGTGCATTGGCTTGACAATGCCGCTGGGGTGCAACCTCAGGTTATACTGAGTCGGGGTAGGTTGAGGGGCAGTCTTTTGGCATGATTGAAAGTAGGTTTGCCAGTCGGAGGTGTATCCTGACTTCTGAGGAAGCTGACGATAGTTGTAAACTGGGGCACACTCATTAGGTCTCATTTTGAAGATAATAGACGAATGTATGTATGAATATTGGTGATATGGTGGTATGGTGATATGGTGGTATGGTGCTGTGTTGTGTTGTTGTTCAAACAACGTTTCCCAAATCATGTAGCCAAAACATGATGTCATAAGCACCCTCCCAAACAAAACAACTTACGCATGTCCTACCCATCTTCATCAATCAATACCTTCCCACTTGGGCAACTTGCATGATCAATCAATCCCTAACAAACCCTACTCCAATTCTGTCCCATGCACAAACATCTCCAGGTTGTTGAAATTTTCACAAAACAGCATGCTCGCGCACCAACATGTCTAGATGCGCACGTGCCCTTATCATTGCTCATCACGTCGTCAGGCCGGGGAGATGATTTACCGTGAGGCCTTCCTAATATGGTTGTGGCGCTGGATAGAGGGGAGAGAGAAGAGATGGAAGCTCTTTAGCCGCATTAGGTTAAATCTGACGCGTAGAGAGGAAGTGCAGGATTTATCTTTGACGATGGAATCAGAGAGTGTGGGTTGTGACGCGGGTGATGGATGGCTCAATGATGGGACTTGTTGTCTTTGACGAGAATACAAAGGATACCTATGTACAGAAGGACGCTGACAATGGCGGATATTACAAGTGTTGCTATCTTTGGTGCCCCTTCTCATCTCGCAACCTGAACACCTGACGTCAATCAATCAACGAGAAGCTTAGACCTTGAACAAAATTACTTGGACCAAGCTATCGTCTCGTCTCGCGCCCTCTACCGAGGTCCCCTCTCCACATGGTTTCAACCCAGCTCATGACAAGCCAGGCCTTTTGATCTGGTCAGCGTTTACCAGGCGCGTCTATGACGTGCCATCCCTCTAGATAATAGAGAGTTGTATCTAAAGTGGTGGACAAAGGGAATCTCGGGTTCTTTGGGTAAAGTGTATGCATTTCAGGGAGTCTATTCGTAAAGATATACTACTCCCTAATATCTATAGTCCCAATATATCATCACCACGGCTTAATCAATCTATCGTCACAGACAAAGTCCGCAGACTATCTACTCACTATATCCTAAAACAGCAAAAAACAAAATTACATTCCAATGTCCCGCTAAATTTCCCTATGACAGTGGAAACCCCAACAAACCCCAAAGATGACCACCCCTCCAATCTAGATTTTGGGTTTAATGAAGACTTCCCTGGTCTGACCGTGCTCTTTAACCTGATGTGTCGACAGTATCATGATAAATTAGAGGAGGTGATGAGGCGTAGCGTTTTTGTTGAGTATACTAAGATTTGAAGGGTTTCTTGGGGTTGACTTTAATTGAAGGTATCGTGAACGAGGACTGTGTTCCGCATTGTTTGTTTGGTTTCTACTGTGCACTATCATAATAAAACGCGTACTATACCAAGCGTCATTGAACCAAGCTTTAGTTTTCATAACTATAGGGATAGTTCTAAGAGGAGGGGTAAAAACCCCCCAGGACCTAGACACAACACTGAGCTGTGCACCCGTCAATCAATCGCCTGTAAGAAACACTCACGGTCCAATAAAACCAAGCTCTCAACATGCTCGAGTCCTTACAAAATAAGCCCATGACATGTCAACTTAGCATCATTGAAAACATACAATCCATCCCTAGCCCTGTTCTGTCTCGCCAACATGCAGTAAAGCCCAATCCAATGCATGCATCAAAGCCTAACCTACCAATTCAGCAAAAAAAAAGAAAAAAAGCACCTAAAAAAGTCGCCACCTGTAAGAACCTAACCACACGTTAGGTCGTGATGCATGTACTCACCCGCCTGTAGCAACAAATTCGGGGGTTGGATAAACTAACCTAACCTAAGCCCAACAGGGCATGTTCGGCGCGTATCGGGTTGTGTTACAAGTGGGTTAGGCCCCAGATTAGGGCCCCCAGGTTAGGTTCGGTAGATAGCTGTAAAAAAAAAAGATAGGTTGGGCATCAGCGCTAGTATAGTATCCTAGCTGGCCATGTCCATGGTTTATCGTGTTGACGTGACGTGGAGAAGTTCGAGACGAGCCCGATTCGATTCGATTAGTAGGCGAGTAAGTAGAGTGAAGAACAAGCGGTGGCGAAAATCAACTGTATTTTTTGAACCTGGTTGGTTCAACGTCATGGCCTGGGGGAAGTTGGCGGGCGGGTTAAACTATCATCACATCACCACTCGACTCACTCGGGATCGCCTTGGGAAGAACAGACTTGAAGGTGTCATGACATACATAACCGCCAGCACAGACAACCTTCTTCCCATCCGCGTCCTCCGAAATCCACATTGCTTCCATCTTTATTCTCTATACATATTCATAGCTATCTATCTATGCAGCTTCAAAAAAAAAAAGAAGGCTGGGCTTGGGAAGTATACCCCTGACCTGACTCCGCATCATTCTACACCGCACAAATGATTAAAAGCCAGTCTGTATGTACAGTAAAAGTCCGATCGGATGGGAATCCTGAATTTTTAAGTTTTGATCGTCCCGCTCGCTAAAAATTACTGAATGTCTTCTGTCGAAAAGTAGTTTAGCGTACTTCCTATTACATGGGTAAATAAGCGGTCACAGAGAAAAAGAACTGTGATAGAACATTCTTCACACTGGGGTACCCCCGCTATGCCACCCGTAAACCCTAATATACCCCTATAATAGGAAGTACGCTAAACTACTTTTCGACAGAAGACATTCAGTAATTTTTAGCGAGCGGGACGATCAAAACTTAAAAATTCAGGATTCCCATCCGATCGGACTTTTACTGTACGAATGTGGAGATCCAGGGCTTCGCACACACACGCACACAACAAGTCGTTTACATGTCTAGATAGCCAGATAAACCACCCCCCCATTGGCTGCAGCGTCTTGCATAGGTCCACCTGCATCCCGCATTTCCATCGGCCAAGACGAAGATGCACTCATGTCAGTGCAATCCATCCGTCCGTCGTCACAGCCAGCACAATCAAGCTTCTACCGGTTCTAGTCCGTGGCGAAAGAAAATGCGACGTCTTTGTGCCAATGAGACCTAGGACGTGTCCGAATGCGCTAGAACAGGGCCATTCCAGTGTATGAAGCAACCTAAGCCATTGTAGTGCCGGAAGTAGGGTGGTCATTGGAATGCACACTGATAGTTGGGTTCTTTGCAACTTTGGGTACAACACCAAGCCGCATGCGGAATACCCTTCCCCCCCCAGGCCAATCAAGCTGGTTGACGGCGCGTTTATAGTTCCGCTAGATAGTGGCGTTGCGCTATAATGAGCTGGGTGTTAGAGGCTTGTTAGCGACTTTTAGCGCCAATTGCGACTTTAGAGGACCAGCCTTTAATTTTATAGTGTGTCTTTCATCGCGTTGATTGATGGATTACAGGTTTTTGGAACACTGGTATCCGCGTCAAGACAGAATCACGATCGATGTTGTGAATGTGTCGTGAAACTACAGACCTACATGATCATATTCTAATGTCCTTCTCAAAAAGCCATCGTCACAAACTATAGTGTCCGTCCACCGCAAAATCTCCCGATAAATCCAATTAAATCCCAGTACAATAAAATACTAATTTATAACCAACCAAATAAAAAAACCTAACTCACAAGGGTCCCTTCCTTCCTTCATAACCCCTGTACCTTCTTTTCTTATCCTCCCACACACACAGGTAGGTCCCTTCCTAAGCTGTCCCCGACCCGAAAGCCTTTTATCTTTAACCCACCGCACCAACAAGACTTCCTTTGAAACCCTTTTCTTCATCTTCTATCTAACTCAATTAACACAAGACCAAACAACAACCAAAAGTTGCGCCTCAATCGCATCGCATCGCACCAATTCGTTGCGCATTTCAAACCTCGCGACTTTCTTACCTTTCTTACAACTTCCCTTTAATACTCTCCCTTTTTTCACTTTCTTTCTTCTTCTTCAACTACCCAATTCACCGTTTCCGTCACTCCTCCTCGGTACTCCGAAAAAAAGATAATTTCATCCCTCTCGACCACGTTATTGTCTATTGTATACACCTATTTTCTTGTCCTTTTACACCAAATTCCCTTCCGTTTTCAGAACGAACCACTCTTCACGCACATTCCAACTCGTGAGACCGACGGACTATATGCTATAACGTCTCCCTCAAGTTAATTTTACCCTACATTCCTCCCGTCTTGTGACTATCGATTTTCCATATTTCTAGCCGCACATCCCGCGATTCCTAGATTCATGACTTGCTGTCTACTATCGACATAGAGCAATTCGATACTTGATATACCGCCTTCTTCCCGTTACAATCCATTCATTCTTTCTTCATCCACTCACTCAATCTTTTACATTCACAATATCTACTATTCAAAATGGCGCTTCCTGCTTCTTTCGCCCTTCAGTCGGCCCTCGCTTCTCCTCCCGCCTCTCCTTCTTCTTCCGCCATTGACGTTTCTTATTCATCGTCAACTTCTTCCACAATCACCGCTTCGCAGTCTCTTCAGGCTCTTCTCGCGGCTTCTCCAATCCTTCCCGAGGCTCCTCTTTCACCCAAGTTGTCTCTTCGTCGTCTTCTTCCCGCTCCTACAATCATTTCTTCGGCCCCATCATCTCTCAAGCTTGCCGCCCCCGCTCGCTCCATTCGCACCGTAACTCCCCCTCCTACTTCCAAGGCTCTCACATTCGCTGCCTTTACGACCCCCTTCGCTCCATGCACTCCTAAGCCCAAGCAACGTCTTGCCGAGTCACCTATCCCAAGAACACCCACTGCTTCTCAGCAATCTAGCAAGAAGCGTCGTCGGGAAGACTCCGATGAGGAATGTGCCCCTCTTAGAACCCCCAAGCGTGCTCGCATCACTCCTGAGACTTTGCCCATGGGTATCTCCCGTGCTGAGTTCCAGGCTGTCTTTTGCTCTGAGCGTGCTGGTTTGGCTACTCCTACTGCTTCGTCGGTTGCTTCTTCAGAGCGCAACTCTTGCTCTAGTTCAGTTGTCGATTCTGACTCGGAGTCGGAGTGTGAATGGGATGAGGAGGATGACCGCGCTCTTGTCCAGGCTGTCCTTCGGAAAATCCAACTTTCTACCGCTGAATGGTCAGAGTGTTCCGAGACTATTGGTCGGAAGCCTTCTTCGGTTGGTAGAAGGTGGACTCGCCTTGTCACTGGTGGCTCCATTGGCCTTTCTCGGTTACAACCTGCGGCGTGTCTATAGAGATTTACATTCTCTTCCTTGTTTGATTTTGTGCTTTTAGCGAGCGATTGTTTTTTTATTACGACTTACGACCTTTTCTTCTTCTTTTTTCTTCTCTTCGTTTCCTACATATCTCTTGGTCTTATACTTTGTCCGACTGTTTTCTTCACTTCTTGCCTTGGACTGGCAATGTATTGGTTTATTTTATATTTTTAGTATTGTTTTTTTCTTTTTTTTGTTTGGGATAAGTGCGCTTTCTTTGCGCCTGGTTGGTTATCTGGGTTGTTTTGCCCATGATGGTTTAAAATGATGGAGTTTTTGGGTTTCAATTTGTATATAGTCTCAGTTCTTACTGACGACTTGGTTTGAAGGTGGTTTCTGTGTCTTTTTTTAGTTTGCTTCTTTTTTTTCCTTCTGGATTCGGTTTTTACCGATTTGAATACATTTTTGTATGCTGGAGATTGATTTACTTGGTGTGTGTTTTACTACTTGATATGTGACGTTGATTATTTCTATTTTGGGTGTAATGGTTGTGGTGATAACTGGGGACTTAAGTGGCTTGGTATATGATTGAGTGATTTGTTGACTTGAAGATGACGAAGACAGCTATTTTATCGAGAAGGTACATACATACATACATGTCTTGTAGATTGATAAATAGATTCCTTTACAGTATGTGGAGTATCCCGCCCGGAAGAGTTAAATCGGTGGATTCCCCATAAACTACTATACCATCACCACCAAAACCAAAGTGCATGCATAGAAACCACCAAGTAAACAAATCAACCCATCACCATCGCCACAAACAAAACAATCACTATTTACTTCCTTCCTTTCTTCCTCAAAAGTAAACACCAGCCCCATCATCACCACAATTCCGCCCTCCCAACCCCCAGAAAATACAAAAGGCTGGCCATCACCAATCATCAGCTCCGTCCGTGCCCGTATATATCTCCGTATCCATA
Source organism: Huntiella abstrusa (assembly GCA_025685495.1). NCBI lineage: Eukaryota > Fungi > Ascomycota > Sordariomycetes > Microascales > Ceratocystidaceae > Huntiella > Huntiella abstrusa. The sequence goes on from JAJNMT010000023.1 coordinate 431,115, forward strand.
TTGCAAATACAAACAAACGCCCTTCCATAGAACCCATAGAAGCAGGTTCCTGCCTCCTCCCGACCATCCCGGGGGAAACCAAAGCCCCCTTCTGCCCGGTGCGTCGCCCCCGGTCCATAAACACCCTTTGACCGTCTACGGCCCGGAGCCCATAATGGGCATTCACCAGGACAGTCGTCAATCAAGGTTGGAAATCGCACATGTAAGGGACCTTCCTGACAAGGAACGTGGCGGGCAATTCGGGAAGGATTTTTTTTTCACTTTTTACTTGGAATGGATGGGTTAGGTGAGTGAGGTTTCTGGGCTGAGTCACGTGTTGGACCCTGGTGTTGGACCCTAGTACTGGAGGACATGTTGGGTGACTGGCGGAGACTCGGCTCGGCTGGAGATGCCGGTGTGTGTGTGTGTGTGGACTGAGATAAGGATTTTTAGGTGAGATTTTGAGGTTACCTTGGATGAGGGGATGGCAAGAATGAGCCGAGCGTTCCGGATGCGTTGGTTTAGGGCTCTACATTCATACATACATATGCATATACCCCGCTATATCCTACTCACCTCCACGGCCGTCCTCGCTCATTCATTCATCTCCAAGTAGTGAAAACTAACAACCCCCAGAAAAAATGAACTACGCAACGCACCCCACGCTAACAACCCTCTGGCAAACCCGCCACTCCACGCCCCCCACCGCCACCGTCTCCGTCCGCAACCTCACCTCCATAATCCAAGCCGCCGATGACGCCTGGGGCCGCCCAAACCGCCCACAACCAATCCAAATCTCCGTCTCCGTAACCCTCCCCCAATCCTTCAGCCAATCGCGCCAAACCGACCAAGTTGCCGCCGACACCGTCCACTACGGCCTGCTAAGTAAGGCCGTGTTGGCCACCCTGAACCAGGTGAATTTGAGACAGATTGGGAGTTTGCAGAATCCGAATGCGCAGGTGCAAGAGGCTGTTACGGCGCGGGGGGTGTTGGATAGAGTTTGGGCGGCGTTGACGGGGGTTTCGGTGGATGGGTGGAGAGCGGGCGTTGATGGGGGGAGGGAGAGGGAGGAAAGTGATGCGTATGTTGTCCCTGAAGCGGACGTTAACGGTGGTCAACCGTTTCTTAACATGGACTATATCCGGACTCTGGAAGTCTCCCTCATGTTCCCTAAAGCGTCACTTTCCGGAGACGGCGTCAGTTTAACAGCTATGGCCGTCTTCCATGAGGACGCCGGTAAAGCCTTGAGAAGCTGGAGACATGGAGTCTCTTCAAGCGTCGTACGCAGCTATGCCGTGGCGTTGAAAATCCACAGTATGAAAGTGCCCACTCTCATCGGAATCAACGATAATGAACGGTGGGGGAAACAGACGGTAGTTACCGATGTGGAAATTGAGCGGTATGACGTCATGGGGGATTCGTTTGCTGAGTTGGAAAAGTTGGTTCATAAGGTATGTTGGGAATTTGTGTCACGTGGCTGGTTTTTATATGATTGATGGACTAACATGATTTTGACAGACTATGCATGAAAGTTCGTATGGCACGTTGGAGACGCTTGCGGAAAAGATTGGAAATACTATTAAGAGGGGATATAGACCTCGAGAAGCGGGATTCTACGATGGCCCTGAGGGATGGCAGGTCAAGATTAGTTTGTGGAAACCATCTGCTGTTCCGATGGCTGAGACGGCGGGGATTGAGTATATTGCGTAGATAGTGCTAAGAGAAAAGTGGCGTTGACTGTAAAGACTCGAAGTGTTTTATTTGCTTGTCCACGGGGGGATACGAAACGGTGCAGTAAAGGGGCCGATTACCGTTGACTACACGGCCGATGTAGTGGAGCTCGGGTTGATACAAGAGGACGTGAATGTGTTCGAGGGCCTTGATGGATTTGATACTGGACCAGTTTTTGAACCAGAGGAGCTAGACGTGTTAGTGTGTATTCAGTTGGGATATCAAAGACACTTACATGCTCAGGTTCCCGTACCAACCAGCCAAGTTTCTCTCGAACAAACTCGTCCGTGGCAATGCGTACACTCTCAACTAATCGGTCCGTCCCAGGTTCCTCCGGAATATCAAACTTACACCAAATCACCAGGTGAACAATGCCTTGTTCAAGGCCATACGGCCAGTCATTTTCAAGAATCTTCCAGTCCTTCTCCTCTTTCCACCCTCTCCCACCCTCTGTGAACCCACCACCCACAGATTCCAAGTTCCCGTCCCAGCCGATACGCTCTTTAATGACGTAGTCGAGAACGGACCCGTGCTTCTGCCTGATCTCGTGCATATACCACAGGTATTTCCTCAGGTCAAGAGGGGATCGGGAGAGGGCTGAGAGGTCGTTGTTGGTGATGATCTCGGTGCATTTTTTCCAGGTGAGAGGGACGAATGATGGTTGTGGGAGGGAAAGGACCTTTTGGCCGTGGGTGTTGAGTGTTGCTAGGTATTCGGGGACCTGTTTGGTGTGGTCGCTTGGGTGGAGGTTGACGTTCCACCAGGCGTTGGGGTCGGGAAGGTCACTTGGGGTAGTCTCTGGGTTTGTCATTTTGAATGGTGTAGACGGAATATATGAGACACGTGGATATTCTAGAAGATGGTTTATATCGACCTTACAAACTTCATCTATCGCTACCTAACCATCAAAAGAAAGTCCTGTTCCACAAGCGGAAACTCCGCTGCAGGACCACATATATGCAGATAGAAGACACACAAGAAACCCTATCCTACATGATTCTATCCTCACATGGTAATAAAAAACGACATAACAAACGGTAGCCCCCACCAAAACTAGTTGTGGCTGAAAAGGTGTATCGTAGTTTCTGGCTTACGGTGGACGGGATCAGCTGGGCAGGGAATCACTGAAAACGGGGATAATGGGATGATAGAAAGCGATTGCTTGGGGGCTGGGCTGGGCTAGAAATAGACGGGGCGAGGGTTATCAGTGGTTTGACGATAGGATAGGGGAGAATAGATTCATCTAGATTCAGTATTGCTTTTGTCTAGTTTGCATAACATTTGGAAACGAAATCTCGCGGACATGAAGAGACGTCATAACCATGGAATCTTGGGCAGAACTTGTCAGATTGTTAGTTGGGCAGCGGCGGGGTCAAGGGGAGGGAATCACGGCATAGTAGGGTGACATTACTCCACCAAACGCGGGGAAAACCCAAAGTATACACGAATACTTTGGTTAAGCCGTCTAAGTAGGCCTCACTGGAGGCCTGATTTTGGAGCTTCAAACACGTGTGGATCTGGCTGGTTGTGACATTTTCAAGGTGATTTACATGTCAAGAAGGTTCCATGAGAAGGGGAAATACCGGAATCATGGAGGGTCAAAACAAGAGACGACGAAAAGGAACTCGCGTCTATGGATTGTACATCTCCATGTACATAACATATGCATGGGCAAGGATTCTCTGCAGATAAACAATACAAGTGAAGTGACACTTACTCCCATCATCCATCACATATATTCAACGGAGGCTCTGCTTTGGCGTGGCTTACAGAATCCGCGGATGTGCGATGGCGCCGGGGTTTCTCGCTGGTCCGTCAGCCAAGTGGCTTGTGTCTCCAACAAGTATGTACTTAATTCGTGGCACCTCGATCCACCAGGGTCATAACCCTACCACATGTGATTGGTCAATTGGGTATATATGAATGACATCAAGACAGGAAATCATGACTTAACTTCATCTCACTATTTGTCCAAGATTGAGGCCATTACGGAAGGGGATACCAAATTGGTATATACCTCATTTTCTCCTTACTCCGTGGAAACTAACGGCCCACTGGGGAATTGTATATCGTCAGCCCCTCAGCCTAACGCCGGGTAATGATGTAGTATGCAGCCCAACTGTGGATATCTCGGGAGAGGTCATGAGAATAGAGGATCAGGAGCCTAAGGGGATGGAACGTTGAAAGAAGGAGGGGAGGTGATGGAAGAACGGCAAGAACAAGACAACTAGAACAACGGATTCTACTCTTCGTGCCTCCGTTAAACAGGGGACGGGTACAGTACAACATGTGCATATGTACATAGAAGGGCTGGTGAAGATGGTGGCGGGGTTAACCCTGTGCTACGGGTTTATGCACGGTGCAGATGCAAGTCCATAGAAAGCCTTGCGTTTGTTGAAGACGCGGCTGGTTTCGGGGGGTGCCTTTGGTGATGATTTCTCGATAGGTGGCCGGTTTTGATATGTTGATTTCACTTTGTGGCGGGGTTCATTTGGAACAAGACAAGGGAAATGGGAAACTTTGGATATCAAAGCATGATTATACTGTACAATACACAGCCAACCTCCTTTCCTGTTTTCTTTTCTTAGTTATTATTCCCCTTCTTCCATTCCATAGCTACAAGCCACATCCTCGTAAAGCTCGTCCCCGCTTTCAGCCAATATCATATAAAAAGCCAATGTTAAAAGTGCAAAAGCCCACTTACTAAACGAGTGAGGTGTACCAAGCCAGCAAAAATTCAATACACTAAGGAAAGAGCTAAAAATGGAAACCAACCTATGGAAAAAACAATCTTTAGCTAGACCGTAGATAGAATCTATCAAAGTCATCATCAACTTCATTATCAAGATACGTACGAATGTACCTACGTTCATCACCACTCTCCGTATTGTATACAATGTCCTACCTACCTCCTACAGCTCAAGCTCCTTTCCTAATTAGGTCCAAATCAAAGAGGGGTCCTCGCGGCACAAACCCAAGCGGGGGAAACGTATTCACCTCCCCTCCACTCACCTAAACGTAGCAACATCCCGACAAGGGAATCTCAATTCACCTCCCAAATGGTCCTTACCCCCCCGCGCCCCGCCGCCTTGCCGCCCCTTAAAGCTTCTTATTCCTTCCCATAACTGGCTTATTACTTGGTTTGGCGTGTCTGGTCTGGCAGTAGGTAGTCAACTATGCTGGTCGTTGCTTTATATCCGCGCACTCTTTTGGTGGCGGCGGTGTCTTTGGGAGTCGGTTACTCTGTATAGCTAATACATAGCCAAGTTTACTAACAATGTACTCCCCTCCCCAGCACAAGCTCCAGCCGCGATTTGATTTAAACCGGCGGGGCACCCGTCTTCTCCCTATTTCTATTTCTTCCTTCCTTTTCTTTCTTTCCTTCTTCTTCTTTCTTTTTTTACTTTCTAAATCTATCCATTGATTTGTTATCTTGGCTTGTCTTCCAAGTTTGCTCTATCGAGTCTTTATTTTCCTTCCTTCTTTTTGCAACATACCCTCCCGGTTGACGATTGTATCTCGCTCGACATATACATATCCCAATTCTCGACTTCCATATATCTACCAGAATGTCCGAGTCCAAGCCTCTTGCTACCCACCTTAAGCCCACCTCGGGTACCGGTGAGGAGGATGTCTTTGCCCGCAGACACGGCAAGACTCGCAGCCACATGGTACGTTAGATATCTACATATCCTCTTCTTCGCGATACTTGGAGCCTTAGCTATGTCTTGGTGGGGTACGGATTCGCCGACCTACCACAGACGCGCCTATATTGCCCTGCCCCACTATCAAGCTTCCCAGCTCAGCTATGTACGCATATGCGAAAGAACCCCTCACATATATATCGAATTACCCCCAAAAAAGTGCCCATGGTCATACCACTCTTCATCCGATTACTGCCCCCTTTTCTCCCGCTTTTCATCGCATTTACTTTACCGGAGTACATACATACGTCCAAGCAGCGTCAATTTATTGCTCGCTTGTTGGGCTGTGTTCCTGACTCTACTTGATCCCCTGTTCATGCACCGTCTAGAAGGGAAGCGAATACCATATGTACATGCTGCATGCTACATGGTTGACGCCTTGTCCTCCTTTGGTTGGTAGCTGTCAGCCTGTGGGTTGGGGTTTGCACTACCCAGGCATATCTGCAGATGCGCTTTTTATATGCGCTTTGCACATCACTCTTGGAAACACCATCCTGCTATTTGCCGTGTTGCACGAGACTTTTTGGAATTTACCTGGAGCTTCTTGTAGCAAACTATACTTATGCAAAGAGCGGGACTAGTCTGCGCAAGTTGCGACAAGATTATGTTAGTTTTCAGATGAGCTACCTGGTCTCCTGTAGAGTTGTCTCTTGCCTTGTCCATATTGGATTGTCTTTTGTAGAATCCAAGAGATGACTATATCTTGGACTATATCTTAACCCACAATGCCACTCACAATCTTTTGCTTCCCTCTTCTTCTCCTCTCCAGTCGCATTCGATTAAGCCTCTAAAATGTCTAAATCACTAACAACCCATTCCGCCTCTCAGGCTTTCGAGAACACCTCCACCAACGTTGCCGCCGCCCAGATGCGCAATGCCCTGACCAACCTTGCCGAGACCGTTGAGGACCCCGAGCAGAAGGCCATGTTCGAGACCGAGATGGACAACTTCTTTGCTCTCTTCCGTCGCTACCTTAACGACAAGGCCAAGGGCAACGCCGTGTAAGCTTATACCCCAAAAGTACATAACACCCGGTTACACAAATCAACTAACGCCTTCCCGATTTAGCGACTGGGACCGCATTCGTCCTCCTGCCAGCGGTCAGGTCGTTGACTATGATGATCTCGCTACTACCGAGACTACTCAGTTCCTGAGCAAGCTGGCTGTTCTCAAGCTCAACGGTGGTCTTGGTACCTCGATGGGTTGCGTTGGTCCCAAGTCGGTTATTGAGGTCCGTGATGGCATGTCCTTCCTGGATCTTTCCGTCCGTCAGATTGAGTACCTCAACAAGACCTACAACGTCAACGTCCCTCTGGTTCTGATGAACTCGTTCAACACCGATGAGGACACCGCTGCCATCATCAAGAAGTACGATGGTCACAACCTCGAGATTCTTACCTTCAACCAGTCTCGCTACCCCCGTATTCTCAAGGACTCTTTCTTGCCCGTCCCCAAGAAGGTCGACTCGTCCATCAACGAGTGGTACCCCCCTGGTCACGGTGACGTTTTCGAGTCTCTGTACAACTCCAAGATTCTCGACCAGCTCCTTGAGCGTGGTATTGAGATTCTTTTCCTTTCCAACGCCGACAACCTCGGTGCCGTCGTCGATCTCCGCATTCTCCAGCACATGGTTGAGACCAAGTCTGAGTACATTATGGAGTTGACCAACAAGACCAAGGCCGATGTCAAGGGTGGTACCATCATTGATTACGAGGGCTCTGTCCGCCTTCTTGAGATTGCCCAGGTCCCCAAGGAGCACGTCAACGAGTTCAAGTCCATCAAGAAGTTCAAGTACTTCAACACCAACAACATCTGGCTCAACCTGAACGCCATCAAGCGTGTTGTTGAGAACAACGAGCTCGAGATGGAAATCATCCCCAACGGCAAGACCATCCCCGGTGACTCCAAGGGCGAGTCGGACATTTCCGTCCTGCAGCTCGAGACCGCCGTCGGTGCTGCCATTCGCCACTTCAACAACGCCCACGGTGTCAACGTGCCCCGTCGTCGTTTCCTCCCCGTCAAGACTTGCTCTGATCTCATGCTTGTCAAGTCGGATCTCTACACGGTCAAGCACGGCCAGCTCCAAATGAGCCCCAACCGCTTCGGTGACGCCCCGCTTATTAAGCTCGGTGGTGACTTCAAGAAGGTGTCTGACTTCCAGAAGAGAATCCCTAGTATCCCTAAGCTGATTGAGCTTGACCACCTCACCATTACCGGTGCTGTCAACCTTAACCGCGGTGTGACGCTCAAGGGCACAGTCATTATTGTGGCGACTGAGGGTAGCACCATTGACATTCCTCCTGGTTCCATTCTGGAGAACGTGGTTGTTCAGGGTTCGCTGCGTCTTCTGGAGCATTAAGTGTTGGTCCCTTTATTTTTTTCTTTTTCGCTTTTTTTGTTTTCCGGTTTGCTTATTTAATGTCTTGGGGTTCCCGCGTCCGCGCGTGTACGTATTTCTCTCACCTTGTTGAGACGGTTCTTGTTTTTCTTATGCCGCCGTCACCTTGTCGTTGTGCATGTTGGCCATTTTTGTAGAAAAATAAATAAATAGAGAATCTTTGGATTCTTTTCTTCTTCATTATTCTCTTTTTTTTGTTTGGTTCATTACTTTATTGTGATTATGACTAATTATGTAGGTGTGTATTCCGACTGACCAATCGACTTATGCTTCAACCCTCACCCGACAATCAGGGCAATACCACTTCCCATTCGGCTCGCTCCGTAACCCAACACATGACCAGTGAAACCACTCGTATGGACAATCGTCGTTATCACACGCAACCATGTCTCCAAAACTCACCTTTTGACACCGACAGTATTTTTTGTTGTCACCCGACTCATCATACTCAGCCTCCCCCATCTCATCGTCATCCTCCCCCGGAGGTAAATGAGCCGATAACCCACCGCCTGGGCCCGCCCGTGCATGGAACACCGGCGTGTTTGGTCTACTAGCTGTCGGATTCCGCGGGGATGCAGGAGTTCCCATGGGAGTACCAGTGGTGGATGTAGGACCCGCGGCAACACTGTTGGGGATAGACTGGTGGACAGACTCGGAATCTGACGAGATGTCACTAGCGCTTGAAGCATCGGAGAGTTCCGAGTCGCCGGCGTTGGATGCGGGCGCCTTGGGAGCTTTCCTTTGACGGGCTTTGGAAGGGTTACTTGCGGACTTCTTGCGGGTAGGACCAACAGACGGGGGGTTGATGGATTTGCGGTTAGGAGGGACGGGGGCGTTCGGTTTGGGGTTTGTCCGGGGACCGGCGCTTTCGGGACGAGCTACGGAGGGGAGATGTGGCGTAGCGGATTTGGGAGTTCCCGGAGCGGTGGCGGAGTGGCGGGCTAAAGCGCTTGTGGGTGGGGGGATGGCCGTGGAGGAACTGAGACGTGGACGCTTATTGGGGGCATTGGCAGGGTTTGTGTGACGCGGTACCTGCGGAGCGGCTGGGCTTGCGGGGACAGAGGCAGTATTGGGTGTGTAAGGGTTGCTGGGACGAGCCGAAGTGGGTGTGTATGGGGAGGGTGAAGCTGCAGACATTGCCGTACTAATAGAGAGAGCGGCGGGGTGCCGAGTAGAGATGACCGATGGAATTTTGTTGGCTGCTGATGGGCGTAAAAGAGAAGGGACCTCATCAGGCTCAGTGAAGCCGGGTTCCGCACGGTCGTAAAGAAGTTTGAGCTGTACATCTAACGCTCTTAAATGTTTGTCCATGATAGTCTGAAGACGCTGAGACAAAGCCAACTTCTCAGCAGCAATCTTGTCCGCCTTTTGATAGTTTTCTCGAACCTGCATCTGAAGGGCCTCCTCTTTTGGGTTTGGCATGTGACTCCCATTGTTTTTATACCATTTCTGCATCTTGGCATCCCGATCCTCAGCTATACTGAGACACTCGGCATAATGACGGTCTTTGTCCCTGATCTCGTCTTGGATAAATCGGATTTCATCGGGGAGGTTCTGGACGCGGTTGAACCAGTCATCGAGGATGACGGCGGGGTCCATAGGCTCGGCGAGCGGCATCTTCTTGACGAAGTCGATGGAGAGGTCGTCTCTAGGCATTTTGTTAATTTTAAAGCGGAGGACGAATAAGTCGTGATATGCTGGGAAATGAACTACTCAAAGGACGGGACACTCCCCGAAGGCACGAGACCTAACACAGGATCTGAACGCAATGTAGGTAAGGCCAAAGGTATGAGATATCACCAAGCCAACGAGGTCATGAAGCAAGAAGCAAACAAGAACGAGTAAAAGCAAGAATCAAAACAAGGTATACAAGACTCGTCAACGAAAGGGGCTTCAGTAAAATGACAGTAAAGTAAACAATAAAAGTAGACAATGAAGTATAGACAAAAGTAACACAAGACAAAAGGGAAATTTCACCTCAACTGGGCAATAGATGATGTTGCGTGTAAGCCAAAAGCACAGCCAGTCAAGCAAGCGAAAAAAAGCCAAATGCCAAGCTTGAATTTGCTACAAGCAGCTTGACAAATGACAAGTGTTTCTTACAACAAGCGATACAACAAACGGATAGCAACAGCGGCGTATTAGGGTTGAACAAAACAAAAGGGAAGGTATATAAGAAAACAAGTGACTTGGTAATGTAGTACAGATCAGATGACAAAAGCAAAAAAAGAAGAAATCAATGGATGGTTGAGACGAGGAAAGGAAGAATGAATATGGACAAGGCTTAATCAAGGGCTCACCTTCTATTTCCTTGACAGCCAAGCAGGGTCTGTTCCCGGCTCTGATAAACAGTGGGCTGGTTTGTGACTGAGTTTGGAGTTGCCTGTACTGCAGTCGTTGTTGGAGACTGGGGTTTATGCAGTCTCGGCGTCAATATAAGAGCTGAATTGGATCTAGACGTCAAATATTGTATGTACAATGTATGTACGCTATCCTTCGGGGTTATTGTAGACTGTTGGTGGGATACCGGAGCTGGATGAACAGCGCCTTGATTGACGATTTTGAGTGGGGATCTCTCAGAGTCCGTGTACAACAGGTGGGTCGGGCGATTTTTGGACTGGCTGGGTTGGGACGGATTTGACCCAAGCAAGCAGGCAAATAAGCAAGCGACCGAAGAAGTCAAGCGCAAAAGGAAAGTCGCAATAATGCGATATCAAGAGGAGTGAAATGCAACGATGATTTTGATAAGTAGCGGAGAAAATATCAATAGTCAAAGCTACTCACTAGATTTTTTCACTTCGTTTACTAATGTGGAAAGAAGGCTAGGCTTAGGAATGCGCAGATTTACTGTTTTTTTTTTCGTAGGTTCTTTCATCTATTGACGTCAGGTGAGGCTGGCCAATCCTGTGATTCCTTTGTAGCCTTGTTAGTGCTTTCCTGGATGTCTCCGGGGGCTGCCAGCAGCTGACAAATCAGCCTGGCAGGTGTTGAATCTAACTAGAGGTTTAATGCACGTGAATTGTAAATGCGGGATTGAATTGATGATTAGACTTTACACAACATTTGCGACGACATATAGATACGGTTGCGATTAGATCTTTGTTAGACGCTGCGGGACGAATTCATTTATCAGTGTCTTGATTGCTTGTTTCTAAACACAAACCACGGATTCAAATCCTCACCTCCGTATAATGAACCCACCACCACCACCACCGTCCCGGCTTCCAACCGACGGGCCGCCCGACTTCGAACCCTGTACCGCCAAAACCGAAGTCCCATTCGAATTCAAGTTCCGCACGCCCAAACCAAACTACCTCCCGCACATTTCGGACCGCGGCGACGATTACTCTATAATAGACCAAACGGCGATCCCGTTACAGATCCACGGAAAAGATGCCTACGACAATTACTATTCACAATGTGAACGACAAGCGCTGGAAATGGGAATCGAGAAGCCCAGGGGAAGACAGGTCTCGTTCCATTGTAATCCTGAGATGGAAAAACACCATTTTGGCAAGACGCATCCTATGAAGCCGTGGCGGTTGACGTTGAGTAAGAGTTTGATTACGTCGTATGGAATGATGTTTGCTATGAATAATTACCTGTCGAGAGCCGCGACATATGAGGAATTGCATGAGTTTCATTCAGCCGAGTATCTCGACTTCTTAGCTACCGTACCGTCAGAAGCTGTTCCGCGAGAATACACGGAAGCTGAAGACATTAAGCATAGTTTGGGCGGTAGTGACTGTCCGATTTTCGAGGGTGTTTATGATTATGCTTCCATGTCAGCAGGCGGGTCCATTGACGCGGCGCGCAAGATATGCAATGGGCAAAGTGAAATTGCCATATCATGGGGCGGTGGCCTCCATCACGCGAAAAAGAACGAAGCGTCGGGGTTTTGCTATATCAACGATATTGTCTTGGCTATTCTTCAACTGCTGCGGTACTATCCGCGAGTGTTATACGTGGATATTGACGTGCACCATGGAGACGGTGTAGAAGAGGCTTTCTGGAGTAGTGACCGGGTTATGACTTGTTCGTTCCATAAGTATGATCCTAACAATTTCTTCCCTGGGACGGGCGCCTTGGATGACAACGGTCCACGGAGTGAACATAACCCCGGTGCCCACCACGCTGTAAATGTGCCACTGTCGGATGGTATCACAGACGAGCAATACAAGGAGCTTTTCCAATCAGTAATCAGCAAGATTATCCAGACCTTCCGCCCGAGCGCCATTGCCCTCCAATGCGGCGCCGATTCACTAGCCGGAGACCGTCTTGGCCGCTTCAACCTCCAAGTCCAAGGTCACGGAGCCTGTGTCGAATACATCAAGTCTCTGAACATTCCCATGATAATGTTCGGTGGAGGTGGATATACGCCGCGTAACGTGGCAAGAGCATGGGCCTATGAAACTAGTGTGGCGATTGGTTATCAGGATGTAATCAAGGCCAATCCCATCATCCCGATGCACACGCCGTGGCGCAAGCAGTTCCGACAGGAGTCTTTACTCCCCACGGTCCAGGAGATTCTCGGCGACCCACGACCTAATAAGAATACACCAAAGAAGATTAATGACATTATCGCGCATATCTCGGAGCAACTGCGGTTTGTCAATGCCGCGCCGAGTGTTCAGATGCAGGACATTCCGAAGGGCACGGAGGATATGCGGGCGGATGTGGAAAGGATGATGGCCGAAGAGATGTTGGAACGGGATGATAATATGCGGAAGCGGAAAGAGAAGGCAGTAGGGACACCAATGGAGTTGGTTTAGAGTAACGTAAATAATTTATGATCAGCCTATATGTATTGCATTGTTGATATTTTTGTGTCTATGTACATGGATGATTAAGCTTCGCTAAGGGAACCATAAGCAGCATCGCAAGCTTCATTCTCCAGTGCTCTCCGCTTAGCCCTACGAACACTAAGTCCTACAAACGAGACCAAGGCAACACCCAAAGCCGCGCCGATGCCCATCAGCATGACATTCACCGGAGCCGGATCCCCCTTGAATGTGACGTGAAACAAGTAATCCAGACCCGAGCCCGAGAAATTGAATAACCCCGCGAGACAGATAATCGTCCCGTACACAGTGCCAAAGGTCTTGAAACCAAAAACCTTGGCGGTGTAGTCACTAACAGCAGTGTAATAAAAGGGACGATAGACAACGAACAGACAGACGCCCGCGTACGCTGCGAGTGGGGATGATAAGAGACCGAGGAAACCGATGAGAGTGGCGGTGGTGACGAGAGTCGATAGGACACTAACCGTTGATACATTGTCCAACAGAGTACCAATAAAGGGAATCGAAAAGAGCCCGCCCAGTGGCAAGGCAAGATCGAAAAAGTTATTCAAGGCCGCTGCCTTGTCAAGGTCACCGAAGATAACCTCGTATTGAGGACGGACTGTTGCTACGAAGTAATTGATTCTTGTCATCTGGACAACGGTGAATGCACAGATTAACATGAACCAAGGAGAGGTAAGTTGCTTCTTGATAGTCGCATCATGCATGACGCCCCAAACACCCGAGGTAGCATTCTTCTTGGCCTCGGCGGCGGTAGCGGTAGCGGTGGTGGTGGATGGGTTGGTAGACAAGAGATCAGAAATGTCTGCTACGACGGAGGCACGACGGGTTTCTTCGGTAGACGAGGAGAGAAGAGCCGTATGTTCGGTTACTTGATCGTCTAGGATAGCGGTGGCTGTCTCAGCTAGTTCACCCGTTGTCTTGTAGCTCTTGGACGGAAGAATGGTAAGCTGAAGGATGATAATGACAATAGGGACAATAAGGTAATAGTTGAAAAAGTCCCGGTGCCCAAACCCACCCGAAGACCTTTCATATAACACCCTATAGACCAAAAACAACGCCGAAGAAGCGTCAAAAGCCCCCGTCAACAACGCCAGAATCAAGCCCGAATGTCTCGGGAACGCATTACTCAGCTGGAAAGCCGAGATATACGTAAACGGGCCACCCAGCGCCAAAAACGCATAGCCCACCAAGAACCCATCAAACGGGACCGTCTCCGCATTCGCCAGGATTGCCGCACCAATGAAAAGGAAGACAGCGCCGAGAAGCGAGCAGACACGCGGACCGTGAGAGTCAAGAAGGAAACCGAGAGGGAGAGCGGCTACGTTGGTTGTTACGGCGGCTACGGTGAACATCATGTTTAGATGGATTTCCACACATGTGTTGACAGCGTCAGGGTTGTTGTCTGGTGAGTCGGTTGATGTGAGACATTGTGGACGATAGGCCCCTTCAGCTTTCAAAACGGGTTTCAAGGCCGCATAGCCAAAGACGACACCCGAAGACAGAAGACAGTAGAACACCGTCACGGCAACCTGGACTGTGGATTGTTAGTATATGTGATCCCCTATACATGCATGGAAAAGAACTCACGAATGCGCTTCCACTGGGGAACTTCAAATGCGCCAACAGCCGCAGCCGGCGGCTTTCCAAGAGGCGCCCATGCCTCTGGAAGGGGATTAAAAGAGAGTTTCCGAGACCGTGTGGACGCAGTCGATAACCGACGAGTAGCAAAGGGTGAGCCGGGAGGAGGATCAACCAGCGCAGAGAGAGACGGGGAGGCGGGCGTTGTAGTGAATGTTTCAAGGGAACCGACTCTTTGCATCTTCTTTGTTATTATGACTATAGGTATATAAGATGGAATAAAAAACTGAGAAGAAGAGAATACTAGGTGAGAACCGATAGGACTTTTATATACTGATTGTATTATCTATGTCTATTATATACAAGGAGATAACAGCGCTGAAAAAAAATCTGCCAAATGCCGCAACGATGCTCACTACACCAAGTAGCTTCAGCCCTCGTCTATGTCGCATACCAGGATTACCTCCAACGGCGCCAACGACCTCCAAGATGCGACTCCATCCCGTAATTGCGGCATTCCTACAGGCATTGTACAACATGAATAGCCCGTCCAAAACAACAAAATCTCCATGTCCAAAAACCAAAGAAACCCACCATTTCTACCAAAAGATAACAAAAAACATCTTCAGCCTGTTGATAACAACGGCCGCTAATATGTACACCCATCACATCACATAATAACACCCGATTAGGATAGTGGGGGTTCGAGAAGCGGAAGCGGAGATGGAAGCAAAAAATGATGACAAGACTGGGACTCGAACCCAGGCGGATTTCTCCATCAGGAATTTGCGTTAAGGAACGACCTTAACCTGACGCCATAACCAACTCGGCCATCTTGCCGTTCGTTGAAGAACCGAAGGGTATGGGTCATTATGAATGAAGCCGATTGTCCGGCATGATTTTTTTTGAAAAAGGTCTATAGATCTACAGTAACTCCCCCGAGACACCGAAGCCCGCCTTCAACTGTCCCCACCGGTCCCCTCTAACCGTCAAAATCGCACCGACCCTCTCACACTCCTCCGCCGCTCTCCCTTCCACCGGGCCAACACCCGCCGTTAAGTCAAGCCACTTGCGTAATAAGACCTTCTGCTCCCTAGTTGTAACACCCACAACTGAGATACCTCTATCAACACAGGCTTCCTTGATTTCCACATCTGACAGTTCCTCTTTCACCCAGTCACGACGGAGAAGACCATCGTCAATAGCGAGATGACGTAACCGAGGAGCTCCAACGAGGTTCCAGTAAATGGGTGTTAATAGACCGGCGGTGATGGTGTCGAGACGAGAAGAGATTAAGGAGAGGGAGGTGAGGATGTGGCGACGGGCTTGGTGGAGTGTTTCCTGGGAGAATGATGATGACCCCGTAAGACCTAGAGGGAGAGATCTGGACAGGTGAATTAGAGACTTCACCCTGCGGTCTTCCGCGGCAGATATAAACGAAGATACCTGACTAGGAAGTCGACAGGTTCCAGGCATAACACCCCGGATATACCACGCAATAAACGGCGTCAACTCCCCACAAATCAACAACAAAAACCCAAAAATCGGAAGCCGTAAAACATCATGAGCACTCCGTCTCATAAGTATCCACTCCGCCCGACAAAGATACCCCGGGACCTCCCCCTCCCTAAAATAATCCTTCCTCACAACCCGAGCCTTCGGCAACCACGCCTCTTCCGCTCTCGCCATAAGTATCTTCTTCGCCGTAACGACATTCTTCAAGCCCGTTTTATAGAACGTCAAATACGCCTTCCCCAGGTTAAAATAGTAAGCAATCTTCGAGCCACCATCCGTCTTAACTGGCGTATCGAGTGGTGGTGGAAGCGTTTCGATTGGCGGGTTTACAAGAGATTCCGGGTATGAGAGGGTGGGAATTGGTCCGGCGGGTGCCGGCGGTTTATAAGGAGGAGCGACTTTCCCGGGGCGGATATACCGTGGTTTTTCGAAAAGAACATGACATGAAGAGAACTGTGCCAAACGAGAAACACCCATAACCCGACTCATCGGCCCGGGCCGAGCCCGTAGAAAAATCGCCGCTGACATGTTGTATTTGTCCTAGAAAAGTAACCTATACACATCCACGCATGTAACACGAAATAACATGTGAAAAATCCCAGCTACCACGCTGACTAACAAACCCTTCTTAGGGTCCACTTTACCAATCGCACCCATCAGCCAACAAGCGGGCCAACTTCTCCAACCAGATCTTATCAACCTCATCAAAACCCGCCGTCTCCACACAATCCAAGTCCATAACTCCAACAACCTTCCCATTGGCCACCAGCGGAATGACAATCTCACTCTTGGTAGCCCCATCACAAGCAATATGTCCAGGGAACTTCTCCACATCCTGAACAACCTGTGTTTCCCCCTTCGTAGCCGCAGCGCCACAAACCCCACGGGAGAACTTAATAGTTTGACAGGCCGGACGGCCGTGGAATGGACCGAGGATTAACTGGTTTGGTACGGCGGGGTCAAGCACGTAGAAGCCCGTCCAGTTGGCGGAGGATGATGGGGCGGGGAGGGACTTGTATGCGTGCCAGATCATTGATGAGGCATTGGCGAGGTTACTAGGTTGTTAGTTTACGTTGTGTGTGGACTGCATGGACTTACCAAACCTGGAATTTGTTAGTTTATCAATATTCATGAAAATACGTCACAGTCACAAGACCTACCCAGTTCCGCGAGTCAATGAGTAACCCCTCCATCTCAGAAACTAACTGCGCCAGAACCTCCTCCTTAGAAAGGCCTTCACCAAAGTTTGTAGAATCCGCATGAACCTATTCCCGTTAGTCTGACATCCGTCTCACACACCGACTCATTACCCACCATCTTCAAATATGAAATATCAAATACCAAATATCAACAAAATTCCAAATAACCATTCATTTTTTGTAAAAATCCACTACAAGCTCTTAAAGCTAATAACCCCAATATACAACCCTAATCATGACATCACCATTGCAAATAACGAATCCGTCAAACCGAACTGGTCAATTTATCAATATCAATACATCCACTAGTCTAAATAAAACCACCTCACTGACAGATAACACCGGATTGTCTAATAGCCTGGATATCCCAAGTCCTTGACGTAGAATAAGGACATAATGTTCTTAGTAGACCTTCTTCTTCTCGTCGATGCTGAATTGGCCGGGGCCGCTGTTGACCAGCAGGAGCAGACCGCCGACGATGGAAAGGATTTGGAAGAAATCGTACTTGGCAAAGTCCTTGTGGGGGTGGTGCTCGTGAAGCTATTGAAAGAAAGTTAGTTTTAATAAACTATGGGGATAATTCGAGACAAAGGAAACTTACAGTCCAGAAGTTGTTGACCAACAAGTTGAAGCCGCTCAGAATGACGACCAAAAGAGTTGCGCTAAACTTGGCCTTGAAACCAACAACAACCATGACACAGGCAATAGCGCCAATGATGGAAACAACAATTCTCCATACACTCCATTCACCAGCCATAATAAAGCCAAGGAACAAGAAAATCAACAACACGCGACCAGCCAACTGGAAGTACATCTTGCGATCCTTCTCATCCAGTGTAGGCAAGCCAGCAAAAGCCTTAGTCTTGCGCACCCAGCTGTCACTCAAAACCATCAACAGACCACCAATAACGGACAGATTGCGCAGGAAGAAGTTAATGTCGAAGATAAGACCGTACCCGAGAGCTTGCGCGACGACAACGCCCATAAGGCCAAAGACGGCGTAATCAGAGAACTTGCGGATGATGACGAGACTGGAGCCAAGAATCATAGCTAACACGTTGATTATGAGGAACAGATGGGTGAGAAAATACGGCATGCTACGGAAATCGTGCAGGTAAATAACCTGATCGTTCCATTGAGTTATAATGCGAAGGGAGTCTTCGAGGAAGGTGACGACAATGAGGAAACGGCCGATGGCGGGAAGAAAACTGTTGGTGCATTGGTTAGCTAAGGTTATCTAGATGGTGTATGTGGAACAATCAGACTTACGGCTTAATGGGCTCACTAATGGAGTCCAACGCATCTTCAATCTTATTAGTGAATCCCCGAATCTTCTCCAGAGGACCCTCTTCAGCACCGGCGGGCGAACCAAAAGATTGAGGAGCGGCTCCCATGCCGTAGCCCATGGGCATGTTACCGCCACGATGTTGAGCCATTGTTGGTGTGTAGATTGTTTTGATTTTTGAAAAGCGATGGTGGAAGATGATGTATGGATTGTATGTAGACGGAACTGTAGTTCACAGACGGGGGTTAAAATGGACAAGTCAGTCGTACGTGGAGCTTTTTTGGAGAGGTAGGATTGGTTGATGAATGCGACGATTATGGTGGATTCGAAAGGTGTATTAGAGGTGCAAATTAGCGTGGAGTGCCCCTTCGTAGTGGGTTTGAAGGAAGAAGAAGGTAGTCAAGTACGCAAGTAATGTTGTGATGAATAAGAAGTGAAAAAAAAGCGTCAAAAAGGAAGGAAAATCCAGCCAAAAAAATGAATAAAGAAAAGAAAATTGAAAATACGAAACAATTCAAAATTCAATTGTTCAATGGTACCCAAGGCTTTTTATTCTTTTTGTCGCGACCCGAGGACTATCCAGACATGTGTGAAAAAGACACGATGGCTGTTATACCGTCTTCAAAGCTTGTTTCGCGGGGTTTCGGAAACCCTGGCGAATTGGGATGGTTTCCTTGGTGGTTGTAGTGGGGCTGTTTGGTGTTTTTAGTGGACTAGGGGGTTCTATATTGATTGACTTGTAGGGAAGGCGAAGTTTTATGGTGGATGGTCCTTGTGAGTCTGCATAGCGCTCGCTCGTTTTTTTGCTGGTCAGGGCAGATATGTATCGGATTTTGGTGATGGGTTATGGAAGGTTTGAGCGAGTCAGGTGGTTTAGAGTTTACATGGTTTGTTGATCAATGATAGTCAGACTGAACAATAAGAGGTTATCTTGTTTGAAACTTGACGTGTAGAGATGTCTACAACTACATACGTATGTAAACATTCTTTCTCCCTACATCCTTAAAGCTCATCCCTAACTTCAATCAATAACCAAGCTCTTTGACGAAAAGAAAGCTGAAAGAACTTAAAATAAGTCACTGAATAAGTCCATTCATCTATTTATAACACCAACCAAAAGCAGCACTAATCCACATGGTCCCTAAATCCATCCATTATCATCAAAATCCACCGTTCTTCGCGAAACTGCGTTCGGACCTCAAATTCACGTTTCGCCAGTCCATCCAACACCAGAAGTGGGTCACCCTTTTCAACCCGCGACACTCCCATCCCTCGCTTCACTTCTCCGTCCCGTCGATATATCTACAAACTACGCTCTCGGACTTACACCGTGACTGTGTCCGTGTTCTTTCATCCATATGCCCCGGTCCCTCCGTCCAAGTCTGTTTCATTCACGTCTGTGCTTAGAGGGTTTAACCCTACTATAGTTGTACGACTGTGTATATGTGTGTTACCGAATAAATTATAGACATAAAACTAGATGAACCTAACGCCGAATTGAGATGTGTGTAACTAAGAAATGTAAACTAGAGAGCCTGTCCAGGATGAACTTCATGGCGAACTTCTTGGCTACTTCCACTGGAACTATCTTCATCTGGTTTTCCGACTTCATTCTCACTTGGGGTCTTGGGGGATTCAACACCGGATAATATGCCAGCTTCCATTTCCACGGGGGCAACGGGAGCGACTGCTTCCACGGGGGCAGAGACTGGAGGATATCCTGGGGTTTGGGACATTTGAGGGTAGGCAGGGTACATTTGCAAAGGATGCTGCTGAGGGTATCCCGTAAAACCAGGCCAAACTTGTCCTTGAGCAACAGGCACTTGACCATAGTTCATACTTGGGTGATAACCCATTGGCGGGGAAACACTCTGTGACTCGGCAAAAGCGGGAGACGTCGGCGGCGAGGTGAACCCTGGAGTACCGGCCTTGGAAGGAGGCACATCAGAGGACATGGTATTGACCGAGGGACCAGTTTGAGCACCACCCCAAGGCCAGTACCGTTTTTGAGCCCAGGCTACACCACCACGACGGCCACAGAAGTAGAGAAGGATGGCGGAGATGAAAAGGACTGCAATAGCACCAATGACAATACCGGCAATAGCACCGGAAGAGAGACCATGGGATGAGGTGGAGCTCGAAGAAGAACCGGAGGATGCTGAAGATGAAGTGGATGATGACGAGGTAGAGGTGGGGTCGGCTTCAGATGGCCAACTATCCGTAGGGGTCAGTTGGATTGTAGCTCCAACGGCAAGATCGTAGTAATGTTGGTAAGTGAAGTCCTCGGTTTTGTTCTGTAACACAAGTTAGCTGGCATCCCGGTAACATAACCGTCAAAAGAACTTACCGGGTTGATAGCCCCGACCATGTGGTTACCCGTGCAAGAGTTCTCAGCACCACAGTAGTAAAAGATAGGTTGAGTATCGTTGATAGTAACTTCGTATGTCGGGACATCATCGATATTAACTGTCGTCGCGTTCAAAGTGCCACTCCAGAATCCTGTTTCACCCGGATACGCAAGGTTCACGGGGATACAAGCCTGTTCGTAGACACCTTGAATTACACTATGACCAGTAGGGAAGAACAACCATTTCACCACATCACCGACTGAGGCGTAAGTGATATTCGGTTCCATAGAGTGACCAGAGTTCTAAACAACCTTATTAGTTTCCAAGTTCCACAGCGTAAGAAAGCGGGGTAACTTACTCGGCCGACATAAACCGTATGTGTGGAGACAGCAGAAGTCGAGGTAGCTGTAGCAGAGCTTGAATCCGTAGTAGTAGCGACATCCTCAGCCAACGCCATCCCAAGTAGTCCCACAAGGGCTGTAAACGTTGAACGAAGAAGCATTTTGTCTATAATATTAACCAGATACAAAAAAGGATATCTATACCTAGCCAAAGCAAAAGGAAAAGAAAAAGAAGAGAAGGGAAGCGTGAAAGAAGGTCAGAGGAAACCTCAGGCTATATGTATCGCAACTTCAAAGAAACCCGGGCAAACAAACATAGCCTATTCCGGCCTGGCTGACTGACTTATGTCCGTACATAGCCAAGATAGCTGTATGGTAGGAGAGAATACGGAGGCGGGAGGTAGATAAAGAAACTGAAAGAGGGCAAAATTTTCTGATTGTTGGAGTTTTGTTGTCTCGGAGAGTTCATTTGGTGTGGGCAGTCTACATTAAGTACCCGGAAAGCGGGGATATCTGACGTTTCGGCGACTTAGTTAGACTCGTGATGTTGTGAAAATTTAGATGTATATTAGGCTTTTCGATATACATTGGAGATGTCCATCCCATCTTGAAGCCATCTTTTCTGCATCATCGACCGTTACTTTCATTCCCGCCTTTGACTTGACTTAGCTCCCAGTCAAAGAAGCTTGGCACCAACCAACCATCCCTCCAAATGCGGAACCTCTTTGATGCCCCGTTCAGTCTAATCCTAAAGTACCTTTTCCTTTTCCCTTCACCCAAAGAACCAAACAAATCAGTCAAAAAAAAAACTCTATTATTGCAAACACATATAAACAAGACCCTTCTACTAACCCTATACATACATATCCTACACACTACTTGGTCTTGACCTTGGCCGTCTTTCCGAACCATCCCAATTCGGAGATCATGCGGACGACACACCAAAGGTAACAAATAGAGAATCCGGCAGCGCCAAGACCCACGTTGGCTACAGTCCAGAGATCGGGCTTGTCAGCAGGTGGAGGGATGAAGGCCTCAACAGCGTGCCAAACTAGCATGACAATGTAGAATACACCGTGAAGCACATTGACGCCGACCCGGCCCCACCATGCAATTTTCCCGGAACTTTCAGTTCCTGCCATGCTGAACAAACTAGGGAATGGGACACCAAGAAGATAAGCCCAAAGTAAAGTAACAACAGCATAGGGCATAGCCAGGTCCACACGCTTAAGCAATGGGAAGCAAGTCCACGCTCCAAGAAGATTGGCAAAGGCAACCCACCCGCGCATATCAGAACGTAAACCATGCTTGCCCGCAAGAAGAAGAGTCATGGGCATCAATGGGAGAAGAACAGACTTCTCATGCACTTGGTATGAGAAGAGGAAGAAAGACCAGGCAGTAGCAGCTACTGCGTAGGGAAGGAGAGACTTGCGAGGGTACAAAGCCAAAAGAACATTTGGCGGCGCCGCAGCAGCAAGAGTCAATATGAGAGAAGCACGCTGAAGAAGGGGAGCCGGGAACTGAGAAAGCTTAAAGACAACGTTGGCCGCGCACCAGAAATTGGCAACCTTGTCTTCAAACAAACCACGGGCAAAGGGGAAGACACGGTGGATGACCTGGACTAGTTGTTGCAAAGGCGGGTAATACGCGGCTTCACGGTCAACCATGTCATCCAGGAAACTCAGGATTGGCAATGGGGCGGGCGGCCCGTCAAAGTCCGGACGGGTGTCGAGACCAGCAGCGTGGTCACGGACTGCTCCGAGGAGAATAGGAGCAAGAAGGATAGCGAAGGAGACGGCGGTCACGGCACCAATTGATAGGAGACGGCCGGGGTTAACTGCCGGGAAGATGCAGGATCCGAGGAGGTAGGCGAAGACGGGGAGAGCATAGTACAGGGCCATCTGCTTGAAACCAAGAGCGCAAACGAAGAACAAGGCACTCCAGAGGTAGCGGTTCGCAAGCATAGAGGACATGGAGGCAATGGCGAAACCCAACATGACGGTGTTATATTGGAAATGCGCGTGGTCGATAAGTAAGGTAGCGGGCTGGAGGAGGATAGCGCAGAGAGCTACGGAAGAGGAAAAGGTTGTGACGCTGCTAAGACGGCTATACCGACGGACGAAGACGGTTAAGGCGGGCACGTAGATGAGGTATTCGGAGATGAGAACAGTGGCCCGCATAAACACCTTCAAGTTGGGGTCTTCCAGGCCGCGCGAGGAGAAGAGAGCGAACCATGATGGGTTAATTAAAGAGCCGATCTTGCCGCAGAGAAGACTGTGGTAGGCGGTCAAGGGAGGGTAATCTAAACCCCACCAGTCGAGATCATGGAAATACCATTGTGATAACGGCAGGTGAAGTGTAATTTCCATCCAATGTCTCTGCGCTTCAAAGTCACCAAACTTGGGCGGCGAGTTAAGCCCCGAGTATCCCCATAACGAAACAGCCCACCGGAGGAGTCCGGCCACAAGTAATGTCGGCGGAAGTAGGTCCCACGATGTAAGTCCCGAGCGAGCCGGGTAAAAAAACGACGCAAGCGGGAAATTTGGCGGCGCAACGGGTCCACCGGTACCGGTTGCCGAGGACGAAGAAGGCGGTCTTGACGAGGATTTAACCGGCTTGGCTGTCTTGGATTTCATAGGTGTGCTAGCCGGGGAAGCTGTAGGTGTGGCCGCGGCGCGGCGTTTCGTTGGTTTCGTGGACATGGTGGGTATATATGTACAATGTCGAGAAGACAACTGAGTCGAAATGAACCGCAAACCAGGCGGATGCTCTATATGTACGGGGAAGCAATGTGAACGTGTCGACATTCGCGGCAGGTCAAAGCCACGCGATATATCGTCGAGAATGACATCCCTGTCGGGATATTTGTGGCCTGTACAACCGAGTATAGGGTTAGGGTATGCGATCATGGTATGTACATATATATGGTGTTGATTGCCAAGATTGCGGGGTGAGATGGGAGTGAGATTTAGGTTCTATAACATTATTTGACGATTTAAGATGGTTTATCCTGTGCTACTTCCGACGACAAAGCCGGTTTCTTTGCATCCTTACTTTGACTGTATATCACATCCGTCGTTACCCTTGGCAGCTTCGACACGTCGGACAGTGTTATATAGGACCTTAAAGAATTATAATGGGTTATCACCTGCAGCTCGAGTCGCGGCGTTACCAGGTGTTATTGCGGCCTTGGAGGGATATTTGCCGTATATCATGACACTCACAGCCAGTTTGGGATCTCTTTCGTTGTTGGATAAGCCGAATGGTGGGAGACCGCCAGTGAATTGTGTCTTGCGAAGTGTCCCTGGGTTCCGTTGGCGAAGCGGGTTATTCGAACGAAGTGTTTTACAAGTCCGGGGCAAAGGGAAACGGAAGAGCATGGAGACGTACGGCTTAGATGAAGAAGTTTCATTTGTCTTGACGACGTTAGCTTTGGCGCATATGTTGGCTGCCAGGATCTCTTTATACCCGTTGCAAACAAGGTCAGATGCCCCGGTGACCGCCGAAGCAAGACTAGCGGCTATCCAGGCAGCCAGTAGAGGGTTAATGCATGCTGCTTCGATAACGAATTCCCTTGGCAGTGCTATTCCGACAGAGACACCCAGTTCAAGACCATTCGCGTTGCCTGCTATTCCGGCAGCGTTAACACATCTTGCCCGTGCGGAGGTGACGTTGCTAGCGGTGTTGAAAGATGACCCGTACCCGGCAATCATCGCACAGCAGCGGAATAAGAATGATAAAGAGTGGATGTTCAAAGCGCCTACGATTCCCAAGGTTCGGACATTGTTACTTGCCCGTCTTTGTGTAGCGGTTTCGGGACATGCGGAACAGGCACTTGCGGGATTAGAAGAAGCTGGTGCTAACGGAGCAGGAAAGGTAGATGCGGGGTTAAAGAGTTATATCAAGGGTGTTCAAATGAGCCATAAGGCGAAGGCCTGTCGGTTCTTAGCCATGGATGCGGAGGCGAGCGGCAACGTTGGGACGGCGTTGGCGTGGCTTTTACTTGGGTTAACAGAGATGGGGATTGACGTCAAGAAAGAAGAACCGGGCCGGACGGGCTTCGCTAAATTGAAGAATCGGATTGCAGAGAAGAAAGAGGACAGAAAGATTGAGAAGGAGGGAGATTGGGGATCTGATGGAGGCTTGATAGATGAACGGAGAGTCATCGATATGCTGTTCGGCGAGTGGAAGAGGGTCAATGACAAGATGAGTATGCAGACCATCCCCAGGGCGTCAGAGTTGATCGGAAATATACCGAGTGGTCGAGACATGTATGAAGTGGGGAAATGGGAAGTTCCCGGTCTCGACGCTACAATTCTTGAAGAGGCAAAGGTACAAGTCGAAGGGGCACCAGAAGAAGTGGTAGAGAGCGAAAGTGAAGAAAGTGAAGAGGAAGGGACGGGATACAGAGGAAGTGTTTATTAACCACTATATACTTAAACATCAATCAAGAAACTCCCCGGCATACTAATTTCAACATCAACTTCACCTCCATCGATTTCCAAGACGCCAATCTCTTCATCCTCTACAATCTCCTCATCTTCAAAGTCCAATCGTGCCTCCCGAACTGCCTCCATTTCTTGCCGTAATAACCCGTCCAAAATCGTCTTTCGCGCTCTTCTAACCCGACTAATCCATTCCGTCCCCGCAATAACCAACTTCTCCAGCACCTCCGCTCTCTCCCCGAAACCTGCTTCCACAGACCTCTTCTTAACAAATACTCCTTCATTAGCCACCGCCATTTCCTCCGCCGCTTTATATCTCGCGGCTTCGAGTTGTTCCTGGCGCCATACAAGCCATTTTTGATATCCCACGGCGTGTTTTGCGTGGTATGCCTCCATGGCGGCGAATGTCTGGGCACGACCGGAGTCGGAGGTGCCGTGGTAGGTTACCAGTTGGTCGTAGTATTCGGTAGCTAGTTGTTTTGCGAGGACAGCTCGTTCTTGTAGGTCGGTTGTTAGTTGGTTCTCAATTTTGGAAATTGAGGCGAGGGAAGCTTGTTGGGCTGCTGTTATAGTGGAGTCTAGTGATTTCTCTAGTTCGGAACAAGTCCGTTGGGCTTCCTCTTTCAGAGACTCTCGGGCTTGTTCCATGGCGAGTGATAGTTCCCGCTCTTGACCTGTCGTTAGCGCCTCTAACGCAGCATAATACATCATGAAAACCTCACGAATTTCTCTCCGTCTTAGAATCTCCGTGAGTCTCGCCGCAACATACTCCTCTCTCCGTGCCGCTGCAGCTTCCCATTTCAATCTCTCCTGTTCTTCTCGTTCAATCCGTTCTCTTTCTTCTCGCTCTTCTCTTTCTATTCTCTCACGTTCTTCTCGTTCCTCGCGTTCCCTTCTCTCCATTTCTTCCCGGATAAGTTCCTGCTTGCGTTGCTCTTCCCGTTCGGCCTCTTCGACCAGGCGCAATGCTTCTTCTATCTCGGCTTGTTCAGCTTCCCAAATTGCCACACGATCTGCAACGACTCGTTTCTTAGTCGTGAAATCTATGGATGTACATGAACAGCGATGCCACGGGGTACCGCAGACATAACAGAATTCTCCGCCGCATCGACAGGTCATGTGCTGACAAGCTTCTTTATGTTCGACGAATGAACCACACTTGTGGCAACGGATCCAGCCTCGGAGGGTCGCTGTTTTTTCAAGCTCCAAGTGGGCTTCATCTCGAGGACATGGCTCATTCTTCGGGTGACTTGGGCCACGGCAGATGGTGCATGTGGTGTGTTGTCTGTTAACTGGGCATTGGGCTAAGTTATCACCCAAGTTAACATCCTTCGCCGGAATAAAAGTATTGCAGTTAGCTGCGTGGCAATAAATTCTTTCGGCGGGCGGAATCCCCCATTCCTCTGCGCATTTAGCCAGAGAAGGGATTAAAACCATTGGTGCATGGAGGTTATATACACTCGACGGGATCGGGTTGAGACAGCATTTTGGCGGCCAACTGACTTCAGATTGAATGGCGGTTTCTAAGAGTCGCGTGAAGCATGGTTGACAGTAGTTATGGCAGGGGACTCGGATTGTTTGGGAAGTCGGAAAGTCGTCGAGACAACAAACGCATTCACTAGATGTGTTAGCCCCACATTTTCTGGGATATGGTTAAGCAAACAAACTTACACGATGACATCAATCTCTCTCTCTTTGCCTTTCTTAATCTTCGCTGCCTCTTTCTCTTTCTCTTGCTCTTTCTCCTTCTCCTTCCCTTTTCTCTTCTTCTCGGCTTCTTTGATCTTTGCTTGTTCCCCCTTCTCTCTACGTTTCTTCAACGTCCGTGAATGCTGGAGACTTCTTTTCTCGGCACGAGCAGCTCCCACCTCGGACAACATGTCCCAGATTTCATCGCCGTCATCGTTCCCAGTAGTGGATTGTGTCCCGGCGATTTCTGGAGCTAGCTTACGGGCCAGTGTTCTGAGAAGACCACGGGCTGTATTTGCGCGGGATGAAGATGCCGATGGCTCGGGTTTCGCTACTAAGAGACTTTGTAGAGCGCGGAGACGACCGGGCGTGGGCTTTTGAATGGGGATTGGTGATGGGCTGGTCCATGGGGTTTCTTGGGTTGGCGTTGGAGCTGTTGCGATAGATTGGCGTTCTTCCTCTTGTGCGCTTGATGACTCCCCTGGCATTCCTGAGCCAGTCTCGGTTTCCCAGCCCTCACCAATCGGTAAGTATATACCCCCCATAAGTCTCCTTTGCTCTTCTCTCTCCTCTCGTAACCTCAAAGCTTCCTCATAGTCCGTGCGAACCCGCTCGTATAAATCGAATCTCTCTTGGTCTGCCTGACGAATGACTAGTGCTAACCCATCTGTGGCAGCTTTGGCGACGGGACTGGGACATCCTGGTGGTATGATACTCAGTTGTGTTGGATGTGGTGACCCAAGCCAATACGTCCCGGCTGATAAATACGGGGATGTAAGATCAAAAGCAAATGGGTCAGCTGGCGGCGGCGGCGGAACTGTAGGAGGAGGTTCAACCGAAAGTAACGACGGGTCAGATGTATTTGAAGGTGGGGGACTTGGAAGACTAAACGTGGAGCCAAAGCCCAAAAGTGTCTTGAGATGCGGATGCGCATCAATGTATTCGTTTTCGTCTGCCATTTCGTGCATGAAAGAAACTACAATCAACTCTAAAAATCATCGTGGTTCTATCCAACATATATATTCACAAACATGCGTCGTCCAACCCAATAAAGTGTCTATTATTAGCCCCCAACCAATCATCATAGCCTCTTCACCAAGGCGTGCCACAGCCAGAAATCTCCTTGGTTCCTTCACCTGTGTGCCTTGTCCCGTGACGTGACATTAACCCAAATTCCGCTGTGACGAGGTCTCTTTGCAACATCCACACTGCCTCTGTTTTCGCCCGGCTATCGTGTGACAATGCCGGGATGGGACGCCCTGCGTTCGTAACGGCAGGGGTTGCATGCATAGTTGGCTCATTAAGGTAAGAATTTACAGGCCGCGATGGGGGTTTAACCCTGTATCAAGATGATGTCATGGGTTGATATAAATGTAACCCTATTGGTGAGAAAATCAGTGAAGAGGATAGCGGGAATAGTTACAACATGACTAACATCGAGTCATCTAATTGATAAAGATTGTCTTAGATACAACGATAACTAAACTCTACTAGGGTTACATGAATATATATTGTTTACCGCCATCAAATCTTTATTTCTCATCATCATCATATCTTATAGCATTCGATTCTCAAAACTATCAACAAAATGACCGTCGATATAGACCGCCTTGAGCAACCGGCACTCGAAGACACTGTCTATGAGCTCCGGACCAGTGTCATGAAGCCAATGAGAGGGCTATCCATCAAGACTGGTATCTACAAAGAACCTCGTACTGGTCCGGTATATTGCTCCAAAATGGGTCTAACAGAGGATGAACATGACCCAACTTTCCACGGAGGTCCCGACAAAGCTATTCATGCGTGTAAGTTTTCTACGGTTTCTTTGAAGTGCTTATGAGACTAACGTAGCTTAGACTGCCGTCTTCATTACCCCTCTTGGAAAGCAGAGTATCCGCAGGCTGCACATTCCTTTGTTGAAGGTTCCTTTGGGGAAAACTTTGTAGTTGGCTCGATGAATGAGCGGAATGTATGTGTCGGTGATATTGTGCAAGTTGGTGATACTGTCAAGTTACAGGTCATTCTACCTAGACAGCCCTGCTTCAAGTTGAATCATCGCTTTCAGTTGCAGGGATTTGCCCCTATGACCTATAAACACTCACGCACCGGATGGTACTACGTAAGTTAACTTTGAACCATGAAATCTACTTAGCTAACACCACAAAGCGAGTCTTACAAGAAGGCTATATCTCAGCCAACGACAAAATCAAAGTCATTGAACGGCCCCAGCCGGAATGGACAATCCATAATGTCCAGGAATATCTCCATCGGAACCCCTCTACACCAATGAACAAGGTTCTCGCAGAGTTGCCGATTCTGGGCGATGAGTCACGAGATGTCTTTAAAGGGCGTGTGGCAAAAGAGGAGGCCAAAGCTCGGAGATCCGAAAAGGAGAGTAGGTGGGTAAAGTATATCGTTGATAAACGGGAAGTTATCACCAAGAGTGTCATACAGTTGACCCTTCGGAGAGAAACAGAGGTGGTCGGTGGTAAAGAGGATGTTGGGATTTCACCAGGTGCTTACATGTCGTTCAAATTGGGGAATGGAATGACGAGGAGCTACTCCATCCTCGGGGGGAACATCAATAGCCTGTCCATTGCGGTGAAATTGTCGGAAACTTCCCGTGGCGGTTCAAGTTACATTCATTCCACATTGCACCCTGGTACATCCCTCTTGGCTGGCGACCCTGTGCCATCTGTACCCCGCGCAAAACTTGCCTCCAACCATATCGTAATCGCTGGTGGCATCGGAATCACCGCGTTCGTCGCCCTAATCGCCAAATTTCGCAAAATCAACTACAACTTCTCTCTTCACTACGCCATCCCATCCACCGACGAAGCTCCGTACCTTGACGAGTTATTAGATGGTCCTGGCGATATCCATATCTACAACAAACAGTTAGGCCAACGAATGAATCTCGATGAGATCGTCAAGACCCGCCTATGGAACTCCCACGTTTACGCCTCTGGCCCCACACGGATGCTCACTGCTCTTCGCGAGGCAGCAGAAAAATATAACCTTGGCGCCTCAGAAATCCACTACGAGGCGTTCTCGGCAGATATCGTCGGTGACCCATTCACTCTCACAGTGAACTACGAACCATTCGGAAAACCCCGTACCGTCGAGATCCCCGCCGAAGCCACGCCCCTGTCTGTTCTCTGGGAGATATACCCCATTGAAGCCCTCCCGTCTTCATGCCAGGTCGGGAATTGCGGGACCTGCGCGGTGAAAGTACGCAAGGGCACAATTGAGAGGAGAGGGTTAGGTTTGGAATCGGACCCTGATGGCGCGAATAAGATGCTTCTTTGTGTGGACCGTGGAGTTGGCTGTGTAGAGATTGATCTGTGACTCTTTTAGCATGTTTTTTGTACAGAGCTTCGTGGCCTTTGTCCACTAATCATAAATATATTCTAGCTTGTCCTTCACGCCCTTTGACGTTACACGACCCTTGACCCTAGACTGAATGTCAAAGGCGCATGGACCAATGGTTAGTTGACTTACACCGATTTAGTAACATGTCAAAGGTAACGTCAAAGATGTCGAAATCATAGTGTCTTTGGTGATTCTTTGCGTCTTTGAGAGTCCCTTTCGGTATCGATGTCTTTGTGGAAGTTGATTACGCTGGTGGTAGTGGTTATTGAAATCTGCCTTGATGATAAAAGGCAGCCACCATCACCATCATGACTTACGTTAGTCCTTTCCTTTTGCTCTTCGTGTTTACCATCAATCATTTTCTGTTCTACTTGCTGTCGTCTACTGGTTAGCGACATCTTTCTCCTTTCATTCTATTCTATTCATCAAGTTCGATTTCGATTTCAACCAAGTCTTTTTTTTTTTCATTTCAATCATTCAAAATGTGCAAGTCCGCCTACATCATTTGCCCTAACTGCGGGTCAGTTACCGATCGCCGTGTGATTTATTCGTACTGCGGCATCCACGCTTTGCGTGGTCCCGGCCACTGCGATATCCACCGGAGTCGTAACCAACGCGTGGCCGATAACCCGTGCACTGAGTGCACCTCTAGACAGCATCGCAGCTCGCGCCGCTTCAGTGTCCATCGTGAGTTCACTAGAACTAGATCTGGCACTGTCGATGGCCAACCTTTCTATCATGAGGAGAATGTGGGTTATCAGACGACTGGTACGTTTGTCCCAGAGACGCCTGGTGCGTTTATCCCACCTAGTTCGGAGGAGCCCTCTACTGAGTCTACTGAGGGTGCCAGTTCGGAACAGGTGAGCAGCAACGGCTTCTCACAGGATTCCTACGAGATGCGCCGGAGAGCTGATAGGGAGGCTAGAGAGAGAGAGGAGGCGAGAAGAGGTTCCAGAAGAGAGTCCCGCCGTGAAGAGCCCCGCCGTCATGAGCACCGCCGTGAGGAGCATCGCCGTGAGACGCCCAGAAGAGAATCTAGAAGAGAATCTCGTCGTGAGGAGCCCCGCCGTGAGTCTCGCGGTTTCCTTGCTACGCTTTTTGGTGGTGGCCGTCGTGAGTCTCGCCGTGAGTCTCGCCGTGAGGAGCCTCGTCGTGAATCCCGCCGGGAATCCCACCGTCCCCACCGTGAGACTCGCCATGAGGAGCCTCGTCGTGAGTCTCGTCGCGAGTCTCGCCGCCCTTCCCACCGCGTTGATCGCGAGGAAGAGCGTAATCGTGCCCACGCTGAACGTCTTCGTGCCGAAAATGAACGTCGTGAGAGCCAGCGGGTTCGCGAAGAACTGGATAACTCTCAGCGTCGCGCGGACCGTGACCGTCGTCATTCTCGTGCTGGTCCTAGCAATGCTCACCACCCCGGTGACATTGCCAATGATTACTTTAGAGAACAGGCTAGACGAACGACTCTAGAGCACGAGAGACGTAGTGAAAGGGAGACCAACCGGAGACGCAGTCGCCAGCACCCCCACTTGTTCTCTGGTGGTGTGCCCCCCCGTGTACCTAGCCCGCCTGGTAGTACTGCTGATTATATGGGTACTGAGCGTGGTGGTAGGGAGAGTTCATCTGGCACGGAGACGGAGCAGGAGGAGAAAGCGAAGCAGGAGAAGAGAGAGGGCAAGAAGCGGGAGGAGAAGAAGGACGATAAGAAGGGGGACAAGAAGGACGATAAGAAGGGGGACAAGAAGGACGATAAGAAGGGGGACAAGAAGGACGATAAGAAGCGGGACGAGAAGCGGGATGAGAAGAAGGGAGACAAGAAGGACGATAAGAAGCGGGACAAGAAGGACGATAAGAAGCGGGACGAGAAGCGGGACGATAAGAAGCGGGACGAGAAGCGGGATGAGAAGAAGGGAGACAAGAAGGACGATAAGAAGCGGGACGAGAAGCGGGACGATAAGAAGGGGGACAAGAAGGACGATAAGAAGCGGGATGAGAAGCGGGACGAGAAGAAGGGAGACAAGAAGGACGACAAGAAGCGGGATGAGAAGCGGGACGAGAAGCGGGAAAAGGAGAGAGAGGAGAAGAAGCAACAAGAGAAGGAAGAGAAGAAGCGAGAGGAGAGGAAGCGTCTGGAGAAGGAGGAGAAGAAGCGGGAGGAGAGAAAGCGTCTGGAGAAGGAGGAGAAGAAGCGGGAAGAGAGAAAGCGCCTGGAGAAGGAGGAGAAGAAGCGGGAGGAGAGAAAGCGTCTGGAGAAGGAGGAGAAGAAGCGGGAGGAGAGAAAGCGTTTGGAGAAGGAGGAGAAGAAGCGGGAGGAGAAGAAACGTCAGGAGAAGGAGGAGAAGAAGGAGAAAGAAAGAAAGAAGTCCCGTGCCGAACCCACCAAGCGCCGTGATTCCAAGGCCGAACCCACCAAGCGCCGTGAGTCCAAGTCTGAGCCCACCAAGCGCCGTGATTCCAAAGCCGAACCCACCAAGCGCCGTGATTCCAAGGCCGAACCCACCAAGCGCCGTGAGTCCAAGTCTGAGCCCACCAAGCGCCGTGATTCCAAAGCCGAGCCAACCAAGCGCCGTGAGTCCAAGGTCGAGCCAACCAAAAAGCGCAAGTCCCATGCAGAACGTGTCGACGGTCGTGAGGCTGAGCTGCTCGCTGATATCCGCACCCTGGCCAACCGTGGTATCGCCGCTAAAGTCCCTTCCGTCTGGACTGAAGCCGACGTCAAAGAGGTTCGCGCCCTTTCTCACGAGATCGCTGCGATGATGGACAAGATTCGTGGAGATTCTTCCCGCTCCGCCGAGCTCAAACTTCTTCGCAAGGGTCGTGACAACGCTCGTAACATCTATTCTCAGGGTAAGACTGCCGTCTACGAGCTACAGAAGGCCGCGAAGGCTGCTGAGAATGCTGCCAAGGTGAAGAAGACCAAGGGTAAGGAGCCTGAAATTCCTGATAAGGTTAAGTTGCTTGCGGAGCAAGGAATTAAGTATGAGGCTCCCCAGGTTTGGACTACAGATGAGTTGAAGACTGTCCATTCCCTGTCAAAGCGTCTTGGCCTTCTATTGCAGGAGGTCCGGGCCGAGGGAAACAAGCCTGAACAGCTATCTCTTATTCGCCAGAGCTTCAATAACATCAATGCTATTTACAAAGATGGCAAGGCTACTCTCGCTGCGGTTGAAGAGGCGAGGGTCGCCCGTCAGAATGCCCCAGGTCCGACTAATGAAAGCTCTGCTAAGGTTGCTCACGCCCCCGTTCCTACTACTCTCGAGGTCAACCCAGTATCGACTCATGCGCCGCCTGCCCGCTCCCCCACCCGCCAAGCTGCTACAGATAAGCGTGCCCTTGCCAAAAGAAAGATGGCTGCTGATGCGAAGGCAAAGGCTGACAAGGCCGCTGCCGAGAAGGCTGCTGCTGAGAAGGCCGCTGCTGAGAAGGCTGCTGCTGAGAAGATCGCCGCTGACAAGGCCGCTGCCGAGAAGGCCGCTGCCGAGAAGGCTGCTGCTGAGAAGGCTGCTGCTGAGAAGATCGCCGCTGACAAGGCCGCTGCCGAGAAGGCCGCTGCCGAGAAGGCTGCTGCTGAGAAGGCTGCTGCCGAGAAGGCTGCTGCTGAGAAGGCCGCTGCTGAGAAGGCTGCTGCTGAGAAGGCCGCCGCTGAGAAGGCCACTGCTGACAAGGCCGCTGCCGAGAAGGCTGCTGCTGAGAAGGCTGCTGCCGAGAAGGCTGCTGCTGAGAAGGCCGCTGCCGAGAAGGCCGCTGCCGAGAAGGCTGCTGCTGAGAAGGCTGCTGCCGAGAAGGCTGCTGCTGAGAAGGCCGCTGCTGAGAAGGCTGCTGCTGAGAAGATCGCCGCTGACAAGGCCGCTGCCGAGAAGGCCGCTGCCGAGAAGGCTGCTGCTGACAAGGCCGCTGCCGAGAAGGCCGCTGCTGAGAAGGCTGCTGCCGAGAAGATTGCCGCTGAGAAGGCTGCTGCCGAGAAGATTGCCGCTGAGAAGGCCGCTGCTGAGAAGGCCGCCGCTGAGAAGGCTGCTGCCGAGAAGGCTGCTGCTGAGAAGGCTGCTGCCGAGAAGGCTGCTGCTGAGAAGGCCGCTGCTGAGAAGGCCGCTGCCGAGAAGGCTGCTGCTGACAAGGCTGCTGCTGAGAAGATCGCCGCTGACAAGGCCGCTGCCGAGAAGGCCGCTGCCGAGAAGGCTGCTGCTGAGAAGGCTGCTGCCGAGAAGGCTGCTGCTGAGAAGGCCGCCGCTGAGAAGGCCGCTGCTGACAAGGCCGCTGCCGAGAAGGCCGCTGCTGAGAAGGCTGCTGCCGAGAAGATTGCCGCTGAGAAGGCTGCTGCCGAGAAGATTGCCGCTGAGAAGGCCGCCGCTGAGAAGGCCGCTGCTGACAAGGCCGCTGCCGAGAAGGCCGCTGCTGACAAGGCCGCTGCCACCACTCGTATTTTCTCTTTCAACGAGTCCGACTCCGAAGATGACTCCGAGACCTACATTATGTCCATGATTGCTGACATCCAGGCTGGCAAGCCCTTTAGCCCTCCGGTTTGCACCAAGCCCGATGTCCCCGTCGCCAAAGGCTTCTCTGATGCTGACATGGCCCGCCTGGGTTACAAGACTCCTTCTAGCTCCGCTTCTATTGAACAGAAGCACAAAATGATTTTAGGCAAGGGTCTTCCAGTTAAACAGCGTCATGCCATTGTCGATCATGCTATTGTCCAGGAAAAATTCCGTCAGAAGATTGCTGTTGAGAATCATCCCATGCAGGCCCCCCATCGTCGTGATCTCGGGGAGTTCTACCAAGATCAAATGAAGTTGCAGGTTAAGGCTGTTACTGAGCCTCACCGTCCTGTTCATAGATTCATGGCTCCTACTACCATCAAGAAACTAGGTCTGTCCGAGGTTAGAGGTCCATTGACTATGGAGCATATCAAAAAGGGTACCGAGCCTCAAGCTAAGGAGATGCCCCAAGGGTTTGCTTCGTGGGGAGATATCACTACCTTGTTTACCAAGGAGCAGAAGGATAAGAAGCAGTTACCTGATGCCCCTGTTTCTCCTACTTCAGAGCAATCTGCCAAAACCACTTCCACTCCGTCCAAGCTTCAGTCCCAAGTCGAGGCTATCGCCGCTACTGTCAACGCCACTCCTCTTGCTGTCAACGTTGTTACCCTTCCGATTGACAATCCCATTTACGCCGAAGACCCGGCCTATGCCCAGTACGATGACGATGAGTGCACTGACCCCCGTATTGTTCCGCTACCCGATAGTACCTCTCACTCCACAGATGTTTCTGAGGATGAGGGTCATATTGTTGAGGTACGCCCTGTAACTCCCGAGGGCTTTATCAGTCTTCCTCCTGTTCTTCCCGTTACAGTTATGACTGTCGGGCCTCATGAGTTTACTGAGGAGGAGCACGAGGCAGTGTATGAGGGTGTTGATGACGGCAGTGTGCCACTAACGCCGGTTGGTGACGTTATTCCTACTCGCTCAGAGATTGCTACTATTGGTGATGATTTCCTTGATGCCGTTGCTGTCACTGAGGCTGAGGGTGTACCAGAGCGTTCTGTCCAGGAGGAGTTTGAGGTTTTGTCTATGCCTGTTAGAGATTATGTTCCTGTGCAGCCACCTACTCCCGTGGTTTCTGAGTCCTCTTCTGTTGAAGAGACTCAGAACATCGAAGAGCCTACTACTGCTCTTTTCGAGTCTATTCAGCAGGCCCAGCGTACCCGCGTTGCCCGGGAAGTCTCTGCCATCACTGCTCGCGAGGAGGCCGAAGCCAAGAAGGCCGCTGAGCGTAGACAGAGAAACCAAAGCATTCTCAAATCCGTCCGTGATAGACATCAACAAGCTATGGCCGACCGTCTTGCTGGTAACTTGATGGATAGTGCCAGATCAAGGGCCCTTCTCATGCTCAAGCAACGTACTGTTGGTCCTCAGCCAATGATTCCCGCAGTCTTTTGATTAGATTTCTTTTTGTTTTTGGGGTGTAGTTTTGTTTGGTCTCTTTTCTTGATATATCTATAGAAAGTTAGTTTCATAATCATTTTGATATCCACACCATATTATCCTAACGTCACAAATGTCTTTTTTTTTATTATTCCTTACTCTCATGCAGGCTTAGTCTATGGAGAGACTGCTCTCTGGTTAACAGTGACCCAACCTATAAAACCCTAATCCGAACCTAGGAAATAAACAAAAGGAACCAACAAAGGAAAACACAAAAGAAATAACCGCATCCAACTCGTCCTCTCTCGTTCCTCCCCTAATGCCCCCAGCCAAATCGTAGTCACTCTTGCCTCACACCGCATCTCACTGACTCAGCGACAAAACCGTCACCTTCCTCAAAATGTCATACATGACCTCCGCGAAGCCTAGCTCCTGGAAACCACCCATATGACACCGCACCGGCACCAAGTCCATCTCCTCATCTAACTCCACTTCGCCTTCACTCATCCACCGCTTCATGCCAAAACCTGTCTCTTTGATAAAGTTCAGTAAAGCCACTTAACCTGATTTCTCCTGGAATAGACCTTCTAAAGATAAGGTTGTCACACCCATCTCCAGAGCGGCTTTCTTCCTTTTCGACCGGAATCTTGAACATTCAAGCAGTACATGGACGACTGTCTCTTCGTCCCCTCTGCACATCCTGCAGACTGCAGACTGCCGTTTCTTCGCATTCCTCAAGAACGGTAGATAGTAGCCCTTCCCTAACTTCAACCCAAAGTAAGCGGAACTGAGACCTCTGGTATCGTTTGACACGTTACCCTTGGCTTGGTACTCAGTCGCAGTCGAGTCGGCACTATGCTAGCATAATGCTTTCCAACCGCTACCTCTCAGTTTTTGTCAAGTGAGGCATCCCACTCTATGATGCTCTACTCTCTTATACGTCGCCTGATGTCACAAATGTCTTTTGGCCAGCCAGTCAGCCGCTTACGTTCTTCTAACGCTCTATGCGCCCTACCGCCCAGTCTTTTCTTCCTTCTACACACTCTTCTGCTTCTGCTTCTTCTTCCTTCCGTGCATCCACCCGTTGATGGCGTCTGTAGTCACCCGTGGTAGTGTAGGTCACGTGTTTAACATGTACCTTCCACACCGCATTTCTAGGCGGTTATAGTTAGGTTTTTGTTGGTTGAGGGGTTTTTTTTACCTTGGGTGGTCGATATGCGGGGTTATTTTGATTTGGTGTCATGTTGTGCGTTTGCATTTGTATAGATTTTGTATGTACATGTGTACATACGCAGACTTGATGAAGGACGGGTTGAGACGTACGCATGGACGATGGTGGAGAGACATGGGGACATATTCTATGGGGTTTCGGTAGGAATTTGTTTGGCGTGGCTTTGTTTGGCTGTTTGTTTGGGACTTTTGCGTGGCGGTGGTTTTTTATTTCTCCGGGGTGATGGCTTGTTTGTTAGTGGTGTCCCGTAAACTAACTACATACCAACCTCGGTGACCGGGTCTGAACGGGGGAATCGCATGTTCAACGGCTCCGGTCTTCCCGAGTATATAGGTTCTAGGTCATCCCGTAAATTCTATACAGATGGTGTCAATACACCCCCACTTTTGAATACAACACCCCGCTAGCCCGTCCCACGTCACTAACCCCGTCCTACTAAAACTGATAACCATATCCAGCGACCTGCGGCTGTCCATGCTGGCACAAGACACTACGCTTCTGTCCGCATGTCTTGTCTCGTCTGGATAACCATGGCATTTGGCGGTGAGTCGGGCTGGGAATCTCGGCGCGCAGCCGTTCAAAAGGGCTGTCTTGGAACGAGACATTGGAGAATCCATAAGCGCCGTGATTTTTCCCTCTTCTTTTTCTAAGGGTCCTCGTTTGGCGGGGCTTGAAGAATGGAATGGGGCTGCAGATATCTATGTACATACACGGTGGGGCCACGGCGTGGAAAACCATGGGTTTACTGGCTAGGGCAATGAGAGAAAAGTAACACTACATGGATGCTTCAATCGACTTCGTACATGTCGCCAGCCGAGGCGCAACACGTGGATACGTCGGGGTTATCTACAGACGGATAATCCGACTACGAAGGTGAACAACAGGTGGTTGGTTTGGGTACGCGGTGATGACAGAGATGGTAGCGTTACGCGGACAGGGCGACGGTGTGATGACGTGTGGTTGGCGAGTGGCGTCGATTGTGAATTTGATAATGTAGTGAGAGGGGGTTTCTATGTTACGCATTAATATGTAGATATCAAAAGTGATGTTGTGATTCTAGCTGATGTGGTACAAGAATTGACAGGGTTGGGTGGACAGATAACCCTACTGTTGACAAATATATGAGGGCTGTAATTAAACATCGGTGGTGTACTTCTATTTAAATCATATATTGATGGTCAGCCACCACTTTGATGTGGCGTTAGGCTTGTCATCCATATATATCATGTTCTCTCCAATCATTCAACAACCCCAGGACAGTCCATCACCACCTTCAGCTAATGAGTACGCCTCTGTGCCACATAGTGCAACACGAAAGCAAACTACCCTAATAGTACATATGTGTTGATGTTGGTCTATCACGAGTATCCAACAATGATGAAAAGCATGCCTGTCTCTGGCTAGACTACCGATATATGTAGTCACACCCATATTAAAAACCCCACCATCATCTCGCTCTACATTACGGAAATAAAGCAACATCCCAGCTTTACCAGTCCGGTATGACCCCCTGACGTCACAGTCTATCTGCACAACATAAGATAGAGAATCACTCCACAATCCCTTCACCGCACATCAAAGTCAGTCAGCTAAAAAATCCCGTCGATTCGGCATTTACTCGAATCGAGGTTATGTCGTTATATTCAAGGCTAGAACCCTGGCCGGACGAACGAGGAAATCTCAAAGGTGCCTCGCTTACAATATGCAATTGTGATCGACATGTAGCGTTGACTTGGTTGGTCAATCGATTGTAGGAAAAAAGGTTGTTCAACAGAATCATGGGCCTATCGGTACAAAAAGTCGATGGAGATTCCCCCGCGGGAGAACTAGATCTTCGTCGTTTGTTGATCTGTCTTGTATTCGTTTCGTCATACCTACTTCCGCTCAGTTTGCGTCGTCTTGGTTTGATCCGTCACTCGCAAATCAACCAGTCTCAATGCAGTTTCACAGATAACTGGTTGCATTCGACGGTGTTTGCTTTTGCTAAACCCTATCCCTAAACGATATATCGCTTAAACCCCTTGTGCTTAATTCGTGAATTATGCATGGTGACTCTATATTACCCTGTCAGTTGTGCCCAGTTGCGTTGTTTTAATGCAGGTGTCAGTGGGAGTCGGACGTATGATGTATGTATGTATGTGTCTAGGTTGTGAATACTAAACGCATTGATTAATGGGATGGCATGATGGTTTCGAGGAAGATGTGGGTTTCAAACCTTTGTGACAGCTCTTTGCAGGACACGTGAATGTCTAGATTGACAGAAAAGTCTAGACACTGACTAGTCAAGCTGTCCAAAAACATCACACTAGTCCATGTCTTAGAGTGGCCCCTGGAAAACTTACTAGTTCCAGGGGCCACATAAGCCCTAACACTCAAAGAACAAGCTAAGAACCTCCCAAAAAACAAAAGCCGTCATCCCCCAAAAAAGAGCCTCTGTATGCAGTTACCCACCCACCAACCTACCACTACAACACAGCCTCGCCGTCTGCATTGTACTTTACACTGTCCATTCAATTGCCCTTTTGCCGCTTTCCAATTGCCCGGCCACACATCATGGGCCGGAACCATCTGGTGATTTGGCAATCATGACTTCTTCGGCGGACACTTGCCGATAAAGAATGGGAGGTGGGAGGTTTGATGGGTGTGCTTCGGCTGGATAGATTGTCAGCTTTTTTTACAGCGGTGCATGGGCGCTGAATTTAGCCCGCTTTTCCGGGGTTTGGGTGTTGTCTGGGCTCGGCGTTGTGAATTGAATTGGCAGGCGATGGGGCTCTCGGACGACGCTTTGAAGATATGGCGGGATATTAAATGTGTGTGTGTTCGTTTGAATGGTAGGGCACAGATTACCTACATGCGTGATGATGATGATGTTTTGTCATCGTTCGGATTACGATACGATGTTGGTATTGACAATGGGACGCCAAACGGGCGACTTATCACGCAACAGATGGTGGGTACGCTAAGCTAGCTTTCCGTCAGTAGTTAAGGGGTACCTTTGAACAATGAAGACAAAAACCCTGAATCTCTTGAACTCCTCGCTCGAGAGAGGAATCGAGCCGGAAAACATCAGTCCGTTCTCAAAAACGCACAAACTGTATACATGCCACTTAACGTCACTAGGACCCACTACCATTAACTCCACGCACACATCAGCCTGAAATATGCAGTCCCAAAACTTACCCCTTTTGCACGTAACATCGAATGCGACGTCGCTCGTTCGCGACCTTTGTACCAGAAAATCGAAGTGCCTGTTTGTCTCTGCAGGAATCCTCCTGCGAGGGAGGGAGGAAGATGAGATAGTTCGTAGGGTCCACTTCCCCCAGTAAAGAGCGCTGTTCCTCCGAGCCTAAGTTCGGGACGTTGCCACCTATCATTGATTTTTATGTACGGGCATTTTGGCCCTAGTGCTTGCTTCCCGGATAGGCAACCGGATAGCCAGATTCACGAGATGTGGATCTCCTTCCTCCGACGTGGAAGAAGGCACCAAAACGTGATGGTGAATTTGTGCGTTTGTGATGATTGCAGTAGTTGCCCGTTGATCGTCACTGTGTATGCATTTCAGCCGCGAGAGCCACCGTAAAAATGGGTTGAAAACTATTCAATCCTTTTGTCAATACTTTCTGTGCTTTTTCAATTTCATCTCTTCTTTGGTCCCATTTTCCATCAAGTCCGCTCTTGCTATTGCCCTTTCCGTCGTCATCTTTCAATAGACCCCGCTAGGCTCACGAACCGTGCATCAAGCACATCGTATCGAATAGAGCCCTTGCAACCCGGATAGGACGCCTATCGCAGTCGTTCTGTTGTTCCGCCTCACAAGCTCCCTTGTGTCCGGATATCGAAATTTGCCTTGTGACCGACAACCCCTTGCGTCATCGACGTCTTCTAGCCTGGCTCTGGTCGTGAACTGCCGGGTTTGTGTCAATCCCTTCAGTCACTTCAACACAACACAGGTATCACGGTGAGTCTGTGGCAATGTCAGCCTTCATACTGTTTCCCCCGTCCTTTATCTCCTCATTTACACATTTGTACTGCACTACCACCACGCCAGGCCAACCCCGGTGCGCCCGCTGAGCAACATCAACAAAGTGCAGAGGCCACGGCGCTTTATTTGTGTTGTTGTCAGCACTCAGCACTCAGCACTCAGCCAATGCCGTTGCCGTGTCCGTTCTCTCCACACAAACCACACGCCCTGGCCGGTTTACAGCTTAAGCCCGTGTCGCATGAACAAATGGATATGACCTCTGATTGGGCTCCGGGTTTCCGTTATTGCAACGCTGTTGTTTTTCGCCGTGCCAGCTCTCATCAGACAGAGTCGCGCTGAAGCAACGCCACCCATCTGGCGCTGAAGACGCCTCCACTTCACTCAACAACTTCCCCATTTCACTTTGTTACAGCGCCATAAATCCCCTGGGGCCGCCCAAAAGGTCGCCCAAACATGGGAGGGCCATGGCCAATTGGACGCCTCGTGGCTGTCGATCGCCCTGTCGTCTGTCTCGGTCTCTGCCATCCTTTCTCTGCCACAGAGAGCCGGTCTCCAGTGATTGACGGGCCTTGTACAAGCGTACAACCAGTATCCCGTCTTCATCTCGACGGTTTTTCATTTTCTGTGCTCCATTTGTGTCTCCGTAATTAATGCCACACAGGGCCGCGGTTCTGCCCGAGCGTCATTCTGTACGCACTCTAGCGTTTGCTATCCGGGGAATCTTTGGCCTTCAGACTGTGACAGTTTGCACTACTGCCGTAGTGCAAATACAAACCATTACCTCCTAGATTGTATTTTCCATTCCTTCTGTCGTGTCCTCTGCAGAAAAAAAAAGTTAGTGCTAGAACCTGGTTGCTTGTCAGGGGACTCCCAGTTGTCAGCTCCCTTGGGCCACTCCTCATCCGGTCTAGCATCGCGAACTAAACTTTTGCGGGCCTGTATTTTGCTGTACCGTATTTAGACAAAGTCTGGCTGCCAAATTGTCAACTATTCTACGAGCCGCCCCTCCACCGAGTCATTCTCTGGGACAAGTCGATCCCTGACGGTGATCGCCCTTTGGGCTTTTATCTTTGTGGGCTTGCCCATGGCATCATTATTCCAACACTACATGAATCTTGCACTACCATTTCACTTGTACAGGAATACAGACAATATACAAACCACAATCACCACACAATGTTTAGCTAACATCCTAT
Source organism: Huntiella abstrusa (assembly GCA_025685495.1). Taxonomy (NCBI): domain Eukaryota; kingdom Fungi; phylum Ascomycota; class Sordariomycetes; order Microascales; family Ceratocystidaceae; genus Huntiella; species Huntiella abstrusa. Next base: position 473,828 of record JAJNMT010000023.1, read on the forward strand.
TCTTCTTGTTCCACTTCAGCAGTCACCCGCCGTCCGGCCGTTGCACCGCCAGAATTATGGTGACGCCTCACCCACACTGCAAATTCCACCGTTTTTGAACCAGACCTGGATACCTCGCTCGGCTCATTCTTTAGAGCCACGCCCCCTGGTCTGAGGGGTTGTTCAAGTTCAAGGCTTCTTCCTTCTGACGCCCGTGTTGGTTTGAGGAGGAGAGTGCGAGAAGAAAATAGACAAACAAACAAGTCAAAGTTGTATGTAACTGAAAAGACACCGCACTTTCACGGTCTTTTACACAATTGACGACTCAAATACCTCGTTCTTGGTGTTTGCCAATTGGGATTGTTCAATTGTTCGTTGGTCTTGTTCTTTGCCTTCCGTCAACTTTCTTCACATCTCCTTATTTGTCTGCAATCACAGTTCACACTTCCAGCTGAGTTCTGTCTGCATCTGACATTTTGTCACTCATCACATCCAGATATCGGAATTTTAGCTAAAGAGTAGTAATCTCTGCTCCTCTCTTGTCCACTCATAATTTTACCTTGCCCCCTGACGTTTGTTGATCCCACCCCCCTCCATCAGCGCAAACACACACGCCCTCGTTCATATACCGGGTCTCCAGCTGTTTTCTGCAGTCCAAGAAGGTGGTAATCTCGACTGGCTTGCCTACCTGCATATCCTTTTTCTTCCACATTGTATCCGCGATTTCTCAATCATCTTGCCAGTCTACTTTTCTTCTTTCTCGGCACCCATTACTACGAGCCGGTTTGTTTCCAGGCGTTTAACCATTCATTGCATTTGTTGTTGCTTCCCGTGCAACCATTCACCCTTTCGCCAACATACAGAACGGCAGAGCATAGGGAACAAAAGTTCACACTCTCTTCTCAACTTGTACTTGAACCGGCACAGCTTGAGACGAAGGAACACTACACAAAAAGAACCATTGTTTCCACCCCGTTTCTATTAGACACATTTCGCAGTGTGTCACGGCAGCACTGCTTACCAGCGAAGTCAATACACATAACCCGACTTCAACCATTTGCGCTGCATCACTCCACAAAAGCCTCCCTTTGCCGCTCCACTTTCCGCTGTCGCCCGCTCTTGGTTATATACGACTCTCAAAATAGAGTGTGGTAGCGATACACGCCTTGCGACTTGCGCCCACTCACCACATCCAGCGTCTGGCTGATCCCGGCCTTTACCGTGGACCAGTACTTTCGTATTTGCATATTCAAGCCACTTCACTCCCCACGGCTTGATACAGCAGATATAAGCAGACTACTATACAAAAGCCCCGCGCACACCGACATCCCGATACCATTAATACATACCCGTCTCCTACAAAATGAACAGCACTCCCGACCCCACAATGTCACGGCCGACTTCCTCGCCACGGCTTATGAGATCTAGAACACAGAGTTTCTCTAGCGATAGACCATCTGCGTACAGTCTCAACACTGGATCTCTCATGTTCCCACCATTACAAGTCTCACCAGAGGCAGCTTTTATCGCCGAGTCTGCCGGATCGCAGATCGTCACCAACGACCACGATGTTCACGCCGAGGCGTGGTTTGACGAGCACGGAATCGAGACATCTAATGAGCCCGCCACTGTCTCGCCTGGGGCCCTTTTGCTCGTCAACACATTCCTCGACCAGCTTCTTTTCAACTTTCTTCACAATGCGCGCGGTACTTCGCTGAACAGCCTGCGACCTGCAGTTACAGAGGTCCTCAAGCCTAAGCTGGCAAAGGATGCTATCAAGCTTGCCGACGAGGAACTCCGGGAATACCTTGGTGGTGGCGAGGACGATATGGACGAGGATGCAGCCATTCAGAAGATGTCGGAATGGGATCAGGAGCTTGTTTGGAAGCGTACGCGGTTGCGCTGCATGGTTTACTCATCCCTTGGCGATCTGGAGGAAGAGGACGAGGATTTCTTCTTGGATCAGGATGGTCTTGATGCTTCAGAGGATGAAAACGAGGTAGTGTCACCAGCTGTTGCCATTTTCCTTACGTCAATTCTCGAGTTTGTTGGTGAGCAAGCGCTTGTCATTGCCGGCCAGGCTGCTTACCAACGAGTGCGGACCAAGTTTCAAAAAGAGGTGAAGGCCGGGTCGCGCACACACACCGACTATGCTGACCGCATTGTCGTTGAAGAGCTTGATATGGAGCGCGTTGCTCTTGATCGCACACTTGGTCGTCTTTGGCGGGCGTGGAAGAAGAGAATACGGTCCCCTAACATGGAGAGTCCTCGAGATGCCTTTGCCAACGGCTTTAACAGCGCTAGACATTCCCGCAAAACCAGTAGCACTGCCGTGCCGGAGCCCAGCACCCCCCGCGATTCAGTTGTTGCCACCCCCACACCAGAAGTTCCCATGGCCGGACCCGAGCCCATCATTGTTGAGCCCGAAAACATTCCATTGCCTATCAACGAAAACGACGTCAACGAGATTGAGATTCCTGGCCTCGCCGAGTACGACGACGAGGGCCGGGTTGTTCCTGAGAAGCCTGCGCCTATCAAGCTTCGGCCTAAGAGCTTCATGCTGCCATCTTCTAAGCGTCTCAGTTACTTTACGCCAGTGCTGTTCACGGAAGATGTGGTGGTTGAGCCTAGAAAGCGTGCCAACTCTCTTCCTGACCCTGTCATTGGCGGTGAGGTAGAAGGTGTTGATAACGATATTCCTTCCGTTGAGGATAAGTATGTCGAGGTTGTTGATTCAGAAGTTCCTTCCGCTGAACAGTCTATCCCGGTGGTTCCTGTACCTGTCGTTCCTGATAGAAAGTCTCAGCTTGCTGTTAATGAGATTGATCGGGAGAACAAGCGTAAGACCCGCGCTCTCCACTCTGCATTGGTTATTCAGACCAAAGCCCCCCCAAAGCCACGCAGTCACCTCGAATCTAAGGAGTTCGAGTCAGATATCGAACTTGGCGACGAGGAGCCGGAAATTCTTACTTCGGCCCGTGTCTCTCTCAGCACTGGTTCTGCCTCACCTACCGTCGCCGACAACTCTCGGGGGTTCGCTTCACAAGGTACTCCGCGGCCCAATAGTGTGCACTCGGCCCGGATCATTGATGTTACCAGCCCCAAGAGTCCCATTGGTTCGCGCGCATCGTCTGTTGAGACTGTGGATCGCGCACAATCTTCGAACGTTTCTGGAACCAGCAGTGTTGCCGCATCACCAATTGTAGAGGAAGAGGCTGTCCCTGGCAAGTTCGCTGCTCCCCAGCCCGCTTCGCCCCAGACAAAGAGAGCTGTCAAGGTTCCTCCAAGTCACATTGCCAGTGAGCTTCGTCGGACTGAGCTGTCAGTCCCCTACCGTAATATCGATCTGGCGCAGTCCCCCACCCTCCCCCGCGAGGATTTGCAGAAGTTTGCGCAACAGAACAATGCTGCCAAGGCGTCAGCTGCTAAACAATCGTCCCCACAGACTCAGCCGGCCGAGGTTTTCGAGCACCCCGCTCGCACTTCTTCTATGGCTAACAGTGAAGCTTACCGCCCTGGTGTTTCTTCAGTGCGCTCTAGCCAGACCCACATTCACACGATCCAAGAGGACCCGAGTCCCACGCGGGCCGCGTTTGAGTCGGAGTCTGAGACGGAAAACACCCGTCGTCCGATCCACACGTCAGGATCAAACGGGTCCAGCAAGCACAAGGTGATGCGCACTTCGGAGGACGGCAACGTCGCTACTAGCGGAAATGTGCCGCTTAATTTCGAAGACTTGATGAAAAGCGACGAGACGATTCAATTGACTCTGACACCCGACCATATGCGGAACTTTGATGATGTAAGTGTAACACAACCTATACGGAGGGTCGTTACGGATTTTTATGTCCGGTATGGGATTAAATTGGACGGACTGAGGGATGTCTCCCTTGGGGTTCCGGTTGTCTTGTGTTCTAGATTCGCCATGGGCTTTTTTAGATACTTGTTTGGTCTGGATCCACCCGCTACGGGGCAGGATTTGCCATCCCTTTTTACTATCACGAAATGACAGTGCTAACATCCCTTGCTTATGAACAGTCCTCTCGCAGCGGCAGCCCTGCGTTCACTCGCAACCCGAGGCGCGCCAACACTGCTGGTGAAGCGAGTCGCTCAAGGTCTTCTTCGACTGCTACTGACGCTCGTCGCAAGGCCTCTGTTGTGTCTATGTACGACAACTCGAGCCCGAACCCGCTTCACTCGCACCCCGTTCCGTCTGTTCGTCCTCAAGCGTCGCTTCCCTCGAAATTGCTCCGTGGTGTCACCAACAACGTTCGTCCTGCACGCGATTCCACTTCTGACTTCGCCGAATTCATTCGCACGACTGGTCCCCCAAGCGGTGATAATCCCCCAATGAGACCAGTTCCTGGCCGCTCCCACAGCGTGCGGACCGCTAAGTCAGCGTCCCCGCGTGTCCATGCTGCTGGCGGCTCTATTGATGGCACTCCCCGTCGCCGCCTCCAGGCCCGCGGCCCCCCCGCCCCTGGAGACGACCGCAAAATTAACTCTGAGCTTGTTGAGTTCCTGCGACGGGGCCCTCCGGATGGAATGGGATCTGGACCTATTTCTGGTCCTCTCCGGACTGCTACTGGCTCGTCACTTCCTGTGGGCGCTAGCATGACTCGCCGGAATCAGTTGATTGATTCTTCGTCGGATATTCGCCACAGCCAGGGATCTACCCGCGGGACGGACATTTCTGTTAATGGCAGTGTCACCTCGCAGACTGCTCTCCTGAAGCAATCGCGCTCTAACGATGCCTCCCACGGCACCTTTTTCAACGATGAGCCTCCTATGCCTCAGCGCAAGACTCGTCGTAACCTTGATCCTTACGCAATGCCCAGTGATGATGAGGATGACGATATGTTTGACGACGAAGACCGAGCTCTTGGAATTGCCCCAAAAAATCCTGCTATTCAAGAAGAGTCGCTTGCTGACTTCTTGCGCAACTGCGAGCCGCCACCAGAGCAGCCAGTCGTCCCTCTGGCCATCAACTCTGCGCGCCCGAGTTCCACCCTTCCCAAGAAGAAGTCTAGTATGCCAAGCTTGATTGGGCGGTTCTCCCGGAGCAGCGCTAGCAGAGATCGGGATAGCACCCCTCCTGTGCCCTCTGTTCCTGCGGGATATGCCGTCGCTCGGTCTGGCAGCGTTAGTGTCGGTCGGGCTACGGGTCGCGGTTACATTCCTATCCAGGTGAATACTCCTGGCTATGACAAGTATGGTCACCCTGAGAGAACTCCGTCCTCTTCGAACTCCATCTCCTCGTCGCAGCCACGCGCGTCAGTTATGTCGACGAACAGCAACATTTCCATGGGAGCCGCTATGGGCTTCTCCTCTGGATCGACTGCTTTCTCGCCTTCTTTCCCTTCATTTTCCAACGTGTCCACTGGCTCTTCCGATGCTCCTGCTCCTGCCCCTGCCCCTCGTCGTGGCTCTCATCAGCGCTTCGAAGCCCGCGGTGCCGACACCCGTGAATACAAAACTGCCACTGCCGAACTGGCCGCTTTTCTTAGAGAAGACCCACCTATTGGTATGATGGTTAACAACTCACCCGTTCATGACGTGCCAGTGAGCAACGAGGGATCTGGCCACCGCCGGATGTTTTCCAGACGCAAGAAGTCAACTGCTGTTTAGAAGGGAGCAGGCAAAGCGAAGAAACGGTCGAGTACTGGTTTGCTTGGTGGGGTGAAATATGCGAGTAAGGAGAAGTGGATGTTGGGGACGTTATTTGGGGTGGGCTTTTGATGTTTTATGATGCTTTTTTTGGTATTGGTATTGTTTGTTTTGCATTGTTTTGTTCTGTTTTTCTTATTGGGTTCAATCATGATGGTTTGGTGCTTGCTGGGTTTTTTCTTGTATTTTTGAAATTGAATTTTTTACTCTCATTTTGGCTTTGTAATTTGGTGACGTGATTCTTTTTTGGGAAATGTACTTTGTCTATTATGGCTGGTTACACCGGGTAAGCTTGTGCATGTACTTGCTTGGTGGTGGTTTTCGTCAATTGAGTTCTTGTTTTGATGTTTGTTAATAGTCGAGTGTGATTGTAGTTTGTGTTCATGACAATTGTGTTTGTGTTCATGACAATTGTGTTTGTGTTCATGACAATTGTGTTTGTTGTTTGTCTAGGTTGACATGAACCTGACAAGCTCAGACAATTCTAAACACTACAATTACGATAATGACGTGAAAGCGAAAAACGAATTGAGACACACTTTTTTCGTCAGTCTGTCTAGGGGTCTTGTCTTACCTTTCTTTGAAGAGTGGATAGTCACACTATTTATAGCCTCTTTCATGTCCATCTACTTTTGTCCGTGACAAAATACCCCATCACACGCATCCTTCACTTTGTAGGCACTCGCATGTCATAGAAAATAAGAACAAATATGTTATAATCATTACCCCCGTTATCTATACTTCGCCATCATCCTCAAAGCCCTGCTGCACACCATTACATGGGCGCTTCGACGGTCTTCTTCTCATCTCCAACTGAATTGGGAAACTCAAATTCGTTGATATCCGGCTGATAGCGAGAAGGGGTGACGGCAAACCAGTTTCCATCAGAAGCCTTGTAGTACGGTTTCAAACCATGCTTACTCGTGAACTCGTGGAACTCGCTATGGTAAGACGACGGATCCTTGGCATGTTTCCAAGATGGGCCGCCCGATGGGTCCGGGATGTGGAATGCAACAGCATCCAGGTCTCTTTCCTCAGCAGAGGGAGGGGGAATCGGGGTGAGATCAACCGCGATGGGAACTGAAAGGATCGGTGGTTCTTCTAGGTATGTGAGAACATCCTTATACCATTCCGGACGACGTTCGACAGCCTCAGCCAAACGTTCCTCTCGAGTTTTAGGGGCCTCAGGAGTGTACCGTGGATTATCATGGATAGTCTGGTACTTCAGATTCTGCGCGACAAAAGCAGCGAGATGCGGACTATTCGCAACAGCTCCTCCAACTAACCGCGTGGTAGACAATGTGGCTTTCAAGTGAACCAGATTGGCCACAAAAGCCTCCAGCTTCCGGCGCTCAATTACGGCATCCGCTTTGGCGGCATCTTTACAAGCAACGGCTGTCTTTACTGCAAGAGCGGCCTTGGTGAAGATACCAGCACCGCGGGGAGACAAGGTGGCAGCAACAGGGGCGGCAGCCGCAATAGTGGCGGCAGTAGTAACAGCGGCGCTCGCAGAAGCATATTTAGCCAAGGTCTCATTGGTTTTGATCGCTTGTTTACTTAGGCGTGCCGTTGCCACCTTGGTTTGCTCCTCAAGGATGGTGCAAATTGCCATAGCACGAAGTTCATCAGGGTCATTTTCCGATTCTTGTTGCCACAGAAGAGCTGCTCTCTCGCCAAAATCGTCTGCTTGGTTAGCATCATCTTTTCCAGGAATATCTAGAGCGTTTTCCAAGTTGCCATTGTTCGCCATGATTTCATCCAGGCGGCTCATAGTATCTTCCATTTCCTGTTTGATACTGTCTTGGATTGACATAGACTTCATGCTATCGGACAAATGTTCAGAAGCAGTCTGACTATCAGCCGTGGTTGCTTGTTCCATGGATGCCATCCAATTGTTGACGTAGTTAGACGTATCATTGTAGCACTGGTACGAACTGTAATCACCCCAGGCGGCAGAGTTGGAGCTCCCATATCCACTCTGTCCATTCTGTCCACTTGGTCCGCCCTGTCCACCCTGGTGGTGATTTTGGAAATTTGGGTGGAAGGTTTGGTCTGGAGCTTTGTTGAATCTCCCCCCGGTATCCTTGGGGGTAGAGTCACCTGATCTCAGACGCTTCATGTACTCAAGAGTGTCAACCAGATGATATGGACCTGACAACGAAGGGAAATCAGCAGGATTTACGTCTCTGGCTTTCACATATGGAATTTGCGAGATGAGACAAGGGAGGCCGATGGAGTACTTTTCCTCGACGACAATTTGAGTAGAGACACCTTCTGGAGTAGAGGTTGTCTTCAGCCAGATTATGACCGGCATAAGCGGAAGGAATGCCAGGCTATACTCATCTAAATTTTGCCGGTTATTTGGCTGCATGTCCGAGTCATCATAAATGCGCTCAACGCAAGCGGGCAGATACTTGTGATGCTTGATACCCCAATAGACATACTCATAGGACCCGATTCGTACAACGGGACGGTCTTCAATGAGGGCAGACTCGGTCAAGGGCATTTCGCCACGGAGATCTGCCATCAAAACGGGAAAAGGGAACCGACATGTCCCAATAGATGGGTCAGCCACCTGGCAGTTGAGCTCACAAGACTCATGGCCACAGTGGTCGGTCCCTTCAAGAAGATAAGAAATTCCCGGAGCCGGTGAAAGTGGCGACCTCCAGCTGGGATCTCCGTAGCCCTCGCGGAAGCGCTTGCAAAAGTCCATGACACTGCGGGCAATGTACAAGTTGATCCCTTGTGCATTGTCGGTTTTGAGCCACAAAATTGTGGTAGAATCCATGGACAGGATGGACTTACACCAGTAGTTGTAATGGAGACCTCTGACACAGAGCTCGCTGATTTGGTCAGCGTGATGGGGCCAGTGCATACACCCAGTGACACACAGGCTGCAACAGTAGCCCTTCAACTGTGGCTGTGTAAAGCAAACCTTATGTGGCATTATAAGGTTAAACTCTTCAGCCTGCTGGTAGAAGACTTGGAGCTGCAACTGGACGATCTTGAAGAGAAGATCGGGGGGTATGAAGTGGCCTATAACCAATGATCAGCATGTGACTCCAACAGCATCTCAAACGTTTTTATGACATACCGTTAACATAACGGCCAATTTCCGCGGTCCAGAAATAGGAGCCATCACGTTGGGGAAACAAACGTGACGGATGACCAGATTCAATAGGGAGTTTGCGCAGATGCGTAGAGGTGCTACCGTTGTCAGAAACATAGGGGGTTCTATCATTGACAAATGTTAGTAAGATATGAATGTAGTCATCTGTCGACCAAAGACTTACGTGATGGGCTCATCAACGGCAACGTTGTAGGGGGGGCGAGGCTGGTTGGCACTGAAAGCCTGACCATTGCCGCCCTCGTAACGAACGTTAGCGCCCTGGCCGTTAGGGGCGGGGCCGTAGTTGTGTGGGTTCATTATGAGTATGAAACCAAGTCTCGTCGATCTAGCAGGATGGCGGTACGGTATTGGTTTGGTTCCAGGAAGAAGCTAGTCTAAGATAAAAGTTAGTCTTTGTTGAAGAAAGTTGTAGATCAGATACAATACCGATATATTTGAATACCAAGACTGTGTATGCTGATGGCATTCGAGGGAAATACTAACCTTCGCCAAAATCTTCCCAGTAAGGAATCGAATCGGAGTACGAAAGAAGTGGGAATGTCGTAATGACCAGTGTGGGAAGACAGAAATAAAGTTGGGATGAAAAGAGTGGGCGGACAGAGAAAACTTTACGATTTCTCGTAGGTACAGGTAGCTATAGGCGGGCCAAGCTTTTGTTGGAAGGGGAGTTGTTGAGTAAACTGATTTTTCGAAGATGAAATTCTGTTCACAAGAAATCACAATCCTTTTTCATCCTTGAAGGCATGAACAGTACTTACCTAGTACTTACCATTCGCGAAGACTACTCATGCCATGTTTGTGGCCACTTGTAGTGGTTTGCCTACTAGGCGGGTACTTGCTAGTCAAGGCACTACTACACAAAAATATGGACATTATAATGAGCAAGAAATCTGCAGTTGGCATCAAAAGAATAGAAAGACCTGTGGTTGATATACAATCATCGTCGGTGTGTACTATGATCCACTTTAAGTCACACCTGACGTCGACTATTCGACTATATGCCATGGTCAGTGTAACACTGCCACTTACATGTGGACGCACATCAACCCCCGTTAACCCTACCAATCGACTTGTCTGAAACCCTGGAAATCTTCACGTAACAGGGTGCACGGGACATTTAACACCCGGTCGTTCATGGGTGTAGAATTTCCTCAACGGGACGATGGCAAATTCATGGGTTTGTACGACAGCAGGTAGTTGTGCAGAAAACCGTCTTTTCCCAGGGAAGTTGTCAAAGTGGGGTTAAAGATTAAGTCCGGATGCAGTAGGTCTCTACTTGTGACTTCTACAATGGAGATACCGGAACATGAATTTACGTAGTTATTGGAATCTCCGAGAAGACGACCAAAGGAAGATATTTACACACATTACAAATCCAATACCGTGTTTTTGGTAGAGACTGACAAGCTCATGTTATTAGGAGCTATGTACCGAGGCTCGTGCATTTTAATCGCGCTGTAAACAGGAAGGACTCAGCATAGATAGTACATATCAAGGTACATACATACGTGGGTTATGGACATGAGCTTGAGATATTAAGTAACATATGGAAGATTCAGGAATATCAATTGGACCTTCCCGAGAGACGACAAGGCCACGGCTCCTTACAACGAACGCCGACCGAGAACAAGACAATCACAGAATCGGCACTAGTAGGACTGCAGACCATCATGCAGTGGGTAGACAGCTTGTGCAATATTGAAAATCCCGTGCTGGCCAATATAAAGACAGGAAACCTTGAAGGAATCGTAAAAGGCATTTGTCCCCAAGCCACTTTCCAAATAGTGAGTTTGGTTGTAAACTGGGCCATAAATTTGACAAAAACCGGGCTCGAATCGTTCTCACTGGTTTACCGTGATTTTAGCACGGGATTTTACTAGAACAATTGGGGCTCATTGACGATGAAACTTAAACGTAGAACACCGAATCCCACCTTTGTATGCACACACGCAAAAACGCTAGTTCCATGTGAACGGCTTTAGGACTTAAGCGCGGATTCTGCGAGCTAATGGTGTATGGCATGCATCCCGTTTGTGACGGAAGGATTGCGGTGATGCAAGTGTCCGTGCGAGTAGCGAACCCCGCCATCAGCTAGAGCTTTAAAAGGCAACTCTAACTGCATCTCAATATCATTGCACGTATAAAACACCTCAACGCATCCAGTTTGTTTTCAATTTTTCTTCTCTTCATCCTACAATCAACTTACAAAAATCACAAAATGACTACCGAAGCTTCTAAGATGCAATACCGTTTCCTCGGCCGGTCTGGCCTGCAGGTCTCTGTCTTGTCACTTGGTGGTTGGATCACATACGGTGGACAGGTGTCTGAAGAGGCGACCTTCGAGTGCATGAAGGCTGCTTATGACGCTGGTGTCAACTTTTTCGATACCGCCGAGGTTTATTCCGCTGGTGAAAGCGAGCGTGCCATGGGCCGTGCCATCAAGAAGTTTGGATGGAAGCGCAATGATCTTGTCATCTCTACCAAGGTAAGCTGAACTCTTTGCTTGCGAGTTGTTTGTTGGGTTGGTGTTGGAGCAGAGTTTTGCTATTTCCGTATTTTGATGAGCGTTTCTAACACATTTCATAGGTATTCTTCGGCTCGGCATTTGGCGACTTCCCAGTCAACAACAAGGGCCTCTCTCGCAAGCACATCATCGAGGCTTGCCACGCTTCCCTGGAGCGTCTTCAGCTCGACTATGTTGATTTGATCTTTGCTCATCGCCCCGACCGCCACACGCCAATGGAGGAGACTGTGCGTGCTTTCAACCACTTGATTGACACCGGCAAGGCCTTTTACTGGGGTACCTCCGAGTGGGATGCCGACGAAATCGCCCAGGCGTGGCGTGTGGCCGACCGCTTGAACCTCATCGGACCCATCATGGAGCAATCCGAGTACAACATGATTGACCGTGACCGTGTCGAGCGTCAATACCAGCACCTTTACAGAGAGGTTGGCTTGGGTCTGACTGTCTGGTCTCCGATGAAGCAGGGTATCTTGTCTGGCAAGTACAACGACGGAATTCCAGATGACTCGCGATTCGCGCAGGAGAGCATCGAGTGGATTCGTGGCTTCTGGCAGCGGACTGACAAGAAGACTTGGGAGGGCGTGGTGGACCACGTCAGAAAGCTTGTGCCAGTGGCCGAGAAGCTTGATTGCAAGCTGAGTCAGTTGGCTTTGGCCTGGGCTATTTCGAACAAGAATGTGAGCACGGCGATTATGGGAGCTTCTTCGGTCGCTCAGTTGAAGGAGAACTTGGGGGCTCTGGCTGTTTTGGAGAAGTTGACACCTGAAATCTTGGCGGAGATCGATGAAATTCTGGGTAACAAGCCTCCGGCTCTGAAGCACTGGTAGATATGATGGACTGTATGGCTATATGTAGTCTTTTGATATGTGTATAACGAATTACATGCCAAATTAAGCTTAAAATGTTCTGAGCTGAAGCTCTGACCCACGATTGTTTGCCAGCTGAAAGTTCGGTCGCCAGGTGCCACGTAATTAACAAAACCCCCTGCGACTAGATTGTGTATGGTGCATGTTTAAAACAAAGAAAATGGACACACATTTGCGACGTCGTCAGTTTTTACTCGTAGATACTTTAGGCTTTTTTCCCGTTCAGCCTTTTCGCTTTCACATTTGTGTCGCTGGACGACTTTCAGGCCATTCACTACAACTTACACGGTCTTGATCCTGTACAATCCCCTCAACGTATGCACTTAATTCCGCGAACGTGCCACAGTTGCGACACGCTTTGCGCCTATATACCTACGTCCACTTCACGACATCTACAAACGATATATATAATTTAAGGCAACATGTTTTCTGGGGTTCTCTCGAACGTCGGGTGGTGGGTCCTGCCATCAGTAAGTTGAATGTCGTTTTGAGACATGAGCTGCTGTCTAACGCTTTACTCTTTTGCTAGATGGTTTCAGGCTGGGTCCAATCATTCTACTACTCTGTCACGATCCGCGCTGGCTCACCACACCCCGCGCCTGGCACACCACGCTATGTCAAACACCGTCGAATAATCCAGGCAATGGTCATTTCCACTTATCTGGTATACACGATTGTCGAAGCCATATACGAAATCAACCTCAGCGGAAACTACTATAGCACCTTAGGTGTTACTCGTGATGCTACCGACAAAGAGATCAAGACTCGCTTCCGCCGATTGGCTGCCATTCACCACCCGGACAAGATGACCGGTGAAGGTGCTCACGCTAGCGCAGAAATGTTCATGGGACTGAAAGTGGCGGCAGATGTGCTTTCGGAGAACGCTAGCCGCTGGGCATATGAACGGATCGGTGGTGGCGTGGTACATATGACGCGCTGCGTCACGATTTTCGACTACGTCAGCCAATACTTCATGGAGAAGATTGTGCCGTACTACCTCCTTACTGCCGGAGCTTTATACGTCATGGGATTTTTCGGTATGCTCCAGGCTGGCAAGTTTTGGCGCTGGCTTATGCTTGTGTCGACGCTTTGCATTGAGGCTGTCCTCGTCACCCGGCCTACCATCCCCGGTCTTTGGACCGGATTTTTCGAGCCCATCATCGGACTTTTCGGTATTAAGCCATTTGTTCAATTTCAAATCATCGCCCTGGTTCGCCGTCTCGCTATCACCGGTGCCATCGCATTGGCACAAATCTCCCCTGTCTTATTCCCCGACTCCTTATCCGACCAAGGTGAGGTTGCGGCACTTAACCAGAGTCTCGGACGACTTGATAGTTTGGCTAAGAGCCTTGAAAAAGAGGTCACTGCTCTGATGGCAATTGAGATTGGTCCGTTCAAAGACGATGTGAGCAAGATCTCACAAATGCGGGCCCTGGTTAGTCAGTGGTTAGTACAGAACACTATCCGGTCGGATCCAATGGTCGTTGATGCCATGGGCAACCAGCTGCGCAAACGCAGAGTTGATGCGCCACATGGCGCTCGGGGTCGGAGGACCGCCGAGCATAAGTAGAAGGAACGATGTGTGCATGGTAGTTGTTATTTAGATATAAACGCGTGAACTTTTAGAATATATGGTTGTAAATTAACAATTGGGTATTAAAAGCCAGAAACAATTCTATGTGTGTGTGTGCTGGGAACGTCATTGCGACAAGGAAATTCTATCTAAACAAAACAAAGGAAATTCGTGACATCTTAAATGGCGCTCATTGACCGGGAATCCCGACTACGCCCAGAAACGCACTGAGAATCAACCCACCAGCCAGTCCAACGGGACCGGCGACACCATCACCTGGGAAGTGAGCAGCGACAACTGGGGCCAACAGGCCCATAGCACGGTTGGCGAAGCTGGCAACACCAAGGCCAAGACCGCGTACTTCCTCGGGGAAGACGGCCGGAGTGTATGAGTATAGAACAGCATACATGATGTTCTGGGTGAAGGATAACACGCAGGTGAGAAACAGACGAGTGTTGGCGGTCGGGGCGAAGGGGAACAGAAGAAGGAGGATGGCGGAGAGAAGAGTTGAAACCGCGAGGAGGGGACGGGGACGAGGATTAGGAGAAGTGAGAATGTGGGTCGATAGGAAGGAAGCAGGAATAGAAGGAAGAGTAGTAAGGAAGAAGGTGAAGTAAGGGGATTGAGGAGAAGCATCACCAGTGGGAGCGTGCGAGAGATATTGAGGGAGGAAGGCATTGAAGAGAGGATAGCCCATGCCGATGGCGGCCCAGACGAACCAGATCAGGATGGTAGAGCGAGAAAGGCGAGAAGTTTGGAATAGAGGGGAGATGTGAGAGACAATCCAGTCTCTGGCATGGGCGAAAACAGAAGTAGAAGAGTTGTAGACAGGAAGTTCAGCAATGTACCAGTCCGGAACCTCGCTGACTACGTCGAACATATTGACCGTCAACCAGGTTTTGTCGCCACGTCTGCGAAGAGCCATGACGACATCTTCAGTCTTGCCAGCTCCGGCCATGTAACCCAGAGACTCATCAACTCTCCAGACAGCTCTTAATAGCGCTAGCGCCGCAGTGAACGCAGTCAAGGCACCGAGGTATACTCTCCAGCCCTCAACGCCACCAAAGGTTTCTACGCTGACGGCATTTTGTCCTAGGACGAGACATCCTCCGGCGGCAGCAAAGAGCTGACCGATGGGCCACCAAGCAGAGAGAGCTACTAATAGCCAGTTGTATCTCTTAGGGAGTGTCTCGAGAAGCATCGTACCATCGACAGGAAGACTACCGCCGACACCAATACCGACACCGATAAGAGCCAAACATAACGAGTGCCAAGAGGAAGCGGTAACAGCAAAGACGGCAGCGATGACGGACAAAGGGAGACAGGCACGGAAAGCAGGAAGTCGGCCCCGAGAATCAGAGATGACCCCAAAGAGAAGAGCACCAATGGATAAGCCAAGGAACAGGAAGGCAGTCGTAAGACGGACTTGCTTCTCGGGCACGTCAAAGGTGGTAGAGAGGGATGGAAGGATCAGAGATACGGCATGCATCCACATACTAGGGAGGATTGGTCAGTGACGTCATGGGAGAAGGAATTAAGGGATTCGACTTACTTGTCCGTCATCCAGCCAAGACCACAGATGACAAACAGGGTCCATTGATAAAGGCCCATCTCGGTGTCTTCAACGGCAAGTCTAGCAGTCCGAATACGAACTTGCTTCTGAGCATCTTGAGGTGCCAGACCGATGGGGAGATCGTTCCATAGCTTGTTGCGAAGAGCTACAACATCAAGTGGTTTATTGTTGTCATCAGAGAAGAGCGCGTGAGAAGGCGGACAGGCCTTATCGCTAGAAAGAAGCGGTTGACGTTCAGGGTCCTTGTCGCGAACCATTTTGTTCAAGTTTGGTAAGTATATAATAAGAGATAAATGAGGTGTCGTTGGCAGACCAGAGGCCTTTGACTCCGTAAACCAACGACCACGTCCCCAAAGCTAGCCACGGAACAGCTCGGGACTATATATACTTACACCAAAACGCCAAAACATAAGCTCACTCACTCACCACTCATTCCCCAAAAAAAACCGAAACCCACCCAATCGGCCGGAATGACCTGGTGTTGTCTCCAACCACAACCAAACAAGCGGTCAATCCTCCCCGCCAGTCCGTTCCCCCCCTCGTCGTCCAGGACTCCCCTGCCCAAATTGACCGTGGGGGTCTTCCATCACACTTCCACGCCTCTTCGCCTCGTCTTACCCCCACGCGCTACTGCTATTGTACGCCTTGAGGCGGTCGAGGTTGTCCCAGGTTCACCCTCGTTCAAGTACACGCTTTTTCGAGTTTTTTTCGAGAAAAGCCCGCAAGGGAGATGGTATACCGCCCTCTCGGAACGCTTTCAATGCCGGTTTTGTCGATGGAAGGCCCCGGTTTTGGGAACAGGTTGGCCCGTTCGTTCTCCCCTTGCCTATTCCTTCCATCTACTGGACCCCGCGATATCTCGTCAAGGTCTATAGCCTCTCAACACCCGGCCGAAAAGTCCGTTTTGCTTGTCTTGGAAACAGGATGGATGGTTATCCCCACCAGTCAGATGCAACCCCTTCCAAGCGGCAAAGATTTTTTCCTTCTTACCTTCGCTTGCCTTCTCCTCTTGTCTCTTTGGTCAGATCCACACGATCAAGACAAATGGCCCTTTGTTAGGATCTCTTCCTTCACTCATTGTCTATTATAGCTTGTTATAGCCCTTTTCAAGCCCGACGACCTATTTAACGACCCTCTTCTCTCGCTAAAGCTGCACGGTAATCCCATCCATTCATAACCCGACGGCACCGATCCGGTCTTCCGTAGTGCGCCTGTCACATTATTGGATTCTCGGTACATCCTCTTCTCTGTACAAACATATGTCGTCATGAACTGATGAGACTCAAGTGCATTTCCGATCTAGTGCAACCAGGCCATCAAAATCCCAGACAAATCAAAGACCCTCTTCCTGCCCGCTGCACTCGACAGCCTTTGCAGCCAACCATCCCAAGTCTTTACACACCGCTTCAGCCAAAATCACCAACAAAGGAAGTCCCATCCATCAAGCCCGCCTCCTTCCATTTGCCGTGCGTCATACCAGCCCAATCATTGTAACTATGACACCGCTTTTGCTGTTTTGGTATCTATATTCCCTTGTCTTCTCTGGCTCGTCCCTCGATTCCCAAAAAAGGTTGAAAAAGTGAACAAAAACCCCACATTTACCACTACCCTCCCAAATTCCCGTCACATGGCCTTTTTCCCCCTCGCGACAAAATCACAAGACAAACAAAAGAGTCAAAAATGACAGTCTGGTTACATTCTGTCACATAACATACATACATACATACATACATCACCTTACATGTGCACTTATGTATGTATATCACATTACAAAGCAACTACATACATGCGTAACCAACCTATCAACTTGCACATCACTCAAGCCTCAACAAAGTCTCCGACAAAACATGGACCCGAGCCGTCCAGCTCGCCCGAGAAATGGGGAAAAACAAAACTGATGCATGAAACCTGGTAAATGTGATATTTTGTCTGTCGTCATTGCTTCCGGTATACAAAATTGCATGGGTTTAAAGAACCCTAGCTATGTGGGAAGAGAAGAGCGCATAGGACCCAACCCCTGAAACATTGCCAACGGAAGGCCTCATCTTTCGTCACTGTCATAAACATATTAAGCTCCTCAAGGAGCTCAAAGCAGCTCTCCGTCACCCTCACTGCCGCCGGATCCACCCTCCGAATCCCACCCAGCCGCCGCGGCCATCTCATCGACCCGTCTCTGCACCTCTGCCAAACCAGAAATTTCAGCCACATAATCCTTCTCGCGCAAAGCTCGCTCGACAAATCCCCATCCATCCCGTCGATAGGCTTCGAGCACTGCAGGACTACATGCGCTGCACTGCGGGTATGCTTCTCCGCGCAAAACGACAGTCTGGAAGAACGGCATAAAGCCGCGTACCTGGTGCGGAACAATCCCAAGCGGGTGATTCGGCGGGTCAAGTTCCGCGCCGGGTGTACTGCCGCGTGGGGCGTCGGCGTGGTGTTTGAGGGGATGTTGGAGAATACTAGCAAGAATCTCAACGAGCATAGCTGATGCTATGGGGGCCATTCCGGGGCGAGTGACGGTACATTGTTGATCCAGGGTTTGGTCACGCATCGACTAGTGATGAAAGATTTGTTAGCACCCCAGTTAAAATAGCCATGTCCAATAACAACGAAGAAACTCACATCTCCAGGCGTAACGACGTCATTGCAAAAGTAACATCCCAGTTCCTTTGCTTCCTTCTGCTGTGCCGGTCCCTTACTTGATCCCTCATTCTGCTGCTGTTGCCCATGTTGTTTACCCTTGATTTCAGCTCCATGACGCATAACGACATAGCTGTCGAATCCCAGAGCTGCGTTGAGCACAATCTTCCCTGCGGCTTTACCCATGATCGTGGGCAACCACCGTGACTCCCTCGTATCCATGAGAAGGAAAATGACGTCATGTTCATCAACCAACTTCTGCAGCTTCTCGAAATCCTCGCGTATCTGAGCACCGTCAGTAAAAGCATGACCGAGCATAGGCACTGAAAGCCGGTGCCCTGAGGTCGTAACCGAAGGTAGGATTTCTTTGAGTGCTCGGGCAGCTGTCTCCGCCTTTAGTGCGCCACCGTTCAGACAATCGTTGAATGTAAATAGGGGTTGGCGAACGGGGTTTGAAAAGGAGACTTTGCCGTAGTCAACAAACGTAATGTGCCGGACACCCCATGCCATTAGATCGCGTGACACTCGAGTGCCCAATGTTCCGGCTCCCAGGAGCAGGCACTTTTGCGACTTGATTTCATCCAAATTCAAGCCTGGTACCAACCGCCACTTCATGAGCTTAAGGTTAAGATCGACTGACTCCTCTGCCAAGTGGTGCGGGTCCATGTACGCCGACAAACTAACGTGACGAAACTTGAAAGCGCTCCCATTCTTCTCCCATCCAGTCACCTTGGGTAAAACAGTTGATACCGGTGACGGATCGTTCGCTTTGAGCTTCATGATGATAGAACGAGCAGCGTCACGGTGATTGTGAATATCACGGTAACACAATACATTGACCTCATTCATCTTGAAGCGTTGCTGCACAAGGACCAGGAGGTTACGTAGTTGCCAGCCGGGGTTTCTCTCATATGTAGATGAATCAAGAAACCCAACAAAGCGATCTTCTGGAGCGACTCCATCGAAAAAGCCGTGTTCGAACCTTCCGAGACTATCGACTACCCATCCGTAGGGAAGGCCATTGTCATCATCCTCTGTCACGGACACGGTATCATCCTCATTCATCGCTTTGTTCTCTTCTATTTCTGCTCGCGAGACTCTCTTGGCAATGAAGAATCCGTGTTGACGCGAGTCTTTGACACGGTACTGCCAGCCATCAACACTCTCAACAAGCATGGTGCTTACTTCTGGCCCCATTGTCTCGATCTCGTCCCTATGCGACCATGACGAATGGAGAGCTGGGAAAGCAAACCAATAGGTGTAGTTGAATTTCTTCAGGTCTGCATATGAGATAATCAAGAAACTTGACAGAAGCGAGGGCACCGAGTAAATCGTGCCATCCTGGATCGCATCCCAAACCTGCTGGGCCTTTTGTTTAAGTAGTACACCACGGTCCAGGTTCTTGAAGTCCTCCCATGTATTCGTATTGCGCAAAGTGCCGTCAGCACGACCAGAGCCTCGTGGGACGGCGTACTGGGCAGTCAGAGAGTTGCCGGCGATTTGAACCTTGCAGCTGAATTCGGGGCGGGAAACCCGGGCTTCGTAGGCGCCCGTTACTGTGCGGACGGAATCGTCGAGCATGGCATGGTTGAGCTTGATATCGAAGAGGGCTGAGTAGAAGGGGAGCTCGATTTCCGATGAGAGCGGGACGAACTGCACCGGCTTTCCGGTAATCGGTTCGGACATCTTGTGGGGGTTGTCGTGATGGTAGTTTTAATGGAGTCTGTGGTTTTAATCGACGTTTATTATGTGACTATAATCGTTATCGCTGTTACAAAGGTTGACGATCGATTGTAGAATCAAGACAAGAAAGAAGTCTGGCTGTTTTTGTCTGCAACCTCCCTTGATATCCTGGGAGCACAACAATGAGACAGCCTGCCCAAATCACAAGACCCTAACGGAGTCACCAGGGAAAGCAATCAGCTGATAGAAGAATGAAAGTAGTTGACTTGATTTCAAAGCCGGAGAATCTTAAATCGTAACGTTAATTGCCAAAATACTAATGTCATGTACGAAATCCCGCAAGTATGTTGTCAACGGGCGAGCATATTATCTACAGTCCGGCAGTCGTTTGCCCTAAATTGACGACGTGCGTCATACTCTTTCCCCGCCTGTTCGGCGTGCCAGGGCTAAACAAAGACAGAAAACCCTAAATATGATGTCACAACAGAGCTGCGTGTGACAGGGGTTAGGTTTGCAAATCGATAGTAGCTTGGCGATCACGTCTCTCCTCACATGCACTTGTGCGATATCTACTTACGGCTATGCACATAAGTAGATGAAATCGCCTTTGAAGAGTCTCTGAATTGGGTAGTAATTTTCAAAATGCAGAAAAGATTCTGGACTCTTAGTTGACCGGCATTCTATGGATTTTGTTGCCTTTTTGTTATTCGTTCCTCTTACAGGCCTTCCGCCTATGTACATGGGATTCGATCGGACTTATTTGGGCACCTCATCAAGACCTGTTTCTAGCATTTCATGTTAGTCTCACCGATAATTTGATTGATCGACAAACCGCTCTTTTATTACGAAATAAAAAAGACCATATAGTGCTCTGCTATGATGCATGCCTAACATATGTAGTCTCTCCAAGAGCGGAAGCCTCCATGAGAGTAATGTATACAAGTATGTTCGGCGGCTATAGAGCCTGTGGGTAATGCGACCAAATAATGATTAATTACGGGCGGCTATGTTGGGCCTGTACAGGGAACAACATGGCTCGGCTAATACAAAAGCTCTTCTACGAAACAGCAGCCCGCGGCAGAGGGTATGTGCGTTAAGCGCTTATTTTGCTGGTGGTGATCCAGGATAATACATAGCATCCCGAGCCCGTACCGAGCGGCAAGCAAATATCCAGCCGCCTCAAATGGGCAGCCCCTAAAGACGGCCCTACTATCGACAGATCATACACGCATTACGAACATTGCATTGTCTATCTATATGTTCATTGGGCGCTTCGACATAGCCACACACGCCAAAGTACACCCGGATTCAAGCGTTTCTACAAGATATTGCCAGGCGATTCAGTTATCTGGAACACTGATGACAGAACCCACCACTTGTTCCAATAGAAAGTGAGATGTGACAGAAGCAGATACATATGTACATGCATATGTGCAGGATTAACTCTACGCCTGTTGTCGCTTGGGTGAACACAACGAGCGCTTAGAAAACCAGCTTTCTTTTCTGTCGTTGCGATGCGATTTAAAAGGCAAATTCACGCTGTCGTAATGCATCTACATACCTCAGACTACCTTCTTTTACCATCATCTTTAACTTCGTTTTATATTTTTCCACCATGCCAGCCATAGACCTGAGTACAATACACGACACGCCTTTATGTCCAAAATGCCAGCACCTTGTTCCGTGGGATGCGCTGGTAGACGATTGGAAATTGTTGTACCAGGAAGCTACTAACCGAGGAACGACATCTATTATTGGGGAAGACAGTTCGACCTTGAGCATACGTGAGGATACAGGAGGCCCAAAGCATAGTCCCGATAAAACTCTCTCGGCCGTATCTGGCTTTACCTTTGATGGGTCATCAGCATCACCTTGCAAACTTTGCAGTGTCCTTCAAGAATATTGGGGGGGCGATGCATATCAAGTTTCAGTGAAACATAAAGAAGTATGGGATCTTCCTTCTGCCACGTCGCATACATATCCTAGAACTTCCGTGGTAGACGTGATGTTCACAGTTGATCCCAGATTTATGGACGGGATGCACAAAGCCCGCACCATGATTTGGAGACCTCAACCTCCCGGTGCTCCACCTCTGTTCAGCACGGTTTGGGAAGCTGGACCATATGTGGATATGACTCGTGTCAGAAATTGTTTTGAAGGTGCATTTGAATCCCAGCAACACAAACATGAAACGATCCATGGACATGTCACGTGAGTAAGCCCGTCACATCATATATAAGGAGCCAACTACTCACATATGTGTATTCACAGAATGTTGCCAGTCGTCCGATTCATCAATGTCAATACACTATGTGTCCAGACATTTAAATCCACAAAACTCAAAGATATAAAGTACGCGGCATTGAGTTATGTTTGGGGGGATAGCAACACCCTATTTTACACATCGGAGACAAAAGGTTACCTTGAGCAACCTGGCGCTCTTGGGAACAACGGCTGGGTGCCACAGACCATCGTTGATGCAATGGGTGTTACAAAAAAGCTCGGTCTAGAGTTTCTCTGGGTTGATGCATTGTGCTTGGAACAAGATCATAACCACATTCTTTCTGCACTTCAGAATGTGGGTTCTATCTATTTTCACGCAGCTATTTGTATCATTGCCGCAGATGGTTATGGGGCTAGTAGTGGGCTCCCTGGTGTTAGTTACAGTCGCACTCCCCTCAAAACCAAGTCAC
Source organism: Huntiella abstrusa (assembly GCA_025685495.1). Classification (NCBI taxonomy): domain Eukaryota; kingdom Fungi; phylum Ascomycota; class Sordariomycetes; order Microascales; family Ceratocystidaceae; genus Huntiella; species Huntiella abstrusa. The sequence goes on from JAJNMT010000023.1 coordinate 496,156, forward strand.
TCTCTGTGACATACCGAGGGACTACGCTCCAAGGTGTTTTGAGTCCAAATCCCTACTATAATGCGCTTGACACGAACCTTCATAAAGTTCGAGGAACCGTGTGGGACTCGAGAGGTTGGACCTTGCAGGAGCGAGTATTTTCTCGTCGAAAGCTTTTTTTCACCGCACATGAGGTATTCTACGAAGATATCTATAATGTCCAATGGAGGGAGAGTATCGGTACTGAGTCGATAAACAAAACGCCTTTTCCTGATGTCACTATTTCAGGAATGGTAGGAGTGAAGCTCAAGCCTGAAACATTGGAAGATTTACATCCAGTGGCAATTCGGGATATATTGTTCTCCGAGTACCAGACCAAGGATTTGACATACAGTAGTGACTACTTTAATGCCTTCCGTGCGATACTAGATTTTGGCGCCAAGCGCAGTTCTCAGTCGCATGTTTGGGGAGTTTTCACCCGCGATTTTGCGTGGAATTTGTGGTGGTGGCGCGATCCTACTAAACAGCGAGCAACCAGACGTTTCCAGAAAACGATTCTACGGAGTGGACAAGAAGTCTTTTACCCCAGTTGGTCATGGTTTGGATGGGCCCGTCTATTCTTGAGTAGACACGTAAATTCCGGTTCTGGGTAGGTTTACTGAGTGCTTGGTATTTATAAACTTGACCACTAACATGTTTTCAAATACAGCATGAAGACCAACGCCGTAATTCGAGTTCTTCACTCTCTAAATAGGCCTGACACTTCTACCGACCTCCCCTTTGTACCTCGAGTTTTCCGGCGTATCAGTGACCTTGACTCCGATCTTTTTGGTGGTGTGGCGAATGGAGGTTTGCCAAATCCCGATGATGTTCCAGTGGATAAAGTGGTGAAATCCGTGCCTGGTTTGAAACTAGACAATTGCGCAGACCATTGTATCTTGGGGATTCTAACGGAGACACTATCCACCCGAACAACCCGCTTTAAGAATGAACTCGGGGCAAATGGGTTTAAAATACAATCCGATTATCATAAACTGATAGTCACACGTGATTGGTACAACACAGAAGAGGAATGGGAGGCTGCGCTTCGAGGTCCGCCAATTGAAAGAACCGCACTGCATATCATGCTTCAATCCGGAAGATTAGAGGGTATCAAAGGCGACTGGGTGACGGGATTGACTGTGGCCATTGACGATAAAACTCAACTTTGTTTTCGAATTGGGGCATTTAAATGCAGACTTGAAGATTGGAAAGCTTCAAAGCCTGTCGAGCGTTGGGTTGTCCTTGCCTAACTGCCGTATGAAGTTAAACTATTGAGATTTGGCATTCGTTAAAACGGGTAGGGTAGTGTGTTCTTAGAGGTGGTAGATTGGGTTGGACCAGAAACATCGCGGTAGAAGCTTCAAAATGTAATACGAGTCGAGTCATTCATTACACTCTAGCAAATATACCGGAAGTGAACATTGGTTTTTAGACTTTATCAAAACCTGCAATCCTTCTCAGTTTCTTCACTCCCGGTCACATCTCTCGGGTGTGATTCATCATCTTCATGTGACTCGACGATTCTTCGGGACATGTCAAGCTTGAGCTTGTACTACATTGGTCGTGGTTGTCTAACGAAACTTATACATACATAAATGTGTTTCTTTCGATGTGATCAAAGCGCGAATGTCTTGGATACACTATTTCACATAGTGCGAACCTAATTTAAGGCTCGTCCCTTTCTTTGTCTATCAACCTGGGTCATACTTTGTATCGAGAAGTTACTTACATACTTGATTGTACACGATGTGGGGCTTCACGTGACGGACTGGGAGACATCGGCATACTACTGCGCCAAAAGAATTGGTACCTTTGGACTTTGTTATCGGGGAACGTTCTATCATGGTCTATATAGGGCGCAATTCCTATACAGTTATCAGTGAGAAGCGAACACTTAGCGAGTAGCCTTCAGACAGGACAGAGGCTGACATCAGGCTTCCGTTTTACACGAGTCACTCTAGTTACAAAGTTCCTCCAATCATGGATCCTCGAACCCACACAATAGGCACACCATTCATGGCTATCGATAGCACTGCGCACCACCATCAATTTTCGAAAAAGTACATACAGTGTGCCAAGCAGAGAGTCGCGCAATGGCCAAGATACTTTCGTCCAGACCCCGGCAAATGATCGACAGTTGTCTGTCAGCATCCAACAGCAATCCTTCGGCATCAAATTGGTTCAGACACCGGCCACTATATCGATGCCAGCAGAAGGTCTGTTCGAACACTGCTTTGACCGGAACAAAGGTTGATTACTTACATATGTATGCATGTATGTACAACATACATCATTATCCAGCTGCCCCAAGAATGACATATGCATTGCTCTTTCAAATTTCTCCACATAAGGTTTTGTTTCCTAAAACACGGAAATTACACCGTTTGACAGTCCTATTCCCGGCCAGACAATTCGCCGGCCAGGTGATCAATCCTTTCGTTCCGTTCTAGCATGGATCTGCCTTAACGGAACAAAGCGAGTTCAAAACTTCCATTAAGCTTCCTATTGTTAGGGTTCGCCTGTCAATTGATTTAGTAGACATTGTCCATGGATGGTGCTTGTCTTGGATCTTGAAAACTGAGCTCGTTATCGTATAGCGAACTTGCTTTAGAACACCAACTGTAAAGATTAGCAAAAAAAACCTTCCGAATATTGTGCCAAGGTAAATCACGGGGGCTGGCTGCGGTGAACCGGTCTTCGTCCGACGAGCAGCCGACTGAATATTGCTTGGACCCCGGTCACCGTAAGACTCAGCTTGGTATGTATGGTATGTATATGGCACTTAAAAAGGTATTCGTTTTTGCTCATTAAGTATGTATGTATGTACATATGTATATATGTATACACATACAGCAGTATTTGCCTGACGTCATTTGTCTCACTCCGCAGCTTAGAGACCATTCTATGTGTCTAGATTTCCTTTCCCTTGCCGTCTAAAAACTAACGGCAAGTCCCGTCCATGCTAACTCCACATTAGTGGGCAAGCAAAGTGATTCACATCCTTGTCATTGTATACACAATCTAGACCTCTACACCCCGACGGAGCCCTCATCCTACTACTTACGCCCGATTTGGTATGTACTGATCTTGTCGACCGGCCACCAAAAGCCACGCCTAGATTCCCCTATTGAGAAATACATGTTTCCCGGCCCGTTTTGCCTTTTTTCGAAGCGATCCATGTCTTGAGGATCTGCTTTAACGAGGAACATGTGTACATACATAAGGAGATGATTCCTTGTTCGCTCTGATCTGTCGTTCCCATTCCTTTGTGATAGATTTTTAACGATGCTTTTTTCGTCTCTTTTGTAACTCGCACATTTACATTCTCGGGTTATTTGTTTCACTTTTCATGTCACCGTGAACTCTCATCAGGTGTCTCCAGTGACCGCAACCCGAAACCCCCATCACCATGTCTAATCCAGTTGCTCGCGAGTCTGAACAGCCTGCTCATATTGATGATTCGCCCATTTGCAAACGCTGCCTGAGGGAGATTGATTGGGACGGAGTCAAAGACAGCGTTGGCAGTTTGAAATATAGTTGTCAACAGTTTTTGCTGTCCAACAGTGAACAGTTGACACATGATACGGCTGCCCATTCAACAGTAGCATGTATCCCTTCTGACACTTGTCCTGTCTGTCATGCTGTTGAGACATTGTGGTCTGAGAAGGCTTCATACCAGCAATGTCAGACCTATAACCGCATGACATACCTCCACGACGAAGATACTGACAGCGCAATCGAAGTCCCGGAAGAATCAAATACTCACGAAGAGGATATAGATATAGCAGTCACCGAATGCATATTCTTGCCCCCACCACGCGACACGTTGCCCCCAGCAGACGAATTGTCGTCCATAGTGAGCAAATCGTCGGCCCCAAAGAAAGACCCGTTGCCACCGCTGTTGTGGAAATTGCGGATACCAGGCATGCCAATTCATTTCGGAGCTTATCGATCTGTTCCTAGAATAGTAGATATGAACCTGTTACGTCATTGGGTTCGTATCTCGAATGCCCGGCCTAATGAACCGTTAAGCTTTTTTAAGCTCAATACACCGTTCGTCTTTCTCTATCCGACTCCGAAGCTATAAGCTAACAACAATCTACAGCAAAATCCCTGTCTTCCGTTTGATCAACGTTGTTAAAGGCTGCATAGAGATCTTTCCATACGCAAATCTGAACAACCACGTCTACACTGCTCTGAGCTACGTTTGGGGTGGGCAAAATACTCTGCGGTATTCGGATGACACCGCGGAACAACTTAGCAAACCCGGTGTTCTATTCGACGCCTCGAAGCCTCCACGAACCATCGCCGATGCCATGAAGGTTACAAAAGACCTAGACTTAACATATCTCTGGGTAGATGTGTTGTGTATCAAACAGGATAATCCCGACCTTAAATCCGAGCTGAGCCACGTCGGTGTAATCTATACTAGTGCCTGCTTGACTATCATAGCGATGGATTCGAAAAACGCAAATACAGGCCTTCCGGGGCTCAGCTATGAGCGTGAGGAGCTTAAGTCAGTACCCCTGACCGTCACACATGGTGGCCACACTATCCACGGTGAACTTTCTGAGTACCCTTACTATGATTGCAAAACCAAGGACCATGCCATATCAGCCGGCAGTGCTTGGGATTCCCGTGGGTGGACTCTGCAGGAGCAAGTGTTGTCTTGTCGTAAACTTTCGTTTACCAAGCATGGTGCTTTCTACACTGACATATGGGGGAAAGCGTACTCTGAGATGATCGACTTTGACTCCAACTTTGGAGAAATCTCTTCTATTCCAATAACGTCGGATGCTATCCACGACCGGATGCTCTTTTCAGGTCACAAAGATGAGGCATCAGAGCTCCTTGACTTCGAGACTCTTTGCAGCAAGTTTTCAGATCGGATTGTGGCATTCGACGATGACTACTTTTACGCATTCAAGGGTATCTTGGACTCGTTTGCCAAGTACCATCACCAACCACATATATGGGGGTTGTTTTTAAACAAATGGGCCCATGGTTTGGCTTGGGTTCCTGCTGATGAAAATCAACCACCTCAACGTCGTGTTTCAACGGGTACAGCGTTCCCTAGCTGGTCATGGTTCGGATGGAAGTGTGGAGTCGGTAACTCGATGTGTGACTATGAAACACCATCAACAAGCTGTCCAGCTACTTTTGGTCAAGCACTCGCTGATGTTGCGTCCAATGACATCGAAGATCCAGAGATGGATGCATTGTACTTCTTGCATGAGGTCTACGGTATCCCCACGGATCCGAACTCGCCTCACAACTTCGTCTTCCGACACCGGCTCGATTTCGATTATGACTATGAACATGGTGTTGTCACTGGTCATGGTACTAAAGAACGCGATGTAGACCCCGAGGTGATCGCCAAGGAGAATGGTCTGTTGGATGTGACCAAGAGCAAAGAGCATGACGTGATTGCATTCAAGCAGCACGCTATTCGTACTGAAGTATCGTTGTCTGGAGATAGTCTCACGCAGTCTGGCTGGCTCATGTATCCAGGATACGAGGGACTGAAGCTTGCTCGTGAACTTTTCAAGACAGAGCGACAGTTTCAGATGGCGAAAAAAGACCCAAACTACAGATGTACTGTCTTGTATGTCGAACTTCCCGGTGCCGGGTGTCCGCTTAGAAGTGTTGGGGGTTTAATCGTGGCTTTGGATCCTGAAACCGGCATTTATCACCGGATATCAAACTTCTTTTGTAACCTATCTGCGTGGATCCAAGCAGAACCTAAACTACAATGGGTGGTGATGGACTGATGTAATAAACTTTGGTTATTGCTAATTATGGGGGTGAATATGGGTTACACGAATACTCAATGATGTAGCCCTGTTAAAAGTAAACAAAGACCTTATTTACATGTACAACTTGAAAAGTGAACGTCTGTGTTACCACTTTTTTCTTTAATTTTGCTACAATCACGCAAGCGCACTCCTATTAAAGCGGCCAAGCTAAGCTAGTCTATTGCAGGAATAGCTCTGCCAGCGCAGTGTTGGAGAACAATCGACTCTGCCGAAGTGCCGAATTCGAGTTCATGGATGCGTTATATGTCAAGACGTCGACCCTGATCAATTAGGTAGTTGGCATTTCTCTCCTCATGATCAATTGGCAGTGAGTAAAATGTTTTGGCTGAAAAGCTAATAAGGCAATTTTGCAAAAGTTATTTACAAAACAGCAGCTCTAGAGCGGCTGCACCAAGCAACGTGTAAAATACCGGATCATTACCTGTCAATATAGTACCTCTGGTGAAAGTTTGGATGGCACCGAGAGTGGAGGTGAAACTAACTACATGTGCTGGACTATTACAGATCATAGTAAGTGATACAGGTGTATGAACTGGCAGTCGTATTGTTCGCCGCGTTCACACTATGTAGACAAGTGGTGTGACCACCTTCAAGTAGTGCCATCGTGGAAAAAAGTAGTAGTACACTCCGCAATCAAGTATATTTTGCCACACCGAATTCTATGAGCCATCTGTAAAACTACACTAGTACATGGGATTTTCAGCCAGACATTTTGATGCCGTGACAATATAGTCTACCAGCCCTTTAACCCGCCCATCACACTCGTTGCTACTTGGTGCGTCATCTACTTCATCCTGCATGTCAACTTTCAACGCATCATCCGATAATAAGGTGTCTACCGTGTTGCTGTCTTCAGGTTCTTCTCGCAATTTAAAGCCTCCCAGGTAATACCCATGGGCTGCAATAGTGGCATCGATTATGTTTGGTCTAGCTCCAGTAGCTTGAGGCGCCATAAACCTACCGTCGTTTATGTTCGAATAAGTTGCACTGTTTGCCCCATAACTGTTAACATAAGTGCTTGATTGTTGTAAAGAGGTTGCATATGTGTAAGGGGTGTAGCGGTGTTCTGAGTTCCTCGAAGTATAGGGCGAGGACTTAAGGTTGTCTAGTTGATAGGGGTGGGCATCCATGCTCCCCGTAACAAGGGCTCGTTTTCGTGTTGCATCCAACTGGGGGTTAAACTGTTTCTGCACTTCCTCTTGAACTCGACAAAGGAGGTCCCCCGTTATCCACGGTTGTACAGCAAGACGCTTGAATTCCAGTTTTCCGTTCTCGGTAGACGACATTACGGGGAAAAGTCCAGAATACGGCTCATAAACTCTTAATCTCGCGATAGCTCCATTGGTCCTGAAGTGGGTATCGTTCTTGAAGGGGTTCTGCAATCGCTTGACAAGCCTATGCTCATATCCTCTATAGAATGTCTCGAGTTGACGACGGTGACCTATGGTGCAACCCGATTCCCGGTCTTCTCCGCAGTCTACTTCGCAGAAATCATATAACAGCTCCCATGAATTTCGGGCAAAGTACCCTGGCGATTGCTTCAGGCTTTCTGTTTCCACGTATGGGACGTCACAAAAGGAGACTTTTGGGTCGTCGGGAAAGAAGGCAGTATAAAGGATGTTCCAAAGAGGCTCGCTTCTACCACTTGTCAACCAGTTGGAGATGACGTCTTGAATGGTTTTTTGCTGGGCGCGTCCAAAAGCTACCTCTGGCGGCACGGTAGCTGAACAGTGGTGCTTACTTGGAAGGGCTGCTCCGTTGTTTTTAAACCGCCAAGGACATTTTCCATGAAAAGTGTTGGAACATTCGACAAAGTGGCAAGAATAGATATGCCTCAACAAATCGTCATCATCGCGAATAGCTACTCCGGCACATTTTCTGTGATCATTAAACGCGAATAAACACATGAAAGACAAGGCCGGCTCACTCTCAACTGAGCTTTGGTGTCCTTGGAGAGTGAATGCGCTAGATACGATGCCCTCATCGCCGTAAGGTTGTGATATCCGTCCCAAACCGTGGCGATCGAATGCAGTGCACTTCATATCATTGAGTAGGCTCACAGCTCGACCTCGAATTTGGGTGGACGGGTGTTCGGCGATGACCTGCTCCAATTGAGGTATTGGGGCTTGGCATGCTAGTAGCTTCTTCACTAGCGAGTTCCTGACATGTCCTTCTTTGCATTTTTTGTCGGGAGGGGTGGGGTTTTTGGGGTCCAGGTGAGTAGATGAAGAGATACAAGTGCAGTCTAGTACACCTTTTTCGCAGTACAGCTCGATATGATCTTTCAAAGGCTGATGATCAAAGTAAGGCACCGCACAAGAGTGTAACATTTTATCCTCCCCAATGTACTTTTTAACAAGTTCATTCCACGATGACTTTTGTTCTGGTTCGACGCCTGTTTTCTCGAGGTTTTCTTTGATGGTTTTACACTCATCCTTAGTATACGCTTTCCAGCTTGCCAGCTGTTCATCAGTATACTTGCTATAGTTTTCAAGGCATTCGTGACGAGATGGTTTGGCGTATTTTGTAGACTTGAAATATAAGGGGCACTCGTTCTCAGGACCCTTTTCCCCGGGCCTCTTTTCCTCGGCCTTCTTTGCCTCGGCCCTCTTTTCCTTTTTACCATAACATTCAACGAAATGTCTGCGTTTGATATGTTGTCTAAGCTTAGCCTTATCACCCAAATCTATTCCCGCGCATATGGAATAGTCGCCGATAGAATAAAAACGGTACGGACAAACATACCAGCCGGTGCATTCCGTTATATCATCAATATCGCTGCCGTCGGTTTCGTCATCCTCACCCATGTTTCCAGGCTCTTTCCTGTACATGGCCCGTTTGCTGGGTCGTTGGCCGCTTGGGTTGGAGTCGTTTTGTTGGTCATCAGATATCGATACGGCTCTCTTCTTAGTTTGTTTCTTCCCGGCATGTTCCTTTGTCATGATTTGGAAATCGTCATAGGATAGTGGGACGGTAACAAATATCGATGGGCGAGTACATAGTAAACGAAGGTTTGCCTCAAGTAAGCGATAGACATGGCCAAGGTTACAGTCGATACTTTGGCGGAATGTACTATCTAACTCCAAGTAACTTGGTGGTTCGGAAGTATTTAGAGATGCGATAAGCGAAGTGCTATTGATTCCGCCGGGTTTAGGATGGCAGGTGAAACTTGCATATTGTTCGGGTTTTTTGAAGTGCCTCGTGGAAATCTTTCTAGGGCCGGGGGATGGGTCGAATGCATTTGAATGGCGGTGTGTATACATGGTCTGACGACTGGTCTGACCAAGGCCGTGAAAGTCTCTAGTTGATGATACAATGGTCGGTTCTTGGGACTTGGCGAGGCTTCAGGGCGCCTGCGATTCTATGCAGGTATGTCAAGGTGTGTGTTGTCTACACTGCTATAGGGGCGTCTTGATCAAACTGTCCTGTTGCAAATCTTTGCGAAGATATAGTTGTTAGTCTCATATTTACACATATGAATGTATGCATGCATGTACGTTGTACGTCAAACAACAACGTGGTATTTCAACTTACAATAGCACGAGGAATCCCTCCAGTTCGGTGTATAAAGATGATAAAAAGGAGGTATACGTAGTGATTTTAGGAAGAGTAAAAGGTTTCTGCGATAGTAATTGTATGAAGATTTAGGGTATTGAACTTGGAATTCGCGTTGTTGTTCGTCAAAACTCATACTTCTAAACAGCCGTGTGTTAATATTTATATATACATATGCATCTATATCTTGGCCCTCGAATTGTGTGTTGAAGGCAGCTCACTCGTTGCCCCGTTTTTACTCTAGAAATGCACTTCTTGCTGTCGGTGAGTTTTGGGCCATGTCTGCTTTCCATGGAACGATATCATCTGGTTTCGCTTCCATGCAACTAGTAAGTATAGATCTATAGTGCCGTCTCATAATAGGATCTCTATCTCGGTGATAGCCAGTTCACAACCGTGCATGCTCTCCGCTTCCGGTTTCCACAAAAGGAAAACAAGTACACTAAATGGAATAGGTTAAACGTGTGAAACCATATATTTCTACCCAACGGTAATCTAGTTTTTATGTACATACAACCACGACCAGCCCGGCCTCATCTCACCGAATCCATTGTTGGAAAAAACCTGTTGAAGGATGGAGCTGTATAATCCAAATATGCACATGTATGCACAAGAGCCCAACCACAAACAAAACCATGATACCCTGTATAGTAGTTCTTACCACCAAACTAACCTGACGAACAAATTGGAGTGTCTTCTGGTGGAAACTTGACTAACATACTCGACGAAATACACCGGTGTTGCATATTTTGGTATAATGGCACATACATGCATGTGTGAGGGCCTTTTGATATGGTCTGTCTATGTGTGTGCATATACGCGTCACTAAAAATGCATGTATTCCCTTCCATCCTATTTCCTCGTTGCCTTTTTCTGCCTTTACGGACAACGCCATTACATCCCATTGTGATCTCAGTCTAATAATGAGGCTTGAGTAGTGTGTACTCTTTATTATCTCTCATCAATGGAGAAAGTTTTCTATAGCTACTTTAGCTTTTCATTGGCTTTTATACAGGTTGTATGTACATATGTACATGGGATGTAGTCAAGGTTGGTAGTACAACATGATAGACAATCACCTGTCTCGTAGGGGTCTGATGGATTGATTGATTATTTCTCACACTATCTGTAACCCTAGCGAATCTGGTTGGTCAGCCCAACGGGCCACAATGTTAGCCTTCGGTGACGTCAGTGCGGGGCTTGATAGCTAATAAGTGGGTCTTGTTGGTCGACGATGTTTATATAGATGATTGATACATACGTGGTGCCCTACATGGTACTTGCGGAATACAAACAGGTTACCTGTTACGTACAGTTCCACACACAACTCAGTAGTGTTGTGTCTTCTAGGTAGCCCTAATCGTGTATTTCAACACCACATTAGAAGATATCTCAAAACCCACCATAGCGCTTACACCCAACACAAATCACTGTTTGATATCTTGTATGTACGACTAATTCTGTACTTAATTTTTGCTACGTAGAAAACCAGGAAAGAACATAACATCTCTGAGAAACAGAAAAGAGGGAACGTCCAAAACCCCCAACAAGGGAAAAAGGCAAAACTGCAAGAAAGCAACTACCACCAGGCAAAAGGAATAATTAGATCGGGCCAGAGATCTCCAGCTGCCTTTTCTTTCTGTGCATGTACATACATCTACCCCTAACCTCTTCATTGGGTGCCCATTAGAGTTCCTCTACCCCGCGGCCTTGTGGGTGATTTCTTAACAAACGGCCCGGGCTAAGGCGGGGTCTTTTTTCAAAGCGGCCACAAGTGCACCTCATCCTTCTGCCCGGCAAGTGGGATCCTCCGGCACGCCGCTGCCCCCAAAATATGCTTTTTATAGTTGTTGCTTCTGTTCTTTCTTAGAAGTGAAGGGTTTCGTTGCCGTCCTATACATACAGTCCTTTACTCTAGGACAAAATAGTGCACTTGCAACCAGTGAGTACTAGGCCTACAGGACATCGACTAACCCCTCTCCCCTCTACACAAGCGACAAGCAAACCCGGTATTTCCACACTTAGGTCCCACATGGTGCGTCTTAAAGTTGCCATTTCCGAACATCGTAGCCAGGACTGTATCCGACACATCGTGAGGTTGTCCATATTTGGGAACATCAGTTACGTTGGACCCTAACTATCGGATCACTCTTAGGGTTGGTGTTGGTCAGGATTGTATGTAATACAGTAATACGGTCAAATATGCGTCATGTCGTTTAAGGTACTATCTTCATCCAAAGAAATGTTTCTCGTCGTCGTTTGGATACCACTCAGGTTTTATGGCATGCATTCCAGGCTTATACCCTCTAGCCAGTCTGGCAGAAACACATACATACACACACATATACCAACAAGCACAAGCAAAACATTCCAGTAGTTTAAAAGAATAGAACAATGGGTATTATGACAATGATTACACAAAAATAACAATAAAACAAAGCTCGAAAAGGACTGGGACCTAAGAACTATCAACAACCATCCCCATTTTAGTCTTGTCTCAAGTGAGCAGGCGGTCTTTCGCCCGTTGCAGCCGAAACTTCAGTGGGGTTGACGTCGTGGTCCTCCCCTGCATTCTTCTCCGTATTTCTAGCTTCCGTCTGGCTCGTCTCTGACGCCGCAGTGGAGTCAAAAGATCCCGTGACCGTCATCTCCCCACGAGCACCCTGGCTATTTGGCAGCAAGAAGTTCTTGACTCTTTGCGCCGTTGTAGCTCCGTCCATATGGGAGCCCTGCGCCTTTTGTTGCCGGCTAAGGTGCTTAGCATAGCGCTCATTGGCACGAACGGCGGGGTCCATGGGACCAAGAATGTACTCGCGGATGGTCGGAGGACCGTCGAAGCGGGCAAGGTCGGTAACAGGGGGGCGTAATGAGTCGACGATTTCCTGGTGGTCCTCGACACCGAGGAGAGGGCCGCGGGTGTCGTATCCGTGAGCAACCCAGTCGCGGCGGGCTTCGACGTAATCGCAGACGTACTCGTTGTGAAGAGCCTCGTCGGTACCGATGATCTCGGCGGCTTCGGAGATGCGGATGTTGATGACGCAGTCGACGAGGAAGGCGATGACAAGGGTCATACCGTATGACCAGGCGGCACAGGCGACGATGTAGGCGATTTGCTTGTAGATAAGAGACCAGGAGTGGTCGAGGAAACCACCAGTCATTTCGGTGTTGACACCATCGAGAGCGATAATAGAACCCTTGGCGAAGAAGGCGTTGGCGAGAAGACCGAGAATACCGCCAACAGCGTGCTCGGCTAACACATCAAGAGCGTCGTCCACGTTGGCCCAGAATTTCAGGGCAGTGGCAAAGTTACAAACGGCACCGGTGACAATACCCAGAACAATAGAGCCCCAAAGAGGAATGAAACCAGAAGCGGGAGTAGCAGCAACGAGACCACTGATGCAGCCAGAGCACCAGCCAATCAGCGACAACTTGTTGCTCAGACGCCAATCGAGAAGAACCCAGGTAATAGACGCCATGGCGGCACAAAGGAAGGTGTTCCACATGGAGTAAACGGCACGCTCGTTGGCACCGAAGGCGGAACCACCGTTGAACCCGAGCCAACCAAACATAAGCAGGAAAGTACCAGTCATGACCATCGACAGGTTATGGGGACGGTAGCCAGCCATACCATGCTGAGTGCGCTTACCAAGCATCTGGGAGTACGCGAACGCAGACACACCAGAGGCAATCTCGACAGGGCCACCGCCAGCGTAATCCAAAACACCCCACTTGAAAGCCCAGCCGTTTGCGTTCCAAACCCAGTAGGCAATAGGGCAGTAGACAACAATGACCCAGATGCTAGCAAAAAGCAAAACAGCCATAGTGCTACCACGCTCGGCGACGGCACCAGTAACCAGGACAGTAGTGACAGCGGCAAACTGAAGCTGGAAGAAAGAGTAGAGGAGGGTGCTGATGAGTGGGGATCCCTGGGAGGCTTCACCGGCAACATGGCGCATGGCAAAGTTGTGGAGGTTTCCAATGAAGTTATTTTCGGCGGTGGTGCTGTAGGCTAATGAGTAGCCCCAGAAGTACCATTGGAAGGTGACGATGCTGTTGACGATCATGCCGACGAAGAGTTGTTGGAGAGCTGATTTGCGACGAAGAAGACCGGAGTAGAGAAGGGCGATACCGGGGACCATGAGGAAGACGAGGCCACTGCACAGAGCGATGAAGGCGACATCGCCGCGGTCGAAGGCATCGTTGAGGTCAACAACGGCTAGAGAAGTTTGGTTAGAGATGGCCTAATTATTTGGTGGTGCTAAACCTGGAGAACATGATCAACATACTAGCTTCCTCGTCAGCCCGCGCAAGTATTGAGCGCATAACCATATTTGATGACTTTAGAATTGTATAACCCTATTGTATTATTATATAAATGCCGTGAGCAGTGATGTGGACTGCAGATGAAGCGGCAAGTGTTCTGGGTATGATTGAAGCCCGATGGTAGAAACAAAAGGATAAGCGGAACAGATGTAGTAAATAGGATGGGCAGACCTCAGACAATATATATATACAGAACTTATGTACACTCATCTAGTATCACCTCCGCTCGAACGGGGAAACTCAAACCAAGACCCACCGTCCGAGATAGCGCCAGTCGCGGTCCTCCCAGCCCGTTCTAGGAGAGAAATCATATGCTACTAGATAAAGCGGTTTCTCGGCATGAGTGAGGATAAAAGGAAAGGCGTGTCGGATATGTCCTAGTACCACACCTCAGACTTGGCGCATTCCATGGATTCCAAGGTAGATTTGGCCGCCACAAGGACCGGATAGAGAATAGATCATATTCTATTTGGGGGTGTGCCGCTAACAAGATAAAGTAGATAAAGATTCTTGCAGGGATCAAGGAGTCTAGCTTGTATAGTCATTTTCGGAATGCATGCTGAGCACTGATGCTGGATTTCATTCTCGAAATGGAAAACGGCATTGGAAAACACGGGGTGAAGGAGCGCAAGGCAAGAACCTAAACCTACGATGACAAAGAGTGAACTTGATTGATCTGAGGAAGTTACCATCACGAATAGAAGACGACGAAATTGTCAACATGACCCTGATAAAACTCTGCGCGGAGTAGTCTCTTCCAGCTAGCTTATTGTCTCATGGTACGACTTTCTCCAATCCATCACTATCTCTTGTAAAAAAAATTGATAACTAAAGCTGAATATCGGTACTACTCTACCAGTTTCGACTGTCTGACAGAACAAGCGGGCGGGGCAAAAAAAGAATAGCTGCATGAACTAAACTCCAACCCCACGTTGATTCCCCAGGACCTGTCTCGACTCTGCTCCGATGACAGACCTGTTTGGAGGTTTACACAATGTACATAATGACATCACCAACAATGTAGCATTCAGGGCCTTTGGCATGAGCTGATCCTTTTACTCAATTTTTGGTAACTTGTCACGCAAAAGAGCGATACAGACATCGAGCTTACGTTTCACGACAACATGCTGTATGCCATTAACCCATATAACCCTACGAGAAATACGACCACCAAGTCTCGATTTTGTATTTGTCACATGTCCGAAGCGTCAACCGATCGCAGACGTCCCATCCATTACCTGCATATAAGCCTGCAGTGCCAAAGTCACCGTAAGCGATTCGTATGAACGTTCAGACTAGAATGTCTTTGATGACAGAAGCCATTTGGAAGTGGATTGTCAGGTGGAGAGACTGGAGATAGTGGCGTCTGCAGCATGATATTGGCAGGGGACAACTAAGGCACAGAAATCTTGGCAGTTTTGCGGCTCTGTGCAACAGAAAATTGTCAGTAGACTTGGCCTACGTATGCACCATCATAGTAGTAGAAAATTTGCGCCGGATTGACGCAATTGGAATAGTAAAGCGCCATCATGAGCTCCCCCCATTCCATGAATTCTCGTCCGGAAAACGCTCATGGAAATTATGTGCATCGCGATATGTTTTCGTCGGTCGTCATCTATCGCTTGTCAAGAAGTCAAGAAGTCAATCTTGCGCCCTTCATCCTTCCCGATAACCACCAATTCGATAGCCAAATTCCATTTCCGACTCACGCCCCCTCAATTCGTTAGCTAACTTTTATCTCATAGCCTCTCGTAATCGATCGTTGCTTCTTCTCCCTATGTCTAGAAACAGACACCGTAACCCTTATTATTCGTCTTGTCGAGTAGAAACCCAAGGAAGCACAGACTGAACAAAGTCCATATGATTGGCCAGTCTTCCCAAACCAACGACCATAGGGAATTATAAATTCAGAAGCACTGCAGTGTCGAGATTGTCGAGAGCCAATGGAAGGGCTTGCCCGTGGACTGGGTATTGGTTGGTCATGACCATGACTAGTCAGTTCTTGGCTCTGGCAAACAAGAAGAACGTTGATCGAGGGAGGCAAGTAAACAAGAGGCTCTTGCTTGGCTTGTGGGGAAGGGCGTGGCGATAAAGTCGTGGTGGTTTGGTAAGGACGTTAGTAACGATTTTCGAGGCTCATTTGCAGGGTCGAGGCGCGGCCATTCTGCGGTCGGAGAAGATCGTATGTAAAGACGATCTTGGTTGTAGACGTGGAAATCAACAAAAAAGAAGAGAACATTGCAGAAACTTCAGATGGACTGTCCAGGAATACATTGCGGATTCAGGTCCCTTATATACATATATAGATACAGTTTCCTCAGCCCTAGGGTATGACAATTTGCGCCCGCAACAATCACTTACAACGACCTTTATTCACGATAAGGATATCCTCCGCCCCCAAAAACGTCAACTTGCAAAATCTCAATTTCGGGCGCTCTAACACGAAAGAAGGCTACACACCCCCCCGTCATCGAAAACCTGGCAAGTCACTCCACGCCCGCCCGAAGCTAATCCAGGCTATATCCTAGTAATTCGCTATCATAGGACCATCTTGTAGGTCGGAACATATAGGAATACCCTATGATCGGAAGAGAACGGGAGGAGTAATTGTGCTGACGACATGTTATTGCTCATCGAGAGGTAGCCAGTGGCTGGCGTTTGTTAAAAATCATCGCGGGTTGAAACACCGTTAACATGTCCTTGTAATTCCGGATTCTTGGCTACTCCACCACATTGGAGCCTGGGCCCAATGTAGCATGATTAACATAGTCCAACGGGCCTCACATTTACTCTTCTGTCCGAATTTCCCACCGCTCATTGTCTGTACGCTTGGGTGGACACTTGGACTTCTTCATTACCTAATAATGGGGGTTTGCGGCTCAAATTATTGCGGCTCTGGATGAAATGTGTCAAGGAGGGTTGTTAGTCAAACAGGTCGCACTATCACGTAAAAAGAATGGATTCAACCGGGTTCCGCCGGTGTGACGAGGATACTGCATGTGGTCGAGAAACATTCGCAGATCTAACAGCTACTTGGCATGTTTAAGGCACGTGTGGTTGTTTTGTGTATGGAATTCACTCACGTGATATGATTCCAGATTTGTCGATCGGTAGTGTGAGATGCATTGAAGATATCTGCTGGTAGAGGGTTAGGTATGTAAGTGACGAGGTCTCGGATTAGAGGTATCCATTCCAATATGACATAATACGACTCCCCATCTGCATGCTAAACGTGCGCATCGTGCAAGTTATATGCGCGCTGTCATGTCGGGATGAATATGCTGCTCAACGGCGGGATTTCCTTTCCTGCATCATGCCAAGCCTCGTCGCCGACGGCATGCGACTAACCGGCGGATATGTCTACCTCGCCATACTTTATATGTGAACAAGATCAAAGTTACAATGCACGACTAGCGCGCTCATATGTATGCATGTATGTATGTAGATGTAACCATGTTGTCTTTGAGAAAAGGTCACTGGCTTTGTCCGTGTTTGAGTATGATACAGAAGAGCTGCTGCTGGACTAAAGGGATGCGTCAACATACCACTGCACCGAAAAGATGGTGTGCCATAGCTATTGCTACTGTTATTCCTTATAAGTGAGGGTTCTGTTACTGTACTATATATACGATCTCGCACACCAGGGCAGAACAGTGGTCTTCGCAACCATTGGGATCTAGAGCTACAGGGTCTCATCTGACAGCTGCGTGAGCCTTGTCGATATCCAAAGCAACTTGGTATTCAAGGAACTAGACATAAACACTAATACGCTGGCATTTGCGATAGTTCCACACTGATGTAGTGTATTACTCGAGATAGGTACATAGGATCGAGTTGGCTTGGGTTTAAAACATATCGGTAGGTCAGGGATACTACTTCTTTGGAGATAGAAGAGTTTAATAGACCTAAGCGCCTCTAATCTGACCCATACTTGCGTCTACGTTAGTACATACATATACATGTACTAAGAACCATTTCGAATCTACATACACAGCTGTGTATTGACAGTGTAAATCCGGAGAATTCTGGGTGATGGAACTTGAAGCCCAACTACGTGAACTGGCCGTTATTACTACCAGTTACGGAATGCCTAATGAATAGGAGGCTTGCGAGTCTTGTACGTAAGAAAAATTACCCGTGAAATTTATTCTACTTATCTAGATTCATTGATAGGAATGGAAATGCTTTGGGCGTGTGCAGTTGGGATACCATGTACATATAGATGTTACTGAGAGAGGGAGAGGGCGACCTGAAATTAGATAAACAGTCATCGTGGCACACTGGGATATGTTTCCCTGGCATTGTTGGGAAACTGCTTATCACTGGACACAATCATCCCCATAGATGAAGAGTTCAGAACGCTGATGTAATCGCTGGAGATCAGACCGTATCTACCGTCACTACCAAGGTAGCCGGATCAAGACACAATCGTATATATAAAAAACGATAGAAGGTTGGACCTATATTGCGATATGTTACCTTGTTGCCGTTGTTGTATTTTTTAACGTCTACCTAACTAGATCTAACTGTTAATACGACGGCTCTCCAGGTAACGTTGGGCCAAGATGAAGTCGACAACCCAGTATCCTCCGTTGAGTGGTCGGCAATCTCGAGTAATGCATGAGAATAGAGATCCCACAACATGTTACCATTGATGATTTGTTGTTGTTGTTGTTCTATTTATCGTCTACCTGAACAGAGCTAACTATCAATACGACGACCTCACCCGGCGCGACTGATCGCAAAGGTGTCGTCCTTTGGGCCAACCTCGAGAGGTGAGGAGATGCGAGTGCATTGCGCCAAAGAACCCTCCTATGACCAAACTTAGGGCCCGGTGACGAACACCAGGAGGGGCTTGACGATGCAAGTACTGTGAAACCTGCCCGCAAAATTTGCACATCTATCTTCGTGGGTGTCAAAATAAATTACCATTGATGAGTAAAATATGATCTTCTCGAAGACACATGTTTTAACCCAAGATGGAAGTCCTCATCTAGGTCGATTCCGACGTTACACCACGGCGCCAAAGTGGTCACTATATAAATACTTCTAATACTTGCACATTCAACAACACAAGGTCTTGTGGTCTAGTGGTATGATTCTCGCTTAGGGTCCACCCTAATGCAACGCATGCGAGAGGTCCCGTGTTCGATCCACGGCAAGACCCCGTTCTTTTTCTCGATTTTTGCAGCTTTTGCTATATCGTTTTTTTGCAGTTGACTACAAGTTCCACGGCTCAATCGACTATCTCCATCGGCCGAGTCCTGGCGGTCATTGAGATGTAATCTTCAGGGAAAACGCCCGCATTACACTCTCCTTGTCACCACAACAGTCAACATTATCAATAGGTTACTCACTTGTGTGTGCATACGCACATCCATCCTACGAGTACCACTCTCCAATCACGAGTACCTCCAGATACCGCCTTATTTCCTGGCCGACAAGAAGGGGGCAAGATAACGATTTGGACGCAGGGGGGGACTAGGAAGACCGGGCCATCCGGATTAGGTTTTTGAAATTTGTCAGCTTTGCGGGTGGTTTGGAGTGGTGAATCGGTTGCGAAGAGAAATCGACCGACTTTTGGTCAACTCAGCACGGCATAGACGGATATGTGGATTGAGTGAATTTTGGGGGCGGAGGGATTCCGATGCTGGAGTTAGGATAGTTCCGGTTGTAAATGTTACGAATTGGTTTGGTACAAAGGGAAGTGTTACACACAGCCTCACATGTATATGGAGTAACTTGGCATTTCTGAATGAAATGTGTTCACATGTGGTGGTCTATGGTGTAGATCAGTTTAACTTGGTGTGTAGTATGTATGTATGTATGTATATAGGTGGCACTCAAAACTGGGATCTTCACATGCATCTAACATGTTGGCTTAGACCTTGACGATTCTTAGAACCACAAGAGATCTAGATACCCAACCCATTACGCACGGCATACACATCTGTTAACCTGGAAATGGGAGTTTGGCGCAAAGGCACAATCGTCCTAGCGAGATGCGAGCCCCCAATGTGAGGGCTACACACACCGCTCTGCACACACATGTAGGAGCACATGCAGACGCAGTACACAACATATTCCGTGAAAAGATTGTATCTATCCTTTTGCCGGACAAAGTTCACGCCAGCTCCTTGCACTCTACATGTGGCTACATACATATGTGTACATGTTGGTCGGACAGAGGTACTTGATTATCGCTTTCATGGTAGCCATGTGCAGGTATTTGTGAAAATGGGAATATGATTTGATTATGCATGATTTGCACGAGTTTGGACAAATGTGCAGATTTTCCCAGATAAAATCTACAAGTCAGGGTATACAGTTAGAACTTCAAAAGCAACAAGATATCACAAAAAGCCTAATCAATATGATTAGCGTCCCTGATTCTCTTGGACTGTAACACTAACACCCGACCCTCCACCAATTTAAACGTTTTGGGCCAAACCGTCACAAGGGAAGTGGGCCACTCGTCGCAACATCACATTGTGCTCATCCATCTTCATATCGGTCCAATCGGCCAGCATATCAACCGACCAACACAAGCCTAACTAAAATCCTGTATCCGGATGTAGAAATACCGCACAGTAGCATAATCATATGATTTTGGCGCGGTCTAGATCAAGCGGGGAATGTAGAGTGACAGCTGGCATAGAAAAGGGGCTTATACACAAGTGAGGATGGATTTCAGCGGAGGTTCTGAGCTTGGGCGCCGTTTAGATAGATAGGTAACGCAGTGACGTCATGAAGACACGGGCCTCTTTTTGGGGGTTTCTCGGCTGTTGGTGATGTGCTTGACAGCGTCCATGTATGTCAAAGGTGCTCTGCGATACAAAACCAAATCTGTGGATGGAAAATAATCAGATGGTGGAAATCTCAACCGCATGCATTTTTTTGGGTTGGCCTGGAATTGTGCAGAAGGTTTAGAGAGGGTTGTATCCAGGGTACCAGGTCAAATGTCCATAGACAAGACCCCGCGATTGTCGATTGCGACACTGATAAAATGGGATCATGGCCGGTCTTACCAATAACTGTCACATCAACATCCGTAGACTAGTTTATCGCAGACACAGCCTCCTTTAAATCTGCCCAATTACCAGTCAGCCTCGCAGTATTAGAGCACATTTTGTCGCCAGCACCATTAACCCCGCTGTGGCTCTTCTCCAAACATGAACATTTGGACGGCCCGGGTCGGGTCGCATAATAATCGCGTCTATGATAAAGGATGGTTATCGGCGAAAGTTCCATGTCAGCTGGCAGCTGCTATAATCCAACGTATGGAAAAAACCGGGCGGCGTATTCAAACTAACTTGAGGAGGTTTGTTGCAAGACAGTAGGAATCTAAAGTGTCTTTTCTAATGGCGGTGTCAGTGGGTTGAAGGACAGTTGGATTGCGTTGCAATTGCATGTTTGGCAGTTAAGTCAGTGCAGATATACACTATAATTGAATGGCGCCTCAGGACTTCAGCGTATGAATAATTAACTGCCCCAACTATGAACCCAAATTAACCCTTCATTCAGTCAGTCGCCTTCCCCGAATGACGAATGAAACGCCTCACATGACGAGAGCTTGCGCAACTTGGTCAAGATGTTCTCTCATCACCAGACAAGCTCACACAGACTACACATAACCTACAGCCCCCAAAAATCCCATGGTGTCAGTGCTAATTGTTATTGGACTGGCCACAATGAGTCTCTTCTGGTGCTAGGATGTACTAATCCTTGTTAGTCCTTCCCCGACCTGGCTACGAAAACCCACTCTCAACCTCATCAACAAGGTTCTTGATGGCACGAGTGTCCTCAAGTACCGCTCCCCGCAAAGTTAGTAGCCACGGTACAACGGGTTGAGTCTAGTCGGCGGGTTTGCGCGCAGAGGAAGGGCGCACCGAATGAATGCGAAAGAGTAGTCCGCTGGTTGCTGATCCGGTTGGTAAAGGATGCGTTGTACATTTTCAGTTCATACATTGATGGTGCGGGCTATTTTTGTGGTGATGGCGGATAGACTCACAAACACAGCAGGTGTTTGTTTCGGCCATGGAGGACGACATATTGGAGCTTGGGTGCATGAATACAACATGCCTGTGAGGGGATAAAATCCACCCGGAGATCATCGGCACGAGGCTGGGAAATGTTTATTATCTTTGATACGAAGTTGTAATCGGATAAGTCTTTAAGATGGAACCTGTCATATGAGTGTTTACTGCCGGATTGCTACATACATGGAAACATGATTACAGTTCTAGGTATATATGTACGTATACATGCACATTGGTCCATTCATGATCCAATGGTAAAAGCTACTATACTTTTGATGAGCACGTAGGTGCATTCCATGAATGGCAAAGTTTCGTGAGTCGTAAACTGTGAGTCATGAACGAGTCTTTTCTGGGAAATTACGACGCCCAAAACAAGGTTGGGAGCCAAGATACAGCTGTGATTCACAACTACATCATATCCCTCCTAGTTTTATGCATGCATAAAGAAAGTCGGTAAGAACGACGAGGTTGAAAGTGGATAACCGTTCTTTTGTTCCTTTGAGGAAAGCAAGATAAGAATCCGAACCTATTTATTCCCTTCTGTCTTTGTAGCCTGGCTTCTATCACAGTAGCGCCCGCCCCCCCTACACGTCGGTCAAAGACCCAAGCAGGTGTGACCTCGAGATTTATGCACTCATTGGCCTAGTGTCCAAGCCGCCGTTGTACTACCGTCATGTGAGAAGGGGAAGAAGGGCTCACGACGCCTCCCTCAGCCCTGCTTCTACATCTCGAGACAGCCCGTTACCGCCGTCAAGTAGCATCCCGTGAGTGAATAAAGATAAATGTGACGACCCAACTTGCCAAATTTAGGCATCTGTGAATTCTTTCTAAAGTTGGGTTTTCCAGCCCATCATCTGTGCACCAGCTGTGAATTCCCCACATGGAATTTGTGAATTCATATGCACTTTTCATCTTGTCTCTGGCACTATTGGCCGATTTTGTGAATTAACCCTTATCATATAGTGTGGAGTACACACGCTTTGTTGCTTTGGATGAGGGCACAAAGACGGCGCTGGCGATAATTTGGCGAAGATTCGTCCTTCATGAGGTGCAGCCCCCCTTCTTTTCGTCATTGGTACCTCGTCTGACTCCTTGCGTTTTTAGTTCGTAATCCTTTGCATATGTTTATGTGCACTATGCCATGTCAAATTACCTGTCGGATTTCCAAGAATCACCGGTTTTGTGAACGTGCTCCATAGAGTCCCTGGTGTGTTGTAATCCTGCCCAGCCTGATTGAGTCCTCATATGTAATATTCCCGTTTCCCGTTAACGATTTGTTTTGTTCCCTTGTTTTTTTATTTTCTTTCTTCTTCTTTTTTTTTCTACTTTTCCTTTGCTCTTAGTCTCAAACCTACTAAAGGCTTACATTTTCACAACATTGTCGTCTGGACTTTTCTTCACACAGGTGGTCATTATCACGACATTCTTACGTTGTCGTTGGTAACCCTCCAGATCGCTTAATTGTCGAATTGACTGCTTGAATATCGTCATTCGTCTTTTGACAAGACGTTTCTGCTGTAGCGCTTTGTCGCTACCCATTAAACGCCCTACCAGTCTCCACCTGAAGCCACTGAGCCTGGATCCTTTACAGCTCCTTTGGCTGCGCCCAATCCCCTAATTAACACGCTACTGCTTATCTTTCTAGTGCATCAGCACCTAAATTACAGTGCTCCCTGGAGCTATCACCCAAAGTTCTGTCCCCCTCTCTGCAATATAGCCCCGCGCATCGTCACCTCGTTGGCTTCGCTTATCGCGCTCTGCCAGCAAGTTGACTGTCCAAATCTTCTTGCACCAGAAACCATCCAGAGTTGGCTTCTGTCCTCTTCTTCTCTGGAACCCACCAGTCTGCACGTTGTCTTGACCAGGCATCTGCTGCACGTTTCCTACTTTCTTTTCACCGCGTGCTATCTTGTCCTGTCTGCTTCTTTTCCTTTTGCTGTCTCTATTTTTTCCTTTCCCTTTTAGCATCTTACACCCATTTGCCCAAGCTCGTCATACTCACCTTAACCAACTTCGTCTTTGCCTAAGTCACTTGCTGGCCCCGCCATTCTGTGTACATGTGCCCTCCGACTGCTGCCGACGTCTTTCGAATATATTAGGCTCACGGCCTCAACTCGAGGACCAACATTCGCAGCCAGAGCCTTTTCTGTTCTTTGCGAAACACTGAACCATAAATAAACTATACTCGGCCACTGATCCGGCAACCCCTTGTGTCCGCTCCGTTCTTTAAACTATTGCGGGTGTTGACCCAGCACGACTTACAGCCATGTCCACCTCTAACAAAATGACGGCGTCGGACTCTGCCGCTCCGCCATTTCTTCACGGCGACTATAGAATGATTCAAGAAGTCGGTCGTGGAAGTTTTGCCCGTGTCATGAAGGCCCGCCATGTCGTAAGCAGCACCCTGATAGCATTAGTGCAACACACTAGTTAGTGACCGCGGGGTAAAAAGACTAACATCTTTATCATCACATAGAAAACAGGCAATGTCTGTGCCGTCAAGATGGTCGCCAAAGGCCGTCTCAACCAGAAGCTCATGGCGAACCTCAAGACCGAAATTGCCATAATGCGTAGTCTTAAACATCCCGGCATCCTACAACTTGCCGAAACATACGAATCAGCCGGGCATGTGAACTTGGTGATGGAGTTTGCTCGCATAGGGGACTTGGCGAAGCTTACTCGTTACATGAAATCGATACAGCAAGTTCCAGTTCTTCACGAGATGCAGCGCCGCTACCCAAGTCAGCATAAGAACCTCCATCCCATTGTCGTTAGATTGTTCGTCCGCCAGTTGGTCGACTCTATGAAGTTCTTAAGTGATCGCAATCTCATCCACCGCGACATCAAACCGCAAAACATTTTGCTCGACAAGTGCGACATAAGCACACTCTCCGGCGAACAACTTTCGGCCATGGAGAGGCTCACTTCGTATGTTGGTGTCAGTATGGAGTCTTGGAGATGGCTACCACTTGTTAAACTGGCTGATTTCGGCTTCGCCCGGCATTTGCCATCGACATCTCTTGCAGAGACACTTTGCGGTTCCCCTTTATACATGGGCCCTGAGATTTTGAGATATGAGCATTACGGCGGCAAAGCTGACCTATGGTCTCTTGGCGCTGTAGTTTACGAGTTGATTGTTGGTCGGCCACCTTACAAAGCAAAGAATCATATTGAACTGCTCAAGAAGATTGAGACTACTACCGTGGAGTTCCCCGCTGATGGCCACTTTGACAAAGACATGGTCAAATTTGTAACAGAACTGCTTAAGCGCAACCCAACTGAACGTCTCGATTTCGACCGCACATTCAACCATGAGGCTATGCGCTGCCCGATTGTTGGCCTTCGCCCGGATGACTATCCCGGTTCTGAGCCACTCCCGATCGATAACAACGCTCCAGTTCCATCTACAGCTAGAACCACCGAAGGCCCGCCAAGAGTGGCCACTCCCGTTGTTCACAACACTCGTAACACCACACCTGAGCACAAACGGCCAGATATTAGCGAGCGGAGACGCTCTGAAGTCACTCCGCGTAGACCCTCTATCGCACATGAACGCCCTCCATCAGATCCCCATATTATCAGCACTGGGTCTCCGCGTCGCACGTCGTCCAAACGGGCAACCTACCCCGCTGTTTCCAATGATGGGTTTACGCATACACCTGTCACTGGTGGCCGCTCACCCGAGTCATCTGGTCTTATCGGCGCTGGATCTCGTCGTCTCTCATCCCGTGATAGTAGCCGGGCACGCATGACAGGCTTTGGTACTCAGGTGGAACAAATGTACTCTGCCAGTAAGCATGGGAGTCAACCTCAGCTGCATCACGCATCTTCACATGCTGAGATGACTCGTGCCTTGGAAGATGCTGCTACCCCTGATGTTTTCAATGAGAGGCCACTGTCTTCGCGCCGTGAAAGCCACAGTCGGCGGTCCAAGTTGAACAACTACGTTACACCCGACTCGGCCGTGGATTCTGACTATGTTGTAATTGAGAAAAAGCAAGTTGAGGTCAACGCCATGGCCGACGCCGTCCAGATGGCCGCTAGCCCTCAAGCGAATGCAAGAAACCAACTGGTTCCTCGGAGTCATAGCTCGACTGCGGTGAACATTCAGAACAAGCCAAGCCATAAGAAGCGGAACTCGATTGATGTTTCGCCCAGCCATAGCCCGCATTCGCTTGCGCGTGCAATTTCAGGTGCTGGTAAACGTTTCTTTGGTTCAGCTTTTGCCGGCCCCCGCGGATTTCGGAACAACGTCTCGCCTCCGTTGTACAATCCATATTCGGGCAGTGCGCCCAACCTGACACCCGGATTACTCACTGACGGACGTACCAACGTTGATGATGCACCACAACAAGAGACGAAGATTGCCAAGACGATCGAAGACTATGCCAATCGGAGTGATTGTATTTACGGCTTTGCTGAGATAAAGTTCCAGCAGCTCATGCCCGATTTCGTTGCCCCTAATCTCCCAGGTAGCAACACTGAGCAGTTGAGCGAGGATGGTGCATCTGGACTTACAGATGATGCCATCATCATCTTGTCCGAGGAGGCCATGCTTCTTTATGTCAAGGCTCTGGATATCCTGGCGCACGCTCTTGATTTTGCCGGATCTTGGTGGAACCGCCGATCCGCTTCAGATTTTACCAGTACCGCCAATCGCATCAGCACGACGGTTCAATGGTTACGCGGGCGCTTTAACGAGACCATTGAAAAGGTTGAAATTGTTAGTACTCGTCTCGCCCAAGCGCAATCTCGTGTCCCCAAGGACCACCCTGCGCATCCCTCCAATCATGCCGACGAACCCACGATTGTTATTGGCTCTCGTTCTGTACCTGTCCACATCTCGTCAAAGATCACCGCCGAGAAGCTCATCTACGACCGCGCTCTTGACATTTGCAAGCACGCTGCCAGTGACGAAATTTGCAAGCGCAATCTTGCAGACTGCGAACACTACTATGCGACTGCTTTGCGTATGATTGAGGCTCTGTATGATCGGTACGATGGCGATGAAAACAGAGCTCCCGAGGAAGACTCGCAGGATGACGAAGACCACATCCACCTTGTCAAAATGGCGCATGCCATTCGTTGCCGGTTGAGTAACACACGCACCGAGCTACGGGCACAGAGAGATGCCGAAAGAGGGTCGAGTCAGGGACACCGGAGAAACGGTTCTGTCACTCCAGTTTCGATAACCTCGAACTAGTGGAGTACAAGATGTATACCTGCCTATCTTACCTACTTTTTTGATTGACGGCCGAGTTTCCCTATTCAGTGCCTTTGTCAGATGTCAATTTTCTTTGTTTTTATCCCGCCTATTACACAGGCAAACCTTATGATGTCATGATATTTCTCATCCACCTGTCTGTCTCTTTTTTTTGTTTGTTTTGTAGTGCCGACTTTATGTGTGTTTGCCCTTGTAAACCCCGAGTCGTCACATATTTCGATCTCTGCTCTTTGCTCTCTCATTTTTTATCATTTTCAGCATCTTTTTATTACGACATCTTGGCCTCGCGGCCCCTAGTTACTCATCCGTTTTGAATTTCGTTTTCGCTTGTTATCTTTCTTATTGCTTTGTTATCTGTGTTACTTGTTGATAGGGTGCGCCTGTGAGGCTTTGCGGGTGTCGTTTTTCTGTGCTGCCTTTATTCAGGCTGTGTGATGGGACATTGGATGGGTGTCATGGAGATTTTTGGGGGGTAGGCTTTCTGGTTTGCCGTCGTTTGCAAACTTTCGAGGCTATCCCGTGTATATATACACTTTGCGACTATAGCCCATCACCCCCACAACACAGCTTTGACGGCCGCGGCATATTTTTTTTTGTATTGTAGTTATTGGTTGGCGCACTTGAGTTGGACAGGCTCTTTTTGTGTCTTATTTGGGGCGTTCTTTTGTTTTGTTTTCTTGTTGGTTTAGGTGTTATCTGGTTCATTTGATTTATAACTATCTATCATTGCTTCTTAAGTTCAATCTTATTATGTTCACATATATTTTGTTGTGCTCAAAATTGGCGTCTATCTTTCTTGTACAACCATGAATATTGGCTTGCACGTTGTAGTACGTCGTTTTCAAATATGTGGTTCCCCCGTTATTACAATTACTCTTTCGGTCCTACGGCTGACTCCCAGGTCGATGGGTGTCCGTTCTTCTTCGCATACTTCTTGACGGTACCAGTGAGGTCAGCGTGCACAAAGATCCAAATTAGAGGGACAAACATGGCTGCCAAGGTATCGACGATCCAGTTGTTGCGGTTACTTCCACCCAGCATACCCCACCGCATCAGGTGTCCTAGCCACGCCACAGTGACAAAGTAATCGCCATTCTCAAGTCCACGGATTGACGCAGCAGCGACCTCGTCGGGGGTTTGCTTGGGGTCTGAAGCTTCCAGTTGGTGAGTGACGTTGGGCTTGGTGGTGTTTTCACGCTCAAGACCAGGCGATAGGATGGTACCGGGATAGACGACGTGTAACTTGATGTTTTGTGGGTACAAGAGGAGTTCTTGAGCCAGGGCATCGGCAAGACCACGGATGGCAAACTTGGAAGGCGCATAGCTGCCGTATCCGACAATAGAGCAGAATGCGACGACGGAGGAAGTCAGGATGATGTGCCGAGGCTTATCGGGGTTAGGAGCATCGGGGGCCGTCCATTCCTGCAACACGGCGTGTGCAGCCTCTGACTGTCCAAAGAAGTTCAAATCCATCTGGCGTCTCGTAGCAGCGGGGTCCTGCTGGATCCAAAGACCGGGGTTCGCAACACCGGCGATACACCAGAGTACATCGGGCGGGTTTCCTTCGTTCCAGGTGCGGATGGCGGGGAGAAGCGGCGCAATGGCGTTGGGAACGGACATGTCAGCGGCAAGAGAGTGGAAGCGCTGGGTTGCGGGGTTGCGCGCGGACGCTTTGATTTCAGTAAGAGCGGCGGCGAGCTTCTCTTGGTTACGGGCAATGATGAGGATGTGGGCGCCTCGCGCAGAGAGTTGCTTGGCTACGGAGAGACCCATGCCCTCAGAGCCGCCGGTGATTACGACCGTCTGGCAACCGGAGTTATTAGTCGGGGGTGAGGATATATTTGAATGACGTGAAACTCACCTTGCCATTGACGTCAAAGTGGTTAGTGGTGTTGAATAGACCCATGACGTATGCGAAAAGTACTCCTAATGCGGGAGGTACAGCAATCCAGAGTGGCGAAAGTGGTTCCATGTCATCCATGGCTACGAAAGAAAAAAGATGAGACCAAGTTTTCAACTTATAACATCAGAGAGATGCCAAAACTCCGCTCTCGTTATTGGCATATTTCCCCTGTCTGGACACGATAGATTGCGCCAGACTGGGGTAGGTGACATTCGGAGGATGCAGGTTCGGACAGGGATTGATGGTTAGGAAGCAACTAGTGGGTCGGCCGATAAGATAATCAAAAAAATTCAAGAATAGATTTTGGAAGTTTATTGATGAGCGCAGAGTGGAGTGGATCATCAGGCTTCAGACTGGCCAATTCACTTCACCGATTGAGATTTGTTATTTCATCCCACGGAGGAAACCACTCTTTCAATTCACTCCTTCTTTCCATATACCCATATATCTCGACAACATGGCCAGAAAACGGAAGGCCTCCCGCAACACTGGGCCCTCGGGACCCCGCGAGGTGACGGCTAGCGATGCGCGACTTGGCCCGATTAACAGCTACGAAGATATTGCCGATGACCAGGACGAATACTTCATGAACCAGGATCGTATTATGCTGGGAGATGAATCCTCCTCGAAGCGCCAGAAGATGCGCGATGAGGAGGATGCCTTCTTAGAGAACTCGGACGAGGAGGTTTTCGACTACGGCCACAGCGACGATGATGATGATGATGACGAGGAGGAGTCAGAGAAGGAGGATAAGAAGGGCAAGTCCAAGAAGGGAAAGAAGGGCAAGGGTGGCGATGAGGAGGAGGAAGAAGAAGAGGCCGAGGGTGACGAGAGATGGTGGGGTTCTTCCAAGAAGGAGTACTACAGTGCTGATGCCATTGAGACGGAGGCCGATGCTTTGGAGGAAGAGGCTGAAGCCAAGCGCCTTCAGCAGAAGAAGCTCGCTAAGATGGCTGACGAGGATTTCATGTTCGACGAAGAAGAATGGAAAACCGCGGCTGACGACAAGGAGGAGGGCGACGTGGTCACCGAGGTTCTCGCTAATGCCCCGATTCCCGACGATATCACCCCCGAAGACAGTCTCCGTCTGCTCTCGACCCGCTATCCCGAATTCGAATACCTTGCTTCTGAGTTTGAAGAGCTCAAGCCTGTCTTGGAAGGTCTCCAGAAGACTGCGTCTTCCCGGGGTAACAAGTCTTTGGAAATGGTTCAGTACATTGTGCTGGGCTCGTATATGTCAGCGCTAGCCAGTTACTTTGCGATTTTGACGTCACCGGCACGAGACTCGAGCGACGATCTCAAGATCATCGACCCTTCAGAGCTGAGAGATCATGAGGTTATGACATCTTTATACAAGTGCCGCGATATGTGGACCCGGGTTCGCGACATCCAGACTACTGCTGCTCTTCTTGAGGCTGAAGAAGCTGAGGCTACCCCCGACCACTCAGAATCGGAATACGACAGCAATGACGAGGTCTTCTACACTCCAGACGGCAAGAACGCTTCTCCCAAGAAGAAGACGAAGAAGGCCATCACCGTCAGCAAGGATATCGAAGACGATTTGGCAGAGCTCTCCAACATGACCCTGCGCAAGGGTTCTACAAAGAAGGTTCTCGAGGCCTACTCGTCAGACGAAGAGGCTGGCAACGATTCCGACTTTGGAGAGGAGGAAGAGCTAGACGAGAAGGCGGCCGAGGAGAAGGCCAAGCGGAAGAAGTCTTTGCGCTTCTACACTTCCCAGATTGTCCAGAAGTCGTCTCGTCGGGCAGATGCCGGTCGCGATGCTGGTGGCGATATGGACGTTCCATACCGCGAGCGTCTCAAGGATCGTCAAATTCGCCTGAACGCGGAAGCCGAGAAGCGTGGTCGCAAGTTCGGTGCCGACCTGGACGGCAAGGACTCAGACGAGGAGGACGCCAAGGCGCGCAAGGAGGTCAACGAGGACGAGGAGTACTACAACATGGTGGCTGGAGCCAGCAAGAAGCGGAGAGACGCCAAGGGAGAGAAGTTCGCGGCGTACGCAAAGGCGGGTACGGCGGATCGGGTGGTGGAGACGGAGGAGGTCGGCGAGGATGGAAAGCGCAAGATTACGTATACCATCGAGAAGAACAAGGGTTTGGCGCCCAAGCGGAAGAAGGAGAACCGCAACCCACGTGTCAAGAAGAGACTCAAGTACGAGGAGAAGATGAAGAAGCTCAAGAGTATGAAGCCTACATACTCGGGCCCGGGAGAGAGCGGTTACCAAGGTATCAAGACGGGTATCAAGGCGGGTCTTATCAAGTCCACCAAGTTCCAGAATTAGGCGGTGTTTGGGTAAAAGAGGAATGTGGGTATATGGGCGTTTCTGTGTTTACTGGTTCACTATCATTACATTTTGTTTTGTTCATATTATACAGAGTTTTATTTTGTTTCTTGGTCTATATTATAGTTATAACCCTAGCATTGTGTATTATGAAACCCTTGTTTACATGCCACCCTGGCACAAGTTGAAGTATCTCGACTTTGAGTATTCTATCCTTTATGTCTGTACAATGTCACTAAACTTCACAAATTTCTCCATGTGACGTCTTCTTTGATCGCTTGGTTTCATCAATTCACTATTCATCTCAGACTACCGTCATTACATCATATCCAAGATGGACGTCCCAGACACCAGTACTCTAACCTCGGCGGCCGACGTCTTCGCCGCCACCTACACTCTCCCGCAGATCCGTGCCATGCACAAGGCTCTCCACACCGAAAGTGAAGAGAAATCCGCGCGTCTCCGCAGCAAAGTCGGCTCCTCCTACCGTGACCTCCTCGGGACCGCCGACACCATTGTTTCCATGAAAGGAAGTCTAGACTCGGTACAGAGCCTCCTTCATGACATGAACAGCCGAGCCAACGCAGCAGCGGTCCAACGAAAAACTGCAGGTCTCGTCAAGTTTACGACGGTTATTGAAGGGGGCGAGGAGTTTTCTGTGGCCGGACAGACGGCGAGAGCGAGGATTTTGGAAGCTGCCGGTGGCGTGGTGGGTGCGGTTTTGGTGGGGAGTGCTTCTGTGGGTAGTGGGAAGAAAATGGGAAGATCGGAGAGACTGGTTTTGGCGGCCAAATTGGTTGTGTTGAGAAGAGTGATATTGGCGGATTTCAGAGGAGCTGTGGTGGAGAGTGCGGTGGCGAAGAAGGCTTTGGACGGCGCGGATAAGACTCAGGAGAGACTACGGAGAAAGATTATCCGGGGAGTGGAAAAGGCTTTACAAAGGGTACCGGCGATAGAAGCAGAAGATGGGACACTGGGTGGGCCTTTGAAGACTCCCAAAGGAACTAACCGGGACCATGTGTTGAAGGCTTTGGCGGCGTACAGCTTGTTGACCAGCTCTGGGGCCAAAGATACACTGAGACATTTCCTACATGTACGCGGTATAGCTATGGCGATGGCGTTTGAAGTTGATGGGGACTTCAGGAGAGAGGTGGAGCCTGAGGACTTCTTAAGAGCGTTGAAACTGTTTACATCAACACTTTTAGATGTTCAGTATTTGGTTCCTAACCGGATTGTGGCGGAGCTCCAGGGTTTAAAGAAGAGATTACTTGAAGATGAGTCTCTACGTACTCTGGAGGTTTTGAAGTTGAGTACCTTGAAGCGTTGGTGTCCCGAAAACATCAAGGTGTTTACTCCCTTCATTCGCCACGATGATCTAGACTCCGTTACAGCCCGCAAGATGCTGTCTGAATGGGTCACAAGTGGTACCAAGGTTCTTTTGGAAGGCTTTGAGAAGACACTCCGCCATATGACCGAATTCAAGGCCATTATCGCACTTAGAACAACGGCACTACAACACTGGATCCGGGAGGGGTCTCGTGCAAAGAGTGTCGATGCCGACGCAATTTTGGATAACCTCCGTGACGTCATTAACGCCCAGTTACATCGTGTTCTTGAGACCAAAGTCACCAAGATCCATCTTGTTGGCTCAGAAATTGATTCTACGTTGTCTGCATGGGTGGAAGGGGAAACTGACGTCATTCCTGATCTCTGGGCGCGTGGGACTTTCAAACTTGAACCTGGCGCCACTGCTGCTCAGGCAGGAAGCTATATATCTGATGTTATTTCGGGGATCAATGGGCATAACCATGCAGTTTCTCGTGCTCTTGGTAGATATCACGCTTGGTCTGGTGTTATTGGTGATGTGCGGGATGTGGTAGAGACATTGAGACGGCAACGATGGGATAACGATTACGACGAAATTGAAGCCGAAGAGACTATTCTGGAGCGTCAACAAATTCTTTCCAAAGATGATCCTGCTGACCTTAATGACCGCCTGAAAGTATCTTTGGAAACCGAGTTTACTGCGCTTGATGAGAAGATCACTGCCCTTTGGACTTCCAAAAAGGGTAGTCCAAACTCCGGGAACATCGCCTCATATTTCCTACGTGTTATTCGCGGTCTGCGGTCAGCCCTTCCTGACATAGAATCTATCAAGCCCTTTGGTATACATCTCATTCCCGACTTGCAACGAAGCATCGTTTTGGAAACCTGTCTCCGGCCCATCGATGCCTTTGTTTGCGGCCCCTTGGAGAGGACAATTGTTCCCGGTCGTGGACTATGGGAGAGTGAAGACGACATCGAACTTCCGACCCAGCCATCACCCAGTGTTTTCAGATTACTTAGAGATCTCACTCGGGCTATGGGCGAGAAGGGAAGTGATTTATGGACGGGCGTTGCTGTGGACGCTCTCAAGAAGAATGTCGTTGAGTGTCTGGACGAAGCTTGGCTAGAGGCTTTAGAACGTGCAGAGAAGAAGGCTACGCTGGCGGCCGAGGCAAGCAAGACCCCCGTTGTTGATGCTTCCACAAATGAAAACCCCGAGGAAAAGTCTGGTACGGATGCCGAGGAGATGCCCGAGGAGACGCCCGAGGAATCTGCCGAGGAAAACGTTCCCGAGGCTAAGACTCCAGATGTTGAAAACGCAACAGACGTACCATCAGGAAATTCCGCCCCTGAGGCTCCTGCCGATGCAGAGAATCCTGATAATGCGATGCTCCAGTTGCGTGATCTTTTCATCCAATGGCAGTACGACCTGATCTACTTCGGCCACCCACTTTCTGCCTCAGAAACTTCCCCAGCCTTTGCCAAGTTGCGTGATGTTTTGAATGAAAAGACTTCCCTTGGAGAGGTAGAAAAGCAGCGTCTTGTAAAGTCGGCTGCTGAATACTGGAAACGGACAGGAGCGTTATTTGGTATTCTATCGTGATGTACACAACATACTACAATAGACCCTTGAAATAAACCCTAGTCATGACGTCAACCACTCTTACATGTTCACCAACAATACATGCATCGGACGATTTTAATAATGAAGTGCAAAAATGGTAAATAAATACAAAGGCCATTAAGTACCCAATTTAACCTACTGTTCCATACTGCATCACAGAGGCTTGTAGCCTCCAAGTCTACATGCTTTTACCAAGAACATCCAAAACATAATACAAGCAAAACGCCCAACAACCAGTACCCAATTCACCAACTCCAAAATTCATGTCCCCGAAACCTCTCTTTACTTGCGAGCCGCCATACGACGCATCTTGGGGAACACCAATGGCAGAGCCAGCTTCGCCATAGTTGAAGTCTGCTTGGTCTGGGGGTTCTTGTACTGCTTCGTCCGCGCACCAATCTCACGCACAACCTGGTCCATGCCAGCCGGGTCCTGACCCAGGTCGAATCTCAGATCGGTCGTGTCCATCTCAAAGTTGTCGAGGGTGATAGCCCAGGTAGTGGCATGCGTCATGGCAAGCTGGTGGTGGAACTTGTCCATGACACCGGCGACCGTGAAGGTCTTGAAGAGGTAGGAGGTCACGGGTTCCGGCGCACCAACCTTCTCGGCGAAGACGGCCCGGGGAGGAACCTTGCGGCCCTCGCGACCCTTCTTGCTCATACTAACGTACATGATGAGGTAGTAAAGGAAGCGCAGAAGACGTAACCGGTCCTCCGCATCCGTAGAATTGGCAATGCGCACCAGACGCCCCGCAACAAACCGCGAGCGCAGCTGTACGTTCTCGTTAGCCGCCACACTGTCAATCCAATCCTGCACGGGAATGGACCGCAGAACATCGTTTCCGATAATCTTGTCCGCCCGGTAAACATCCTCGATATCATCGGCATCCAGGTTTCCGCGGGGAATGGGTTTAGACGAGGAAGCCGCGGCATCCAGCTCCTCGCGCGTCGCCATGGATGAGGAGTTCTCCTTGACTGCGGCAAGAGTGGCCATTTCGGCAGCGGAGAGCTTGGATTCGGGACCAGATTGGGCGGCGGTGGGGAGGGCGTTGAGAATGACGTCGTCGATGGCCTTCTTGGCCTTGCGGGTACCGAAGGTCTTGTTGAGCTCGATGCGCTGGGCCATGCCGCGGAGTCTCTCGGAGGCTTCGGTGGATTGGGTGGGTTGCCGGGCTTTGACGACACCACGGAGGTTCATCTTGTTGACCTGGACGAACTTGACGGAGGAGGTTTCGGGGTCGAAGACACCGACGAAGTGGTTGATGCCGCAAGAGACCATGGAGGAACGGTCTTCCTTGGCAGTGTAGGCCATAATGGGGTGGGCATTGGCGTGGAGGAGAGTCTCGGTCTTGGCATCCTTCTTTTTTGAGGAGGCTTTAGAGTAGGCGTGGAATGGAACATTAGATGGGATGTTGAAGGCGATTGAGGTATCTAAGAAGCCGCAAAGAGCTTTAGTTAGCACATGTCAATTTGCAAGGCCTTAATTCCACCACATACCAACCGCAGGAAGCCACTTCGGGCTCTTCTCAAAGGACTTCTCGAACTTGACGGCCTTAGTGACCCGGCCGGTAGACTGCGACTTCTTGGACGAAGACTCGCCGTCCTTTCTCTTGCGCTTCTTCTCGATCTGGGTGGACATTATAACGGTAGTTCCGTGTTAAAAGAGAGACTAGTAGGAAAATTATGAATGGTGACTACGCGGCAAGTTGGCTACGTCACTAAGAAATCCAGCCCTTCAATAATGATACAATTCGTCATCTGTTACCAGCGAAGGCATTCACCACCATTCCCATGTCCATCACGACGATGCGCCTGCCAAAACTTTTTTTGAAATGGTAAGCGTTATCGTCTTATCAGTATTTGCCAGTATTTACCCGTGCGCAGTGATCAAGGGTTGACATGTTGCTAAAGTCTAGACAAGGATTACTGGGGCAGAATTATGTGTGTGTGTACATAGATAGACTAATTTAGTACTAATAAGGGCAACAAAGCTTCATTCATTCATTCATACGTACATACATATGTAGATAAATTTTGAATGGCGTGTAGCTGAGTTAATTTTATATGGCCTAGATGACGTTGGTCACTTGTTACACACCACTCATACACATATATACTTGTTCAGTTATACTCCTTAAAATAAGTAGTGATGTAGAGAGTAGCCCACCCTTGAGTAGAATACCAAGCCAGCCATTACCGTCTCTTTCACCTCATAGCCGCAGAGGAAGCTCAGAGGATCTTGCGGTAGCGAGTGGGAGTCAGCCAACACGGCCCCAAACACTGGCTATTGACTTGACGGGAGATGACTCGGATGTAGATGTCTCTTCAAGGGCTAATCGGCCACGGTTCTTTGAGCTACCGCTATACCTCGGTCATTCGTCGAAACGCAGAACCCGGAACTGGTCGGATAATCATTGCTTTGTCTTGGGGGAATCTCCCCGAGAAGTCCTCAAGCTCACCCAAGAAAGCCGCGGCAGCAGCGACGAGCCTGAGGTGACCAGTTTCCTCCACTGTGACGAAGGCACTCATGATAGTGGTAAACTGACTATAGAATCCATCCCGGGCTGGCTATATAGTATCACTCTGACTGAGACCATCTCCACCTGCATTACGCTACCGCCTAGCCCAGACCCTTTTCAAACAACTGAGATCGTTGAACCCTCCGATTCTTGGTAGGCGTCCGTACGGAAGCGTAAACTCTTTCTGTCGTAATGCATACCGATGATGTTGCTGACGCTGAGCATGCGGGATTTTACCCCGCACCTTCCGGACTAGCCCAGGCTACACTCATAGGTTCTAAACCACCGTGATCTTTAGTTATGATGTACCCTCATGTCATACTTCATCCTACGGTCCTGATTGTTGACATGCACTAAGCGACGCTCACGCAGATTTCAGCCGCGACAAAGCCTATCTTGTAGGGTGACCAGAATGACCATGGAAATAAGTTTGATGTCTACAACTCGAGTTGTTGATTTGTCGCATTGATATCTACATTACAAAACCCAGACTTCGGTGTATGAAAATAAGGTCCATCTATGTAGAAGACTTGCAGTTGGCAGTGAGATACCGGGGAGTAGCCCCGCGATCGATGCCACCCCGCACCCCTTTTACCCCGGTCTGCATCCTGGTCCTGGTTGGTAATATGTGCGAAGACAACACAGACACAACCGCAGTTAGCGCGCATCTCGGTCAAAAAGTCGAGTTAACATTCATACTCTACTTCTCATGCTTTTTGATTGCATAATTATATGCAGAATAGGGTCTCCAAGGGTTATAATGCCTGATGGAGGAGTTGAAGATGGTAAGACGTCAATGGTGGGGCAGGATAGAAGTATAGCATTGTTCTAGATATCAGCGTTGATCAATCAACGTCATAAATCCGTTGATGGGAAGGCATTCAGAATGTGATATTGAAAAGCTCGTGCATCTGTAGCTTGGCGGTAGGAAGCGGCGATGAAAGATGGCTATTGTTTCACACCCCCATGAATTATTCAAATATCGCCACTTCCTCCACTAGTGTCCCAACAACTATCCCAACACGGGGACTAAGTTTTGACGTCATGCGACTAGACCAAGGTGCGGGGTCAAACATCATAACGTTGAATCACGAAGGTATAGGAGACCATATTGAAGAGGTATTTGTTTTTCATTGTTGACAGAAGATGTTTCCATAATCTGCCGATTCTGGGGGATCCATTCTAAACTGCCCAGAACCTGCCAATCAACCCGTAAAGTTTCACAAGAACACCATTCCCAAATTCCCAAATGCCAGTCGTAAAGGCTCCATCAATGTATCAAGAAGTTGTCGAGACGGTTCGCGAAGGCCGCCATTGTCAATGCAGAGAGAGGGCCATCAAGACTGATAACTGGGCTTCAAGCCGTCGATGTCAGGGTTGGAGAGGTTGAGCGTTTATTTGCTGTGAGACGATGTGTTAGATTATTGATGGTGACGACGATGGCGATGTTGACGGAATAGAAACTTACGATCTCGCTCTCATCTTTCTTCTCTTGCGCTTGAGGCGTCTGACTCTCTTCTTTCTCCACTTGGCTCTCATCTTGACCTGTTATGATGTTAGGATATGGTTTGGAGATGGATAAGTACTAGCTGAAGATAAAATTCCAACACAAAATCGACGACAGGACAAATCGATGGAATGATGTAATGGCGGCATCAAATCCAACTATTCGTCAATCGCAAGTGTCATAAAATGGAACCATGATGATCGACAGCCAGTGCTTTGAATTGGCGATGGTACTCACAGATTCTGTTGGATAAGAACTCGGTTGGTGATGAAAGGTACAATGTCAAATTCCAAGCATCGGGCCGCCCGACTTTTGTACCAGAGTATTTTCGACTTAGGGCATCCCGCTGAATTTGTGGCCGCACGCACACGTGACCTAGAATTTACCAAAATCACGTGAACCCACTTAGTGGATCCCTTGTCTAGCCCCACCTGTCGATTCTGGGTTGATGTAATAGGCTTAATTGCTACAAGGTCCGCACTGTAGTGGGGAAGGATGTAGCTCTGTAGCACCGTAGACAGCTCCACTACAGCTCCACTGAGCTACCACTTTGACTCATAGCACTCCAGCACTTGACGGATCGCTCCGCAGAAGCCTACTGTTGACGGTTTCCTAATTGGGACTGATTGAAGCAGGCAAGTACTTCTGATTGGTCGTAAGATTGCTGCTTTCTATGTTTTGGTCTGATGGTTTGTCTGAGCTTAAATTACTATACGACATCCTCATTGACTTGTCAGCTACAGATGCCTTGGTTTGCCTGAAACGCCAACTTTTTTTGCCTTCTTAAACTGAAATACAATCCAATTGTCGTCCTTTATTGCGAAATGTCTGATAATGCCCCCCCACCAATGGTTTCCACTCGCCCACCCTGCACCTTGTCGCCCGCTTATATCAAGGCGGTCAAGGGGCGCAGTCCAATGGGGCACATCACTATATGCGGTCGGGATGGGCATGTTATCGGTACGTACTCCCGATGCTTGGTATTAATGAATCCTTCGCAAGAATACTAACCCTGTGGCCTTCAGAGCAGGTTGAGTTGTTCCAAGGGGTTAGCCTTACTATCGGGCGTGGAGTAACCAGGTATGGATACACACACTACCTTGATCGTCACATGCGGTGTCTAATGCCAAAATCTGTGTAACAGTGATTTTCGGATAGATGATGCGTTCATCTCTAGAAGGCATCTTGAGATTTTCCCAGTTTCTCAAGATGATGGTTCAATCCCCCGGTATTGTGTTCGTGTTCGCGGCAGTGCTACAGCGAAAACACGAGTCAACGGCGTAGAACTTTTCAATGATGATCGGAGTTAGTTCCTCATTCACAATGATAAGATCCGGGTTGCGGGGTTCAAGCTTATCTTCAACCAATATGTGCCCTTGCCCGCTGCGCCGCTACCGACAATGGAGGCAATGTCTTGGAGAGTATGTATAAAGACTCCTTTACCCCGTGCTATTAACGTGTGTACATCTACTAATCGCTAATCCGTGTAAATAGGAGGCAAAAGGCGGTTATAACATACTGCCGTATATCATCGGGACTGGTGCTTCGGCCACTATACATCTTGCGCGCCAGTCCGGCACTGACTTCCAGGTAGCCTGTAAGATCTTCGATCTTACGAAGGGGAACAGTGAATCCATTCGGGACTCTGCACGCCGCGAAATTTGGATGCTGCGAGAGATGGATCATGTAAGTTTAACAGCCTATGTTCAATTTGAATCATGCATGTTTCCATGCAATAATTTGTATCACTATACATATGCATAGGGTCTTGGCTAACTAATTTTCATCTCCAGCCCAATGTAGGCCGTCTTCTCCATTCTGAGTCGGATGGGCAGTATTACTACTTGTTCATGCCACTATGCACTGGAGGGGATCTGTGGTCCTGGGGCGCGAACTGTAAACCCACGGAGTTCGCTTTACGTCAGGCTTGCATGCAAATCATGCGAGGTCTTACGTATATGCATTCCAATGGGGTAATACATGGTGACATCAAGCCTGAGAACTTGTTTTTCATGACGGTGGCCACCTGTACGTACCCTGTTGCGCTTGGCGATTTAGGTCAGGCTGCGCATGTTGGTCCAGATGGAACGATTTCTACAGCCTGTGGCACACGAGGATATATGGCTCCGTATGTTTTAACCTGGGAATTATCAAATCCCTGTTAAAAAGACAAGTTACTAACATTCTACAGTGAAATTGTTGCGAAGAGACCCCACGGAACACCCGGGGACATCTGGTCTATAGGGTGTACCATTCTTCATCTGTTATCCTACAGGCGAATACAGAAGCTAGTGGACATGAACCAACTAGAAAGCCAGCGAGAAATCGACACTACAGTGGATGATTGGCTGCAGGCTTATGCCCCAAAGTTTTCATCCGTTGGGCGCGATTTTGTGAGCAAGTGCCTCAAGTTGGACCCTAAGGCCCGCATAACGTCCCAGGAGGCTCTGCATCATCCTTGGATTTGCCCTGACTCGTCGGATATGAAGACCGTCACTAAAGTGATAGACCGACGATGTGCTAAGGATGCGGAATTTTGTAAGCGCATGAAGAACTACAACAAAACTTCGCCTGCAAAGCGTAAACGCATTTCTTCAGAGGGTTCCAATTGAAATTTAAATGCATGACGGTAAATACCGAGTGTCCCCTCTTTAGCCGCCCAGATAGGGTCTCTATGGTACGGATGGCTGCTTGTCGAAGCACTGATTCATCGGTTCTAAGCGGCGAAACTTTGTTTAATAGTTGATTATACACAGATACCAAACATCTCTCTCCAACATGTCTTTGCACTAAAATCAGGCGACCAAAAATCGAATCATTTGGGTAGTGTTAATACTAGGAACTGAAAGTAAGGTCTGTCTGTATGCATGTCACCACTAGTGCAATTTGATTTTTAATTGATAATTATACATTCATATTGATTGAAATTCAACTCTATAACACAAAAATACAGAAACGCCTTTTTAGACACCGCTCCACTTTCCAAACTGTTTGTATCTCTTGTACTGTGTGCTCAGGATAGCACGGCCACTGACATCGAGTGAATCGTTTAATATTCTCCGGACCTCGGGTGGGGTGATATCAAAGATGGAGTTCATACCAAGCTCCAGAGAATCTCTGACATCACGCGGGATATCCACCTGGAGCTGAAGACGTGCGTAAGATACCACGATGAGATACATCTGTCTACCGGCAGCCCTCTTGGCAACATCGGTTGCGGTGTCCAACGCATTAGTAGTGGACTTCTTATGACGAGCAACACTAGCACCCATGGGCTCACACACCAACGTCAGTAGTCGGGTGTAAGCAGCAGCATGTTTGCTCCAGTGGGGGAATGATCCGCTACGGGTACTCGTAGACTGCTTGGTCCATTTCCCAGTGCGAGAGTCATAAGGCGTCGATAACAGACCAGACAACAGCGCTTGGAGTGTAGAAATAAGGATGTGGAAGCGGCCATCAAGACGCAAACGGAAACGACGGAGGATGACCTCCATGATTTTACAAAGCCAGTCAAAGACGAGAGGCG
Organism: Huntiella abstrusa; assembly: GCA_025685495.1. Taxonomy (NCBI): domain Eukaryota; kingdom Fungi; phylum Ascomycota; class Sordariomycetes; order Microascales; family Ceratocystidaceae; genus Huntiella; species Huntiella abstrusa. The sequence continues at coordinate 537,840 of JAJNMT010000023.1, forward strand.
AGTCACGCACAGAAGCGAACTCGGGGGCTCCAGAAGCGACTTGAGCAATGAGGGAGAGGGTCTGTTCAATGTTCCATTGTTTGACTCGAGCAGCGTTGCTGGTAAGGAACAGACGAATGATTTCCAGGGTCTTGATGAAGATAGAGCCATCGGGGGAAGACGCGGCAATGGTGATGATCTTGTTGTAGGCGGAAGAAATGGAAGTCGGACCTTCAAGCTCAGTGTCGGGGTGAGTGGAGATAAGAAGAGCGCAAGCAGAGATGGCCTTGAGTTGAAGTGTTGGGTCAGAAGAAGTAGAAAGGGCATCAATGACTGTGTGGAAGTAGGAAAGAAGATCAGGGCCAGAGAGAGGAGACGTAATGGCGATCAAAGTTTCCTTAATAAGAGGCTCGTAGTTAGGAAGCGCCAGTATATCAGAACCAGTCGAATCCTCATCGGTTCCACGGGCGAAGATGTATGGAAGTTCATTGATAGCGCTCCGGTGAGTGCGAAGCAAAAAGGCGCGAAGCTTCCAGCTAAGAAGGGTACCACGAACCAACCCGTCATCAACAAGAGGCAATAATTTCTTAGCCTTGATCTTGGAGATCTCGGTAACTTGATCCTGAACAGTAGTTGAGGCGTCAATTACCGCGAGAACGGTGTAAGGGAAGGCAGTGCCAAAATCGGGATTTGACTGGTACTGGAGCATGGTGTTCTTAACCATGGAAACTAAAAGCTTCTTTGCCTTTTCTGTGCTCAGGGCAGTGTCATCCTTTGGTGGATTCTGTGTAACGACACCAATCAGAGAGTTGAGAAGAACGATACGCATGTGATGTCCCTGAAGATATTCAGCGTCGCTATCGCAGTCTTTAACAAACTTCTTGGCATCAGTCAAGAAAGCCCGACCCCAGTCTTCGAAATGGGTAATCATCTGCTTAGTAGTAGATGTGACCAAACTGCCGAAGAGGATATCCAAGCCAAACACGTCCTTCAATGGTCTCGCCTTATCCCCATCACGGAACACGGCAGATACAGAGTCAGCCAAAGACACAAGATCACCAAAGCAGATACCCTCGTAGAAAGTAGGCCGCCTCATCATCTTGTTCATAAGCTTAAAGGCTGTCTTCCACAGCGATGGACTAGTAACAGTTGCACTGGTGAAGACAGAGATACTGCTCTTGGTCACGTTTTCGCGGTGAGTGCGGGAGAAGCAGTCGTCGGGAAGTTGAGAAAGCATCGAAATGGCAGAAAAACGGGCATCATCGGACTTGGAGGTAGAAAGAACAGAACCGAGATGATCAATCAAGATATCCAGCAGTTTGCGGTTGTTGAGGATGTTCTCGTTGGCGAAGAGTTGTGAAATGTAAGTGGCTGTCTTGGTGTCCATGTCAGAGGTGGAAGCTAAAACAGTCTTCTGAATGAACTTGGGGAACTCTCCAGACTCTTCGCTGAGGAGAGGGATCATACGAGATGATTTTGAAATAGCAAGTTCGAGGTATGGATCCATGGAGTTCGTCTTCTTGGCCGCTTTACCGAGCATTGAAGACACCTTTTGGACCAACTCTGATACCTCTTGAACCTTCTCTCCATCTGGGTACACCGAGAAATGCAAACGATCAGCGAAGGCAAAGGCTTCCCGAACGTCGTCATCAAAAAGAGTCTCTTTACTGATGATGGAGTTAAGTTCACCCTTAACCGCATCCCACAAAGCCGTCCGCTCCTCGGGCATAATCCAATCAACCGCTTTTCTTAACGTCGTCCATCTGAACTTTTTAAGTTCTGGCAATAATGGTGGGGTGGTGAGATGCTCAAGGATGAGCTTAACGACGGTACTAGCGGCAACATCGGTAAAGTCTGGTGAACTGATCTGAGAGGTGACGGCGTCTAAGAGTATGAATAGAGATCCACTGTGTATAGGGGTTTGTGTTGGAAGCCACTTGAGAAGATCGGCAAGTTGGTTTTGTGTCATGTGGCTTTCGAGGGCGGTTTCGGGTGATTTGTCGTTAACAATGATGTCGTCGAGCCATGGTGACCGTTCGGGGATTCCCTTGGGCTCACACTCACGCAACTGGGAATACCAGAGTTGCCAGAAAGTCTTCAGGTCACGCGCTTCTGCGTATGCCCGCTTCACTTCATAAATCGTAGTTTTGATATCTTCAGGTCCGTACTTGTCATCCTTGTAAAGCACGCTAGCACGCCTACACACATCGTTGCCAAACGTAGATTCACCCCATGGCTCAAAGACGAGCTGTCTGTCAGCTGCTATCACCTTGGTGAGCATATCCCAATGTGTTGAGTCGGGCTTCATAACGTAGGTCTTGCAAATATGTTGCAGGGCCTCTCGTGGAACGCTAGCGCCGACTCTTCTAGCAGTGTCAAGAATATCAACAATGGCGACTTTGTTCTCTTTTACGTCCTGCACCTCGAGCAGAGACTCTACAGAAGTGAAGATCATGTGCTGCCAGGACTCAATCGTCTTTAGTGATGTGACGTTAAGGTCCGGGGCTTCCACACTCAATGTGTACATAATCGGGGCGCAATCAAGTGGGTTGCTTTTAGCAGCCTCCCGACACACATTGACAATATCGGCCTCCTCTGTGGTCATGAATATGGTTTTGGCGGGAAGAATTACGTATGAAGTGAAAAATGATTCCAGGGTCTCCTTCCACGCCATTTGAGTTGTGGTGTCAACCTCGATGGTAGTACGAGTACCGTATGACCGAGATTCCAAGCGATGAATTAGCTGTAAAACAGGCTGGCACATTTTGACGGCGCATTCAGTAACATCGGTTTCTGATATTTGGTGAAGGTCCCAAATAGTGACCATGGTATTAAGCCAATGCTCATGGGAGAATTGGGTGTCAAATGGAGTGGATAGGCGAGCAGTAGCAATGCTCGATATGAAGGTCATTAGGTTTAATGACTCTGCGGTGGATGTGGAAAAAAGAGTTTTGATGTGTTCGGCACCCATCGTATCTCGAGTAGATAGCCCCTTTGAGTTGAGACGGGTAAAGAGTGTGTTTATAGCACTTAAAAGAGCCTGGGCGCTATCAAGACCACACCAGCTGTCTACCAGATTTGAAAGGGCGAATTCGGGGTCAAACTTGCGCCGGCGCTTTTCTACTGGAATTTTATTCAATTGGTCCACGGTTCCGCAGATGTTTTCCAATGATTGGGTCAAAATCTGCATAAATTTGCGGTCTGCCATCGATTTGGCCAGAGAGAAAAGTGGAATGCGACTAAACGCATGCTCGATGATTCTCCAGGCTAGCGGGTACCGCCGAAGTGTCTCAGCCGTTGGCTTCGTAGCGGGGCCGTTCATTGTCTTGAGAAGCCATCTTAGTAGGGTCTCTTCGACCGCGTGGTATTCGGAATCGCTTGGGGTTGAGAGGTGTTTCCAAAGTTCGATGAGGGTTTCGCCGTGAGGACCAGGACCGGTCTTCTCAATAGACCTGGCGATCTTAGCCAGTGCATGGGTAGACTGACAATTGATGTTAGCTGCGAACCTCAATTTGGTTGTAATTATGTTGATTTGGTCATTACCTCCATTGTGACTGTATAGACGTATTGCTGTCGCAAAACTACCATCTACACGCCTACGGTCAATCATCGTGAACTATTGCTCTTTTTAAAAATTTTGTGGGGCACTTTGCTTCTGCCAGAACAATCCTTGGTCTGCAACAGGGAATATATCTCTGACCGCTTTCATTGGTGGGTTAGTGGAAACCCTAGTATGATGTGTTGATCTGGAGCAGGGTGCGGAAAAAATAGCCTCCCCCCAGCCAAAACGCCAATCCAGCCCGCCAAATTTTAACCCGTGATACTCCGGCGCAACCAACTTTTGTTCCCCGTTCCGTTTCCGGTCTCCCGAACATACCGCTCCGAAGTCAATTCCGTCCCAAAAGTTGCCCATAATGTCTCAGTCCACTACTCCCTCTCCTGTCGCCCGCCCCGTGAGCGAGGCTCTCCTCAACGAGAAGGTGAGTTTTTGTCCTGTCGAGCTCTAGCTTGGCTCGGAGAGCAGTATCTCCATCTGCCGTTCCGTCCCGTGCTATTGTTGCGGGGGAGCTTCTTTCCACCATTCCCCGCATCACGATCCCAACTCCGATAATCAATTGAGATTATCCTATCTTATACAGTTGTTAATCCTGTAATTAATTGATCCGAGCTAACCCATGTGCGCTTTGTTTGTTTAGTGGGATCGCTGCCTCTCCAACCTCATCGTCAAGAGCTCCCTCGGTCTTGGTTTCGGTGTTGTCTTCTCCGTTCTTCTGTTCAAGCGCCGCGCCTGGCCCGCTGTCATTGGCGTTGGTTTCGGTGCTGGCCGCGCCTACGAGGAGTGCAACATCAGCCTGAAGCTTGCTGCTAAGAACCTCAAGACCCAGGCGTAAAATGTATCGCTAGTCTCGAAGTCTTACCGATTGCGGAAAACAGAATGACAACCAATTGGCATGAGACATTGTACTTCTAACTGGGTTTTTGATACAAGTTATGGGTGTTGGTTACGGGATGGAGCTGTCAACGTATGTGTTGTTTGGTATGACAACATAAGGCGATCACAGCAAGGCCAACCACTGTGTTTGGGCCGTGTACAACAATTACCATATAGAGCGTCTTTGTGGGGGAGGTGAATACATGTTTTTTTATCAAAACGTCATTAGACTGTCAGCCATCACATTCTTAAGTCGCAAATGTTAAACCTCATTAGATCGTGTCACACAACTAGTTTAACTACCAAGCAGTAATTAGCGCCGGTCAATGGTAGGGTTAAATACAAAGCACGCGACCATTAAGACAGCAGTAGTTTGCACCAAACAGAGCAATATGAGACTGTGGTCACTCATCATAAGCTGACCTTTATGGTGGTTAGTTTTCCAAAATTCTAGTTTGGTTATTGTGTGTCAACTCTTTATTGACTTGATCGATATTAAATGACCCATGTACATACATCTTGTTCATATGCACACACATAAAAATCCAAAAGCATCGTGAACTTTATTAGATGACTAAGCCATACCCTGGTCAAACTCATAGCGCGGCTGAAGGAAATTTTTGGGGACTTTATGCGAGGCTGGCGATAATTGACCCAGAAAGCATTTGACAGCTACGCAGACGTGATTCTGCTGCATGTTGATGCTGTGTAGCAATTTTTTGACTGTTTTTACCATTTTGTTTTCGTTCAAATTTCCCGGTCCAGCATTGTTTTAATTGATTTCTAAACATCAACCAGCACTGCATTCAGTCTCTAATTTTGTTCAGCGCGTGTGATCGCGTTCTCCTGGTCCTTGACTGCGAACCAGTTAAAGTTTGTTCCACCTTGTATACGTATTTGTATGAGATGAAATGTTCGTCCAACTAACTAGTAGTTTCTGTATCAGTCATAATGTCTGGCCTCCCCCCTCCTCCGCCTCCGGGCTGGGCCGCGCCACCGCCTCCTCCGCCTCCGTCTTCTCTACCCCCGCCGCCCTCGGCCCCGGCCCCTCCTCCCCCTCCCGGATATAAACCAGTAAACGATCAGCACATCGCCAAGTTCGCCCAAAAAAAGAAGGAATGGCTTAGAGATCGTAGACAGAGATTCGGCGAAAAGCGCAAGGGTGGCTTTGTCGAGACACAAAAGGCTGACATGCCACCTGAGCATCTGCGCAAGATTGTTCGGGATATTGGCGATGTCTCCCAGAAGAAATACACCAGTGATAAGCGGTCATACTTGGGTGCTCTCAAGTTCATGCCACATGCTGTCATGAAGCTTCTGGAGAACATGCCAATGCCTTGGGAGTCCACTCGTGACGTCAAAGTTCTTTACCATGTAAATGGTTGCTTGACCTTGGTCAACGAGATTCCAAGAGTCATCGAGCCTGTGTTCTTTGCACAGTGGGCGATGATGTGGGTTTATATGCGTAAAGAGAAGCAGGACAGACGCCTGTTCAAGCGTATGCGCTTCCCCCCCTTCGACGACGAAGAACCACCGTTGTCTTGGTCTGAGAACCTCGAGGATATGGAACCCTTAGAGCCCATTCAGTTTGAACTAGACGAAGACGACGATGCGGCCGTATACGAGTGGTTCTACGACCATAGACCGCTCTTAGATACCCCGCATGTTAATGGTCCCAGTTACAAAAAGTGGAATCTCAATTTACAGCAGATGGCTACCCTGTTCCGTCTCAGTAGACCCCTAATCTCCGACGTTATCGACAAGAACTACTTCTATCTCTTTGATCTTCCTAGTTTCTTCACAGCCAAGGCTCTCAACGTAGCTTTCCCCGGTGGTGCCAGATTTGAGCCTTTGTACAAGGATATCGACCCCAACGACGAGGACTTCGGAGAATTCAACGCCATCGACCGTATCATCTTCCGCACACCCACAAGAACGGAATCAAGAGTCGCCTTTCCTTACCTTTACAACTCTCTACCACGCGATGTCCATTTGTCTTGGCACTCATCCCCCCAGATTGTTTACTCGAAGCCAGAATCGCCCGATTTGCCAGCTTTCCACTTCGATCGCCGCCTTCACCCTATTTCGTCTCGTAGCATCAAGCCTATGAATGTCGAAGTTTCACATGAGGATGAACTCTTTGGTCCTGGTAACGACGAAGAGCCCGAAGAGTCATTATTCGAGCTCCCACCAGAGGTCACACCATTCTTGGATGATGAGGAGTTGGAGAACGAGGATACGGCTGACGCTGTTCAGTTGTGGTGGGCACCATTCCCCTTTGACCGTCGCTCCGGTCGCATGGTTCGCGCTCAGGATGTTCCGCTCATCAAACAGTTCTACCTGGAGCACCCTGTTCCCAATGATAAGAACAAGATCCCCATTAAGGTCAGCGTCTCTTACCAAAAACTTCTCAAGACCTACATTCTTAATGAGCTCCACGAGAAGCCACCAAAATCTGTCACCAACGCTAGTCTTTTGAGAGCGTTGAAACAAACCAAGTTCTTCCAGCAAACGACCATCGATTGGGTTGAAGCTGGTTTACAAGTGTGTAGACAAGGTTTCAACATGTTGAACCTGTTGATTCACCGCAAAAACTTGACGTACTTGCATTTGGATTACAACTTCAACTTGAAGCCTGTAAAGACCCTGACCACCAAGGAGCGCAAGAAGTCTCGTTTCGGTAATGCTTTCCATCTCATGCGTGAAATTCTGCGTCTTACTAAGCTTATTGTCGATGCGCAAGTCCAATACCGCTTGGGTAACATCGATGCCTTCCAACTGGCTGATGGTATTCTGTACGCTTTCAACCACGTTGGCCAGCTCACTGGTATGTACCGGTACAAGTACAAGCTTATGCACCAGATCCGTACTTGCAAGGATCTCAAGCATTTGATTTACTACCGGTTTAACGCTGGTCCTGTTGGTAAGGGCCCTGGTTGCGGTTTCTGGGCTCCTGCATGGAGAGTATGGCTGTTCTTCATGCGTGGTATTATCCCGCTTCTTGAGAGATGGCTTGGAAACTTGCTTTCTCGTCAATTCGAGGGTCGTCACAGCAAGGGTGTTGCCAAGACTGTCACAAAGCAGCGTGTCGAGTCCCATTTCGATCTGGAGCTGCGTGCCTCGGTCATGGCAGATATCATGGACATGATGCCTGAAGGTATCAAACAAAACAAGGTCAACACTGTTCTCCAACATTTGTCCGAGGCTTGGAGATGTTGGAAGTCGAACATTCCATGGAAGGTCCCCGGTCTCCCTGCCCCCATTGAAAACATTATCCTCCGTTATGTCAAGGCTAAGGCTGATTGGTGGATTTCTGTTGCCCACTACAACAGAGAGCGTATTCGCCGCGGTGCCACCGTTGATAAGACTGTTGCCAAGAAGAACGTTGGTCGTTTGACTCGTTTGTGGTTGAAGGCTGAGCAGGAACGTCAGCACAACCACATGAAGGACGGTCCTTATGTGTCTACCGAGGAAGCTGTTGCCATTTACACCACTACTGTGCATTGGCTCGAGTCCCGCAAGTTCTCTCCCATTCCCTTCCCCAGTGTTTCTTACAAGCACGACACCAAGATCCTCATTCTTGCGCTGGAGCGTCTGCGTGAAGCGTACTCTGTCAAGGGCCGTTTGAACCAGAGTCAGCGTGAAGAGCTCGCCTTGATCGAGCAGGCTTACGACAGCCCTGGCACCACTCTTGAGCGTATCAAGCGGTTCATGCTTACCCAGCGTGCGTTCAAGGAGGTTTCCATTGACATGAACGACAACTACAGCACCATTAACCCTGTCTATGACATTGAACCTATGGAAAAGATCACGGATGCCTACCTTGACCAGTACTTGTGGTACCAGGCCGACCAACGTCACCTGTTCCCCGCCTGGATTAAGCCATCAGATTCCGAGGTGCCTCCTCTGCTGACTTACAAGTGGACCCAAGCAATCAACAACTTGGACGATATCTGGAACACCGAAAATGGCGAGTGCAATGTTATCGTGGAAACCGAGCTGTCTAAGGTGTATGAGAAGATTGAGTTGACTCTGCTGAACTCTCTCCTTCGTCTCATCATGGACCACAATCTTGCTGATTACATCACTGCCAAGAACAACGTGCAGTTGACGTACAAGGACATGAACCACGTGAACAGCTACGGCATGATTCGTGGTCTGCAATTCTCAGGCTTCGTTTTCCAGTTCTACGGCTTGGTTCTTGATCTGCTCCTGCTTGGTCCTCAGCGTGCCAGTGAGATCGATGGCCCTCCCGGTAGCCCCAACGGCTTCCTCCAATTCCAGGACAAGGAGACTGAGACTCGTCACCCCATTCGTCTGTACACCCGTTACATTGACAAGGTTTGGATGTTGCTTCGCTTCGATGCCAAGGAGTCTCGCGATATCATTCAGCGGTACCTTACTGAGCAGCCTGATCCCAACTTTGAGAACGTCATTGGTTACAAGAGCAAGAAGTGCTGGCCTCGTGACTGCCGTATGCGTTTGATGAGACACGATGTCAATCTGGGTCGCGCTACCTTCTGGGATCTCAAGAATCGCCTGCCCCGCTCATTGACTACCATTGACTGGGATGAAAGTTATGTCAGTGTTTACTCCCGTGACAACCCGAACTTGCTGTTTTCTATGTGTGGTTTCGAGGTTCGCATTCTTCCCAAGTGTCGCAACCAGAACGACGAGTTTTCTGTGAAGGATAGTGTTTGGTCTCTGGTCGACAACACCACCAAGGAGCGTACTGCGCACGCCTTCTTGCAGGTCACTGAGTCTGACATTGCGAAGTTCAACAACCGTATCCGCCAGATTCTCATGTCGTCGGGTTCGACTACCTTCACCAAGATTGCCAACAAGTGGAACACTGCCCTCATTGCCTTGTTCACTTACTACCGTGAGGCTGCTGTTTCCACAATCCCTCTTCTCGATACTATCGTCAAGTGTGAGACCAAGATTCAGACCCGCGTCAAGATTGGTCTTAACTCCAAAATGCCTTCTCGTTTCCCCCCTGCCGTGTTCTACACGCCCAAGGAGCTTGGTGGTCTGGGTATGATTTCCGGTTCTCACATCCTCATTCCTGCCAGTGATAAGCGTTGGTCTAAACAAACCGACACTGGCGTAACGCACTACCGTGCTGGTATGACGCACGATGAAGAGACCTTGATTCCTAACATCTTCCGTTACATCATTCCTTGGGAGGCTGAGTTCATTGACTCGCAGCGTGTGTGGACGGAGTACTCGCAGAAGCGTCTCGAGGCTAGTCAGCAAAACCGTCGTCTTACTTTGGAGGATCTCGAGGACAGTTGGGATCGCGGTTTGCCCCGTATCAACACTCTGTTCCAGAAGGACCGCAGCACCCTGAGTTTCGACAAGGGTTACCGTGTGAGATCGGAGTTCAAGATTTACCAATTGATGAAGAGCAACCCCTTCTGGTGGACCAGCCAGCGCCATGATGGTAAACTGTGGAACCTGAATGCTTACCGTACGGATGTAATCCAGGCGCTTGGTGGTGTTGAGACGATTCTGGAGCACACGCTCTTCAAGGCCACTGGCTTCCCCTCTTGGGAGGGTCTCTTCTGGGAGAAGGCTTCTGGTTTCGAAGAGTCGATGAAGTTCAAGAAGCTGACCAACGCCCAGCGTTCCGGTCTGAACCAGATTCCCAACCGTCGTTTCACTCTTTGGTGGTCTCCTACCATCAACCGTGCCAACGTGTACGTCGGTTTCCAGGTCCAGCTGGATCTTACTGGTATCTTCCTTCACGGTAAGATTCCTACGCTCAAGATTTCACTTATTCAAATCTTCCGTGCTCATTTGTGGCAGAAGATCCACGAGTCAGTTGTCATGGATCTGTGCCAGGTCTTCGATCAGGAGCTTGAGTCTTTAGGTATTGAGATGGTGCAGAAGGAGACTATTCACCCTCGTAAGTCTTACAAGATGAACTCGTCTTGTGCCGATATTCTTCTGTTTGCCAGTCACAAGTGGAACGTCACCCGCCCATCTCCTCTGTACGACACCAAGGATGTTGTTGAGAACATCTCCACCAACAAGTTCTGGATTGATATCCAGCTCCGTTATGGTGATTATGATTCTCACGACATCGAGCGTTACACTCGTGCGAAGTACCTTGACTACACCACTGACTCGGGTCTGTACCCCAGTGCTACTGGTCTCATGATTGGTATCGATTTGGCTTACAACTTGTACTCGGCTTATGGTATGTACTTCCCTGGTCTCAAGGTGCTCATCCAGCAGGCCATGGCCAAGATCATGAAGGCCAACCCCGCGTTGTACGTTCTTCGCGAGCGTATTCGCAAGGGTCTCCAGCTTTACGCTTCTGAGAGCAACCAGGAGTTCCTCAACTCCCAGAACTACTCGGAATTGTTCAGCAATCAGACTCAGTTGTTCATCGATGATACCAACGTGTACCGTGTCACTATCCACAAGACCTTTGAGGGTAACTTGACGACCAAGCCTATCAACGGTGCCATCTTCATCTTCAACCCCCGCACTGGTCAGCTGTTCCTCAAGATTATCCACACCAGTGTTTGGGCTGGTCAGAAGCGTCTTGGTCAACTTGCCAAGTGGAAGACGGCCGAAGAAGTTGCAGCGCTTATTCGTTCCTTGCCCCACGAAGAGCAGCCTCGTCAGCTCATCGTCACTCGTAAGGGTCTCTTGGATCCCCTTGAAGTTCACTTGCTGGATTTCCCCAACATTTCAATCCGTGCCTCCGAGCTGCAATTGCCCTTCCAGACTGCCATGAAGGTCGAGAAGCTTGGTGACATGATCCTGCGTGCTACGGAGCCCCAGATGGTGTTGTTCAACCTGTACGATGACTGGCTGAAGAGTATCTCTTCATACACCGCTTTCTCCCGTCTTATTCTGATTTTGCGTGCTCTCCACGTCAACCAGGACAAGACCAAGCTGATCCTGCGCCCTGACAAGTCGGTCATTACGTTAGATCATCAGATCTGGCCTTCTCTCACTGACGAGCAGTGGATCGGTATTGAAACTCAACTCCGTGACTTGATTCTGATCGACTACGGCAAGAAGAACAATGTCAACACCAACTCGCTCACCAGCAGTGAAGTACGTGACATTATTCTGGGTATGGAGATTTCTGCTCCGTCCATGCAGCGCCAACAGGCGGCCCAGCTTGAGAAGCAACAGCAAGAACAGGCCCAGTTGACGGCTGTCACCACCAAGACTCGCAACGCTCTTGGCGAGGAGATCATCACCACAACCACTTCCCAGTTTGAGCAGCTCACCTTTGCTAGCAAGACTGAGTGGCGTACTCGTGCTATTGCCTCTGCCAATCTGCAGACTCGCTCAAACAACATGTACGTGTCGTCTGTGGACTCGGATTCGGAGGACAACATCACCTACGTCATGCCCAACAACATCCTCAAGAAGTTCATTGCGATTGCCGATCTTCGTGTACAGGTTGCTGGTTACCTTTATGGTGCTTCTCCTCCAGGTACCAACGGCCAGATCAAGGAAATCCGCTGTATTGCCATGGTACCCCAGGTTGGTCAGTTCAAGTCGGTCAACTTGCCACAGAACTTGCCATCCTCGGAACATCTGGCTGGCCTCGAGTTGATTGGTATCATTCATACTGTTGCCGGTAACGAGCTTCCGTACATGTCGCCCATTGACGTCACTCAGGCCGCCAAGTTGACTGAGGCCCACGAGTCTTGGAGCCGCGAGAGCAATATCACGGTGGCTGTGTCTTTCACGCCCGGTTCAGTTTCTCTATCAGCCTGGGGTCTCACTCCTTCGGGCTACAAGTGGGGTCTTGATAACAAGGACATGAGCTCCGATCAACCGGCAGGCTTCACTACGAATATGGGTGAGAAGCGCAAACTGCTCTTGTCGCCCCGTTTCAAGGGTTTCTTCCTGGTACCGGAGCTGGGTCTGTGGAACTACATTTTCCTGGGTACCGACTTTGACCAGATTGCCAAACAGCGTACAGTACGCATGAAGCTGGATACTCCAGCCAGCTTCTACGCAGAAGAGCACCGCCCTGTGCATTTCCACGACTTTGCGCAATTCGAGGATTCGGGTATCGATCGTGATGATTTGTTTGCTTAAAGGGAGAGAATGTGTATCTAAAGTATTGGAGAAAAGGAGGTTTATGGACTTTTAGATTGTGTCTTTCTGGATCTTGGGTGACTTGTTTGGTTGTATGGGTTTTGTTTTTACTTGTTCTCTGTTTTACTGTTTTGGTTTATGTTTGTTGCTTCAGGTTATGGGGTTTGGGTCGTTTTTGCTTTTTGCGTCTTATTTCAACATGATATTACTTTGTTCATAGTTTCCATTGATATACACCATTGTTTTGCCGCTCTTCATCCTCATGACGCTGCATCGCCACGCGCTATAGAACCGGCGATTAACACCAAACTCGTCTTAAAGCGGATCCATAATGTCTTCTCGTTATATCTTACCCCCCAAGGCGCACCGTTGTCGTGGCACCGAGTTCAGGGCACATCACTAACACGCACCAACAATGCGGTCAGGTCAATGACCCCCACCAGCTGCTCATCGTATAAAAGTGGGGGACTATTTTCCCCTCTACATATAAGTCCGAGTCCATATATGCAGTCACGATACAAACAGATGCCCACCAAAGAAGTGATATGCCGATTCGTCCGTGAGGCTAAAGCATGAACCCGATTTAGTTCCGCCTTGTACGGCGGTGTGTCCATCTCGTCCATCCCAACGGGATTTCTATAAACGTGCTACAATAGGTTCTTTTTTCCTTTTTCCATGTTTCTGGCTTCAGATGAAGGACGACGGCGTCAGAGGCGGCGGCGGGTACGGAGATGAGCGGGGGCGCTATAGACTGAGGAGCGTAGATGCAGGTAGCCGTTGAGGTGTCAGATTTGGGCTTCGAGGGGGGTTGGTTGGTTGGTTGGGGAACGCGGTAGGAGGTTTTGGTAGAGAGGGCTTGTCTCTTTTCTTTTTGCATTTGGAGAGATACAGTGGTTTTGGAAATGGGTCGACGTGTGTACACGTATTCGATAGGTGGAGGATACGTGTTGGCATTGTATACATACATACATATGTACATGTGCAGAGCCATCTATTGGCCGAGCGGTGACGTTGACAGCGATGTAACTCCCCACGTCACCTGTTTTCTCCTCCGTTCCGTCATTGTCTCCCCCACGATTGGCTGATTTCCATCCACTCGTGGCAGGCACAAGTAAGCCGATTCGAATACATACATACTAGCTACGAACGAACGCATGACACAGGCGACTTCTTCATTTCCCTTCTCACGTACCATAGCCATTTCCGCAGCATTTGTGCCGGCCTGTCCCCAATCAGCCACTCCGAGGTTCATCACACACGCCCCCTTCTTTATACACCCGTTTGTGTGAGTGGATTGTAGTAACTCGGTGTTCAATGCGGAATGGGTAACATCTCAAAAGTGAGCAAGTGAGTGAAGGGATGAATGAATGGGTGTATGAGCTCGGGCTTGGGCTTTCCTTGCTTGGACACGGATACATCTCTCCACCGCCCAACTACCATCGATTCGCCGACATGTTGGGACGAAGGAATAAATTGGGAATAATGGAAATCACTGACCAATCAATGGGGTCACTGGTCCGGAGAAAGCTAAAGCGCTAGACGGAACGGGGAATTTCATCCGTCCTTGTGTTCATCTGTTCTGTCTAGCGGCGTCTGCGCCCGTGGCAAATTTAGCCAGAGGAAATTGACTTTATGCATCAATGCCGGATTCCCTGAGAGCCGTCTCTAGGCCGAAAACAGAAAGAATAGCGACATACCTAGTTTATAAGTTGACTTGGGTAGAAAAAAAAGACACTACCTGCCAGAAAGACGGGTTACCAATGCTGAATAAGAATCACGGTTACTTGCAATATACATTTTGTCCTGTTTGTTACTGACGTTGTTGCCGCCAACTTGGGAAGCAGGCAGCGGGGGGTTTTGGTGGGATTCTTGTCCGTGGCCGGGCGTCACTGGTGGGTTAACCAGGTTTATTGTTTTTCCCTTTCTGTGTTGCTGTTACGATGCATGAAGATGGCTTTTTTGGCAATGTGGACGGGGAAATTACGAGATGCGATGCACACGCGGCCGTAATAGTCCAAGTGCAAGACAGAAGAGACAGACCGACACATACGGGCAGATGAAGAGTCAGCCCGATGCGGCTGGGATGTGTAAGCACTTTGTCGCTGTTGCGATGGTGGATTTTGACAATCCAGTGGGAGGATTCCCGAGACTGAGACGGCCTTGGTTCAGCTGTGGAGCGTTTCTGCTGTGCGTAGGTGTCACGGCTATGTATAGTATAATGCGCGCAGCTTAGACAAGCAGACACGAGTGTGCGGTGCGAGGACAAAATACCACGGGAAACAAGGCAAGCAAGAGCAACGACATGTGCATGTGTGCATACATGGTTGTGTAGAGCTGTTATCTGGATGTCGTAATTGGTACTATCCAAACTACGGTTCAGCACCACTAGAGTCTTCGGGATCTTGGCTTAGGTCTTCCTAGCGTCAGGCACAAAGGCAACGTACCGAATTCCTGGTAGCTTACACAAATGACCTGCTGGATTCGTCGGACAGAATAATAAGGCCTGATGCTTCTGGAGATATGGGGAGGGGTTCCCGTGCATGCATTTTTGGGCCAGGGTAGTTCTAAGTGAATCAAGTATCTAGGAATCTATAGCGCTAGAATAGATGTGCACATAAGCTGACGGCAGTCAACAAAGTCATCGGAGACATTTGGGTACTGTGGACATTAGACCCTGTCCAGTTGCATGAAATCCAGAAGAGAGGATTTTGGTGATGTGATTCGGCGCTTCCAGAAGTCCACTATGATACGGTTAGCGATGACGATCTAGTGCAGTGGCTGCAGCAGAACAAAGCCGTTTCAGCCCATGTGATAAGGTGATGGTCTTATTCGATGTCATGCGCTACATCGCTAAAGCAACATGACAATGGCAAAAGGAAGAAAAAGAACAAGAAAGCAATATGACAATTCGAGCACAGATCTACAGGTTCAATAAGCAATAATGAAGGCAAACCAAGAGGCACAGTATTGCAGCAGTCAGTCGTCAATCGGGACCGAAAAAACATTGTCACCAGCAAATAATATCCCGATCAAGTTATCAATATCAGAATCTTCTATGGTTCCCATCATCTGCACATCGTCTCGTCTGCCGCCTCATCAAACACTGCTCCACGAACCGCTCAGTGCTTTAACAATAATTGGTATCAGAGAACACAGGGGCGTTGGTGGCAGCGAGAAATAAATGGCAGTAGATGCACTTCTGAAACCCAGGAGTAACTCCCTTGGAGTCGTCATGCCGTGGTGCGGCGTTGCTAACTAACCGACTTGACCAACCAGAACTTTTTGAATTACTAGTTTCAATGGCGCTCAAACACCAGCAAAACCTTCCAACAAGGCTCATATGGTAGCCACAGTTCAAGACTTTTGTATGTACTAGAATATCCGCTCGCTATTGACGGCCATTTCTCCGAGTGTGTATGATCACCGTCAGGGTTATCTTCGGCAAATCAGTGGTAGCGGAGTGACGATATTGCTGGACACGGGCTCCAAGCAAGTAGCCGCGAGAACCGGTGCACATCACACGCTTGTTTGTGTGGAACCGGTCTGATCGCTGTGGTAGTGTTGGGATGGAATGGGCGGCTGCAAATGGAATGGTTGAGTATGATTTTCAGATGGATGACGGGCGGTGTCGCGGGCCTTGACAAGTGCACGGGACTAACAAAGATTTGAGAGTGACACTTAGGCTGGTAGAATCAATGCGGCACAGCCAAGAATAGATGATTGGGCAGGTAGGTGCCTCTTGGGTGGTTCTTTTTAGTTGCCGTTTTCTGCGGTTTCCTAGTTGGTGGTGGGAAAAAAAAACCCGACGTTGTGGTGAAGATTATGACGATGCTTTTTTTTTCGCTCGAGCATGGCATGTCGGACGAAGCAAAAAATAGAGAGAAATAGTAAATGGCATATTGTAGTATATCCCGTTTGGTGTTATTGCATATGTATGTACTTACTCGGGAAACTTGTATGGTTTGCTCCCGAGCGGCAATTGAATCAAGAGATCTTGCCATTTTAGCTTTAAACTTTTGTCATACATACCGACATACATACAGACACATACAGATGTGCATACATACAACAGGTTCTTGTCCTTCTCAATACGGAAATATGTGTCATGGTTGTAGGGGCCGTAGGGGGAGTGTGTAAAGAACCTGTTTGGGGAAATAAATTTCACTGCACCATTGGTGTTGGTTGAGTGTATAGGGTACTTTAAAACACATGGGATATTCCCCTGCATTGAGGTATACAGTACAACTCGACTCGGATCATCGTTACAGGCCCCGTTTGTCCCATGGAACTTCAACTTCACCCCTCAGCCTTGTTGCGCACCTTTTACGCTATACTTCGTCCCAAGCCTCATTCGAATCCCATCCAAACTTGCCTGAAAGCATGTACCGTCTCAACTCGGGGGCAAACTCATCTCATTTCCCAAACCGCCGCCAGTAATCTTCGAAACCCCCAAAGTCCTACCCTACAATATGTGTGTACATTGCCCCCAAAAACCGCCCCCGCGCGATTCAGAAATTCTCCAACATAGACACTCCGGCTAACAGTACAGTACTGGCTTTCCTGCTATCTATACTCATCATCCGGACACAATCAGAGCGTTCTTGACCTATTAGACGGGCAATATGGCGGTCTGGTATAGCTTGTGAGGATGGGGTCTGACCAGGTCCGTTGGCCATGCGTGTTCAAGATTGTGGGTGTGCTGAATTGACTATACCTAAATGCCGTATAACACGAGATTTCGCAGTTCCGGTCGCTATACCGATTGATGCCCGTTTGTCGGTGAGTTTGCATTGTGTCCTCGGCCACGCCCGTCAAAGACTGATTGATCGGCTTTCTAGAAGCCGGTAGAAGGCATGGGTTGAATTGGCACTGACTGGTCTGTGGAAAAGGTCCGGGTGACCTGGTCGAGCTTTAGTCGCCAGGGTATCGAAGCGAAGCCTGGAAAAAAAAGCAAAGAAGAAAAAAAAAGCGACATTCTTCCATTCCGCGATTCATAGCTTCTCAAATCATCAATTACTGCTGCAACATTAGCAGTATGTACATCAAACCCACCCGTTGAACAATGCTCCGCCCGTCACAGCCCCCGAGTGTCTTTGTTGGCTTGGAACTGACCCATGTGGTCATGACGGAATATCCACTGGTCAACTTATCCGAAGCGGACCCCACCAGAGGGCCATTTGAACTGGTTCATTCTTGCCCACGGTGCCCATGGGTCAGGCTGAATAACGGATGACGACGATGCCTGTGGCCGTCCTCACCGTATCTTTGGCAAATAGCAGACGTGCATATTGTCTAGTTATCGTTGTGCCTTGGGGGCCTAGAGACGGGTATGTAAAGGGATTGACCTGGATTGGACTCCGGTTAGCGGCATGTGCTTTGGACTTGCGGGGGTGTTTAGACCAGATATTGTAGAGAGAGCATTGGTATGGAGAGTATGTTTAGAGACTAATGGCGTGTTGGAGCCCATTTTGCATATTCCATAGTGCCCGAGTGTAGGCTTCTTTTTGTCGGTTTGTTCCCTTACGGGCCCCTTTGCTGGACTTTACCGCCTATTCCCGCGAAAAGAAGGTGTAGGGGGAAGGTGACCTCTTGCAGGAATCCTTCTGCATGCACAACTGCATTAAGAGCGAGGACGGTGCTTCAGGACATATGTATGTTGCTGAGCCAGCATAACCGAGGACTTTCCCCTCATAACGACTCATGGATAATGATGCGGTGTGGGTAGGTTTGTATGTACACACATACATACATGTCCACATAGTAGCAGTGCTAGGAGCAATCCATCAAACCCCAGTTTGATGGATTGCAGGTACACAATGGAGGGGAACAAGGTAAAGCAAGACAGCGTTGCGCTGGAGCAACGGATAGTGACATGGGGTTGAGTGCTGTGATGCTATGCGAAAGCTCTTAAGGAAGGGAAAGACAGGCAGTCTGTCGATTCACGACTGTTAGTGGCGACAGATCATGTCTCTAATCTAACAACAGTATAGGGCTGCTCTATGTATGTAGGTCGACCCCAACCCACTTTGATTAATTGATTCCTTTTGGACTACGGGATGTTGATTCATTTTTCGTCCTTGTCGTTGCATAAACGGTCACGCCTAGCTCGGTGTATGTGCGCTTAACGTCGTCCCTCAGCCCGGTCCTTTCTTGGCACCAACGACATGAACGGCAACCTTTACGATTCAGCAACTTTGCTTTTGTGGAATCATTGGGTTCTTGTACCGCTCCGGTTTACTAGAGCCGGAGACGGCGACCTTTGCATCATATACGAACGGACTCTAAAGTTTACAGTCATTCCACTATGCTTGGGCCTGCATTAATTATGGCACTTGTGTTAGGGTCTACGAGTGTCCTATGGATGATGCTATTTTTGACGTTGCCCAGAGAGGCTCGAGGGTCATGACAAAAGGTGGCAAAAGGGTTATTTATGTTTGTGGTCAACTTCCGATTCAAGTGAGCACACATTATTTAAGTAGGTTAAAGTTAAACAGGGTTACTGGTTCCTGACTAACTCCAACGGGGGAGGACCACAACACGACAGACTAACAATTAAGTTTGTTGTCTTGGATGTTAGGAATGACAACAAGACAAGAAGGCAACACGACGACGTCAAGATGACTGAAAACAAGGCAATCTAACTAGCAAGTGGCAAAGGTGACCCACAGAATTGGATGGCTGTGTCGAGTCGACAATTGTGGTGCTGTCTGCAGGTTTGCGAGTTCACTTGTCAAGCTCATGCAAGACTTGATTGTGTGGATTAGCTCAAGTCTTTGTTATACTGGTCGATGATCCTAGTCAAAGTTGTTGTTGTTGATATGTATACACCCCCCGTGTCACGTTGGAATTCTGTTCAGCACCACCCAAAGTATTGCTGCTTGAGAAGAACAACACTCGAAGTTCTGCAAGTATACGCCGAACGCCACACCCTTCCGGAGCCTATACACCCACCCGAGACATCACAATACTCGTACAATCCGGGCTTTTGATGGAGTCTCATTGCCTCATGGCGATTTTCTCTTTCTGCAAGATACATGTTGTAGGGCGGTCTCAAGTTGAAATGGCTTCTATGGGGCTGATAGGCAGATATGAGAGAACCAATGCCTTTGTTTGGGTTCTGTCAGCTTACAGACAACTTGAGTTGGGTTCAAGTGAAATTGTCCATTTGGTTATGTTGCAGTCAATCAATAGGAGCTAGACTTTCTTTCCAGAAGCAAGCAGGGCTTGTTCTGCCCGGCTAAGCTGCCGGCGCTTTTCGCATAAATCTCCATCACAAGTTCGCGCCCGTCACTAGTTGTACTAAGGTGTGGCTACTAATGGAATGAAGTCCCGCTGTCGTTGTTACTATGTGTATGTACACCTACAACATACATTGTACACATAAAGTAGTGAAAACAGGACTGATACATTCACACCCGTTTACATAGAAATGCTGTGTGGGGATGTGACGGGGGTGTACAGTTTTCTTGACTCGAAAAAAAAAACAAGCGAAAAAGAAAAAAAAAGGAAAAAAAAAAGAAAAAATGCTTGGTCCATGTTGTTCATCCTCCACTACTACTCATAACCCCACTCCACTACAAAGCCAAAGCTCTCACGCTACAAGACTGTCCACGGGTTTAGAAGCACTGGCTGGCATAAACTCACAGCAGGGTTGTCGTCGTTTAGTTCTGTCCGCTGCCTTCACCTCGCAAGTGAAATAAGAATGGAAACGGTGTCTATGCAAGTGGTTGTGCATATAAAATCGTGAAATAATCATGGGATGCGGCGCCAGACATATAACAAGACGGGGCCCGCCCTTTGAGTCCATGTCGTGCCGGAGTATTGTTCCTTTTCTTTTTTATTATTATTATTGTTTCTCATTGCTGTTTAATCCGCCTGCTTGATCGATACGCCATCTTCACAATTGTGTTGGACTATACTACTAGCATAAGCCTTTTTTCCGCTGTCTCGAACTTCATCGTCTTTTGTCAACGTGGTCCATCCTTAACGTCATCACTATCTTGAAATCGAAACTTGTCTTGCCTCCGATAACAATAAGCTTCTTCCGTCGACTACCTTCCGCATCCTGCCGCTGTCCTCGATCTTGGAAACAAAAAACCGATTCTTTTTTTTCAACCTAAAAGGTATAGTAGTTCTTGTTCTCTCTGTTCTCTCCCTTTCACACTGTTCTTCACTTCGGCCTGTCTGCTCTTTCGTTGCTGTTGGATGTATGTACATACATACATACCACTGTACTATGCTGCGTATACACAGACTGGTGGTACATACATACGTTACATGCTCTTGCAATTTCAGGAACAACCAAACGGCAGTGCCATCCAGGGCCGTGGTCCGCTAAAGTCGCCCTGCGCAATAGTGTATTGCCTCAATAAGCCCCAGTGGCAACTATGTACATGCACCAATACGGTCGGACTTGGTTGTTCGTTCTTTCGCCCTGTGGGCTTCTGCACAGGCTGCATATGGAGCTGGGCCGCCACAAATGCACACATATAAAGACATACAGGCAGAGGCCCAGCATAACCGCCACAAGAGGCACCACCACCACCACCACCACCACCACCACGAAGCCCGAGAGCCCGTAGACGAGCGAGACATGAAGACTAGAGCGTGCAAGTTGTGTATCTATACATGGCCCCGGGGAGCCACTTGTAGTGTTACGTGCTATGCTCGCTGTTTTGCCCGATTTTCTCGTTCTGGCTCCCGGCCCAAAGGCCCATCCACTCAGTATATAGTGCACTCGCCAAGCTCGTCAGGCCGGGCAGACCGCCTATCACGTCGTCAGTGGAACTGGTACCGCTGTGGTGGATGGGTGCTACTGTTGGTTTGTCGGGCCGTGTTCCTAGTTGGTTCGTCTGACGCAAAGGCGCTGTACTTGGCAGGCTGGGCCTCCGGTGTGGTATGCGTATGCGTATGGGTGTCTCTCTTTTCCCTCTGCCCTATTTGAGGTTTGGCCGACCTGTCACTTTTGCCTTTTACTTTTCCCTGTTTTTCCTTGGTCCTTCTCAACTAACGTCCTCCCTGCAAAGTCCTTCTTTGACACCTTTTTGCCAGAACCCGTGCTGCCGAAGCTTCCTCTCGCCCTTGGTCCCGCCAACCCGGTCACTTTGGTTCCAGTGTTCCCGTTCTTCTGTTCATTCCACCCGCCGCCGCCGTCGATTCGGTGCCTACCACCACCGTGGCTACCCTTCCGATAAACAGTTATACTCCGTCGGCCTCGTCGCCATCTTCGGCGTACTACCCCAGTAATAAATTCTCCAGCTCCGGAGCCTCGGCCTACGGACGTCCAGAGATTCTCGGAAGTCACAGTAATATCTCGTTGCTACCTTCGCCTTCTCCGTCAACGTCGTCTCACTATCCAAACGTCGCTCCGTCATCATCTTCTCCGCCAAGTCACGGCCCGGCCAACGCGCCACCGCTGCGCCATCGGGCTTCCCCGTCCCAGATTCTGTCTACCCAGAGCCCAGCGGGCGTCCAGAGCGCCCATTCGCTCTGGCGTACCGCAGTTCCCAATCCCACCGTGGCAAACTACCGAAACGACTTTCCAGTCGACTACCCTGCTCAGCAGTCCCCGGCAGGGGGGGCTTCGGAGCAGGGAAGTCAGCATGTCTATGACTCGACTGGCGTGCCGGCGCATTCTCACCACTCGGCACAAACGACGCAGCACCAGCACCACGCTTCTTCCCTGTCACACAATGCACACTACGGGTCACATCCGCACACTCAGCACCACCGTCCGTCAATTCACCACACCGGCCCCGGATCAATAATGGATCCACCGGACCATCACGGACCACCCCCACATCTCACCGGGCTTAGCGTACAGACACATCACCAGTCTCAGGGTCAAGTTATGATGGATCCTTCACAAATGACGCCCCGGCACTTGACGCACACATACCCTCAGCCAGGCATGTATCAACCGCATTCGATGGGAGTACCACCAACTCCAACAGGACCGAGTTCACACCATCGGGCTTCGCATTCGACTTCTCTTAAACGTCCTCGGCCAGATGATCTTGATATCTCGGGAATTGGTGAGATGGATGGTAGCGACCTCGACCTTCAACAGACAACTCCTATGTACAGCACGGTATCTTCACATCATCATCGCATGCCCGACGGAGCGCCGCCAAACAAGATGTATAGACGTAGTGACGGAACACCAATGATGAGCGGACCGAGCAGTGGTGGAGCACCGAGTGTAGTGGGTCATTTGGGGATGCCTCTTCCTGCACAGAGACCACGGGGTCCCAAGCTTAAATTCACACCAGATGATGATCATTTGTTGATTGAACTTAAGGAGACTAAGAATCTTACATGGAAGCAAATTGCGGATTTCTTCCCCGGCAGATCATCTGGAACTCTGCAAGTGCGGTACTGCACCAAACTCAAGGCCAAGACTACGCAGTGGACCGACGAAACAGTGAGTTACAGTCAAGCCCACGATGTAAAACGAACAAGAAATGTACTAATATATTATAGGAACAAAAACTTCGTACCGCACTTCAAGAATACGAAAATGAAAAGTGGCGGGTGATTGCCAATAAGGTCGGCACTGGTTTTACGCCAGTAGCGTGCCGTGAACGGGCAGCTCAACTACAAATCACAGTGGAGCCAGTACCTGTCTTATAGCAATCAATGTCCCCCACATCCGCATCTCGCAATGCGGTAGCTTCACAGCTGGGGGACACAACAGCAATTAACGTGAACAGCCAAGTTCACCACGGCGTAGCAGGACCATTACCGCCACCACCAGTGCCACAACAGCAGCAAAACCATCATCAGCAGAATCAACAACAGCAGCCGAGACATCAGGATCCGAGTGTGATGGGGAGCATGAGCAATATGCCAGATATGGGTGTTCCTATGGTTGGCATGGGTTACAGTCAAACGGGAGGCCACATGGAAGGAGGATTGTGAAGAAGGATTCTGATGTGATTGTGATGTCCGCTATGATTCGATGATGAATGTTTCTGCTTGTTTAGTTTGGATTCTTTTTTTTCACTGTACTTTTTGTTGTATTTTTGTTACGGGTTCTTGTTTGCGGCTTAGATGGAACGTTTCAAGTTGTGGGATATACGCGCCGAAGATGACTACTCATGTGACGGGGTAGTACCGATCAGGCTGGAACTAGAAAGGTACATTGCTTTTTAGCAAGTGTTATCTGATGATTCTAGTATGTCCTATTTCAGGACTTGGTTGTGTTCTTTGTGGAGAGAAAGGCAGAATGTTGTTACATTTAGCCTTGAATTTGTTTTATTTGCTTTTTTTTCTGACACTTTTGGTGTGGATCTATGTATTCCTCGTCATAGTGTTAGAAAGGCTTATACTGTTTGAGTATGAAGCAAAAGCAATTCTAGGTTGTTTAGAATGGGCCCTGTTTAATGAAGTGTGGATTCATTTTCCTCATTTGGGGATTCTGTCGGTGCATACATTACAGGGAGGGAACTTTTTTTACTTCTTTTTGTTGGTTTTTTTTTTAGGATCGCGAGGAGTTAGTGGAGAGATGATGATGATGACGACGATTGTCGGGAGATTTCTGTTTCTTTGTTTTTTTTAAATATCGTTTGCTCCATAGGCTACTATGATATGTTTATATAGACTTTTTTGGATGAATTGGATTGGTAGGGGTTATCTTTTAGGTATATAGGTTTTTGGGCTCTTATTTAGAGAATTGGGAAATATATAGATTGTTTGTAAGACTTGAATTTTGACATGACAACTATATAAAATCCCTGTATAAATCTACAATGTCAAGTTTCTTTCCCCGCTTTCCAAATTGACAAGCCACGATAACCTCAAGGAATTTAGTTCCCTCGTGCCTTACACGGGAGATATTCCTTTTCGAACTTCTCGGCATCACTTTTGATTTTAAATGGTTCGGAAGGGCGGTGAGCGGGAAGTTGGGCTGCAAAGTGGATGGATTAAATGGGCTTTATGGGGATATCTTTTGCCACATTTAGGCATGTTCCTTTTTATTAGAGATTTGAGTGGGTTGATTGATTGATTGTTCTATTAGAAAAGAAAAGAAAAAGAAAAAAGGAATCAATTTCGTGCATTGGTTTGATGCATGGGAGGTGGGGAATTGCTTGTTTTGGTGTACACTGGATTTGTAGATGTGCATATTTATATAGAGGTATAATATATCCAGTTCCTTTTGATAGTTTCGGTCTTCTTTTCTGGCTTTTATGAAACGCGCCGACGATTCAACTACCTCTGGTCGGTTGGGCTGGCGGAGAAATGGGTTGGGCGATTTACCCGGGCCTTGCTTTTCATTTTCGTTTTAGATGGTCCATTATTTACCCTAATTGGTCACTTACACGACGTGACCGAAAACAAGAAAAAAAAGCCCCCAATATATGTCTCGCTTTTTCCAAGTTTACAGTAACGAAGGATATATCAACTTGGCATTGTCTTGTCTTTTTGCAGGACCCCCACTTAGATTGTTGTCAGGTCGGAGATGGGTGACTTGGAATGGGGATGGAGATTGATGGAGCGTGGTAGACATGTTGGTTGAATTTCATGTATGGTGCGGTGCGGTGCGGTGCTTTGTCCTTTTGAGGGGCTAAAGGACCCTGCTTATTGGTGTGGGCGGTTATTAGAGATGGTGGATGGTAGATAATAGATCTCGTGGTTTTTTCACTCAAAGTGTGGTTTCTTTGGTACGTATATACATATATATGTTCTTATGTTTCTTCTTGTGACATCGTCATGGTCATGGGAAACCCTAGAATCCACTCCAATCGTACGTTCATACAGTCCCATGGGACAATGATTCCCTCCCGTAAGCCCCAGATCAGACTTGACCTCCACATATATATATCCATCATCAAATTAGAACGTATCTTATTCGTCCATTACCGATATTATCACGTCCATATTCAAGCCCTCCCATTATCGCAAACGTCTTTGTCACACCTGACTATACTTCCTTACATCACAAACCCTAATCTAGGGTATCTTACAAAGGTCAACGACAATATATAAAGACTATGACTTGGATGGTGATTGCCTTGGATACTATGGGACTACACTTATGACCCCGAATGTACTAGACACTCAAAAAACTCTAATGTGTGATAACCCAAATAGCAACCGTCTAGCAACATGGTGTGACTCAAAGCTCGCCCTGTCCAGAAACAAAGCTAACTGCCCTATATCACAAGCTTATTATTACGCTACGGCCAGGTGTACTCGCGATTTAAGGCGAGGAGGTAGAAGGGTATGTCAGCTGGTTGGTTGATTGGGATACTGGTGGTTTGTAAATGTCATATTGGACAGAGGGGTGTGGCGACTTTAGGGAGATCAGTCGGTTAGAGACGAGAGGCTTGGCTTTTGGGTTGGGAGGATGTGATGGGTTTTATCGGCGCGTAGATGTGGTTATGGCTATGGCTATGGAAGAGGAGGTCCGGGGGGTGTTTAGTATGTTGGGATACGATCTTATAGTAGATACAGTGTAGCCAGTTACAGTTAACAACACATGTACACCCAGCATATCATAAACCCTCCAATTCATTCCAACAACATAATCCACCACTAATACACATCAAAACACACCCACCGATCCACCCATAATCCCCTCCCCCGCCCAACCAGTTTCTCGACCCGCCAATATCAACCTCCTAACACCGCCACATACCCACTCACCACCCAACCAAACAGCTTCATCTATCTATTCATCAATCTACCAAAAACCCTGTCCCCCGTTCTTCCACATTCTCTCTTCTTCCCTAGTCAATGTAAATCCTCCGTGAAACGACCGAACACCTTCTTTCGCCCCCATCAGCCACCAGGTACCACCACACCCTTCATCGCCAGCACACCTGGAATCCTGTTACCGGCAAATGGATTAACCTAGCCTAGAGCCTGTGGCTTGCTCGATACCGCTGGGTCACCTCTTCTTTGTCTGGGTGTGGTGGTGTTGTGACTACCAGGTCAACTGGATGAGGCCTGTGATACGCTTATTTGCCCTACACCGAGTTCATGAATATAAGGCTACCTGGACCGAAGCCTATACAATAGACATGTGGTTCCGATCTTGTTCTAGTTTGTAGATACTTGTGTACCAGCGCATTGCCAACACATCCAATGATTCTAGTACCACGGGAAGCTGTATCAACATGTCTGCATATGTACTAATCCATAAATAGTACTGACGATAACTCAACCCTATGACACCCGAAGCTCTTCACCACCAGAATATGTATTATGCAAAGACTACGCCATCTTGGCCTTCACCAATGTATCAAAATCATCATGAGTGACTTGGGCCTGGGACTCAATCAACCGAACGATTGCCGAATTGACCTTAAGATCTTTAACCCCAAGAAAATCACCCGTCTCTACGATCCACCCATTAAACTCATGAACCTCCGTTTGCTTCCCGCCAGTCACATCTTGATACATCGAACTATAGTTATCCTTTGTCCACACGCCAACCGCATAACACTTTTCCAGCAAAGCCTCATATGAGAACCTCTTACTAACTTCTTCAGGAATTGCTTCGCCCTCTGGAACTTCCAGAATCTCCCGACCAATAGGTCCGTTGATGAGACTGCCAATGACTAAACTAGCTTCCCGGATAATATTAGACACTACCCACGCAGTAGGTCCCTCACGACTCGCAAATACCTCACCGTTACGACAGCGAAGAAGAGCTGACGTTGGATTAAGTGAGGCGTTGATCACCAATTTCTCCAGTTGAGCGAGCCATAGCTCCGCCCGAGGAATCTCAGTAGCCTCCAACTTAGGTGCAGCTTCCAAGATACTAGACAGGTACTTTCCAGAGTCCCCCGCATCACCCTTACAAACCAACCCAAACTTCAAATCTGCCACCGACGCATGACGACTCCTGAACGGTCCAAGACTGAAGACTCCATGCCTAGTCACCAACGCCATGAATCCAGGTCTCTGTCCCTCATTAAACCGGCTTCTAATATACTCGCTCCCATTTGGCGGCCACATACGAGACATCCCATTCTGAGCAAAAGCAACGACACTATCGCCGCCCAGATACCTTCTCACCCTATCCACCACCCCCGTCGCCGCCTCCGCCTTCGTCGCCACAATAACATGTCTTAAAACCCGCCCATTCGCCACCTCCACAACAGGACCCATCTTCGGCTTCTCCTCCGACCACCACTCAACCACGATATTCCTTGAGTTAACCACGGCCTCTCCACGATGAATTTCCAACCCAGGGTTCCGGGCCCACTGCTCCAGGAGATCCTTCCTATGCACAACCAGTGTCACCGGGGGCCGAGATGGCGCATGAAGACATGAAATGGCAAAGAGACGACCAAGATTTCCCGGCCCGATGATGTGGATCCGGGTTTGTGGGTGGTTATGGTGGCTGAGATCCGCGGGCAGAGGGACTCCGAGATTCCGAGATGTCCATGCATATAGCCGCGGCGGCGTCTGAAGAGCCTCGGGTAACGCGAGCCATCGAGGGGCCATGATGAAACGAAAAAAAAAGGTGAAAGTCAAAGAAAGAAATAGATTGTTGGGATGATCATGGTCCTGGAATTAATTGATTTTTGGCCCGATTCTGGACTTTATATCACGACATGGGCGTTACAGTGCAACTGGAAAATGGATTCTCGATGTTTCCTTCCGTTTTGGGATGTGACGGGTTGACTTGCACGACGTTGATTTGACATTTTGTCAACACATGTCCTCCGTCTTTGTAGCCGGAAGTGGTAATGAGTGGCCGATTTGTGTCACCGAGTTTCGGGGACGTGGTTGAGTGATTGACGGAGTGGGGATGTTTTGGTGGGAGTTTTATGGGGTTCTACCGGGGAAGGATTAGCTGTCATTCACGACCTTTGGTTGACTTGGGGGAAAAGGCGTTGTCTTGGTTAGCGGACCGAGGGAAGGGCTAGAAAGATGCCTGGATGTCTTCGTTTTCGTATTGTGATTGGGTTTGGGTATAAAGGTTAGTGAAAGACATGGTTTGAAGGTGAAGAGTCTTGGGAGGATTGGATCGAAGCGGGGGAAATGACAATATGAAATGGGCTACAAGAACCAGCAGTCTAATTAATATATAACAGTGTCACTTCTATATGAATGATGTCATAAGTTACAACTTTGATGTATAAAGTTCGCCATGCACGTTCCAAAGGCACCACGAAGCTCATTTCATCATGAATACACACAATGGGACCGTTTCTCCCCCCAGATCTCAACCGAACCGGCTTTGAACTTGTCACGCCATTCAAGCCAGAAGAGTCTCCAGAGCCAATATCTCTTAATCTTCGACAACGGGCATGGCTCATGTTTAAACTTGACCTGTGCCATTGCTCGGCTATGGTTATGTATCAAATGCAAGTGTTCCATTTGGAAAGTCTTCGGCTACGGATTATTAACAGATTAGTAGTAGTGTTAGACTGAACCAAATCACTACGAGGCCGACGACTGATAATTTCCCGTTGTGGCTGGTCACTGTATGTAAAGACGTTCTATCAGGTTGTCGATGTTTGGAATTAACTAATGATATAGTGGGATGGATACATCTACGGCTGTTCCAAGGCCCTTTGCTTTGCTCCTTTATATTACCTAACATGTAAATACCGAGTCTCCATAGTCCTCCCTCTTGCCCTCTCAGTTAACGCCCTACTATGTCTCACGCAAAGTGCCATCACCGGAAATCAGATGAAAATGCTTCTTCGATGTATCCAAGGTATGACTGACGGCATGCTTACTATGGCCGGGCCAATTCAGTTGAGTACCCACTTTTGACATTCTAGATTGATCACAGTACTGGGTATTAACCAGTGTTGCTAGAATCTATCAGTGGTATCCCAAGCGTTCTTTGCTGCCTCGTTTGGTGGCTACGAATATTGCCAATTTCTTGCCTATTAGTTTGCAATCCATTGTACTTAACGCTGCTGCGTTGATTGTATCTTCGGATGCTGATGATGCGCAACAATGGTTTGACCTTCTCTTCATCTTCATTTCACTAGTCCTATGTACGTCACACGGAGTCAAACTGCCCATACTTGACTCATTCTAACTGTACACATAGGCTGCACTGGCTTCATGTACATGCAAGATCACCCCAACGACGCGGCCTTCCTAACCCATGAAGAACAACAATATCTCTCGACTACTCTCGACAATGACTGGCCCGGTGGTCGTACCCCCCGGTTTAAACGAGAGTTAGTCCCCGTGGTCCTTCGAGACTCAGCACTTTGGATTGGGACTGTGGTTATCACGTTATCTAATATCACTAGTGCCGTGGACGTCGTTATTGTTCAAGAGGTAGGAACGGTTTTGGCGAGTGATGATCCACATGTGCCTGTGGGATACTATGAACAAGGGTCTTCTATCGGGAACTCAAATGCATTATTAGCTGCGAGTGCCTCTTCGATGGTACATGCATTAGCTTCTATCGTTGTCAGTGTTGCCTCATGGGCATATATCTTCCCAACAAGATATCTCAGGTCCTTAACAGCATTAGTAGGAATGAGGCAAGCAACAACAAACGCATCTCCACCTCAACATAGCCACTAACAAAACTCCAGACTCTCTCTATCTACACCATGGGTCTACGCATTCTGGCACAGCACCATTCTCCTCGGCTTCCTCGAGATTTTCACCGAAGGTATCGCCATGATCACCATGGGCGTCTTCATGTATTGGATTGCCATTCGTACAAAGAACATTAGCCACCACTCCATGCTCCGAGCTGCCTGTTACTTTGTCGCATTTGCCACTGGGACAATTGACTTTGAGAAACTGGGCTTGTCGATCTGGGCGGCGATTGAGGTTACAGCGGTGGAATTCATCCTTTTGGTGGCTGCGTCGACGTGGATGTGGTGTCTTGCTAGACGGAAGAGAAAGAAGGCGGCGCGTTTGGGGGGGGAGTAGAGGGGGTTTTTTCCGGTTTGGAGAGGTGACACGGCTGTCTTTGGGGTCGAGTAGTCGTCGATCGGGGGTGTTTATGTCTTTCTTCGCGAAGAATCATTGGCTTGTGGGTTACTGAGTCCCCTGGTTGTGTCTGACTGGAACATGATCGTGTTCGTGGGTCGTTAGGCAGAGACATTATAACTTGGATATTATTTGTCGCCGGGATATACCATTGTGATTGTGTTCCCATAAGTGAGTGTTCGTCGGACAAGTTACTGATGAGTGATTGAAGATCAGGACAACAACGCCCTACGGCTTAATGATGTCAGAGGGCAGGTATTTCCGAGGTTGGACGATAAACGTACATAAGATACCACAACTTCCACCACCTCTCGTGATTCCAATAGGTAATGTTTGTTTCTATAATCGCATGTCAATATGTCATCTGTTACATTACATCCATCCATATCCTATGCCTCCACCGAAATGTCTCGGGATAATCCTGAAAACGGTTCTTTAGACGGACTTCCTATACTACGAGGTTCAGCATCTAGTTCAGCGGTAGCTGACAAAAAGGAATCTATCGGTGACCACAAGGAGAATGCCTACGAATTAAGTTTGTGGAAAACAATACTTATGCTGGCTAAAATGGATATCTTGGTCCTGATCCCAAGTACCATACTCAAACTGTATGTATGCCATCTGTACTACATGATATGGATCAATACATACTAACGAAATCCACGATAGTTTTCCTGCGTTGAATAGAGAAACCTCAAGACCTACTTCGCCCGTTGATCCTGACTGGGTTGTACAGGTATATATAACAGACCATTGTGAAGCTTACTGTCCATTTACTAATACATACGCCAGTGGGATACTACCATCTATTACTACAGTCAAATTATACTATTCCCTCTAATTTTCTTCCCCATGATCAGCGGACGTATCTCGATAGGACTTCCTTTGGCCCTTGTGATTAATAGCCTATGCTGTATGATCCAAGCAGTAATGAAGATTCCAGTCATGACAGCAATACTACGTGGTATCCAAGGAGTATCCGACAGTATGGTATTAATCATGTCATATTACTAGTCAGTGACATCCACACCCAACACATTTCATACCAAGCAACTAATCAAATATAGCATTGCAATGTGGTATCCCAAACAACACACACACTACCGCTACGCCTTCTCCTTCTGCTCCGACATTCTCCCAACAGCCGTCCGCTACGTCATCCTCGGATCTAAACTCGACATCTTCCACGGCAGCGCCCAAGACACAGCGACCTGGCTCAACATTTCCGGTGCCATGCTAGGACTAATGTGTGGTATGTCAGATCATTCAAAGCCCAGAGAATCAATCACCATCTCCTAACAGTATTCACAGGTGGAATTGCTCTGATCATCATGGAAGACGATTACCGCCACTTCAGCTATCTAAATCCCCAAGAACTCGCATATCTCAACGCCGATTTCGCCCGTTCATGGCCCGGCGGACAGAAACCACGGTGGCGTCGATCGGATGTTCCGCGCCTTTTAACCCGGCCTGAGATATACGCGTATATGATCAATGTGCCTTGTTGTGTGATTGCGGGTATCATATACTCTGACTTGGGATTACGCATCTCGGGGATAGAAGCTGGTGTGGTACCACACATGCCACTATCTGAATTAAGTCCAAGTATACAGATACCAGTTGATACTTTCTTGGTGACTACCTTGCGCCTCAAGATGACTATAACTGGTGCGTGTGCTGGTTTTGGTTTCCTTGGAATCTTATCATTTCTCAAGTCTAAAATTCTAGCTATCGTCTTTTGTTGGGCATCTTGGTATATATACCCCAACCTCGATGAATACATCTACCAACCATACTAATATCAAGTCTACAGCACAATACTACATCTTGCCATCATGTCTGGCTACTATGACCACTTTGATCTACCACGACGTCTCGGTTTACTATTCACCACATCATTTAGCCAAACCGCCCTAAGTTTCTGTATGCAATGGGATCTAACGTTACACGATAACTACGGTGAATTTGCAACCGGTTTAATCCTCGTCAACATCTTCAAATGCTGGCTTCAATCTCTACCAATAGTCAAGAATTTCAAACAGGTGTATACCTCATTAACCTGCTGTATCGTACCATTGGTATACTGGAGTGTTCTCTTGGTAAGAGAACAGTTACAACTACGGTACAAAAATAGTTTGAGGGATAAACTCGAAAATCCGGAAAAGGACGACAAAAATGACGTTCCGTGACTACGAACTCACTTCTTTGACGATGTATCATGCGGAAAGTTCATCGAGTCAAAAAGATCAAAAAATTCAAGCGACAACGACAGGATTCGAACCTGTGAGGCCGAAGCCATATGATTTCTAGTCATACCCTTTAACCACTCAGGCACGTTGCCCCTAATTGATAGAAGTTGCTATGTTATTCCGACTTTTATTCTACCACAGTCGCAATTTTTTTGGCCGTCTTGTCACGGATGTTGAACAAAACAGTCACATTAGTTGACCAGCAACTTATTCTCACGACACGGTCCACACATCTACACAACATCAAATTCTCCAAACCTCCCTCATCGCCCTGAGCAACAAACATCCCTGTCATTCACAGCACGCTTTGGTATGAATCCAAGGTAACCCACCTCGCCTATCCGCCCTGTCAGTCCTCTGGAATTTAGTCCAAAGGAACGCCAACACATAAACGTCCCGTCATCCTCCGTCTGCCTGAACAGCTCCCAGAGTGGGGTGAAGGATGGGGCGAATGAGCGGGTAAAATCGTGGATTTGGCAACGATGTGCCTGGTGGACGATTGGGCCTCATGGCGGATGGCGAATGGAAAGACGTGTTTCGATGTTTTATGACGGACGGGGCGTTGTTTTTTTGCTGTCACCGAGTGTCTTGAGTGATCTTTAACTCCTGGGCTTTGACCGCTCGAGGAAGGAGTAGTTGGGTATCAAGTGGTGGGAAAGATATGCTGAGGGGGAAAATGAGGCCTTTTTGATCTTTCCAATCATGATGATGGAGTGTAGACTATACATATGTCGTACCAAAAGTCGTCGGGCCGTGGTGGTCTTTCCCTGATAATCGAACTCGGGGCATCCTTCCTCCCTTTCAGATAACAAGTCGTCTGACAATTGGATCTTTCTCTGCCGATGTGATGCAACCAATTGACCACTAGCGGCACATACTTCAGACATCGGATCCACCATTTAGTCAATATCATCATTATCCCTTCGTCGTGCATATAGACTTTTGGAATATACATGAAATATACCTCAAATGGCACATACAGACTGCATGCTCTCAGTTGTCGGTCCTATAGGATGTTGCAGTGATTAGTTGCATGCATACGTATGTATGTATGTAAGTAAATGTGTACATGCACAGGACCTTCTTTGTTGAGAGCTTTGGAACCCCCAAATCTTCATCGTCACTATCGCCATACTTTTGATCATCTCAAGAAGCTGTAAAATAGAACACATCAGCAGGAATAAACCTTGTGAACCTCTCCAAAAACGAAGACATTGTTGGTTCGAGGTTAAGCGGTCCAAGCTCCAATTTCTGCATTTCGGGCTCCCAAAACCGGTTGGGAGGATCACTGGGGTTGCTTTTTTCGGCTGGGGGCAACTCTGAATCAAAAGGATGACAACTCTCCCACCAGTACTTATAAATCGGTATTTTGTCCCGACCCATCGTTATGACGATAGCCGCCGGATGTATTACATGGTCACTTCTCCTTCAACAGACATCCGTCCGACACCGTCTTCATTCGGTGCCGTAAATGGACGTCCACTTACCTTACTTCTTACTCTTACCATGGCTACCTAAATATCTGCGTCACACAATTGTTCCACGTGACCGGCTGTTTCTACCGAACACACAATGGCATACAACGCACGCGCGCACACGCAAAAATAACAAACCTAACCCACCCGCCCACCTCCTGCATGTGGACGTGCATGCCAAAACGACCCCGCCCCATAATTGAAATGCTGGACAAGCTGCACTTCTTCCCCATTATGCCCCACTCTACGCCACAGGCGACTCCGTTGAACCCGCTCATGGCATTCCCGCTATTACCCAAGCGACAGACGCGTTTAGAAGTAGTAAAAGGGGAAGAGTGGAAGGTGTAGGTATTCAAGATGATTGCTATATTTACCGAATAAAAATGAAAAGCATCTTTCCATTTTCATCCGTCAATCACACATACTGACGTGTGTCACTGTAAATTATTTTGCTGGCCTATGATAGGCTACTTGTAACCCCACCAAACCGGGCCATTGTAGGTTCCACTCTAACACTGTTGAATACGACGGCAACCGGGAAAGACAGATGTAACAGAAGCGTGCCGCAAGACCCAGGGGGCAAAAGCAAAAATGGAATCCTGAAGGACGAATATGATGCATTTAGACAAGACGACATGAGGGGGGCTCGACAGAATGAGGATATAAATTGCTTCTGATGCGCAGTGAAAGGAGGGTTAATATGCAGTTATGATGCAGTCTCGATGCGGGGTATGGGGTGATATGGTCTACTTGGGTTGTGTATTACGGCCTGAATGCATCTCAATGTATGGTTAGGCTTATGGGTTGGGTTTACTTACTTTTGATGTGAAAGATAAAAATCAATTACATGCAGGTAGTATTGTGGCACACTTTTGCTTGACCAACCAATTGATGGTGAAAACCAACGTTGATGATGTCAACCATATTAACCCTTAACCCTACCATATAGTCTTGATCAAATTTATATGTCGTTCAAATGACAAGTCTGTGCCATGATTGTTATACATAAACACGTATGTATGTACTCAAATGATACTAAAAAGTGCGTCACAGTGACTGTACGACACTGCCACAAATACAAGATAACACAAAAGTGTAGGCCAAGTACAACAGAAAACAGTGGTGATGAATAAAGATTCGTGCATAGATACATGGACTTTCACAGAGACCTCGCTGCAGCACTATGTGTGCACAACATGTGCATAGAATCAAGATATGTATGTACGTGGATGAAATATCTGTATAAAGATATTTGAGGCCGGCCACGTTGGACAAAGCAAAACAACAAGATGTAAGAATAGGCCACAACACGTCTCGTTCATTTCTCTCTAACACGGAAAAAAAAAGACTTTGCTGTGATACCCGTGAAAAGAAGTGGAGACTGCAATATCAAGAATAACAAGCGTGGATATTCGCGAAAGCCGGTCATTGCTTTGTGAATTAGAGAGGGAGGTCATAAGCGGTGAAATTGGAAGGAAATCGTGATACTTGAAATTTGTGTGGCAATGGTGCGTACTTTTTTGTTCTTGCGAGGGTTTAATTTGATGCAAATTTTCATATTTGAGGTTTGTAATCACATGTCATATAGGTAGCTTGTTTTTCCTACTACTGAGGCTGTGTAGCTATTTAAACACATGTGACTAGAAAAATCTACACATTAGTCATGTTCTTTGATGGTATTCATGTTTGACATTTACGCTTGATTCAACCCATCTATCTCGGAAGTCGCTTGAAACATCGCAACGAAACCAACAAAACGACATCACCGACGATATAAATTCAATGAGGCTGGTAGAATATGCAAGGGGCTGCATCCCACCCACCTTGTTTTTGATCTTCTCATACCCCGAAACAGTAATGCAATGGATAAAAGCAAAGGTAAAATCATCAACAGCGTCCTAGCGGCCGGCTCTTGATCTTCCTGTCTATCACTGCGACGTTTTGCCCAACCAAGCCAGAGAGAGAGACAGAGAGTAAAGAAAGCTACCCCCTGTCGCGTGCATGGGGTGGATTGCCCGAGGGAAGCTCCTCGCTCATGGGTTTCCTTCTTTTATGGTCGGATGGCTCATGCAGACTTTATATCAGCTCGGGATTTTTTTTCTTCGTCTTTTGGTGTAAGCGCTGGGTTGGGTGAGTTTGGAGGTTGGGTTGGGTATTGATGGGCATGACAATCCAACGATATGGCGGTGACGATGTAAGGGAGGTTTCATGCATGACACGGAGGGACGCACGCCGATGGTATAGTTTAGACTTCGGCCATGGTTGACATGTATTCTGTGATGATTGATTTGTATGTGAATATGTAGTGCATGCAAACAAATAGTACGCCTACATACATGATGCCGTCTCCTGGAAACATGCAGTCTGTCGTGTGAAGTGAGTTGCCATTGTCTTGTTCTGCCGTACAGCAGTCGGACATCATCCTGAGTACACATGCTTAACACTCCATATCCAGCTTGTACAAGGAGAAACAATGGTGACGAAAAAAAACCCCTCCTGACGCAAGCACTCACCGAAACTTACAAAGTAGCTGTATATCCGGATTTGGCCAATTTGATAAACCTACATGAATGACGCAGCGACAGCCCATTTACTCCCCAGCTTCCTTATTCCAACCTCAAAAATGACATGATTTAAATTGTCTTGAAATAGCCACCGCATGTTCATCAACCCGGTTCGAACATCTCATGGAGAAAACGCCTGAATGCTCTTAGACACTGGTAGTTTTGAATTAGGAACGCCACTAGAATAGTCTACATACTGCATCGATCGGAACAATTGAAGACTTGACAACACCTTAGTCAAACCCCTCATTCACCCCACACGCATTCAAACGCTATCTGCAACTTTCTGCAGGAATGCATGTAAGCGGCCTGCAGCTTGATATGGCGGGAAAGGAGAAGCGGCGTCTTGATATGTACCGTGGGTAAGCAACAAACCCCTCACTTTGTTCTAGTTTGTCACTTTGGTTCTCACTTTTGTCTATCTATGGATTTGTGTCAAGGAACCTGTAAGATTGAATTGAACATCTTACTCATCATCGTTGCCGCCTGTTATGTAGGTTACACTCTCCCGTAACAGGCAATTTTGAGCCCACCTTCGTTTGAACCGACCAATAAAGGCAAAACAAGTACAACATAGACCAACAGAAAGGGGTTATCGTGGATACTATTTCATCGTATATATACATATACAATCACATACAGTCGTCTATAGGCTGTTCAATGCCTCGAGATCGCCTCATCTCATGGTAACGCAAAGAAACTGACTACACATCTACCATGTCTGGATGTGAATATCATGTCTGAAGAAAAGCAGCTTCATGTGAGCCCTGTTAGCGAATTGTCTTTAGGAGGGTCAAGCTACATTTAGCACCAGTCCTACCCAAGGGTACCCTAGTTACCTGACCCACGCAGTGACTAGGGATAGCACTACATCTGATTGCCGCACTCAGATGTACTGACACAGTGTTCAGATCACTATACACTGACTTTAGCTGCACTTGTGCCGTGCACACGAGCATAAATCTCATACTAAACTTCCAGTCGTTCCATAATTTCACTCTACAGCACCGTGCGAAACCGCATTGGCGCTGTTCAGTGACCTGCCACGCTTCTACCTACCTTGTTGTTTTCTCCATCATCCTGTTAAGCATTCCCTGACTTTTCTGTTTCCTTCTGTGACCATCGCTACGGTCCCCGTAAGAGCCCCCCCCTCCTCTCCCTTCCCATGCCGTATTTGCCTATCCTTCCTCCAGATTGCTCGCTCCTGTTCTTGTTGCCCATGCTTCCCCGTTCCGGAAGCCCACTACTACCCATAACACATATTCTTTCTCTTTCCATCAAAACCTCCTTTTTTCTATCTCGCATTCTCAGTTCGCGACTTGGAAATTTTCCTTTCTGTCATCAACAACACTTTTTCGCAATCATCGACACAAACTTGATTCTTTCGTCAACTTTTCGCGTCTTTTACTTTTTGCGAAAACTCATCCTTGGAACATTCAGGTAGTCTCTGCACTTTCGCCATTTTGTTCCTTACGTGCTCTTCGAATTTTTGTTTCTTTTTTCTTTTTTTTTTTTTCGCATTCAACACTACTTTTTTTTGTGTTTTTACTTGATCGAGGCTTTTAGTAGTTCTTGATTTCTAACCACCCAGAAAAAATCAGTGTGTAAGGCCTCATCCATTACTTGGCTGACACTCTGGAAACCCCTTCGAACCTCGTTTCTGTCTTGTGATCTACCTCAGACATTCAACTCGCCACCAGTTCCTGCGCGTTTTCATTTTCGCTGTTCTCATTCAATCTGGTGTCTTCTGTCAACAATTTCACCATACAGCTGTTCACTTAAAACCCCGCCGCCACAGTTCACAGTACACAGTCCACAGGTTCAACTTTCGCCCCTTCTGCCTGTTAGAGGAGTCACACCCGCGGCCTCTTTCCTACTTCGAACTGCACTTTTTGCCTTTGGTCCTTACCCAATCGCGTTGGTCATTACCTCGTGGTTTCACAAATCCGGAACGCATTTAGGACCCAACGCTCTAAACCGACTGCATCCTCCCAGCCCCACCTTTTCGAGCTGGCCAGATCCCTTACGTCAGCCATTTCTTGTCTACCGCCACTTCCCAAGGCGCTAAATTAGGAGGGCACTTACACCAAAAGCTACCTAGCTTCCAGTCTTGTCTGTTCTTCCCGTGCAACCAACAGCTGCGAGTTTGTTTGACGTCTTGTCTTTCCTACAATCCATCCCACATCATCTTCACCCCTCTTCACAGAATTTTGCACCTTTTCATATTACCTTTGTAGTATAGCATTATCGTAATACACTTTCTGTGAGTTGCGGTACTGTTATGCTATCGCCCATTTCCACCTTGTCCGCCAATATGTCAACGATTCACAACATTGCTCCTGTTTCGGGTCAAGTCTCCGCCAACCGCCCTCACATCAAACAAGAGCCCTCAGACGATGTCGCCATTACTCAATTTGCTTCCCAAACAAACCTTAACCGCAAACGCAAGCACGATGATAGCTACCTAAGCCCCTTATCGCCTGTCTCACCCGGTCTCCCCGCATTCCCCACCGAGAAGAGAGCTAAGCTACGGAGAGACTCTTCCCCCAGCCAGTTACAGATTACACCCCTCGACACTAGCCCCGAATCAGTAACAATTGACGACACACGAATGGAGGAATTCTACGATACTGTCCGTTCCCAGTTTGGATTCGAGATTTTGCGTAAACACAATGAGTTGCGCCTCATCAACAACGAGCTTGCCAAGTGCCAGACCGCCTTGGAGCAGCTCCGCCGCTGTTCCCTCATCCCGTACCCCGTGAATGTCCCTACTCCTACCCAAATGTTGGATATCGCCAAGGGCAAAGGGCCTGCCATCAAGCTGCCTGGAGAGAGTGTCGCGAAGTGGGCACCACCTTTCGGTGTGACAGATGGCCCATACTCACGTCATTACGCAAAGTGGCTCCTCCCAGATCCCATATTTGACGGCGGTATTCCAGAGGCCATGCTGCCCGCTGATGCTCGTGGGGTTCGCATTCCGCAGCCCGAGTACATTGGTAAGCGTAGCACACGTAGCGGTTCAAATGCCAAGCATGGCTCTTTTGCCATGGTAGTAGATGGCCACAACAGCCATGCCGCAGCTCCTGCTGCTGCCCCGGCCAAGGAGAAGCATGGCCTCCCGTCTTGTGTCGTGAGACGTTCCGATGGTGTTATGGTTCGCCTTCAGTGCTTACACTGCGACCGTGCTCAGTTCTCGAGTACCCAGGGTTTCATCAACCATTGCCGTATCGCCCATAAAGTTGACTATAAAAGTCACGATGAAGCCGGATTCAAGTGTGGTGTCGTTCTGGAAGGCGATGATCTTGCTGCGGTCATGGCCCCTCCGACTTCCATCGCTGCTCCCGCTGCCACTGCCACACCTGCCCCCGTTGCCGCCAATGGCTTCACGACGATTGATGGCCGTGCACCAGTACACCCTTACGCTCGTGCAGGTGCCACCCAATCAGATGTATGTTCCTTACTGTTGTCTCGTATCAAGGATACACAAATGCTAATGTCTGCTTCAAAGGAAACCTTGGCCAAGTTAGGTCGCGATTACCACAGAAACTCAGTGTCATCACGGGGCGGTCGTCTCTCGAATGCTTCGGTTGCCACTGTCACTTCAGCCGCATCGAAGTCTGAGGCAGCTACCTCTAGCAAGTTTGTGGGCTCCAGTCAGGCCCCGAACCTGTCTAGCTTCATGGCTTCAAAGAACGTCAGCATCGACTTGTCAGACGTTATGCTTGGACTTGCTGATACTCCTGCCTCTGAAGACTCTGACGAATATGATTCCGATGGTGATGCTGGTATGGCCGATGTCCCTGCCCCTAGAAACGCCGCTGGTACCCGTCCGACTTTAGTGATTAAGCGCCAAGGCACTGTCTTGAGCCGCTGCGCATCCGAAGAAGCAAAATCGCCAAATCAAATCGGGCTTGGTGCCTCTCCCACGGGAATGAGCCCAAGAACTGGAGCCCCGTCTCTTGTCTACGATAGCGGCTCTGAAGAGGATGACGTCGCATCCGTTGCCAGCGGCGTTTCACCTAATGTCGATGTTGCTGATGTTAGCTGCGATGAGGATTCGGCTTTGGCCATGTACAACGAAGCGCTCAAGCGTGGTGCTTCACCTATGGATGTTGATTTTGATGTCGAGAAGCGTCAAAAGGGAAAGTCCATGTCTAAGGCAGTGCGCCCTTCCAAGTTCACTCAGGGTGGCCGCCAGACTTAGACAATAGACGACAGCCATCGGGAAGTCTCTTGGGATCAGTTTCGCTTTTGCGGCTGATGTTTGCAAGGGATAAATCAGATCGGCCGAACAGTTGTCCGTTATTTTATCCGGTGTTATATCGTTCCGCAGTCGAGCTATCAAAGCATCAAGACTATATCATTCGATATGAGGTATCTTAGGTCGAGGCATCGTTAACATTCTGTTGGCAAAGGTGTCGAGCGTTCGCATGCCGTTTCGTCATTATTTCGCACCGACTGGATTTTTCTGTGCAATATGCAGGACTCTAAAGTGCGGAGTCTGCGAAAAATGCATGACGCACATTTTCGACCATTTTCATCCACATCAACTCCACTTGTGGCAGGTCCGTGGGCCATCAACATATAGCTTACCAACCACCGGCATTTACATATGTAGGATCACTCTGAAAATGAAGTGTTGCTACAAGCATAAATTTGCGTGCCAGACATTGGTTGGTTTTGCTCAAGGATCGCCTTTGCTGTTATCGATTTCCGATATGCTCTATCTACTATGCTACATTTTCCACGTGTGACGTCATTGACATTCGTCATTGATTCACACCCATCTCCGCTCTGATTTTTTTTTCTTTCACATTGTTGCTGCATTTTTTTGCATTGCTCTTCTTCAGCACCCTCGCGGGTAGCTTCTATTGTTTGGGGTATCTTCCAGAATGAACCCTTTTTCATTTTCTTCTATGTGTTTTTAATGCCTTTATACATGGCTTGCGAAGTCTGTCGGCATTGCTTGACAATGTCGGTGGACCGAAAAAAACTTGGACTCTGTGTTGGCGTTGACGAAGTCGAGGAGCTCTAGCGGCCGCCAGAGAAAGCTTACTCTAATGATGACTTGAAACGATCGTCTTGCAACACAGAGGTGTTTATTTGATTTTTGGTTTGGGTTTTATGAAGTCGTTTTTTTGTTTTTGTTGCTGCGGTGGTGATTACGCTATCCTATGCCCAGGATGCGAGTATACCATCGTGCTTCTGTTTTGTTTTTTAAAACTTAGAGCTTTCCGGAAAAGGGTGATACTTTTGTATTTTGTTTTTATCACATCACTAAAACTCACAGAAGTGAGAATTCTGTGAGCATAAACATTGGGTTATTGGATTTTCTTTGGCGTTTTTTGTTTCTTTTTGCTCGTGGGGATGGTCGGTTCGGGATACCAGTGGCGTTTTCATTTTTGGTCTATTGAAATATGGTTTTTATTATTATCTTACATGGGGGACATCCATGGTTTTGATATCATCACCTTGTGATGATTTCAACTCCAGGTTGTGGAGAGGTTGTCTTTTTTCTTGATTAGTAGCTAGCCTTTCTTGTTATGAAAATTAGTTTTCTTTTGAGACTTGATTCATTTTATTGTGTTCATTGTCCTTGTCCCCATGCATATCTACAATGACATGTCTCGCCTTGATGATCTACGACAAGTCACCAATGTCTCAGTACCACCAACCCCCCTCCCCCACTCCCATCAAAGACATAAAAGACCTCTCGACCCATCCTGAATCAACAAAACCGGCGTAATTGGTGTAGTGGTAACATTAATCGTTGCCATCCGGTAATGATTCGATTAGCCCTGGGTTCGATTCCCAGATTACGCAGTGTAGATGACTAGTCATCCGTCCTTCTTTTTTTTCTTGCTTGTCGGATCGCCATACATTGGTGAAATTTGTAGTGGGAGACGTGAAGATCTGTGATTCATACTTTTTGACGAATTGGATTATGTCCTTGACTTGCGATATTGAACGACGTGTCACCTGCGCTGTTAGTTCAGGTGTGTAGTTTCTATAGATATATTATGGTGTAAGTACATAGACAGACAGACAGGGCTTCTCTTCGGCTAGTCGTAGTTAACAGCCCCTGGTCCTGACCAAGTGGCGGAGAACCGAGTTGGGTGTGTAGATACCTTGTGTAACTAGTCGACAGACGACGTCAGGGATCATGACAAGTCATAATCTGACAACCAGGAAAGACAATTAATCTAAACACCAAAGTACGCTTTCATTATTGGAACATTTACATCACGTGGCAAAGAGACAAGCAGATGGTTGACAAAGGAGAGAAAAAACGCAATGAAATAAAAAACAAACATGCCTCGAGCATCAACTCTGTCTGTTTCAGAAGAGTATCTATAACTATGCCCAGCAAGAATGATGAGTGTAACTAAACTAAAAGGTATTCAATGAAGACAAAGAAAACAGCAATAAAGGAAAAACCAAGTAGAACAACTTGAGTGTGAAAAGGAAATGGTGAAAAGACGACAAATGTCAGATCATGGCAGCTTAGCTGCGCCCATCGGGACCAGGAAAGGGGGAATAAAAGAAGAAAAGAAAAAAGGAGATAAATGAGGATTGAACATCCATGAAGGCATGAAAAAAGTATCGTAAAAATATACAAAGAATAAAAGTGGTCGTGATGAAGAAACGCAGATACCAGTCCGGACGTCGTAAGAAGTGAAGTTTTGTAAGATAAACAAGCTGTGACATCAAAGGTCACAACTGTTCATCGCTGACAACAAAAGAGAGAAAAAAAAGGAAAGCTTAAACACAAAGGAGATTATGGCCTTAAAGACACATGGTACGTAGGAAATACAGAACCTCTCAAGACTGCTGTTCCTGCTCATAGGCATCATCTAGAGCGATACCGGAATCGTCGTGAGTCATCTTGTAGTCCTCATCCATCTTTGAGCAATCAGGATTCAGACTACCGAAATGATCTGGCGCAGCAAGAGCCAAGTTTTGCTGCTGGAAAGACAGTAATGGAGGTTGAAGGGTCGATCTGGAGTCACAGTTCCCAAAGTCATAGGTGTTATGCATTGGTGTTGACATGACCGGCAAAGGGTAGTGATAGTAAGAACTAGGCTCTAGTCGGACATTCTCGTTCTACGGAGCGTTGACTGGAACAGCTTGCACTGGTCTTCCAAAGTGCGATGGCTCGTTGTCGTATGGCCGGTGGTCATCCTCCAAGGTGGCAATAGCACCAGGAGCAAATGGACGAACTGGCTTAGGAGCGGCCACCAGAGCATTAGGTTGAGGTACAACCACACTGAGAGGACTGCTTGCATGGCGAAGATGAGCAGAGTGGGATTCGGTGGTGTTAACAGACGGGAGGCGGTGCATGCGAGAGTTGTTGCCAGTGTTGACCAGAGGAGGCAACGTAGTAGGTGCGAACGACCCAGGATAGTTACCACGGTTTTCAGCGGTAGGTGAACCAAAGTGAGAAGTAGATGGCAGCCGTTGTCTTGGCATGTTGATTCTGTGGTCGTTGTGTTGCATCTGCTGGTGGAGTTGAGAGATATCACTTTGTGACCGGCCATGGGGGTTCCCATAGACGGCAGAAACATGACGAGGAAGCTCAGGAGCACCCATAGAACCAGAACTGCGCATTCCAGGAACAAAACGGTTCTCAGCACCAGGGGACATCTCGGTCAAGCGTGGACGCTTCTCACGGGGCATTTCCTCGCGGCCAGCGTAATAGTACTCCTGGTTAACATGGCGAGGTGGGGGCATACCCTCCATGGAAGGACCACTGGCGAAGCTCATTGACTGGGTGCGGCGGTGTGGTGGTGGCATGCCCAGCTGGGAAGACATAGGCTTACGCTTCTGACCAGCAGGGCCGTCGTAGGAAATGGAAGGAAGGATCTCAATGTCGGGGAACTGGGAAATTTTGCCGTTCTCCATCTCATTCTGAAGTCTCGTTATGATGTCCAGAATTTGAACAGAGTTGTACTTGTTGCCACAGTGAGAAATCA
This sequence comes from Huntiella abstrusa, assembly GCA_025685495.1. Taxonomy (NCBI): domain Eukaryota; kingdom Fungi; phylum Ascomycota; class Sordariomycetes; order Microascales; family Ceratocystidaceae; genus Huntiella; species Huntiella abstrusa. Next base: position 582,516 of record JAJNMT010000023.1, read on the forward strand.
ACCACTGTGGAACCTCAGTGCCCTTGGGGGTGCCATCAGCCGACTCATCAATCTCATCGTCACTGCTTGGGAGAGAAGCTCCACTCTTGCGCCCAGCGGCCTTCTCGAGACGCTTGGCTTCTCGCTTGCGGATGCACAAGGACCAGTGAGTAAGCTCACCAGGGCGACTGCTGTTAAGGTTGTCGTCAGACCATCTCTGGACGCGCTGAATCTGAGTCTGGACGAGGACAATCTGAAGCTTGCTGTAGTCGCCGGCACTGCGGTAACGACTCCGTTGGTAGTGCTTGCGGCAGAAGTGAACCCAGACAGAATCAGGCACTAAACGAGTGCAAAGCTTGTTGCGGCCGAAGATGTGCGAAATAGCCTTGCGAAGAGTAGAGCCGGTCTTGCAGTCGTCGACATACATGCAACGGGCCTTGGCATCGTACATTGAGTCGACAGCAAACGCTGGGTAAAATTCGAGAGATTGGAGGCCAGAGTACTCAGCAGATGGGCCGGACCGGTTCATATGCTGTTGTTGAGGCATCTGCATGGCTGGTGGTGGTGGTGCGTGCTGTCTGTTGTGAGGAGCAGGTGGTGGTGGTCCACCAGTAATGAGATCCTTGGGGATATCGGGCGCCGATGTTGACCGCTTGTGAGCATGACCGAATCCATGGTGCTCGTGAAGACGCGAGCTTTGTGAATGTCTGTGGGCAGGAACAGCCTCGAGAGATGGTGGTGGTGGTGGGTAAGTGGACGACGCAGAAGGAACATGACGGACAGGCTCGGGGGCCATACCGGATGACGGGCTCTGTGCGTCAGAACTGGCAAGAGTAGTCATTGTTAGATGGATTAAAGTTTAATGTTGTTGGACAAGGTAGGAGCTTGTGGGACGGAGGACCAGTGCGCATATATCAGATACCCAATCCCGCTCCGTGATGGTGGTTTGTTGTCCAGGGCGTGGTAGGACAGGTGTAGAGTGTGACCTAGTTGGGCAAAGACACAATGCAGCAAAACACCAAGATCAGGACAGACAGCTATCACGAGGTGCGGGACGAAGTAAAGCGCAGAGCAAGAAATAAAACGGACCAATCAGATCGATATTGAAGCAGCGTGCCTTGCACTGTTATCACCTCGGTCGAGAGCTGAGACGGTTGTTCCAAAGCTGATAGTAGAGCAAAAAACGAGAGAAGGGAACGCAAAATGACGGAAAAGGACAACTCCACTTGGTTTTTTTCCTCTTTTCTTAAAGGCGAACGCGAGACAACACGCTCGCCACATCGTTGCAGTTGATTGTACGGATGAAGCAGATAAGCGTAATCACTAAGGATGAAACACATAGAAGGCGACAACGCGGAAAGAGTTTGATGCCACTATGGGACAAAGACAATCAAAGCAAACATCTTGACTTTGTCGTTTTTTTGCTTTGTTTCCATGCTTATACTGATGATCGGGTGCGAAATAATGATCCAATATGGCCGAGTTGCCAAATTCAAAGTCGGGGGTACTTACAGTCTTCTGTTGTCGCCGCGGGGGTAGTTATAACCGCCAGCGGAAAATATGGGCATCGCCGGTAACGACTCGGTGCGATAGCGTGAGGGTCTGTTGTCCATGACAGGAGCTCTGGGAAGAGTCTGCATCTGGTAACCGGATTTCTCAAGGTGAAGCTGATCCTCAGCCAAAGAGGCGAGATGGCCAACCGTACTGGCTGAGGAGAGACGAGAATGGCTGAATGCAGACGAAACATATGAGGACATTGAGCTGCGGGAGTCGGACATGTGGTGGCGCATCTTGTTGGCAGCGTCGTTGAAAGAAAAGTCGAACTCGCTAATGGTCTGATTAGTTGTGTCCTTCCTTGCATCTAATTCGGGCTTGAACAAACTCACCGAGGTGTCGCCAGCGACCCGGAAAGTCTGGACGATGAGTTCATGTGGTGTCTGTAAAAAGTATCACTGCTGTTGGACATTGAGTAGCCATGTTCCAGAGGAGACTGGTCAGATGGTGTGTTACGGTAGAGCCCGGGACGGGTGGTTAACGGCGTAACTTGAACTTCCTCCTTGCCTTCTGGCAGCAATGGCAAAGAGTAGCCGCCGGCACTCCAGGGCTGGCGGCCGCGGTTTACATTTCTGCTGGCAGTTGTGCGGGGAGGTCCCAAAGGTGGCATAGCTGAAGAAGCGGGGTTGGCATTTTGTGATGGTGGTTGATGGGCTCCAGGAACAGATTCTGAATTTTGTCTCGACTTGAGGACGCTGTCTGGAGAAGGCGATGTGCTGTCAAAGTCAAGCGATGGGGTTTTGGTGGAAACATCGGTATGTTCGGCGGGACCGGCCTCCGCCGGGTTATTCAAAAGATTCATAAGATCCATGACGGATATCTGATGTTCTTCCTCGGGAAGAACTGTGAGTGTTTTTTTTTTGCTAATCTCTTGATTCAAGGTGGTGGTGGGGTTTTCGTTCTTAGGTCCTTGCAACCAACTGCAGGTCGAATCCAGTCGGCGGTTATTTATAGTTGCTAGCGTCGGATGGCGATGGTCGACTGAATAAGGATGATAGATTTGTACTAGTGCTGGTACTGAATGTCTCTCCTGTGTTCCCAGTTGGGTGTATATAGGTGGCAAACGGATCCAGGCGGCAGACGACGAAGTCGGAGTCGGACGAGACTTTAGAATAAAACGATGAACGGGTGGTGGTGATGGTGGTGATATAGAAAACAAGGGTCGAAACCAGGCCGGCTGGGCACTTTCACGGCAACAGGCGGCAGAAGACGGACAACGCTGGGTTAATGTCAGAGACGGGAACTGAGTCGGTATGATGACGCCGGCTGCACGAGAAATATAGAAGAAGGGTAGCGGGTAAGGGTGTTATCAATGGGCCCGGCAAGATAAAAGTCAATAACTGCTCTGCGTTGAAGACGTGAGGAATAATACGGGAAGGAGAAGGAAAGAAGATGGAGATTTTGCAAGGAGGGGATCGTTGACGTTTAAGGACGTTGCGAAGAAACGAACGAGTAAACCAAAGGGGGTATAAGAGAAGAAGGGGGAGAAGTGACACACAAGGAAAAATAAAATAAAAAGAAAACCGAAAAGAAACTAAAAAAAGAAATAAATACAATAAAAAGAGAAAAGTTGTGCAGATGGGGGTCCAACGGGGAGCACTGGCTTTCAAGCAACGGAAATTCGACGTTAGCTGCCGAGTCGACACACTATTGAGCTAGAGAGTAAATAGATGTGGTGCCAGGGTAGCCGTCGTCAGACTGGGGAGATAAGGAAGACTAGAAACTTGATCCCGGGATATGTAACTTGAAGTATGGAACAAGAGACATGAACACCAGAACCCTGGCTCCTGTCCATTTGTCCATTAGACCAGCAAAGCGGAGATGCAGAGCAGGAGGCATGGAGACAACAAGACTTTCGGGGCCTGGGTCACAGACACTAGAGGCCGGCCGAAGGGGGTGTGAAGGGGTGTTATGGGTTGATTTTGGGGTTTTGATTCAACTTTTTGTGCGGGCGTTGGTGAAGCAGGGACAATGGCCGGCGTAAGAGAGCAAAAGAGAGTATGGGGGAGGGGTGTCAAGTCTGCAGTTTCATGATGCAGGGAAGGTTGTGTGTAGGCGTGTACCTATCAATATTGCTTAACGAACGAGGGCGAGCAAAAGAATCGAAGGAAATTCAAAAACGAGCATAGAAAAAACGATGACGGATGAGTTGTGGGACACCAAGTTGGAAAGGTTTGCGAAGTCGAGTGTGTGACCTGATAGTGACAATGATCTGTCGTTGTGGTGTGTGTACAAAAGTAGTCACTTACCAAGAGGTATCGTCTGCTGTCGCAACAACAGCAAGGTTTGATGGCTGACTAGAGTCAAACTTGTTATATATGGTAGACCCTGGTTTACCGAGAGAAGAGGCGCGAGATGAACGATACGGACAAGGCGAGATAGATCGATGGCCAAGATGCAGCTAGCGGTATCCGCAGAATTGGATTAGATGGCAGATGAAATGGCTGGTTTTGCGGAAAAGGGATCTTTCGACAATGGGGGCTTGAAATTGCGGCGGACGGGATGGAGTATTGCACGCCAGTACCAAAAACAATGGTACGTGATGAACCAACAGAACAAACCATAAATCAGAAATGGGGATCGGATTGGGAACCAGAATCTAGGATTCACAAAATCACAAAAGAGGAACAAAAGAAGGCTGACTAAAGAAAAAGGCTCTGTTCGTGGATTGGAAGGTTTACGATCATGTCAAAGTAACTACGGTTCTGGTGTGCTTCACAATGCTGACGTTGGTGGCATCCGTTCCTGGAATTCTGAGAAAGAGAGACATGGAACCATGTGCATCAAAAAACCACGGCAATTGAGGATTGAGTTCACGAGAAAGACGCGAGATAGCAAGCAGTGGTAGCAAACTCCTGACGTTGCCGATGAATAAGCTTGAAATGTAAAGACGCATTTGAAGTGCGTACGTACAATATCTTCATTCCACGCAGCCAGGCGCGGAATAGCATGCATACGCCCCGGGTTAAACATGAACCGCCAAGTGGTCAAGACACCATTTGGCAGCTTCACTCCCGTCGGCCAGCGGATACAAATACTGATGACGACGACCCCCGTAAGTCCCAAATTCATGCAAATACTGGTTCCGACGGTATAACGTTTGGCAGTGTCGTCGGTGCTTTAGTTTTTTTGGATTCTGTTACTACGTTATTGGTGAAGGGTGGTTCCAAACCATGTTTTCTCAGAACGAACTAGTAAGCCAGCGCCCTCATATTCAAGACTCCATACACAACAGTGTCAGCTGAGGGCTAAAACGTAGAGTAATTTTACTTTTGAGGGGCCGTGGTGAAGTTGTGATGGTGACAATGAAGCAAACAGAGGTTCATGACAATAACACAACTAAACGGATCTTGGATAGCGCTTCTGATGGTTTTCTCAGTTTTGTCACGGATTATGGATCGAGGGTGTACCTGCACTGGGCTCGGCTAGGATCTCCATCCCATACGTCTCTCTCTTCCATGCATGTTAGATTTAGCTCTGAGCGTGCTGGGGGTGAATGTTGCGGAGAGACGGGGGTGGGGACATGCAAATGGACACATTAGACAAGACCAAGGATCTCTCAGAAAAGTCATGGTTCGGGCGACCAAAGGGGTGACAATCATGATATTGGGTTCTGAGTTAACCCTAAGAGTAACCTGGTGGAGTGGATCCAAGATACAGGTTAATTCAACGTTTAACATGAATCAATCTTTAGTCTTGTTCCTTTTTGACCATCCGATGGAGCTAAAGGCAAGCTTCAAGAACCCCTCTCAGTCGCCACAAAAAGCTCCGTTCTGTGCCGTCTCTTCTCTAGGTAATCGGAGAATTATCATCATTGGTGTATGTATGTATGTACATAAGCACAAACATTGTGGTACGTACAACACAGCTTCTGTTCAATTAAGGTCACCATCACAGCCCACTATAGCAATGAACGATGTGAGTGAATGGCCAGACTCGCCCTCTCCGGCTCATTTTCCTCAATCGATGATTTCTCATGATTCGCATAAATATAGTCGGCCCAACAGCCAGCGCACGGCGATTTCAAAGGAATCGTAAAAGGCAAATCATATAGCTCATCAATTCCCCAAAATTGGATAGCGTCTCGTGCATTCAATGCAAGATTCAGCGGGCCACAGAAGGTTCCATGGAAGCCATCAAACACCCTTAATATCGCAGTCTTCATTCCGGACCAGCGAGATTTGCGCGCAGTTCACGCTGATCAGTAAAAGCCTAGATAGGCCTAGCCTCGCAACCACAAACCGATAGAACCAACAATGATGGCGACAATATATATGTATTTCTATACAATGTGCCAGTTCTAGGGGAAGCGAAAGGAAAATGTGATGAACAGACGGGAGCCCCTAGATTCCAGAAAAACCTACTGGTGGTTCTTCTTCCATTCCAGGCGATAGTGGATATAGTCTCGGATACAGGATAGACCCCGCTTGTCGAGATTGTCAGTTCTACGACGGATGACGCGAAGGAAGCTAGGGATGGGCTGCCAAAGGCTTGACTGACGACCAGTTTGGTAGACAACAATCATAATGTAGACATAACAAGTATGTACATATGTACATACACGCATAGATGTAGGTTTAGGCTGCAGAAATGAGGGTGTGCAGACGGGTTTGCTATTGGGGATTCCGAGGCTGCGGATACGGGCGCTGGAAGACGCTGTGGCCCGAGTCTGCAGGTTGCATAGAGGGTATGATTAGCGGCCGGCGGGTAGCGACTTATAGGGGATTATGGGATGGAGTTATGGGATGGAATAAGGAATGAGCCAGGTGGAGAAAGGGAATTAGCCTTTAGGAAGCTCGGAGGTTCTCTAAAATGCGTGGAAGGAAGAATAGAAGGAGGGATGAATGCCCCATCTTTACAGTGGAATCACGGCCAGTTTCAGCGCATGTGTGCTATTCCACTGAGCAGTGGTTGCATCAACGAGGAAAACTGCAACGCAAGCATGCATGCTCTTGAATAAGAATGTTGCAGTAGGATCTCGCGAAGTTGATTGTCCGTGGACACGAGACGAAGTTGAAAAAAGTAGGGCGGACAGTCAGATGAGGGAGATGAAGTAAAGTACATACATACTTGCCTACATACAGACGCATGTATCTATACACAGAAAAAAAGACTGGACGGATAAACTATCTTACATGCCGATGAATCAGGCCGCTCGTTCTTCTTTTTGGGATGAAATAAAGTCTGTACATGGACAACGTCTGTGATTGAACCGAACTCTTGATATCTAGGAGGGACCTGAGACATCCATCGACTGAAACATCATCAGCGAACCACCGACTTCAATGAACGTCGCAGAAAGACGATCTCGACCAAATCGTACCTCTGATTGGCTCTAGCGATGTGTAGCAGATATATACACCATCGATGGAAAAACTGCGGACAGTTCATTCTTTTTTGGTTGTACATACATACTTGATTTAGCCGGCGCAAAGGAAGGAATCCAGTGAAAGGAATACCGTCTGTTAGTCGAGTTTCGGCCCGTCTTGTAGACGCCAGACCAACCAGCTTGAATGTAGTCGTTGTCCTACCCACACAAAGCATCATTAGAATGACATAAACAGCTATCAACAGCTATCAATGACATCAGTGCTTCCCACCTTCCGTCTCACCAAAGAAACGGATGCATGTAAATTCACAAACATGCGCCAGATTCATCCGCACCAACAGACCAACAGGTTCATGTCATATTGCTTTAGTTGCTGTACAGAATAGAATCGTCCTATGTCACCAGCCCATGGCTGGCTGGCCGATAAAAGCCCAAACTCACCACGCACGCAGTCAGCCATCCATTCAATAGTCCCAAAGAAAAGGGAAAAAAAAGAACAGCGCCTTGTGCGAACGGGACCATCCCATCAGCCCACAGAGGGGCTTCGGTGGAGAGGGTTTCAGAAGTGCGTCATGGTGCACAAACAGGTCATTTTGGTGGTTGTTGAACTGGGGTTAGGGTGGTTTTACGGGAAGAAAATAAACAAAACGTAGGGAAAAAGGAAAAAAAAAAAAAGAAAGAGCGAGAGGGCGTGTGTGTATGTACAATGCGTTGGCAGTATGCTTGTTTGGGTAAGGTGTGGGATCAGGCTGCGGAGAATTTGCGAGGGGTGACAGAAATGTTTCTGGGGAAATGTTTTGGGTACTGTACGTCTGTACATATTGAAGGGGTGTTTTCAGATCTTGACGTTGATTTTTTAACAAATCGCGAGAAGGGCTAGTTTCTCACGAACCCACGCCAAACGGACGCGGAAAATTCTTGATGTCTAACTACCATTGAAGTCTTCAACATCAAATGGCCCAATAGTCTAGTTGGTTAGGACGTCGGATTCTGATTCCGTAAGCCCAGGTTCGAATCCTGGTTGGGCCTCGACTATTGCTTTTGTTACTTTTTTGAATCATCCATACAATTCACACAACAAGAACAATCACAAGTAACAAGCGCCGTTTCACCCCACAAAGCGGACGAATCTCATATCTGTCGCTTCCTCCTTTCATCCCTGGGCGGAAAAGATGATAATTTCTCTTTTTCATCAAAGCCATTCAATGTTTGTCTTTAGTCTCTAGTTCATGTACGACATGTATGTATGTATGTACAGACATACATACTTACTCTCCGAGGGCTCAGACAATGGAAGACCATGGCTTTCAATATCAACCTCGGCAATTCAAATGTTGGCTTTGGATTTGCAGTCCCTGGGTTACGTTCTCGACACATCAAGATATCTCTGGGTACACTTACGGCGTAGGCGGCAGAAAGCGGCGCAGTTAGCGTAGAGAATATGAAATGCAGATCTTGTGCGGGTGTTCCTGGAATGTACCATGTGTGTAGATGAGTGAATATACAAGTTTGGTATCCGGTAGCGAGAGGGGGCCATGGTTTGATATTGTTGATACGGTCCGTTGATAGTGTACTTGTAACACTATGGCTTCGTTCTAGCCAATATTGTCCATGGAATCAAGATATTTGGATTTGTGACCAAGTGGACATAGGTCGTCCTGAAACCAGCTGCCCTATTGCCGACGAACGCCACAATTGACTGAAGCCAAGTGCCAAACGACGCCATGTTCGTCGTGACCTCGCTACCGGGCATGGTATCTAGTTAACCATTAACCAGCTGTTCGTGGCGTCCCTCCTTTAACGCCATGTCTGTTTGTCGCCATTCCCGTGATGTGCTGGCCCTAGTCAAGCCAAGAGTCATTTGTCCGTTGTATAAAGAAAATCACCCTTCTCTTCGGGAAGTAGCTCCGGATAGCTATAAGTGTTCCTGCATTCACATTTCAAGGGACGCCAATGTTTTCTGTTCGGTTTCTTGGGCTTAGCGAGGCATCAATAGCGTCGATCATGGGTCAAGCGAGAATAGGCATAGTGGGGGGACTTGTTAGCTGTAAAATAGACAAGGATAAAGTGTGATTATCCGGAGTTGAATCTTCGCATCGGCTTCGATTTGGAGACATAATTTCGTGAATCTGGTATCAAAAGTGAGAAATTATCAGGGGTTTCTCGTGGAACAATAGTAACTGGGCAATGGTAGGGTTATCAAATACGCATGTTGTAGTCTTTTGCTCAGAGACGTTGTATTTTCGTAAAGGAGAAAATGTACGGATGACTCGTAAGTTCTTTACTTGTAGTATTTGTCTTTGATAGTGGTCTTAGTTGTGGCGGAACGGGACGTGAGTTTCTGTGACATTACTGATTCGCCCACACACACTGAGACCAATATCCCTTTTTGACAGCCGTCCACGGAAGACAATAAACTGTGTCTCAGAGCTTCCCTAGAACGTTCCAACAGACATGTGTATTTTGCTCATTCCTGCGGTTAGTTAAATTGGACCGAGGTCGGTTATACCATTACCATCACCTTGCAGTACGTTGTTTTCTTTGTCACCCGTCCTTGAACGTTGTGACGGGAATGTGACAGAGGCACTTTAATTTTACAAAGTTAGGGTTGTTTCGGATTGACTAGAGGGTTACCGACAAACTGGTGCTGGAGAATCGGAAATGCCGCGTTGGTGGGGGTGTCGGAAGGAAGAAACAAGTAACGTGAGTGATGAATGAGTTTGTTGGAATATGCGTAAGAGGCTTCCGTGGCGGGTAGAAGAGTGTGATTTACTGCATGCATGCTTTGTTTAATTAAACAGTGTGGACTGGGTTTGATAGACAGTCAATAAACAATGTTTACATAGGGCACATGAGATCTGTCTGTTTTGTTATGCCGACTTGGAAGTTGGTTGGCGATTCTGGAATTGGGGTTTACCGGAACACCACATGGCGATACTTGGTGATGATGACCCGCGAAAACGGCAAGATTAGTCGATCGTCAGTACGTTTAGACGATATCCGGAGGCCAGTCGTGGGCCAAAGCTAAACGGCTCAAGATACGCGGGATGAGGCATGACAGAGCGTCGCATTGGAACATCCAAACTCACCAACAGAAACAGGGCCTGTATATTAGAACAGACACTAGTAGTTGACCACATTAACATATAGAGGGTCGGCAGATGTCCGATTGAACCACAAATACTGGATGTGGGGGGTCGTTTAAAGGCCTCAGTTTGCTAGAAGGTCAAGGCGTTGTTGGACGGGAGGAGGCAGCATAAGTCATTGACGGCCACTAGGATTTCGGCAAGGAAAAGAAGAAAAAAAAGAGTCAAGAGGAGGAGACTTGACGGGGCGGTTCGAGGTGTTGTCGACCGACGGACAACGAGACCAAGCGTGCATGACGCAGACAAAGGTTAATCAACTGTCCGAGCTGGTCCATTACAACTGCACAAAACGGCTACTTAGTTTGCACGTCTCATCTACGGGCCATGTTTGCCAAACTTACTTAGTGTATCTTGATTTTTTCCGTATTAGTGCAAGTGTGAAAAATAGCGTGAGGATGGATAATCAAAGTGGGCGAGGCGAAAAGCATGAACGGCAGCATCCTGTTGGCCCAATAGGGCTCCTTGACAATGAAGAACAAAGAAGAGGTCAACGAGCACATGTCCAATATCATAGTAACATTGTATGCCTCTTCATTTTTCTTCAAATTCTTCATTCGTAAGTTTGGACGCCACGTTTCAACGTGATGTTTGGTGGGATATAGTGGCTTAGGTAGGGACGACCAAGGCGAAGACAAGAAATCGGCATGGAAAATACGCACAGGTGGGCGGTTTGGCACGGCTTCTCTCAGTCCAGTATAAGCCAGAGAAGCTTTGGCGTTACCATGTGTTTTTCAACCAAGCTTGGGATCTCTATTGAAGATGGCTTATTCATCGTTATTCGGCACGGCCGATTTGGTAACTGAAAGACCATTCTCATCAGATGATAATCTGCTTGTCACGATTACTTCGTTTTCTTTACTTGTAGTCTCACCCATTCCCTTACGGACATGTTCATCCTGGTATTCACACTATATGTCCGCCTACTGGCTCTTAATTTGGGCCTTGGTCTCCACGCTTCGTGCCTTGCATATCATTTCCCCACCAAGCACAGTGCCCGGTCTAAAAGCGATTTCCAGACTGCCACTAAGCTAGGATTGAGATTGCATATGCAGCCAGGGTGTGTTTATGACATTGTGCACGCCATTAGTGCCCGAGGGATTTTGAACGTCTATCGTGGTTAATGGCAGTTGTGCATAAAGTTGAATGTATATTCATCCATACATAAGCCGTCAGATGAGAAAGCTTACATAAGAAACAGAACGAAGCCCAAATGACGATGGTGTTATTCAAGACAACATGATCTTGTATGTATGTACGTATGCCATTTCCAGAACAACTGTTTGGTTTCCAGTCGTTACCCAAAGTCACGTTGAATTTGAGACAATGTCGGAAAAAAGAGCTTAGGGTTTGTTTCTACTCGCGTGGTACAGACACCAAAACAAAACATCACGCAAGTCACTGATTAGAAAGAAACCGACGATCAGTTGAATGCCCTATAGATTTTTGCCTTCTTCTACCTGAACTTCTATTTTCTCGGCTTAACTGACGAATCATGTGCTTACAATATATACGGATTTTAATTTGTGCCTTTTGTCCGTTACCGTCATAGTCACAAATGCAGATGTAGTAATCAGAAGCGACGTTTTTTTTCTAATCACTTTCTCCTCTTGATTATTCCTTCGTGTCTTCCTTTTTCTCCTTCGATGACGGGGCCTATTCACATGGCATACAAAAACAAAAAAGACAACCTCATGTTCACCAGGGATTAATGTGAAAGTCGTTAGAAAAAAGAGACAACAAAGGGACTGAGAACCTGGCACATTGACCGGGGCATCTTTTCCAGGGAAAAGAATGATGAAGGGTGTTAATCTATCAATGGTTTGAGAATTGTCCCAAAATGCAAAACCAGCCCTGACGTGGTGAATGTATAGGCTCGAGTTTGGCTGTGCGCTGTGTTGGACCACGGCCGCAGAACAGACAGAAGTGCTTTATAGTGCCTGTTCTTTCTGGGCGGGTTGTGGGGTTTCCGTGGCTTTTGTTGGATGAAAATGAGTCCAAGTGGATGGACAATGAAGGCTGAGGCGGCCGTGAGTAACCAGGGCGGCTTGCGAGAAAGAGGGAAGTTGGTGGCGGATGTTACCTACACTCGCTGTTGACGGGAACAGTGCTCTTGATCTGTTGTTTTTTGGGGATTGTGGGGCCGGAGAGGGGACGATTGTCAGACGACTCAGTGTTATGTTGTAGTCAATAAGATGGACGGAGACAGAGACGAGGAACACGCACTGATGATTTTTCTGTGTGAGTTGGTTATTTACGGATATGTATCGTGGGAACTTGCGTGAGACACTCTTGTTTCCAAGTCATCTGGGTATGATGTTCACTACTCATTTGATGCATACATGAGCTTAAACGGCAACAGATACAGGGACATGACACTTGGACGATAGATCTTTGTCACTAGTGCTTCATGGCCTGAGGATTATCTGTCGATGAGCCGAATTCCCCTGTAACATCCACTAAGTTGAAGAAAACAATACTTGGGAATAAAGTCGTTATGACTTGTCAGCTACGGTTATGCATGTTGCTCTATATAGCTCTATCGTCGATCTGCCAATCATCGAGAATAGCAACGTAAGCCTTAAACGTGTTGGTAGACCCGTTATGCATAGCCCGTTTGATCCCTTCATCTGACTATAAGAACTTGATTACAAAGGTGTTCATGGCTCGGAGCTAAACCGATTAAGTCATCCAATTAACCATCCCAAAGTTCTTAAAGCATGATCCGTTGTTTCCATTCCCCGTGTATGACAACTAAAACCTAGTAACGACGAGACAAGTCTTATGGAAACAACTACGGCGCCCCATCCCATGATCAGTCAGAATAGCCCGTTCTGAAGACCATGACTCTTGTACATATGTATGTATATAGTTGGCCCCCCTGTTAGCTCCATTGGTGGCATGAACGGTCGGGCGGGACTTGTCTAGTTGTTTCATGTGAGGGAGTTTCCGGATCATAGTGTCTGCGTGTGTTGTTGTTTTCTTTGAGAGAGACATGGAAGGTAAAGTACTGCTTGGCGTATGGAACTAGCTTGTTTCTGTAAATGTGATTGATATGTATTGCACCGCATTTGAGTAATGTCAAGTGTGTAGCAAGTGGTGGCTATGGGGGCCCATCGGTGGACACTATACGATTGACAGTGGTTGACAACGATTATGATATCTAAACAACCATATGTACTTGTACTTTAGCCCGAAGACGCTGGTAACCGCCTATCACCACTCACATGGGATCACTAGATGAAAAGGATGACTCTGCATGAGGGCCTCCTACGGACCGTCACATGCAGGCCTAGCCCTTTACTCCCTCATGCCATACTTTGTCCACTATACTTGCTACGTCAGACGCATCTACGACGAACCTGGGCCATGCCTACTGCAACGCTATACTGTGTGCCGGAAATCCTTTAGACGCACCACGCCCAACCAAGAAGGAAATTCCGAGGAAACGGTGGCAAGGTGGGGAAGAACAAGCACAATAAAGAGGAAGAACAGAATAAGGCGGGAAGGCGAGAAAAAGCAAGCCCGGTTAGTGGCGACGGGATCACTTGTAAGACTGTATGTATAGATATACACGACTAGGCCATGTGTGTATGTATGTACACAGTCAGACGTTTTCTGTAAACCACCAGGGAGGAAAGAGGAACCACATGGCCTGAGGCTGGCGGCGACATAACCATCAGAACGGGCTTTAAATTTCCTAGCTTGGCCCGACGGATCAAAGAACCCCGCAACGGCAGGATTATCGTACACCTTTTCAACCATCCGAACCGCACCGCACTGCTATCGGCCGGGTCTCTCCACTCCCCCTTGAGCCATATGATTCGTTAGTTCAGAACCCCCACCACCAACAAACAAGACACTCTCCATCTGTTATTGCCTTTCCTTCTTTTCCTGCTCTTTGGCCCCGGACACGCATGAACTGCATCCACCCGGGTGAATATCTGCAGTTGTCCAGCGCCAGTTTCTGCCACGGTTGGACGGTGGCCCGATGCATGTAACCCACGGGATTCCGGGAGGCCAGGAAGAAGGAAGCCAGGACGAATGAGAGAGGTTGTGGAGAGACGAAGGAGGTCGGGCTTGGATGAGACATGCGGTGCTATAGTTACCGAAGAGGAGGGGGTGACCGAGGAACTCCCTTTTGTTTTGCCGTCTTTGTCTCTGTCGTCACTTGACTCTCTTTTCATCCCCTCGCACGACGTAGACTCGACAAACTTCCTATAGACTCGCACTTGCATGCTTTATACTCGCACTGCGTACGGACTTGACTTGGAACTCATTCACCCGATATAGATTGAGTGATATGATTCCACCAAACAGGTGCATATAGCCCCAAAGGTCACCGCTGTAGCTCAAAAGGCTAGTTCCAACATCCACATTTATCTTTTAAAGAGCCTATTCGTTGCCCCATGTGCTTCTGTGGCAAGTCCGGTGATTCCAGGCTCGGGTAGCTGCTATATTCGAATAGCCATGGTCCGATGGCGTAGTTCCAAGGAATTATAGATTTCTTTGTTGGACACGATATTCTTTGTCACTGGTTGAATGTCAGCGTAGCTCAAAGGAAAAGTGGCTCGGAGATTTCAAAAGATAAAGATAGATGGCGCCAAAAAGCAATTAAGACCAACTTATTGCCATGAGGCTGTCACTTCCACGTGCTCAAAGTCCATCGATGTCTTCTCTACCGATTTGGTTGATACTATACTTATACATTCAATCACTAAGATCTATTTAATTTGTACAGTTTTTATTCAAATTGGCTAGTAATGTGACAACATTCAAAGCCTTTTCGTCTACTCTCAACATACCCTTTCCCATTGTCAATGAAAAACAGCTGTCGTTCACTACGCCCATTGCTGTCACTGTCATCTGCTCTCGGACCAGTCAATTCTCTGTGCGACCCTAGAAGAGGTCGTTAACCGCCTTCTCCGAGTCGTGCTGGATGAGTTCCAACATACCCTAAAAACATCAGAAAACCCTCGTTAGTCTTCATCTATGTCTTGTATTCTCCTTTGGACTCTTGGCTGGTGGTAATTGATCGTGCGCTATAGTTTTTGTTTGAACCGGTCCGCCACATGGACTACGGCGCATATGTCAAGTTACACCACTTGTTGGCTGGTGGGATGATATAACCTGGCACACGGCGTAACTATTATTTGGCCGTTGTGTCACTGTGGATGGTCCAGCTGTCGGCCGTGCTTCTTCCGCCCGAGAAAAACCCACAAGGGATCATGCATCATATGCACACAGCTATGTGCGCTACATCTGGCCTGATCCAGTCTTTGTTGTACTCGAGATGTGGAACTGGTCTGATCTAGGACTTACCTCGGGCATGATGGCTTTGCCAGCCTCGTCAATCACATATCTGAAGGGCATCTGTGTGGACTCGTGCTCGTTGAACTTGAACTCGGGGTGGTCCACAACAGGAACAGTCTCCAGAGTGTCTATCAAGAAAGAGCTGTCAGTGACAAATCCCAAAGAGGCAAAAAACAACAAACGACATTCGAGAGAAAAGAAACGTGTGGCTACACTGCAGCTATAGTAGCTCCTCCCGGGCTATAGCACGTGATATACACTATATAACACCACAGAGATGGGTACACTGGCCAGCCACAGTCCGGAGCCAGAAGCTCCATGCGACTAGCCATCCACTTGCTTCCAGTCGCTTACAGTCCTGTGCCATTATGGGAATCCGTGGATATGGAATTCCAACTGGACGGCGTCATATAGAGAGCAAGAATCAGATAGCAAGATGGAGCAAAGATGGTTGACCAAGGATTGTACTCGTTAGACAAGAGTGTCTCCCGAGTCCATGCCAGAAGGAAGCCATGCTGCAATGCAGAGAAACCAAACCCTGCTGCAGAACCACAGCGTCAAACATTTCTGTAGACCCATCTCCTCTACATCTTGTGCCACCATTACTGCCCTGCCAACCTGCACGTAGAAACCACAGTGTCCAGCCCTGCCTCTCGGTGCCTTTTTGTCTCGTTTGTTACAGAGAGATGGCCACCCTGCTTTCCGTAGTTATGTATGTAGCTGCCGGTTCCCTGCTGTGATAGGTTACGCAGACGTCCATGGATAACCGGCTGTTGGACAAGGCCATACATCTGCTTATTCACCAAAGCCACCAATCCAATACAAGTCTCCGTTCGCCTCTCTGTACCCCCCAAAAAGTGGCGCCTGACCCCAATACCACAAGAGCCAAACACACGGCCAAACAACGCAACGAACCCCACACGCAGCGCACTGTCCCTATACCACATCAACCGGCGCCAACATGTGGCACATTGAGCGGAACGGAGGAAAGAGGCGTTTGTGGAGTTTTGGTTGCGCTAGTGACCATGTGTACTACAGACTGGAATGGGGCGCCAGGATAGGACGAACAGGCTTGATCGACGAGAACCGCCCGTGATATCATAGGACGACGGCGAGGACCTTATAGAGCTGAGGATTGTGTGTCATACATGTATAGACTGCCATGTAATAACCTGTCGGTCTGGTGTACATGCGTGCTGACGGTGTTGTGCGAGGTCATGGACGGGCCAGCATGACGTTGTAACCAGTGAGAAGAATCGGAGGGTTTCTGGTCCGTTCTATGTCTATACGATATGAGGATGAAAGGGGGGGTGGGTGGGAACAACTCAAATACATGCAACTTACACTTCCCCTCGACGACCATACGGGTGACGCGCACAGCGGTGTCGGTAGTCATCTGAATAGGGCCGAGTCTACGGCCCTCAAAGCCCTTCTTGCGCAGCTCAGAAGTACGGTCTATATCCCACGAAAAAGGCAAAAAGCAAGAGAAAATAAGTCAGCACACGGCCCACCACTCGGACTACCGATATAACAACGACTCTGGTTCCGAGACTCTCCGGGGCCACATAATTCGCAACACCCGACACAATGGTGGCAATATGCTGAAGTAGACCAAGGTTGCGTCGAGTAGCCTTGGACCAGAGTGGCGTTGTAGGTTGTACGTCGGCGCCTTTTGGTTTGCGGAGCCTATCGGTTCCGCAGATCCTTTTCGTGTTACTCTTTACTAACCTCTCGGGGGATCGTCGCCTGTGATGAGATGAATGTTAGCTGTTGCCGACAGTCCGAGGACGGCCAAACAAGTCCATATTTTTGGCCACTTAATGCCGCCATGTCGAGTTACCATGATCTGACCACACACCCCTCATCCGCCCCCGCACAAGACGACACACAGCCTTGTCTGCTGTGTTGCACAGAAGCCCCGAAAGACGGTCTGCCGCCCGTTCACCACGATTCCTTTTATACCCTCCATGTGCCGCCTTCAAACACTTGATTTGGGCTTTTGTGGCCAGTTACAAACACGCCCCGTCGGACTTACCCAGAATGCCACCAAACAAGAACACGTCAAAGTTGTCTCCGTCTTCGGGCGACAGGTCCTGCTTAGCCGCAGGATCCAAAAGACACACCCGACCCTTCAGATCACCAGCGTACATCTCTTCGACACCGCGGC